>OV121133.1:41610040-42860040 GCA_921294245.1 Brassicogethes aeneus
GCTGGTTGCCATTCTGGAATTTTACTTACTTCTTTATAAGTTTTTGGTTCTTGATCTGGTTCTCAAGCGGTAAGCTGTGTAAGTATCATAATCGTTAAGATGTACAGGTAGTTTCACAACCTTTCCGGATCTAGTTTTGGTTTGTTGTACATTTTCTTCATCGCTTGAAGTTGATCTTTTACGCAATTCTTGATCATTGTTCTGAATTTAATTATTTTCATTTATGTCTTCTCTGTATTTTTCTGTAAAGTCAACAATCACATGTTTTGTCAAATTCTTGTCATCATTTAACATTTTATAATCCATGATACTTTCATCCACATGCACATCTCTTGATCTTATTACTATTCTTTTATCTGGCAGCCAGAGTCTGTAACCACCATCACAATAACCAACAAAAACTCCTTTTCCAGCTCTTTTCTCCAATTTATTACCCTTGGGTAATACTGTATAATAAGCACGACTTCCAAACACTTTCATCTTGTCTAATTTGCTTATTCCATTAAAAATATTTGCAGGGGTTTGACCTTTAGGCAAGCTTTTTGTAGGCAAACGATTTAACTCATGCACTGAACACTTTAGTGCTTCGCACCACAATTCTTTTGGGACTCCTGACTCTAAGTTTGGTTCTAATTTTATTTAACAGAGTTCTGTTAATCCTTTTAGCTGTCCCATTTTCTTGAGGTGTATAAGGAATTGTATATTCTAAAATTATGCCCTTATTTCGACAATATAACTTAAAATTGTTAGAAATATACTCCCCACCGTTGTCAAGTCTTATAGCTTTTACTTTTAGATCCTTTTGTTCTAATTCTTGAACATAATTTATCAAATTTTGATTTGCTTCAGCCTTTGTTTTCAAAGTTCTGACAATAAGAAAATGAGAAAAATCATCTATAATCATTTGAAAATATTTTGACCCATCAAACGCTATTCTCTTTTATTACTGGTCATTTTTTTGTTTAATATTTTATCAGCACATAAAATATACAGTCCTTTTGTGTATTCATAATTTAATGCAAAGTTTTTACCCTTTATTTCCATTTTATTCTTCTTTATAACTATTTGGCACCCTTTTTCTGTCATTTTTGACGCAGAATAGTATATTCTGTAACAAGTTTGGAATACGGCATATTCCGCTCGAGAGCTTGTCACACGAGCCGAAGGCGAGTTTGACGGTTTCACGAGAGCGGAATATGCAATTCCAAACGTGTTTCAGACTATACTTTTTCTACGTTTCCAAAAAATGCCATAGAAAAATAATTTAATTAGAAGAAAGTGAGGTTGGATCAGTCTAAAATTTGTTAGATATTAAAAACAGAGATGTCGCCACGAGTGTTCATTCTGTTATCAGATGATAGAATATTTCATTCTGTAACACTTTACGGAATATATGTCATTCCATAGATAAAAGTGATATTAGAAGGGTCAAATTCCGTAATAGGAGTAGAAAAAGTAAATTATGTTGCATGTTGGGTACTATAAGCGCCTCAGCAAATACTTGATGACCTTGGCACTCAAACTTTAATGTCCCTTTTTTATTTGTTTTCAAATTTTCTCCATTAGCTATCTGTATCCTTACATATTCGGGTAATGTCTGTATGTCTGTATCCTTACATATTCGGGTAATGTCAATCTGTCAGGTGTTTTTCTATTTTATATTTCACAAAATGATTACTTGCACCAGAATCCAAAACGAAATATGTTTGATCTCTTTCATTACACAAATTGGCAGAGTATAATTGTACTTCCGTTTCGCCTTGCTTTTCATCTGCTTTATTACCCTGATGATGTTGGTTATTATAATTACTATAACTTATACTTCTTGAACCTCGAAATTTTCCTCGACCTCTACCTCTGGTATTTTTGAGACATTTCCCTATCCAGTGTTCCAAAATACCACATTTATAACATCCTCTTTTATCTGCTACCTTGAAACTGCTTTCAGTTTCTTTATCATTGTCTTGTGACTGTATTTTTAACTCTTCGTCCAGTAATCTAGCCCTTGCAAAATCCATTTTTAAATCTGCTATTGTTTCTAGAGCTGTAATTATAGTATTATATTTTATTGTCAAAGACAAAAATAAATGGCAAACTCTGTCACTTTCGCTTAACTCAGTACCAAGCTCTCTTAACTCTCGGATTATGGAATCAAATTTAACAAAGTGATCTTCCAGTTTTTCACCAGCTTCTGCTTTTAAATTTTTCAGTCTTCTCCAAGTTGATAATCTTGTGACTGAGCTAGACCTTGCAAATACAGCTTTTAATGCTTCTATTTGGTTTTTAGCAGTTTTTCTCTCCTTGACTATATACAAATGTTTGTCTGACAAGCCTTGAACTATTATTGATTGCGTTTTCGAATCTTTCTTTATCCACTCGGCTTTTTCTGTAGCCGTTGCTGTTTCAGCAAGCTCTTGATATAAAACCTCTTCACATAGTTCCCGTTTCAAGATTATTTGAATCTTAAACCACCAATTGTTAAAATTATTAGCCTCCAATATTGGAACTGCAACACTCGAGATTCCTAAAATTTTTTATTTTACGATCTTTACACCAAATTTCCAATTCACTAAACTAACTCGAATCGGCACGATAGTGGGCCCATCAGTGGCGGCTGGTGGATTTTAAGTATACCAATATCTCAGTTATTAGACATGGGACCCACACCAAATTTATACCCACATAACATGCTATGGATATGGATATTTTACGGATATACTTGATATATTCTTTTATGTATATCCATTTGTGAATATTTTATGGATATACTGAATATATTTTTTCATGTATATCCATAAAATTGATATACTTGATACATTCGTTCATGTATATCCATAAAATGTCCATAAATGGATGTACTTGATACATTCTTTCATGTATATCCATTTATGGATATTTTATGGACATACTTTGTATAACTTTTATATAATAAATAATTATAACTATAGTATATAATTATAGTATATTATACTATATAATAGTATACTATAGTTTTAATTTTTTTACTGAAGTTTTCAATCATCCTTTGAAAAATCGTTTTTTCTCCACTTAAGTTCTAATTCATAAGAGACAATTTTTAAGATTTTGTTTTAATAATTAAAATATTTTTAAGATATTGAAATTTTTACATATTCATAAAAACCAAAATAATAAATTATTAAATTGTTAACAGTTTTACCAATTTCTGTCATTTAAAAGTGTCAAATAGTTTGAAGTGTCCAAAAATGGATTGTTCCGTTGGAAAATTAATTAATGAAAAATGCCATAAAAAATATTTTTCGCCATTGAATCTTGTACTAAGGAGGAAAAGGGTTTAATAGAAAGGCGAGTGGATGCAACTGTAACCGATATTTGTACGTAGGTATCACGAATTAAAGTATCTACATTATTTTACCAAAATTTTTGGTGAAGTCTGCTGCGATCCATTTAAACGACAAAAGTCGTTAGTTTATTCCTCTTGAAAGACATTATACACATAAGAAAATTTTCCGATTCATATAATTTTTTAGAGGTAAAAAATAGTAAATAGGTTTTTTTAGGTGATTGTTAAAGTTGTTCAGTTTATTTATCTATATGCAGTTAAAACTATAGGTTTAATTTAAATTTAGGATTTAATACCTGTTTTATTTTGTCTAAATATAAAGTTGATGATAAGTACCTATGTCTTTTAGTCATTTAATTAATTTTTTGTACATTTAATTAGGTAGGTATGTTTTATTAATTTAAAAAATAAATAAATGGGTAGTTAATTTTCGACCCCACTGTATGTGGTTTTTATATGTTCAGAATGAATTAGAAGTCAATTCAAGGCTGTCGAGTTATTTTAAAGGTGTAATACGCTATTTAGAAATATATGGTTAATATATGGATTTAGTCACAGGTGGACATATACATCCACAGCCCAACTAAAAGAAAAATACACAATTATTTTATTTATGATTATTGGAGACTAACAAGCGCCTAACTAACATAGCCTTTTAAAACCATGAAATGGCTGAAAATAGTGATTTTTCGAAAACATGAATTTCAAATATATTTTTTTAACTGTAAGCCGGCATTATATGAAAATGTTTTTATTGCTTTTATATATAGTAAGATCTTTGGTAACAAACTACATCAAAAAAATTTTGCTGACAAGTTGTTCTAAGAATATATGAATTTATAAAATTAGACAATTTTGCCAAAAAATTGAATTTTTAAAAAATTCCCAAAGACCATTTAGGCCATCAATAACTAAATGTGTCTTATAAGGTATAAAAGAGAAATATTTCCTCAACAATTAACAGTTTGTTTAATGTCGATAGCTTTATTAGCGAAAGAAGCACAATTTTTTAAAGTTAGGTCTGCATAGTAACTTTTGAGTAGCCCTGTATAAATAGGAGTTAGGGGGGAAAAGAAAACGGGAGCTTTTTTCACTTCTTGCGTCCTTGTCTATTTGCAGTTAAAAAATAAATAAAATTAGAGTATATGAGGTTCACTCATTGGTGGCTAATAAATGGAGTTACCCTATGGGTAAGAATTTATTTTTATTTCTTTTTCAATGAGAAGTGCATTTATATTTTTTTTATTTTTAGGAATTTGTTTTTCAAGATTTTTCTTACATACCCTAACAATATGTTATGGATATCCATTTTCGGGTTTTTTAATATACATAATATATACCATGGATATAATATGGACATTCAGGAATATACATCATGGATATACTATGGATGTCCATATTACGAGTTTTTTAATGTACTTGATATATGTCATGGATATATTATGGACATCCAGGAATATACATAAGATATACGTCATGGATATACTATGGATATCCAAATAGAGGACAAAATCATATTTTATGGATATCCATGGTATATCCCTACGATATTCGCGAATATACGAATATGCATAGATGTATATCCTATGTATATCCTATGTATATTTTCTTGTTATGTGGGTAATAGTTTATATTGACATTAAATAAACAAGTTCGGCGCAAACAGAATTTAAATTGAAGTTTGCGAAAAAAAGTTAGTTTTTCCTGTCGCCTACCCTGCCTCCAGGCCCCCCTATTTGAGATAATTCAAATTAAAGTGGTGCAATTTATTATCTACTATAATTTATCGACAAATTTAAAATTTTATTCAAAAAATCCAAATATTACAGTTTTTATACCATTTTAAATATTTTTTTATTTTAATAAATTATAGTAGATAATAAATTGCACCACTTTAATTTGAATTATCTCAAATAGGGGGGCCTGGAGGCAGGGTAGGCGACAGGAAAAACTAACTGTTTTTCGCAAACTTCAATTTAAATTCTGTTTGCGCCGAACTTCTTTATTTAATGTCAATATAAACTATTATAAATTTGGTGTGGGTCCCATGTCTAATAACTGAGATATTGGTATACTTAAAATCCACCAGCCGCCACTGGGGCCCATGACCTGATAAAGTTATTTGGTGTTTTGGGTAATAAATAAGTCAGATTTCTGAATATATTCTGGATGTGAAAATACCACAGACCACCAAAACAAATGGACGGATTTGTTTACGTTTAAAAAGCGAGTAAAGCATAGTTTCACATTCTAAACACCGTCAAAAGAAACACGGCTTCCAACGTTGTCAGAAGTACAGATTACACGCCTTTTTGGACGTTTATCATCACATAATGAACATTAAAAATTACCAGTAATTTGTTTGAATAATAAAAAAATTGTAAAAAGGATTTGTTCATCATTTTCTTTAGATATTTTTCTCTATTTAAAGAAAGTAAATCATTTAATAATTATTAAAATTAAATATTAACAACCTTGGTAAATTCGTCATATTTGCGTTCAGTGGATTGTGGTTGACAGCATAGAAAAAGGTTGACAGCTTGTTGTTTTGTGTTTTCGGTTGTGTATTTCTATCGCGTTTAAGTTAATTATTGAGTTTAAATTCATTATTTTTTACTAAAAATGGTGCGACAGTGTACTGTTTTTAAAAAAATAAACTAAAGATATCCAAATCTATCATTTCATAGGTAAGTAATCACAATTAAATTTTTAAATTATCCCTATTTAACACCACGGCACTGGTTGCAGTCAGCTGTCATATTTGTTATATGTCAGCTGTTTTGGAGTACGCAATACGTCACTGGAAGAAAACATAAAATTCTATAGCCAATTTAACGCTTACTGTTACCGTTCGTTGACCGCAAACAAAGCATTGTTATTGAATGGCAATGCGCCGTCCATTTGTTTTGGTAATTTGTGAAAAATACAACGGTACATCTTGTTTTATAAACTATTTGACAGTATCTAACGATTTTAAAAACAGAAGCCAACTTATATAATTTAATGTCATAAACGTATTAATATTATTTAATCATTATATTATAATGATTAAATAATGTGAATACGTATATTATACATATTCAAATTATGTAATTATATTATTTGAACTCTGGTCTGTTGGATGCAAATAAATATTAAAAATAATAATTAATTGGTACCTAATTCATAATTACAATTAAAACTGAATTAAAATAAAAAATAAACAAAAATAAAACATTTATTGTTTCCAAATTCTTATTTAAAACATTTATAATAAATAAAACCGACGCAAACCGATACAAATATTGTACGAATTTTATAGTCATATCATCTTGCTTTTTAACATGGCCTTTAAGGTTATGTAACATTGTTACGTTGCAACGTTATTATGCTCGACATGAGAAAGTCCCGTCAGTTAAACGCTAAAGCGTATCAAATGATACATAATATCGTATTCTGACTTTCCCATAATCAGGCATATTGGACCTCAAATGACAAATGGACATGGTGCGCTTTAAGGTTATGTAACATTGTTACGTTGCAACGTTATTATGCTCGACATGAGAAAGTCCCGTCAGTTAAACGCTAAAGCGTATCAAATGATACATAATATCCCAGTAAGCACAAATACGTCCTTAGGCTGTCCTCGGGACGTCAGCTTGGGACATTGCGGAAGTACTCAGGACGTCCCGCAATGTCCGTTTGACGTCCCTAGGAGGTCTACAGACGGCCAAATGATACACTTTCAGATGTCCGTAGGACGTCCTGATTAGGACTATATCGGGATATACTCAAACCAGCTTATTAAGGTACTGTGAGGGCTTTTTGAGACTTTTCTTTGGAAATCCGCATGTTGTCATGATAACTATACAGGGTGTTCGGAATAGTGCCACTAGCACATTTAAAAGAAAATAGATTTTACCTTTAGCGGCTTGGCATCCATATTTGTTTCAGCCACCCAATATTATTGGATCTTGCTTTTGGTAGATTGTAAAGAAAACATTTTCTTAGCTTTACATTTGATCAGACTTAGAAATTACGTTGAACCAAAAATAAATAACGAAGCCGAAAACCTTGTGTTGCGGCCATGATACTTTCTTCTTCTTCTCTCCCCTTCTTCCGCTGACGGATATGACACTCCCCTAACGGATATTAATCTTACGCGCTAAATTCAAATATTTAAACGTTCCTTACTATGACACCAACAGTTGGCAAATTCGGCAACTTTTGGAGCACTTCGAGTAACGATCGGTACAAAACGGTGGCAGCACAGTCGAAGCCAGCCGTATTCAAATTCAAATATGATATTATGCGCAGAAAGCAGAATTATGCAGAACGATAAATGACAGGTATGATAGGTGACAAATGACAGGTATGATAGGTGACAAATGACAGGTATGATAGGTGACAAATGACAGGTATGATAGGTGACAAATGACAGGTGATGGAAAGTGACAGATATCTGCCGCCTTGTATAATATTACAAGTGACAAATGAAGGTGGCAAATGACAGATAAGAAAATGACAGGTGGCAGATTATGAAAGGTGACAGATATTTGTCGCCTTGCATCATATGACAGGTGACAGATATCTGTCACTTTGCATCATTAGACAGGTGACAGATGATGCAAATGCTATACATTTTTTGCCTTTTGGAAAGAAGGCATGAAGATATCCAATATATATATATATATATATATATATGGTATACTATTGCAATTTTATTTCTATTACGTCCTATGGACGTCCAAGGTACGTCAGAAATGGGATACCCAATATACTATACCCAATTTAATTTCAGGACGTCCCATGGACGTCCAAGGTACGTCAGAAATGTGATATCCTAAACTGGCCCGGACAGACCCAATCAGGATGTCCTTGGGAGGTCGTGTGCTATTTGGGATCGTATTCTGACTTTCCCATAATCAGGCATATTGGACCTCAAATGACAAATGGACATAGTGCGCTGTCTTAACTTCGTTTATATACCTATAGGTATATAAACGAAGATATAATCGAGGTGGTACCACGAGCGAGATGTAAATGATGTGTATAAGTATAAGTTTGTTGCGTAACATAAATGTAACTGTTACGTAACAAAATTATTACAATAGTACGTTACTGTTATATTGCATATTGGTAATTTTGTTATATTACAATAGTTTTACAATGTTACGTTGCTGTTATATTGCATATATATTGGTAATTTTATTATATTACAATAGTTTTACAATGTTACGTTGCTGTTATATTGCTTGTTGGTAATTTTGTTATATTACAATAGTTTCACAATGTTACGTTACTGTTATATTGCTTTTGTTACATTACAATAGTTTCACAATGTTACGTTATTGTTATATTGCCTATTGGTAAGTTTGTTATATTACAATAGTTTCACAATGTTACGTTGCTGTTATATTGCTTATTGGTAATTTTGTTACATTACAATAGTTTCACAATGTTACATTGTTGTTACATTGCTTATTGGTAATTTTGTTACATTACAATAGTATCGCAATGTTACGTTATTGTTATATTGCATATTGGTTAACTTGGGACGGTAACAATGTTACCATTGTTTTAGGTAACTGTTGCGTTGCATTTTAGTAACATCGTTACATTGCAATGTTACTCCTATGTTACATAACGGCAATACTGTGTTACGTTAAATGTTGACCGGGTGCAAACTATTCAGGACATAAAAGCTAATACGATACCTAAGCGTTGTTGGGGATATAAAGCCCCAAATGATCAAAAAATAAAAAATAAGCACGAGGTATCTTTTCACATCATAACGGTTTTTGCCGAATTCGGCATAAGAACGCTTTTAATATATTAATTTTTATTAACATATTTATTAAAAAAAAATTCCTTTGAATTTATAATAAATATTTGTACCTGATATTTTTTACCTCGATGGCATCTAGGGGTTTGTATAAAAATTTCTAAACAATAGAGATTGTATTAAAATTTCTAAACAATAAAAATATGAGATGTTAATATTACAAAGCTAATAGCCATAGAAAGCTCATAAATTAAATTTTCAGACCTGTCAGTCGATGAACCGTCCTGCACGCATAGTTTTTATAACCATCTCCTGGTCCGGCATTGCTGATGTATAAATCACCGTTGCTGAGCACGACGTATTTGCCTCCGATGTCGGTATTGGGATAAATGTTAATGCTTTCGTCCTGAATCCAGGACGTCACCATCACGTAGTCGGTCACGTAATTTGGAATCTTGCATTTCAGAACAGCCGTGTTTCCAGCAGTGACATATTCGTCGAGCACTTGTATGTCGTATTTTTGCTTCACAACTACAACAAAAAATATGTCTATGTAATATTAAATTCGTGTGGATGTAAAATAAAATTAAAAAATAATTATATTACATTACATTTCACAAAAATTATTTTGTATTATGACCATATTTTATTTTATTTTTAAACAAAACAAGTAATTTTGTACTCTGTATACGGTGAAATAAACTACCCAGCAACACGTCGAGTGACGAGTCATTGACCAATAATCAACGTTCAAAAGACGTCACTCGACGGCTGTCTGTTTGCTGGGTATTTATTAGCGTATCTAACAAACAAATACTCATATAAACATTATTATTATAAAATAAATTAAACTTTTAGAGTTTATACATGTGAATGCTTTTAGGTACTGCAAATTTTGACTTCATTAAAAAGTTATTTGCTGTTTTCTATGGCAATGTAGAAGCTCAATATTTTTAACAAGTAAAAAAATAATAAATTAATTAATTTATTGTATATAGAATGGATTGTACACAGGAATAATGTAATGTACAGTGCATATATAAATGTCTAAAAAACAGAAAAATTTGGATTAATTAAGATTTAACAATCTACAGAAATCACAAAATTTACGTGGTGAATACGGCTCACTATTGCACATAAAATCAAAAAGTTCTTTTTTAATGTGTTTAAATCATTAATTTGTTTTAATGAATTCGGTAAGCAATTCAACAAGTTTATACAAGAGTAATAACAGCCTTTTTCAAATAAACTTGTATGTATTGAAAATAGGTAAAAGTTGTGCCTTTTATTTCTACTATGCACCTCGTTAAAATATTGTTTGTTTTTAAACATAAAAATTATGATTTCGTATATATAAATCCCAAATATAGTTAGTATTTTATGAGTTTTAAAGATACCTTTACATGATTGGCTGACCTTAAGACCAAAGATGGTCCTTACCGCACGTTTTAGAATAATAAGAATTTCCTGAATATTACTACCTTGTCCCCAAAATATAATGCCATATCTCAGTATAGATTGGAAGTTTGCTAAATAGATAGTTTTTAAAACATCAGTTGTCACATAAGTTTTGAGAACTTTGATAGAGTAAAGATTAGAATTAAGTTTACGGGCTACCTGCTTAATGTGAATTTTCCAACTCATGTTTTCATCTAAGAAAAGTCCTAGGAATTTTACATTGTCTGAAAATTTCAAAAAGTTGTTATTACATTTTATACTGGGAGGAGTTTGAAAGTTTGATAAGGCTGTTTTGAACAGTATGAGGTTACTATTTCCTTGATTCAAAATGAGCTGGTTTTTACAGAACCATGTTTCAATATTTGACATACATAAGTTGCTCTTAATTATAATATCACTATAGTCTTTGGCATTTATTAGGTTTGTATCATCAGCGTAATTTACAATGTTACAATCAACTGAATGTATGATCATTCATAAAGATTATGAAAAGTAATGGACCTATGATACTCCCCTGTGGTATCCCAACCTTTACTGCTCTGTTCTCAGATATGAAAGCACCAGAATCACTTACTATTTCAACTCTTTGTCCTCTATTTTTAAGATAATAGTGCACTAAATTGGGTTAAATCATATTATGATTTAACCCAATTTAGTGCACTACCTCTAATACCGTATCTTTCCAGCTTTACAAGCAGGATTTCATGGTTCAGGGTGTCATATGCTTTAGTAAGATCTAAGAAAATACCCAAAGAAAGTTTCCTGTTGTCTAACATTTTAAGAATCTCCGAGGTAAAACTGAAAACAGCTACGCCCTTTTATGTAACCATGTTGGTTCTTATTGAAGAGATCAAAGTGTTGAAAAAAGTCAGTGATTCGGTTTGACATTACTGTTTCGAAGATTTTGGAAAAGGATGAGAGAATACTAATCGGTCTGTAATTTTCAATTAATGTTGTATCGCCTTTTTTGTGTAAAGGTTTGACCAGGGCACACTTTAAATCATCAGGAAAAATGCCCTGATTAAGTGAGTTTTGTATTATATAAGCTAAAATATTACATAGTTCCAATACACAGAATTTTATCACACTAACCGGTACATTGTCAAGACCAGAACTCATTTTGTACTTAAGATTATGTATAATATGTGTTATTTCCAAACTAGTCACAGGTTTTAAAAACAAAGATCCTACATTAACGTTTATATCACAGGTATGTGTTACAGGTTGCAGAATTTCTAGTTATTTTTTCGCAATGCTGGTAAGATATTCTTACATCATTTGCTACTTGCACTGGCTCCCCAATTAAGTCAGTCTTATTGGAAATCTTACAGCCTTTGATTTCTTTTATGACACTCCACATAGTTTTACTTTTGTTTTCTGAATTATTTATTCTTTGTGAGTAAATATTTTTTCTCTTTCTTGAAATTAAGTTATTTTACTCTGTTCTGGCTATATTATACACAGCTTCATAGTCCTTGTTACAGTTTTTCATCGTATATAGTGTATCTAACCTGGATTTACAATTGTTTATTTCTTCATCATTGTGTGTGTATGTTATTTTTGTTTTAGATAGTTTTAATGGAAAGTGCTCATTAATCATGGGCATAAATATATCCATGAAGTTTTTCCACTGCTCATTCACATCGCAAGGCATACAGGTATACAGTGCTTGCCAGGGCCGGATTTAGCATTGGGCCAGCGGGGCCACGGCCCCAGGGCACCCACCATTTAGGGGCCCCCACAAATGCAATACTAGCTTTTTAATGAACCGAATATGAAAAAAATTGGCAAAAAAACAAAAAATTGGGTCGGTTATACCCCGCGAATCCAGTAATTTTCAATTAATTTTTTGTAGATCTAACTCTTATTTTTCGCGGATTTTTTATCGCTTACCCGCTTGCAAATCAGAACGTAAATTATCACACTCAAAGTTTTGGTGCGCAAAGACGTTTTTATAAAGTCTTTTGCTCCTTTTTGTAAATACAGGCAAACAGTCAATTACTTATAATTTAATATTAAAGTTAGTTTTTGTCCCAGATTTTTATTGGTACATTGGAGTGTTGTGGAATATTTTCCGGTGTTTCGTGCTTTTCTTTGGACAAAAGATTGTTTTATTGTTTGATTTTGTATGAAAAACAGACAAATAATACGACTTTTGATGCACTTTTTTCAGTTTGCTTTAAGTAATAAATATACAAACAAAACATAGATTAATTTATATTTTCCTTGAGTAATTGAGTATGTTCGTATTATTCAAAATATATAAAATATAAAGTATATAAAAACACTTTCATTCACAATTCTATTCTACTATCTACGTTTTTATAGTTTTGCATACGAATTTATTTTCCCAGACTTGGGTAAAATGTATATAAGGTTATGTTAGTATTATTCAAAATATACAGGGTGATTCAGACTTGTGACAAAAGCTCAGGAGAAATTCCTCTAATCGAAATATGAAAAAAAGTTCCTATAAACACGTGTCCGAAAATGCTTCATTATCAAGATACATGGTGTTTCGTTTAAAAAAAATAAGTTTTTTATTTATAGCTTAAAAATATATATATATATGGTTTATTAAATAATAAATGATTCAATGATAATAAAAAATCACGTAAAGTTCCTCCAGCTTATAAATTTACCATGAGTTTTAATTTTATTTTAATTTTAAGTGTCTATAATTTTAGAAATATTGAGGGCCCCCACCAAATGTCGGCCCCAGGGCCTCAAAACTCTTAATCCGGCCCTGCGAACACTGCAAGTCCGACCGCGCTGGAAAGGACGGCTGTTCAATACCCGCGTGAAAAGAACAAGGATAGAACGCCAAATAGAATTTGATTGGCCAGAGCCGGCAGGCTACGACAACGCATACCCACCGCGCACCTCGCAGCGTGCTTGACACGAGGATATCAGAACGAGAACTGCAGTGGTGCCAGCAGGAGGTAGTAATTTTAGTAAAAAAGATTATTTAATTAAAAAATGTACACGTTGGAACAAAAAGTTCAGATTTTAATCTGGCATTTTGCTGGTAATTCTGAACGAGAAATTCAAAGATTATTTGCGGGAATGTTTATTTATTTTTATTATTTATTTTTAGAGTTTTATTTTTATTTAGAGTTTTATTTTTATTTAGAGTTTTATTTTTATTTATAGTTATTTTTATTCAGAATTATTTTTTATTTGAGGAATTTTTTTTATTAAGAATACTATTTTTGTTGTTGCCCTAGTTCTCAAGGAAAAAAATCAAAAGTAGAGATACAAAGCGGGTACGGCAGCGGAAGTGACCCAGACAGGTGACGTAACGCGTTGGGTTGGTAGCGCTGTTTTCCGAAGGTGGCGCCACCTATAGATAAACGATACAAAAATGTCGAACTGGAGATAAGGGAAAGGCAGCTGGTGATAAGGGGGTGGGCGTGACTTAACAGTGGTTTAGTCACCTGGCATCCGCTATTTGGAGATAAGGATTTATTATTAATAATGTAAATTTAATTTTTAACGCCATTTTGAATTGTGACGTCAAACTTTTAGAGATAAAGATATATTTGAATTAATAATATAAATTTCATTTTTGACGCCATTTTGAATTGCTGACGTCAGATATTTATTATTTTCCCGCCAAAACGTGTGACCTAAAAAGTATTATTCAGTCTTAATATTATCGTACAGTAATAATGATTAGTGCAAAGGAAATTGAAATGGCAATCCAAAATATTGATAAATTTTTAAAAAAATGTGGTAAAGAAGGTGAAGAAAAAACAAGAAATATATCGAGAATTTTTGAAAAAGGAAAAAATTAAAAAATGGGTTAGTCAAAAAGAATTTTTGGAGCAGCATCTTAATGCTAAGATTGTAAATAACCAGTATGGTAAACATTTTGAGACGTGCCCCTGGTCAAATTCTGATGAAGGTCCAGATACATGTCCATGTTGTATGGTTTCATTTTATGAGAAAGAAGCTAATGAGGTGTTTATTTATTTATTTATTTATTTATTTATTTAATTAATATTCTACAGGCCTAGACCCATTTACAAAATATATGTATAACATATATACACATAATTAAATCATATCACATTTAAATAGGAACAAAAAATATGCAAACTAAACCAAAAAGAGTAGGAAAAAAAAAGGATAACAAAATAACTTAAAATAGGTAGGTTGAGAAAAAATGCTTTACAGAATTAGCATTACATGAAAATAAATCTATGTGATCTTCAAACTTATTGTAACTAGACATAATTTGATAAATTGGTGATTGAATCAAAATATTTGTTCGTGGGGTTGCGATGGAAAATGTGGTTTTAAGTCTAGTTCTTAAGCGGGGAATATGAAAATTTAACATGTAAGTTAACTCCTCACATTTAACATCATAGTTTATTATTCTGTGCAGAAACAAAACACGAGAGCTTAATCTCCGCTATGCTAGACTATTAAACTTAAATTCTAAAAGGAGTAATTTATGTTCATATCCCTGAGTAGGATAAACTTGATGACACCTAAAAAACAGTGTTTTCAAAAACCGTCGTTGAACTGATTCTAAACTTTTTATATGTATATCGTAAATAGGTGACCAGATTATTGAGGCATATTCCAGCTTAGCTCTTACATGCGTATTATATAGTGTAGTATAAGTAGAAGGACATGAAAAGTCTTTAGAATTTCTTGTAATGAACCCTAGAGTTTTATAGGCAGACAACGTTATATTAGTTATATGGGGTATAAAACTTAGCTCTGTGTCAAATGTCACACCAAGATCTGTAAAGTTGTCAATCTTTTGCAATACGTTACCTCCTATCTGGTAGTCAAAAATAATTTTATTTATTTTACGTGTATATGACATAGTGTTGCATTTGCTTACATTTAAATTTAATTTATTTTGTGAGCACCAGTTGTTTAAGTATTCAAGATTGGTTTGCAGAATCCTACAATCTTCAATAGAATAAATGGGTTGTAATAACTTTAAATCATCAGCATATAATAAAAAATGTTTAACTGTTAACTTATTACCAATGTCATTAATGAAAATAGCAAATAACATGGGTCCCATTATAGAGCCCTGAGGGACACCCGAAAGTTGATCTGACAATGCCGACTTATGACCACGTACTTCTACATACTGTTGACGATTTAGTAGGTATGATGTAAACAATTTAATAAGGTTGGCACTAAACCCAAACTGTTTTAGCTTGTAAATAATAAGTTTATGGTCCAGAGTATCAAATGCCTTACTAAAGTCCGTATAGATCACATCTAATTGTCCTCTAGCGTTAAGAATTTCAGAAATTGTTTGTGTTTTTATTAACAAATTGGTGACTGTTGATTTGCCAGCTACAAAACCATGTTGTTGAGGTATTAAGTAATTGTAGACATAAGTAGAAAGATGACTATGCAATACTGTTTCAAATATCTTACTAAAATTACATATTATTGTGATTGGTCTATAATTTAAAATATCCCCCCTCTCTCCTTTCTTATAAACAGGTACAACTTTTGAAGTTTTCCAGATTTCTGGATAGTTACTGGTTTTAAGAATAAAGTTAAAGATTATACATAAGGATGTTTGAAATATAGTACCACAATCGCGTATTAAAAAGCCAGGTATTAAGTCAGGACCCATAGTCATATTATTTTTTATACGACTAATTGCCTTAAGAACGTCCACTTCTGAGATATTTTTAACCGAGATTGTGTTTAAATTCTCCTCTAAGCATATGTCGTGGTTACTTATAGGTTTAGAGTAAGATTCTGAGAAATAATCGGAAAACGAGTTAACAATGTCGGCAGGTCTATTTAAATCTTTTCCCCTACAATTCATTTTGGATGGAATTAAATTATTTTCTTTTTTCGAATTTATGTAGGACTAGAAGCCTTTGGGATTATTTTTTAAATTTAATTCTATATTCCGGGTGTAGTTTTTGTACGCAATCTGATTAGCTGACTTAAAGTTTGTTCTGAGTACTTTAAATTTATTATAATTTATGTTGGTTTTTTGATTTCTCCAGATTTTGTAAGCTTTGTCCTTTTGTTTAAGTAGTTGTATTAAGTGTTTGTCGTACCATAAAGGAAAATTTTTGCTTTTGGATACCTTCAGTGGAACATTATCATCAACTATCTTGTTAATACGCAAGTAAAATAGATTTAACATTTCATTTACGCTGTTGCTTTGATTTAAAAAAGACCAATCAACTTGTAATAAATTGCTATACATTTTTGAAAAGTTTGCACGTTTATAATTACGTTGTTTTTTCTGAATAACAGGTATAGATGTAGGATTTTGCAGGTTATTTTCAATATGTATTAAAAGTGGAGGATGATGATTATCAACAGGTACAAGGTATTCATCTGCTTCAGAAACTATACAATCAATGTTTGCAAAAACTAGATCGAGAATACGATTATTACTATTTAATACAGAATTAAATTGTTTTAGTTTAAAAAAGTTTATAAAACTATGCAAACATGTAACTTTACTTGTTAACTGCTGAGCAGCATACTCCGGGATATTGAAATCGCCAATAACAAGCAGATTTTTATCATAAATTTCGTAGACTGATTCTATAGAGTCAAACAATAATTGATATTCTAGAACTGTGCATTGTGGCGGTATATATAAAATAATTAAATAAGTAAAAGAATAATTTAATTTAATTTTAACCATTAAGATATCAATAAGTCTAATATTACAGAATGTATCACAAATGGAATTAATATTAATTTCATATGCTTCATACCTTGTACTAATTGCTAATAGAATACCCCCTCCCCTACTGTAATTAGTGGCAAGCAAATCACGATCTTTACGAAAAACCTTATAATCAGAATTAAACATTTCAGTATTAAAAGTCCCGTCCTTTAACCATGTTTCTGTAAACGCAATTAAACCGAGTTGATTCGCGTACGAAGAGGAATTCACATATAAATCATTTAGCTTACCATTCAAGCCACGACTGTTTTGAAGATAACATATTAGAGTGGAGGGAGAAGATATAGACTTGCGCATAATTGACTCTGCACTAATTAGAGGTTCGGAAAAATTTAATTGCTACTTTATATTTAGTATGTCACATTTAAACTTGTGGAGAGTATCAATATAGACCGGACAACTATGAGACCATGCTTCGTGTTTTGTGTCAACTTTTTTGTTTGAATTCTTATTAAAATTTATGCAAAAACAGTTAGATTCGCAATCGGTTAATTTGTGACTCAGAACATTTGGGACAGATATCACATGTACTATTGCAGCTCTTGGATATATGATTAAAACCGCAACATTTGTAGCAACGCCGAAGCTCAATACCATCATAAACCTTACATAAGTCATACCCTACAAACAAATTACCCTGATTGATCATTTTATTGTAAGTACCAATATCAACTTGAAATATGGCTTGATAAATATTATTGTTTTTTCGAGTCGAACTAATCGAGATAAACTTACAGTTAGATGAATTACTTATTAGATTCTTATTTTGAGCAAATAATAGATCACATAGTTCTACTTCATGAAGTTTTTCAGTTAAGCCGACAACTTTGATACGGGGATTTAGAGTAGCAACTTCCTTAATTTCATAATTTTCTGATAGATTCGATGTAGCAAGTTCTTTAAATTTATTAGAATCCACCTCGTCCTTACAGCATACTACAACGGCACCTCTACTTGCATTTTTTGTTTGGCACAGGGTTATATTAGATTCTACAGGATTAATTTTCTTCAACATTTCATTTTTCGTTACTTTGCTCTCTTGCTGTACCTTGGGTTTTATTATAAAGGTAGATTTTGCAACGTCGGCAAAAGTAACAGTTTCGGTTAAAGCTTTTTTATCATTATTTTTTAAGCCTCCCAGATTGATTTCGTTTTTAAGAAGATCAATTAATAAAGTTTGCTCACTTATTCTGCCTTCCATTTGCTTGATTAGTTGAGTTTGTAGTCCATTTTCGGTTTTTAATTTACTAATTTCCAATATTTTTGTGTTTGCATCACCTTCACTAATCAATGTTTTCACTTTGGTCTGTACAATTGGTAAACAGCCTCCACAAAACCATTTAGAACTTTCATTTTCTTTAAAAAGTTTAAAAAACTCTTCCTTGACTTTAGCACAATTCAAATGAAACGTTTTATCACATAGATCACAGTTAATACGCTTAGAATTTCGCGAAAAACTCGACGAACAGAGAATGCACGTCTCACCGTCCCACTGTGGGCCCAATGTCCAAACTAGGTTGCATTGATTAAATTTTTTTTCTATTTACTTAAAACTTTAAAAATAATTAAACTTTGAGACTAACCAATGCTGGTAATTAATTATATAATTTATTTTTTCATTTTCCAGTGTTGCCACATTGGTATTTTTGGAAATTAATTTATAAAATTCAACTAGTGTAACAAACCATGCCAACGTTATCTACGGATCAAAATAAGTCAATTTAACTCAAATTACCTATATACTAAGTTGCTTAGTTTAGTCGTTAGAGGCCTTTAAAGTTTAAAAAAATAACTATTTTTTTAAATATCTTAAAAACGAATTAATGAATTTTGAATATTTTTCGAATGTAACTTTTAACTGCCAATTAACGTCGTTTGGTGCTACACTCAGTTATCTTTAAAAATTAGAATAATCAGAAAAGCCAGGTTAGGTACTAATTTTCGTTTGTATTTTTTTTACTGTTGCTCACTTTGTTTAAAAACTTTTTGTCTCTTGTAAAAGTTGGATGAGCGGTTTTTGCCAGAAAAAAATTATTTTGTAATGTCTGCATACATACTATCGATATATCGCGATAGTTACTATGTTTTATCCCGAAAATTATTGAACATATAAATCTAGAGATTCCTTTTCTGAAAATAGTTCAATTTGACTCAACGCAGTTGCTTCGTGTAGCAGATAAAAAGTGAAATACAGAGTGTTGGTAATAGGTAAATGGTGTATAAAGAGGAGGGTTTTCGCATATTTTTTCGGTCACTTCCGGTTTCACCGGAAATGGGTCCAGGTTCAAAAAATTAAATAGAAACCCCTGTATAAATTTTCATTCTCGGATTCTTAACATAATTCTGGACATAAATGTGATTTTTTAATGCTTTTTGAGCAATTTTTAACAATGCATCTAGCCTAGATGATCTAGGCCACCTTGATGTAATATAAAAAGAATATGTAGGCGTAAACACTTTTAACAAATATTAAACGCCATGTAAGTATATAATTTGCTCATTGCCTTAGCAATACATGCGATAAACAACTTAAAGATGCATATTAATTGGTAATATTTTCTTTTCTCAGAGGTTTACATTTTTGACTGGGATAAGTTTCGCGATTTTTTGCGATTTTTTTGGTTAACAGATTTTAGTAGTCTACATCTTTGTCTAATAAAAAATATATATTTTGGCTTGGCATTCGTTGGCCTTCCTATTTTTTTACTCTGCAAAACATAAAAAATTAAATATTCATGTTAATTACCTTATCAGTTCTTGCCAAAAGCAAAAAAAAACACGAATTTTCTATAATTTTATGTATCCAACACAACTAATTGACAGGTCTAATGTCAGTTATGAAATGTTTAATATGACTTTTGCTTTTCACGGCCCTCTAAGCTATAAAAAAAATCGCAAAAATCGTAGTTTTAATTAAAACGATTGCATTAAAAATAGACTTTCTTTTAAAGATCTGACATTGGGCATTTATAAAAAAGTGTTCGTAGAGTATTTTCAAAAAGCAATTATGTTTTTACAAGTTTGAATATGTTTTTAATAAAACAATAGTGGCAAATTATACATTTTCAATAATGACTTATTGCAACCTAGTTTGGGCATAGGGCCCACAGTGCGTCCGCCATACTTTCAATTGTGTTAAATAAGTTACCAAAAATTACGTGCTGTTGTAAAATTAATTGAATAAACTTTAATATATATTCCTTAACAAAACTATTTGAGTTCAGTACCTAAAATGCGTTGCGTTCAACAACCCGAAAAACTAGCTATAAATAATTTAGATTTATTTGAAACCAGTTCTGATGCTAGTAAACATGGTAATTTACTACCAATTTCCTTTAGAGCAATTTTTTGTGGTCCTAGTGGGTGTGGTAAAACAAATGCTTTATTAAGTTTAATATTTAATCCTAATGTAGCTAAATTTGAATTTGGTAATTATAAAAGACTTCCGTTTAAACAATGGACGTTATCGAAAGGGGTTTGATAAATATATAAATATGTAAAACAACTATATTTAGTATCATTAGTAATCATGGCACCAACCACTGTCAATGTAACTGAAAAAATTAATGAACTCTCTCGAAATATTAGAAAAAAATATTTAGCTCTTAAATTAGGAAAAGCTGAAAATGATGCTACATTAGATAAAATTTTTAGACCAATCATAAAGCCTCTTGAAAAAATGGCATATGATACGGATTTTGTGAAAAAAGAAGCTGAAGAAAAAGATTTATTACAGCTAGCAAAAAAAAAATAAAAAACAATCTCCTATAAAATATAAAGCTATTGATAAAATACTTGAATCATACCCCAGAAAAGATATTCAAGCCCCAGATAAATCATTAAATATCTCAAGCATACGTTTTGCTGAAAATGACACCACTAATGAAAATAATCCAAATGATTTTTATAAAAGCGAATATGACCCCAATAAAACATCCCACCCCACATTTTCTGGAAATGAAACTATTTATTAACATGATCCAAATGATTTTTATGATAATGGATTAAGCTTAAGTAGAACACTCGACAACGAATAAATCATGGAAACAATTCCGGAAGATTCTATAGCAGAATGTTTGGATTTTTTCAATGAATTACCTAGAAATTGTGTTGAAGGACATATGAGAGATACTAGCAATGAATATGATCATACTTATATTCACCACGATTTGGAGACAGGCAACATCAAATTAGGGGATTCAATTGTGGAGTTTAAAGGTCCTGATAGAGGGTTCAAATATAAAAACATTATTAAACCTATTTTAGAGCAAATGAAACAGCAAGATATAGATAAACAAAAAGAACATAGTCGTAAACTTAGAGTTGGTAGAGCATCACAGCAGACAGAAATAAGTAAAAAACATACTGAAAAAAATGGGTTTGGCAGAGCATCGCCCACCTTGGTAACATACAATGAAAAACCAATAGAGTACATTTATTGATTGATTGATTGATTTGATTGATTTGAAGGGGAGCCTTTGCAGGCAGCACTTAGGCACACATACGGCCCATTGTGCAAACCCCCTTTTGGTGAAGCTCTGCCTTACCTTACGAGCCCGCAGCTTTTAAGAAAAGCGCAGACCCGCTCTGGTCGGGCATGCATTATTTCCTCTGGTTCCAAGTATCTGTCCCCTAGGTGTCTTAGTCTACTATTGACTAGAGCGTCGCATTCGCAGACTATATGCTCGGTAGTTTCGTCTACTTCGCTGCAGTACCTACAGTCCGACTCGTTGCTGAGTCCGGTTTTGTGTAGGTGGTATTTGACTACCCAGTGTCCTGTTAGGACTCCTGTGATGGTTCTTAACTGGTTCCTGTTAAGTTTCAGGAATCTTTTTGCCTCTTTGCAGGTAGTAGGACTCTTTATAAAGGCCCTTGACTGCCTGAGGCCTTGTTGTTCACGCCATTTTTTCTGGAACTGGTCGTTAGTCCAGTTCCTGATCTTGGTTTTTACCAGACAGGAGGCGACCCCTATGACAGGTTCCGGCCCCAAGAAGGCCGTGTTGCTGCCCTCACGAGCCAGCTGGTCTGCTTCCTCGTTGCCTCTGATGCCTCGATGACCCGGTACCCAGATAAGGTTAACCTTGTTGAGCACACTGAGTAGTTCGAGGGTTTTTATGCAGTCCAGTGTAAGTCTCGAGTTGACCCTTTCCGAGTGAAGAGCCCGGAGTGCATATGTAGATATGTTTACCCGAGTAGCCTCTATGGAGATTCTCTTGGGCGCATATCTGGATGGCAAAGATTTCAGTCTGGTATACCGTTGGGTATCGACCTAGTGCAAGGCTTATTCTCGCCCCAGGTCGCTCTCCATATACACCAGCTCCTGCACCTTCTTTCATTAAAGACCCGTCTGTATACCAGATGAGCCCTTCCGGTTTGAGAAAGCCTGGGTCAGGCTCGCTCCAGTCGTTTCTGGAGGGGAAAACCACTTTATATCTCCTGAGGGGGGTAGACGTCTTTGGCATTGCATCCCTTCTTGTGAGAAGGGGGTCCCGGTTGATAGTCTCAGTCCAGGCCCTTGCATGCCTTGAGTTCTCCCCCCCGTGAATCCACTGTCCCCAATCGTTGAGTCTGACTGAGGCCTCCCGAGCCCGTGCCTCCACAAAGAGATGTAGAGGCGCCAGTCCCAGTATGGCCTCCATTGCCAGTGTTGGAGTGGTTCTGAAAGCTCCAATTATGCCCATGCAGGCAAATCGTTGGAGCTTGTCCATCTTCTTCCTGTAGGTGGGCTTGCTTAACGCATTCCACCAAACAAGGCTGCCGTATGTGATTATTGGCCTTATGACTGTTGTGTAAAGCCAGTGCACTATGTGGGGTTTTAAGCCCCAGGTGCGTCCAATGGTCCTTCTGCATGCCCATAGGCTATGAGTGGCCCTCTGGACGACCCTGTTGACATGTTCCTTCCAGGTCAGCCTGGAGTCAATGATGACTCCTAGATACTTGACTGATTTGGATGGGATCAGTCTTGATCCAAAGAGCGTGAGCCCCTCAAGGTTAATGTTTCTTCGGTTGGTGAATGGTACTACTTCTGTCTTATCCGGATTGACGGATAGTCCGTGATCGTTGCACCACCTTTCGACCTTATTAAGAGCTCTTTGCATGATCTCTTTAATAGTGTTTGGTACCCTTCCGGCTACGACGATGACGAGGTCGTCCGCGTAGCCTTGAGTGTATATGCCTTCCTCGTTTAGGATACGAAGTAGCCCATCCAGCACTAGGCACCACAGCAAGGGCGATAGTACTCCTCCTTGCGGGAGCCTCTGGCTACGGTTGAGCTGATCTCCGTAGTTCCAATCGAGCTTGTAATGATCCTGCTTTCCAGCATGACACGGATCCATTTGACAATGGTATTCTCTATGCCAAAGCCTTCTGCAGCTCTATTTATCGACTCGAAGGAGGTGTTGTTGAAAGCTCCTTCAATATCTAGAAACGTGCCCAGAGCCATCTCTTTAGGACGAGTCCCTCTCTCTAGTCTTGTTACAAGGCTGTGAAGAGCGGTCTCCGTCGACATGGCTGTCCTGTAGGCGTGTTGATTGGGATGCATGGGAATTCTTTTTAGTGCCCCATCCCTAATAAATATGTCCACCAGTTTCTCCATAGTTTTTAAAAGAAACGAGGATAGACTGATGGGTCTATAGTCCTTTGCCGTATCGTAGTTACAACGTCCTGGCTTGGGGATAAACACCACTCGAACCTTTCGCCAGGATTGTGGCACGTAGCCTCGTGCCAGGCAGGCTCTGAAGAGGTGTATCAAGTGCGGTGTCAGTGGTTCTAATCCCTTTTGTAAGAGAGCCGGAAAGATGCCATCTAGTCCCGCGCTTTTAAAAGATCCAAATGAGTGGATGGCCCACTTTATGGAGCTTTCTGTCACTACCTTTGCAGCTAACTTCCAGTCAGTCGGTCTTACGCCCGCTGGTGGAGCCCGCCTTGGTGGTTCAACAGTTTCCAGGATTTTTGAGCCTGGAAAGTGAGTTTCCAGGAGCCATTTAAGTGCCTCCTCCGCGGTGGTGCTATAGTCACCGGAGGGAAGCCTTAATGTCCCCAGCTCTCGTCCCGGATCCTTTGAGAGAATCTTTTGAAGCCTGGCGGCTGCTGGAAGCTCGTCTACGTTACCGCAGAACGTCCTCCACGATTCCCTCTTAGACCTTCTTATGAGATCTTTGTACATGCGCAGAGACTGCTTGTGGCTGTCCCAATCCGCAGGCGATTTAGACCGCATGGCCCTGTTAAAGAGCCTGCGGGTTTCCTTGCGAGCCTTATCGAGGTCAAAGTTCCACCAAGGGGTTTTCTTTTTTCCTCGATAGACCCGAAGCTGGCAGCTTCGTTCGTACGATGTGATGATTGCCTCCCGTACGAATTCGGCTGTTTCCTCCACCTGCCGAGAGCTGCGGCACGTCATGGAAGAGTCCACTAGCTTAGTCTTTAGCATCTCAACATACTGGTCCCAGTTAGTGTTCCGGGGGTTCCTGAACCTACTGAGCCCAGCATCGTGAGTTAGGTCTAAGCTAAAGAGAATGTGTCTGTGATCTGACAGGGATGGCTCTTCAGACACCTTCCAATTTCTTGTCATCGGGGCCATGGAGAGGGAGCCCAATGTCAAGTCGATCACCTCTTGTCTTCGTGACGTGACAAAGGTCGGTGTAGTGCCGCGGTTTAGGATTTCCAGACCGGTAGTATGTAGATACTCTAAGAGGCTGAGCCCTCTCCGATTCGTGTCGGTGCTTCCCCACACCGTATGGTGTGCGTTGGCATCGCATCCGATGATCAGCGGGAGGCCCAATGTGCTGCAGTATTCCACTAAATCGATGAGCTCCTGTGTTGGAGGATCGTCTGTCGAGTCATAGGGCAGATAGGCCGAGCATACCACCAAGGATGTGCTCTGTCCTGGTCTGTCCTTAAGGCATAGTTTCACCGCTACTAAGTCCCTAGAACAGAAATGAGCTATTAGTGAGGACTCGATCCGTCTGTCGACGTAGATACAAGCCTTTGGATTTAGTTGGTCGTCCCTCTTGTAGAAGAGAGATCTTTCCCATCTACCTAGGGCCCTTACGCGACCCTTGTATGACCAAGGTTCTTGTAGGAGATATATTTGTGTCTGCCCCATAGCTATATGACGATCTATTAAGGAAATCGCCCCTTTGCTATGTTGCAAATGAGGTCTCTTTATCCATGGTGGAGGAAGATATAGGACCTGATTTCTAGGTTACGGATGGTCCAGCCCTTGTCCCTGGTGGAGTATCTTCTACATCCACCTGAGCCATAAGCTCGGCCACCTCCTTTTCCAACGTCGCTGTCGGATCTGAATCGGGGGTAGACGTTCCTTCCGATAAGGGAGTATTGCTACTGCCCTCCTCGGCTGGAGCCGTCTTTTTCTCCGGCGCAGCTGGAGCCTTTGCCTTCGTCATGAAAGTGACGACGGAGACCCCTGCGAACGCTTTAAGTTTTTGTCGCTGCAAGACCTCGGCTGAAGCCTCGTCAACTCCAAAAACCAGGAGAACCCTGTTCTTCTCCTCTTTTCGGTGATACGTCCTCCACAGATTTGTCCTAAGTCCAGGATTCTGTCTTTTGAGTCGCTTAAGGATGGTGGGGGTGTCGTCTGGGAGACCTTGGACAGCTGCAACCATCTTAATTGCCCTGGGAATGTACCGCTGCACGCGCAGTGATGCCCCTTCCCATGGTATGATCGAGGAGATGATCCCCTCCAGCCAGTCCAACGTCCACTGGTCCCCGCATTTAACCGTGATGGTTCCTTGCGACGACCAGCGAAACTGATCAAACTGTGGGAATCGATCTCCTCCCATCAGATCAATGTGGGCGTTTAGTTTCCCCATGATCGCTTTACTCTGCTCTTCCGTGATCACCGCGTCCGGATAAGCATCCGGCACGATGGTCACCCCGAGACCAGCAGACGTTGCGGCGCTGTACGAAGCAGTCCCCTGGCCTCCCGATTTAACTCCGGAAGCCTTGGGCCTCTTTGCCAGCGTCCTTGCCCCCTTCGACTCAGGGGTGCTTCCCTCAGATCTGCTGTACGAAGCTGCCCCCTGCGCCGAAGCAGGCGTTTGACCTTCGCCAGAGCCCGGGCCCATGGACTGTGCCTTGAGCCTGAGCCTCCTGGCTCTAGCCTTAGCTGGGCCGCTTCTGTTACTCTTGCGAGTCCTGGAAGCGGTATTGCCTGTCCCCTTTGTGGGTCCCTGTGAGGTCCCCTCTTTCGAGGAGCCCGACACGTCAGTCCCCACTTGAGAGCCTGGCATAGCGATCTCTCCTTGCGGAGAGCCTTTAGGTTTTATAGGTGTATCCATATAATTCCCACGAGTAGTCCGGAACTAGGTCCGCCCACACAGCGCCGGATTGTGTGGGTAAGGCTAAATACAATGGGAGGTCGCCTGTTATCCCAAGGGGAACGTTAAAGACCGCATGTTGCGCCCTGCGGCCATCCAGCCCTCAGCACGTTGCCGTACACCTTAGCTTTGGCGAGGCTCCTTACTGCAAGGGGGTGCCCACGCCCCAAGAGGTCCCGTTGTCCCTTCCCTCCCCTAGCACGGGTCGCGTAACACTAGGGGATTTGGGCATTTTTGTTGTCCCCTAGATCCGCAGTCTTTTGCATTGAGCAGCATCACCTCTTGCAGGGTGTGAGTACATTTATTGGGATGACGTAAATGAATTGGTTGAAAGATTAAAGTTATTAGTAGCCTCCAAGCATGCTGGCAACACATCAAATGATAATGAAATTACAGCAATTATTAATGAGCTGAAAGAAGCAGGTGTTATATATTAACGCATAAACATAATTATAATTAAAGCAGTCATTTTACAAATGCCTCTTAACAAGTTTGGTCAATCCTTAAAAGGGCCATACAACACAAATTCGATACTATCAAAATTACAGTATGGTAACAAGGGTCTTAAATATACTCCCGATGGTAATATTGACGCAAAAAACCTAAAAATAAGTAATGTCAAATTACCAACTTTAAATGCAGATGCTGCTAATATGGGCTATGTTGATAAAATATTTTCAGATTTTTTCGATAATACAGTAAATTCGCTTAGTAAATTTGAACAAGATACCTTAAAATCAATTCAAAAATTTGAAAAAAAATCGCTCGTAAATTATGATAAATGCGCTAAAGAACTTGAAAAAAATAAAACAAAAATTATCAAAGATTTGCTAGATTTCAAGAAAATCTATGAAGAAAGTATATTGGATTTAAAAAAATAAATTGAAGAACTTTATAAACAAAAAACAAAAATTATCAACGATTTAGAGCCTTTAAAGAATATTTCAAAAGCACATGTAAAGGCACGTGATGCTATGAGTAACAAAATTGTGTGGATTGAAAAGGTTTTGGATATAAATAAAAAACAATTTCAACATCTAAAGGAAAAAAATATGGAGTTAAAAAAAAATAATGATATATTTAAAGTTATTACAGTACCAACTAATGTTACTAAAAAACAAGTTGAAGATCTAGAGGAAAAATTTGTTGAGTTAGAAAAAAACTTTATAAAATATTTAAAGTTCTTGGAGTATCTTTTAATATTAGTATTCCCACAGCTATACCATAAAACACACAAAGGAAAAAATAGAACTTGTTGATGAACTTCATAGGAACTTTAGATTATTAGTTAAATATTAAATAAAAATTATAAAGATAAAAATTTATTTATAATAAAAAATTAATAATATAATGTGTCTATTATTTCTAATAAATATACACTAAAGTGTGAAAAATGATCAGTTGTTAAGCTATCATCAAATAATCATGTTTTCAATTGTTAATTTTTTATTACTATCTACATTTATAAATAATACTTTATATGTAAATTTCCCCAAAAACACTCAGGATTGTTATGTGACATTCAGTGTTGATAATCCAATGGTAAAGACTCAATGGCCAAATGATTGGAATCCAATGGATGCAGCTCCTAGTACATTCAAGATTCAAGTTAATGCCTCAGCAATCGGCTCTATATTACATTATAAATTAAAATATATTTTATCAGCAGATGGTGGAAAGACTAGAACCCTTTTTGAAATAAATAGTTTAAATAGTGTAATAACTAATTTAACCAATTTATCTACCACTACAGGATCAGGGGTGGCCTTTTCGAATTCAACAACATTTTCCACAAAAATATTTATAGAATTTATATCTCTGTTAGTAGTAGGGATTTTTAAACTAACCATTTATGGGTTTTTATACTTTTTATGTTATGTATTTAATAAATGTAAAAATATGTAATAAATATATTATTTAACTTACCTTTTGAGTTTTATTCTAATTTTAGGATATACATAAAAACAATATAACTTTTTTATTTATTTATTATAATATTATTTTATTTAAAGCAGATAATTTTTTTTTAATAAGTAATGTCAAGCGAAAGCGAAAGCAAAAGCCTTACACAGTTCATACATTTCAATGTCTTCTTTTAATGCTTGCAATTCTTTATAACATTTTATTTTTCTTTGAGCAAATTCTATACAATCCATGATTATGGGGTAGATAACTTTGAAGCCAATTATGTTTGTTGTGCTGCACTTGCGGCTTTTTAAAAAATGATCCAAACACATGAGGGGTTTGTTTTTAAACATAGGTTGTTCCCAAAGGTTTAATGTTTTAACGTTTATAATTTTTATATTTGGTAATAACTGCTCACAGACTGTTTTTATATATACATAATTTTAATTTCCTTTTGTGTAAACTGTATCGTATTCGGGCAATAATTCCATCAAAATATTGTGAATCTCATTGAAATTCACATATCCACTTGAACATCGTGGGCCATGAATTTTTTCTTCAAAGCAAACTTGTGTTTTATTTTTTCGTGATAACAGCTTAAATTCTACCATTGGTTTTAAGAGATAATGATTTGTTTGCAATCCATTGGTAACCGTAACTTCTTTTCGATGAAAAAACCATTTTTCGTTAGAGAATAAATTAAATCCCTGAATATTTATAGACACAACCTTCATTTTAGAAAGAATAATTTAAACTAAACAGCATTATGATAAACTACGAACTATTTCACTGAGTGGAAGATGCTCCATAATGACGTCATGTATAATAACACAATATGCTTTTGTGTTATCGGGAAAGCCTTTTTTCGCCTCAATATCAACTTTGGTGTCAACTGTACTCGATTTTAAGGATTCATTTCTTCTTGAACAATCAATTACAAAAAGGGCGTGGTTCTTAAATTGTTTATAATCAAGTAGAGAGTGTTTTAATATTGTTAAATCATTTTGTTTAATCATTTGAATAAAATTGTGTATAATTGTGATGGGCCTCGATAAAATTATTTTTTTTAAATTAAGGTTCATGCGTTCTATAGGAAAATATTCGCCATTGAGCCTTTGTTGTGCCAGCAGCAGCCGCAGTTTTTTCTGTTATAATTTGACAATCAGAGTCATTTCGAGCTCTTACAAGACGTATAGTTTGTTTACCAAATTGGGCTAGCTGATAATCATTAAATATACCAAATAATTGATGTAATGGTATACGTATATTAAAAGTTGAAATTTTGGCTATTGTTGAGACTATTGGTTGAGGTGGGTAATTCCACCCTGCAATGCCTAAATGGTTTGAATCATCGCTACTGTAATTAAGATAGCCCTTAATTGTGCTCACAATACCTGGGTCGCGTATACCATTTATTTCATAAGAAATTCGGTCAAACAAAAAAGCTCCAAAATTATTTACTAGGGTTGCGTCGCCATCCCCTTTAGTTATTTCCAATTTACCATCTATTAATAAAGCTGCATCGTGCATAAGCAACCAGGAATCTCTTTGATTTATTGAAATTTCTATAACATCATTATTATTAAAAGATTTTACATAGGGGTAATAAGTTCGGTAGTCAACCTTTTGAATTGTTTCACTAAACTGTGGTTTTCGATAGATGTCGAAGATTTGGTCTAATGATGACATTATATCCTAATGTTTGTAGAAAAAGTCGATTTGAATAAGTTAGGTTGTTTGAACTAGGCAAGCGTTTGCTGTCAACTGATTTCAAATTGCTTATGCTGGGATTTTTATAATAATTGTTAAATATTAAACCCATTATGATAATTTTTTTAATTCCAAACGAACTATAACTTCCTCTTCACGAAAATTAACTGGCTTAAAATCTTGGTTTAAAATTACCAACGTAATATTAGATATTTCCTGTTTATTTATTATTTGAAAATATATAAGGTTTCGGGGAATTTCGTTGATTGTATAGCCTGGATCAACGTCTACTGAAAATTCGTAAATTGTGTGTGTTGGTAGATAATTATAATAAGGACCTGTAGATATATTACAATCGATGTGAATGGTGCGAACTTTTATTATATTAACTGGGAGATCTGATTCGTGTTTTTTACCCGGCGTTAAAGTACGCTTAAAAAATCCTAATATTTTCCCTATACCATCTGCTTGTGTAAAATCTATTTTCAACGTATTGCTTTGAATTTCACACTTTAAAGTATTATTATTTGGTTTAAGTGAAAAATATTTATCCTAATTTTCCTTTTTAACGGTGTCAGGAATAATTTGTTGTCTTAGGTAAGTTTCTATATCTAATATTTCATAAGTACCAGTTGGTATTATTATTTTCTTAACCACATTCGCGTCTTTATAATAAAATGTATTTTCACCTTCTTCAATATTAGGGATACTGTTATAGGAATAAAATCCTATTAATGCTATACCGTAGTCAAAATCTGAATTAAGTTGTATTGGATTTGTAAAATCGATACTTAAAACATAATTATTACTTTTTAATGTAAATAGCTGGGACATTATCTTTAAACGACGGTTAATAATAGACCAATCATATTTTCTTATCTCATTTATTTTTATAAAGAAACCACAAACATAAATGGCCACAATTAATTTGTTTAAAGTTTTGAAAACAATCATTATTGTGATTAATTTTAACATTTTTTCCTAAATAGTTTACTAATTCTTTTGGTGGTTTAAGACCACCAAAACTATCAAAATAAATAACAGAATTGTTTCTTTTAGTATAAGCTACCAAATGTGTACCCAAATTTTTGGAAATGTCTAAATTTAGGATTGCAGATTCATTTTTATTTTTGGTAAAGCGTCTCGCATAAAAACCCCTCTAAAATAGGGTATTTTAAGCGTTTGTGCATATTTTACCAATTCAGAATCATATAGGGCTCTATTGGGTAGCTTTATTGGTAGTTTTTTTGTTTAAAAAAAAAAAATATCCTCCCTTGACATTCCTTTTTAAATATAATCCTGAGCCTTTTTTCCCAATTTCCTCCATAGCCCTATTATGTCGACCTAATTCTTCAAGTTTCTTTTTAGCATTTTTTGTGTCTATCACCGTTTTGGCTACAGCGCTTGCGCCTCCAGCCAATGATCCTATGGCCTCCAAATCTCCTAATAATGGTAAAAGGGGTAAAAATCCTGCTTGTTTGTCGGATTCAAATGGAATTATCCTAGGCACCTTAATATTTTTACGACCCCCAGCTTTCTTTATATTCACCCGAGCTGCTTTAAGTGCCGTTGCGGCAGATTATTTAAGTGAATTTTTATTGGATATATCTAAATCTTGAACATGTTTTTTAATTTTATCAACCAAACCACGTTTAAATGAGATTGGTTTTCGAGTTTTTCGAATACCCATTCCAAGTTTTCTAGTTGTTACTAACCAAGCTGCTGCTTTCTCCCCCAATTTAGAGTCCTTTGCCAAGCTTTATTTTCCAAAATCCAATCTGCCTTATGCCTTTCCGCCAAACTTTTATTTTCTGAATAAGCAATATCGTGATCTTTACATGCAGCGTCTAAGGGGTTTATACCAGTATCACCCCTTTGAATTATCTTATCTAATTTAGTACCTGGCCCACAAAATTGGTAAGAGGATACGTGAAACTCAAAGGGAACTGTTAATTGCAGAATTTAATAAACCACCACCTTTATGCTTAAAAGTCAACATTGAAATGATTTTTTTATTAAAGTTAAGCTTTTATAATTATCAATTAAAGTATGTTGAAAGGGTTGTTATTATGTTTTTTAATTGATTTAAAATTGTTTCATTCGGACAATTTATTCCAAATAAACTCCAATCAAAAACTCCCGCTCTTATTAATTTACCCGAAAATTCGTTATATTCATAAAATAAGTTTTTTCAAAGCGTTTTTGGGCCTCAAATTTTCCAGGGTCGGACCGATAGCGGTGGTCTCAAGCAAGGGGATGTGAATACCTTCATACCTATATTCCGAGATGTTTTATTACAGCATCTTTATCAGTTAAATTTGTTGACTTTACTAAGATTATACTTATCAGAAATATTAATAACAATTTAAAACCCATTATAAATACTCAACATAGAGCAATATTAAGACTGAATAATACTTTTTGTTAGGACAAGTCGGATGACGTCAGCAATTCAAAATGGCGTCAAAAATGAAATTTATATTATTAATTCAAATATATCCTTATCTCTAAACAAATTGACGTCACAATTCAAAATGGCGTTATTTATATTATTAATAATAAATCCTTATCTCTAAATAGCGGATGCCAGGTGACCAAACCACTGCACAGTGGCCGATTTTTCAAAAAAAACTGGTCAAAAGTCGATTGCAAAATTTTGAGAAAGTACTACCTAATACTGACTAAGGAACTCTACTGTGTATCGTCACAAAGTAAAAATCAGTTCCCGTGAATATATTCAGAGTTAGAGCAAATCAAAATGACAGTTCTTGAAATCGCGCTCGACACGTTTTTAGGTCTGGAATTTTGCGCCCTAATTAAAGTGTCCTCAGTGTTTAAAAAAGACTTTATTAAATTTTTTCGAATGGAAGGTGTCAATAAAGGTATTTATAGGTATTTATAGTGCTCATACATCTTAACTATTTTAGAATAAATAAAATATTCGTAATGCAAAAACTGATATTAAACATAACCATACACGGCTGATTTTTTTGTGCTGTCATTTTATCAAAACGCATAAAAATAGTTATGAGAGTGGCCGAGATGAGTGGTCTAGTACATTTTTTCATAAAAGGTGGAGTGTAATAAATTGATTTTTTACAATATCACCTGCTAATATTTGCTACTAAGTTTATAAAGTCTGTTTTTATCTCGATGTTTGCAGAATTTTTTATTAGCGTGCTAACATGCGATTAATGAGTTGAGTTGAGCGCCCTCTATCTCAAAAACGGTTTGACGTATAAAAAAATGTAAACAAAATTTGTAGAGAATTTTATTCTCTACAACTTTTATAATAAATGCAAATACTATAGGAGGCAGAGAAAACGAGATATTCTCAGAAAACTGATTTTTGCGACCTTTGACCTTGAATATCTAAGGCCGCTCACACGTTGGCATATGTGACTTTTGAGACAACATTCGTAATGCTAAAATAAAGGTTGTCACAAAAATTTAGCTTATTCCGTTACATTCCGAGGTTGATCCCCTTTTTTGACTAAGATGACTGTACTAAAGAGATATCGTAAATATTTTTCTCGAAAATGCTCTAGGAATAGCACCATGACAGACCTTTTTCATTGGTTGCTCGTGTCCTCAGACCCATTAATTTCAAGTTTGAGGTTGGATCCGCCGAAAAAAAACAACATTCTTTCAAAGGATGCAATAAAAATATTGACTTTTACAAGCGTAAATTCAACATGAGGGAATAGAGTAATTGCATCAAAAATGAAAATCCCTAAAAACCTTTTTAATGTAATCTAGAGGTAAAAACACATTGCGAAAATATTTTTTTATATTCCAAAAGTTCAACCCGGCCCCAAAATATCAAATTGAAAAAAGGTACTTTTCAAACGTTCCCGAACTCCCGCCATATTGCATGACGTCATAAACCTACACCAGTGTCAGAAATCAAGGTTGATCCCGACAGACGTCACACACGTAAATCCGTTTTTATTCCCCGAGCTTTTATAATTGGTGTCAAGCTGGATGGCTTAGATGGTAGGGCGGTCGCTTGGCATGCGAGAGGTACCGGGTTCGATTCCACTAGAAGTTGTCAAACTTTTTTTATTTTTTTTATTTTATAAATTTGTTGTTTCTTTGTTAAAAAGTGTTTTATTTTTATCGTAACATAAATTTGCCCATTTTAGTTGGGTTTTTTGCTCAATGGGGCGGGGGGGCCCAATGGGGCGGGGTCGGTTGGGTTGTGTTGTTGAGTTTGGGTTGGTTTGGTTTTATGACGTAACTAACGTGCCCTTAACATGTATACAGGTACAATTTATTATTATTATTTTATTATAACATAACAAATCTTAAAATTATGACGTCAATCGGGACTGAACTTAAGTCCCGCCTCGGGACGGGAGCCACAGCGTATTTTTTTTCTTCTCGTCTCTTGTGAAAATATGTTGGTTTGTCATGTTTTAAGAGCCCTGTCAAAAGATCAGCACCATTAAAAAATTTTTAGGGGTCGCTCAAAATTTTTATAAATTACCAAAATCGTCAAAAAAATTTTTTCTCGTTCCGATATTATTTTTTAATTTAAAAATAATAATGATTCTGAAAATTTCAAATCGATATTTTAATTTCTAAAGGTCGCTCAAGATTTTTTTAACTTTCAAAGTAGAGTATTTTGAATGTTTTCGAGCGACCTCTGAATATAAATATCAACGAACTTTTAGCGACCTTTAGAAATCAAAATATTGATTTGAAATTTACAGAATTTTTATTATTTTCAACCTAAAAAATAATATCAAGACGAGAAAAAGAATTAAAATAAAACAAGAATTCAATTTTTGACCATTTTGAAAATTTTTAAAAATCTTGAGCGACCCCTACAAAATTTTTAATCGATCTGATATTTTGAAAGGGCTCTCACAGCATGATAAACTAACATATTTTTACAAGAGACAAGAAAAAAAAAATTATTTTTTTTGGGACATATATATCGTCCCCGTTCTGGCAAAAGTAATTAACTCCATTTTTGTCTAAAAGTAGTTGACTACCTTCGCGATCATAGAACAATTATATCTGTGGTCTAGAAGAACTTATTAAGTGCAGTATTGTATTTTAAGCACGCTAAAAATACAATACTGCACTTAATAAGTTTTTCTAGACCACAGATATAATTGTTCTATGATCGCGAAGGTAGTCAACTACTTTTAGACAAAAATGGAGTTAATGACTTTTGCCAGAACGGGGACGATATATGTCCCAAAAAAAATAATTTTTTTTTTCTTGTCTCTTGTAAAAATATGTTAGTTTATCATGCTGTGAGAGCCCTTTCAAAATATCAGATCGATTAAAAATTTTGTAGGGGTCGCTCAAGATTTTTAAAAATTTATATATACAGGGTGATTCACCTAACTTATTCATTAGAAGTTTATGGAGAACGAAAAAAGATATCGATTTGAAATTTGTATAGCAATTATAAGCCATAGTAAACTACTTTTTAAAATTATTTTCAATGCGTTATCACTTCCGGTTAAACCGGAAGTGATATCAACTTTGTTTTTTCAAATGGAACCATATAAATATTATTGCATTTTTGAATTCTACGTAAAATTCTAGAAATACTAAAATTTGATTATTTATTTTATTTTTAACAGTTTTTGAGATATTTAATTTTTTTTAAAAATTTTGACAGATGGATTGTCTTACTAATATGTCTGTATTACCACTAATTGTAATGTTAAAAAGTTAATTTTTGGTGTAACAATTAACTAAGGAGCACTCTATCGAAAGCCATTAATAGTATTTGAAAATTTTATACAGGGTGTCCGGTATTTACGTTGACTTTTTTGTCACTTAAAATACCAATAACTTTCTTATTTCAAATGAAACTACCATACAATTTTCAAATTATTGGACACAAAATAATGTTTTCTATTGAAATGCTGCAGCATTCCCTATACCTAAAATCAATATTTACAGAGATATTACAAAAAATGTGAAAAAAACGCTTATTTTTTTATTTCTAATATGAGTAGTGTGCGTTGGATTGTCTTTTATTTCGTATTTATAAAGTAATGTCAATGTCAATGTCGCTGACAATTGTGTTACAATGGACGATAATAATTACACCAATCAAAAAAGAAAAGTTTTAGAAAGAACAATAGGAAGTTTTAATGTGTATAATCAGTTTTGTGCGTTGGATTGTTTTTATTTCGTATTAAACAACGTTAAAAGAAATATCAATTTAAAATTCAAAAATTATATTGAAAAAATAAACAAATGTAACAAATAAAACAAATCTAAAGTAATTGTTCAATGTATCGCCCGTGTTGTTCACGACACATATTGATACGTCGCAAGACACCTTCAGAAGTTGTTCTCAAAATTTCTTCATGGGACAATTCCGAAAACGCTTGTCTCACTTTCTGAGATTCTTTGCTGTTGCTGGGTGTTTGATAAACTTTAGCTTTTATAGCACCCCAAAGATAAAAATCTAGAGGTGTTAGGTCCGGTGACCTTTGAGGCCATTCCCATGGACCACCTCTTCTAATCCATTTTTCGTTAAATAATATTTGCAAATTTCGAAACTCTTCTAGAACAATGTGCCGGCGCGCCATTCAATTGGTACCAGCAAAGAAACCTTTCGCTTAAAGGCAGTTCATCCAAAAATTCACTTACCGTCGAATTCAATATTTCCAGGTATTTTTCTGATGTCAGGTTCTCTTCGTAGATACAAAATGAAAATTGATCCTTCATCAACAGACAAAAAACGTTAAAACTAAATTTTTTTTGGAAATTCTCTTGCCGGACCACATGTGGATTTTCAGCACACCAAAAGTGTTGATTTCTTGAATTAACAAACAATGCCTTCTCTGGAAAATTTGGCTTCGTCTGTCCATATAAGTTTTCCCAGAAAAGAGTTATCCTCATCAACTTTGCCCAGAATCTCCGTGCAAAACCGCTCCCTTCTTTGAAAATCTGCATCTTCATTGAAGATGAAGATTGAATCAAGGCCTTGCACTTTTAGGAACTCGCTGGGCAGATGTATACGGAATGCCAAGGGCAGCTTCAACTCCTCTGATGGACCCTTGGGGCTCTGCATTTAAAAATCCCAAGACGTTGATTTGCCCTGCTTAAAATACCCCATAGAGACCCTGTTCAAACCGATAGATATTTGTATCGGGATGTATGGTGTTTCTATAGGGTGTATCGGTTTGTATAGGACCCGTAGTTGAGATTTATGGTTGTTCTATAGGGATATCCACCATTGATTTATTTGCTATCGGTTTCAATGGGGAAAATACACATAAATGTGGAAATTAGTTTTTTCCCTATAGGACCCTATAGGTTTTAATAAAATTTTGTCAAATGTTTTATGGTTGCTCTATAGGGATATCCCTATATATCCTTCATTGAGTTATTTTCTATCGGTCTCAATAGGGAAAATGTAAAAGTTATGGTGTGCCTATAGGTAATTTCCTATACAACTTCTATCGGGCTGTATCCGGAAAAACTCATGGACAAATGCACATATAGAATCCGGTAGCGCCCGATAGATTATTTTGTATAGGTCTCTATGGGGTATTTTAAGCAGGGTGATTATCTTCGTTGCCTGTCACCAGTTTTAGCCTATTTCGTTTTACTTTTAGTGCGCCATGATTAATAAATCTATTCTCTATCGTCCGGAATTTAATTTTGGTGAGTGGGGTTAAATTGGGATACCTCTCATTAAAAGTTCTTATTGTCCTTTCTAAAACTTTTTCGCACTCGCCATATGTATAAACATGTTTAGAATATCTTGATTAGTGTAATTATTATCATCCATTGTAACACAATTGTCAGAGACGTTGACATCGACATTACTTTATAAATACGAAATAAAAGACAATCCAACGCACACTACTCATATTAGAAATAAAAAAATAAGCGTTTTTTTCACATTTTTTGTAATATCTCTGTAAATATTGATTTTAGGTATAGGGAATGCTGCAGCATTTCAATAGAAAACATTATTTTGTGTCCAATAATTTGAAAATTGTATGGTAGTTTCATTTGAAATAAGAAAGTTATTGGTATTTTAAGTGACAAAAAAGTCAACGTAAATACCGGACACACTGTATAAAATTTTCAAATACTATTAATGGCTTTCGATAGAGTGCTCCTTAGTTAATTGTTACACCAAAAATTAACTTTTTAACATTACAATTAGTGGTAATACAGACATATTAGTAAGACAATCCATCTGTCAAAATTTTTTTAAAAAATTAAATATCTCAAAAACTGTTAAAAATAAAAAAAATAATCAAATTTTAGTATTTCTAGAATTTTACGTAGAATTCAAAAATGCAATAATATTTATATGGTTCCATTTGAAAAACCAAAGTTGATATCACTTCCGGTTTAACCGGAAGTGATAACGCATTGAAAATAATTTTTAAAAGTAGTTTACATAGGCTTATAATTGCTATACAAATTTCAAATCGATATCTTTTTCCGTTCTCCATAAACTTCTAATGAATAAGTTAGGTGAATCACCCTGTATATATATTAGACTGGTTCAAAAAAATCTTATATTTTTTTTTCTTCAAAGCCCGCATTAAAATATCTTCCTAGTATTAAAAAAAGAAGCCTGTGAAAATTGTAGCTCTTAATATTAATATTTAGAGGTCGCTCATCGTGAATTTCTATTTTACGTTTAAATAACACAGGAATTCTTTTTTCTTAACTTTGAAATTTTATAACTCGTTTTTGAGTGAACATATTGGAATGAACTCTATATATTTTTGAAGAAAATTGAACGTTCTACAAAAAAATGTCTCTTATAATTTTTTCGTAAATTCACTCCTTTAATAGTTATTCAAGGTTGAAATTAGACATTTAGACGTTTAAATAACAGGAATTTTTTTTAACTATTAATTTTATAACTTTTTTTTTTTGAGTGGACATATTGGAACGAGCGATATTTTTTTTAAAGAAACATAATTTATATAAAATTTTCAAAAAAGATTATACAGGGCGGTCCAGTTTGTGATACATTAATTTTAAGGTAGACTTTCATTAATTAACATTTCTCAAAAATGTTTCCTAAGGAAAATACAGGTCGTCAAAGATTACAAAAAAACTAGTTTTCTCTTTATAACTTTTAAACCACAACATTAATTTTCATCAGATTTGGCACAAAATGTAATATATTCAGTGCCTTAATAATAATGTGGGGGGACTTCTCCCCTTTTCACCTCAGTCATGACGCCACTAAAAATTTTAAAATATTAAATAAATTTGTAGGTCAAGTTTTTAATTTAGAGAAATAATTTACACCTGTAAAATTTTGATTTGGGTCTTTGTTTCTGAAATATTTGCTCAAAAATGTTTCCTCGCAGAGACGCTTTCCGTCAAGTTTATAAAAAAACTCGTTTCCCCCATCATAACTTCTAAACCACTTAATCAATTTTTATCAAATTTTGTACACAATATAGTATGTCTTAGTAATGATGTGGATAATTATTTAAAAAAACATCAGTTGCGCAGGTACTTGGGTACTGAATTATTAAGGCACTGACTATATTACATTGTGTGCCAAATTAATTTTGTGGTTTAAAAGTTAGGAAGAGAAAACTATTTTTTTTAAGAAATGTTTTTTTATGAAAGTCTACCTTATTTTTGATGCTTTATCACCTATTAAAATTAATGTATTACAAACTGGACCATCCTGTACAATAATGAGTGATAAGGTTTATTATTATGCCACCAATTGAAAAAAAACGTTAAATTTATTATATGTCTAATTTCAACCTTGAATAACTATAAAAGAAGTGAATTTATGAAAAAATTATAAGAGACATTTTTTGTAGAGAGTTTAATTTTCTTTAAAAATGTGTGTCGCTTAGTCCAATATGTTCACTCAAAAAAGAGTTATAAAATTTCAAAGTTAAGAAAAAAGAATTCCTGTGTTATTTAAACGTAAAATAGAAATTCACGATGAGCGACCTCTAAATATTAATATTAAGAGCTACAATTTTCACAGGCTTCTTTTTTCACTACTAGGAAGATATTTCAATGCGGGCTTTGAAGAAAAAAAAATATTCGATTTTTTTGAACCAGTCTAATATATATGTATATAGTATATAGTATATAGTATATAGTATATATATATATATATATATACATATATATATATATATATAGATTTGTTTGACCGCACATACAGACCCAAATCGTCATACTTCGCTGCCTATACAGACCAAAATTGACGTTTTCAGACCCGGCTTCGGGACTGAAAAAGTTAATCATAGTATGGAAATCAGGGGGGTTGGTGGGTGCAGGGGGTAAATTTTTAGGTGGGCTTGAAAAGGCGGTGAAACATGATGAAATATACAGATTTAGTACACGGTTCAGCCAGTTCGAGGGCGCCTCGGTCGGGCTCAGCTAGCTGTATATATTTGGCATAGTTAAACTACGTCTTCAAACCCTAAATTTGGCAACGCCGTTTGGCATATAAATAATGAATATGTATTTCACAGCTCTGATACAGTCCCGATGTGCTCTTTACCATTTGGTCCAAAATCACACTTTCCCTCCTAAACGGAGATAAGTAAGCTTCAGAAAGTAAAATCTACTTTATCAAATTTTGAGGGTTATACTTTTAAATATTCGTCAGAAAAATTGAAATGTTAAATATTTAACACAATTTATTATTTTTTTGGTATACATTTTTGGTAAATATTACTGTAAAAATATTAGTAGATCGTAATTTTTAATATGGTTGTATGGATGTGATTTACGTATAGTAATATTTATTGTATTATACAAAATATAAATATTAAGTTAATAAAAAGATTTGCGAAATATCTCAAGATTATAAAGAACCTTACACTGTCTGTGGAACATGTAGTTAATAATTTTAATGGTAAGTATTTTTAATATCAATTTTCATTTCCGTTTATTTATTTATTATGATTATTATCATTATTAGCATTATTATCGTTAATATCATTATTATTATTATTATTATCATTAGCTTTCTTATTGTTGTATTATAATATATAATCAATACATATTGCTAAATTTGATTAATTGAATATTTACATGTGTTTTTAGAACCTACCTTCTTATCTTATCTTATTTTATTATTAAATTTAACAAGCAGCGTATAAAGAAAATCACCCGGTATAATGATTAAAATTAAATAAAAAAATTATTTGCTTTAGATATTACCTACAGCATACCAAATTTTAAACTTGTATTTTAAAAAAAAATTATATTTTTTTAATATTGTACGGTTACTGTATAATTTTAATACCCTGTATCTCAGAACTACTAAATAAAAATACTAAAATACTCCAATTTGAATGCTGATTAGTGAAAATGAAATTTTTTTGATATTTTCCAAATTAAATTAACCCCGGTTTTCTTCTTCACTTTAAATTAAAAATAAGTGATACGTCATTTTAAAGGCATTTTAAATCTCTACATTTTGGCGTATTAGTTTTTAAAATCGGTTAGTTTGTTCCTGAGATATTTAAGAAAAATTTTCTGTAATATCTTGAAACCAAACAAACCGATTAAAAACTATTACGTCAAAATAAAGGGATTTAAAATGCCCTTAAAATTATACGATACCCGTATTAGTTTTAAAATGGGTTGGTACGTTATATGAGAAAAACTTAATTTTTTATTTTTTTTTTAATATTCACAAGAATCATTTTATAAAATCACGTACTTTTAAACCACACTTAATTAAAGTAATAATTTGTGCAAACCAACCGATTTTAAAAACTAATACGCCAAAATTTTAAGATAAGAAGAAAAAATAATTTGATGAAGTACGCAAAATAAAGTTAAATTTTTTAAAGGAAATACTTAAATTTTCTTTGCTGTCGAAACTATATTCGTCTACAGAATTTTCTGCGTTTCTTTGGATGGGGATCAGGGGCGTAGCTTCCGCGGTATCAGCCGTATCAATGATACGGGGCCCCCGGCTTGGGGGGTCCCCGATTGGCTTCGACATGCTTAAGCAAAATACATATTACCCACATGTTAAAAAAATTGAGACATGAAATTAAATAAATAAATAAATAATATAATTATTTTATTTTCACCTTCTTAGTAAATTACATTTTATAGGTTAATTTTGTAGTTTTTGTATCCAAGTAAACGATACATTATGGGAACAGACCTGTAATATTTTACGGGCTTGTATAAAAGACCTGTAAAGTTTTACAGGCTTGTATAAAAGCAATTCATGAAATTACATTTGACATATTAATTAAAATTTTAAAATTGAAAATCGTTATCTAAATAAAATAAAAGTTTGTACGTGTCACGCTTTGCAATTAATTTTTACTAGGCCCACAATTTTTTTCGCCCATAGAGATTTGTAACAAAGCTTGACACGTAAATAACTATAATTGTTTATACTTCGATTTATTAAATTAAATTAAAGGCCGTGAACTCATACGAATTGTTTCTGCCCGCACTTTTCCGCGGCGCAGTCTGCGCATATGGTTATGTGCTCTGCGTCACATTCTGAGTCTGCTTTGCGTGTTATTAATAATTATTAGCGTTACAATTATTTCAAATGACTTGCCTTTATTTTAAAATAGAAACCTTTTAAAAGATGTTGAAGAACGCTAAATGTCTAAAACCCAACCAAATTTTAAAATTTTCCTGTACATGAAAAGCTAAGTATATTATGTATTAAATTATAAAAAATTGATAAATGCCCAAAATAGACTTTGAGCGTGACACCCAGAAATTTTGTTACCAGCAGCTTTTTCCGTATAAGGGCCAATACCAGATTTTTGATACGGGGCCCCCTCGAGGCTAGCTACGCCACTGGGGGTAACATATGGGTTTTCAGTATCTATTAAGATTCTGATTTAATTTTGAAAAAAAAATTGTTCGGATTTACTTCAAATGAATTTTTTCTTTTGGTAACTTGGTCAAATATGCCAGAATGATGAAAGTGCTTTATGTGCATAAAAATAAAACTTAGAAGGGTTTTAAATTAAAAATAAACAAATTTTTAACATGACCGTGGCATACTTTTTTTTCATGATTTAACACATTTTTTATTTGCTCAAAATTAAAAGTATCCCCATGTTGTGAATTTTAGGTTAGAGTTTCCACCGGTAAACAACCGACAACAAAAAAAACAGCGAGCAATTTATAATTAATTTATGTTGCTATTTTATCACTATAGACAGTCATCTTAATAAAAAAATACGAAGAACTTTAACTTACCTTTTCTATATCAAAATTCACGACAGGAACTGTAAATATATTAAATTACATTAAATATGGATCAAAGACTTTTGATGGGGCAATTAGCTTTAGTATTGGGTTATTTTTATCTCCAAAATAAAAAACTCGAAATACTCGAAGATGGTGGGTACGGCCCATTAATAAAAATCGTTTGCAATTTGGAGATTTTGAAAACCTAGTACAAGAAATGCGGTTAACGGATACTGAAATGTTTTTTAACTACACAAGATTAGATGTGGACCAGTTTGATAGGTTACTTAATGTAGTTGGACCTTAACTACAAAAACAAAGCTACCGAAAGCCTCCCTGCTTAAAATACCCCATAGAGACCTATACAAAATAATCTATCGGGCGCTACCGGATTCTATATGTGCATTTGTCCATGGGTTTTTCCGGATACAGCCCGATAGAAAATGTATAGGAAATTACCTATAGGCACACCATAACTTTTACATTTTCCCTATTGAGACCGATAGAAAATAACTCAATGAAAGATATATAGGGATATCCCTATAGAGCAACCATAAAACATTTGACAAAATTTTATTAAAACCTATAGGGTCCTATAGGGAAAAAACTAATTTCTACATTTATGTGTATTTTCCCCATTGAAACCGATAGCAAATAAATCAATGGTGGATATCCCTATAGAACAACCATAAATCTCAACTACGGGTCCTATACAAACCGATACACCCTATAGAAACACCATACATCCCGATACAAATATCTATCGGTTTGAACGGGGTCTCTATGGGGTATTTTAAGCAGGGCTATTTCTCCAGGGGCTCGCTTAGCTCTCACTTACAGGTAATTATATCATATAATTTATATGAGAAGGTTTATTAAAATTTATTTATATGTAGACATTTGGCAGCAGGAGATAGTATCCCCACATTATCATTTGCCTTTCGAATTGGGAAATCAACAACTTGCTCCATTATTAATGAAACATGTGAGGTAGTGTGGAATGAGTTGAAAGACACTGTTTTAAAAGAGCCAAGCAAAGAAGAATGGGAAGCTATAAGCAGTGATTTTGAATTAATCTGGCAGTTACCAAATTGTTTAGGTAGCATCGATGGAAAACATGTTTCCATAAAAGCCCCACAAAATAGTGGTTCTTTATTTTATAATTATAAAAAAACATTCAGCATAGTACTATTTGCTGTTTGTGATGCAAATTATTGTTTTTCTATGTAGACATTGGGGCATATGGATCTCAGAGCGATGGTGGAGTCCTAAAAAGTTCTTCTTTTGGATATAAATTAAATAATAATTTACCGCACATTCCTACTAAGAAATGTTTTCCAGGGACAAATATGGAAACACCTTACTTTTTTGTGGGTGATGAGGCATTTCCCTTGCAAATAAACCTTATGCGAACATTTGGAGGAAGAAACTTATTAAAAGATAAAATTATTTACAATTATAGAATTTGCCGTGCTAGACGGTATATTGAAAACACCTTTGGAATAATGGTGGCAAGGTTCAGAATATTCCACACAACAATATTTAAAAATCCTGAAAATGTGGATAAATTAATTAAATTAGCTGTTTGTCTTCATAATTATATTAAAAAAGATAAATCCAGAAGAAAATATGCTCCCCCAAACTTTGTCAATAGAGAAGTAAGTGGCGAAGTCACTCTTGGTGAGTGGCGACAGGATATACCAGAAAATGGTGTCTTACGAGATGTGTCTATAGAGATTTTATTAAAAATTATGTTAATACAATTGGTGCTGTTCCTTGGCAAAATGAAATGGTATAAATACTTATTAATTGAAAACAAAATAAATTTTATAATAAATTTTATTAATAAAAACAATTTTTTATTGGTTATTTCTAAAAATCTTTTTTTTTTTCTATAAGTAATATCATAACTTCATCTTTAAATTCATCAGCTAGGTTGTTTGGTAACTTTGACCGTTCGTCATCTAGATAAGCCGCAAATTTGCCATGTTTGGTGACATTTACTGGGGCACCAAGACTTTTGGAAATTGATTGGTTTCCAAACTACAAGAAGTTTTTCTAGAGCAAATCACCTCTTCTAAAAACTGCATTAATTGGTACAGCTCCCAGTCTTTTTGTTTTAAAGCTCCTGCACCACTTCTTATAGCTTTTTATTTTTGTTTTTTTATTCTTCCAAACATTTCTCTCAGAGATTTAAAATACTGTTTTGCTTCTTCCCTTACAAATATAGAACACATTATTACTGAATTTTTCAATAAAATTAACAAAATATATTACCTGTATGGTTAAAATTTTCGCCAATTTCATTCCAAATCCTTTCTTTTTTCTTTGCATCCTTAAACATCGATTGTCTTTTATCATAAATAAACGGATATTTCATTACTTTTGCAATAAATTCTTCCGTAACACAAGTGTTTTCTTTTTCAGACATTATCAGTGGTTAAAAATAAACTTTACACGTGCAGAATGATGAAAACAATACACTTTCACAGAAAGATAGGTTATGTAAGTTTTCATTTACAGCAATAACACTAGATGGCTACAATAACAGCAATCTACTCGACCGAAATACTTAAGGTCCAAACATTGACACTAGATGGATTCACACTAATTTGAATATTAATTTGGGCATTGTGAACGCTGCACATACAGGTATTTGCACTCAAGAAGACTCAAGACCAATTTTCTCCATATACCTACTCTGTGGAGAAAATAAATTGTTAAAGAAGAAGAAGAAGAAGGTATTTGCACGATCTACGCGGCAAAAAGTCCCAATATCAAAATTACAATAACATTCGTATAAACGAGTTCCATGAAGAGAGTATGAACCCGGGAACTATTCGGTTACTCAATCTACCTGCTACCGCGCACCCCGCACCCGTAGCGCCAGTCTAAATTTGATAGTTTTACATAGTGTACGTCTGTTCTTGGCGCTTTTCTAAACATCACACTTCCAAAGTGAATTTTTATGTTATCAAGTTCTTCTTACGAATTGAAAGTGATGCATTTTGATGGACAAGGTAAGAAACTTACAAACAACAATGATTAAGCCATGATCTACTATTAAACAACATTATTTTTTTTATAATGAAAATACTTATTTTCGTACCGTGATTTCCTTCAATATTTTTTCTTTGCTAGTGTTTTTGTTTATGTATCGGGGTAGATCGGGCTATGGTTATTATTATAGGTAATTATTTGATCTTTTTCCTTATAACTACTATCAAAAACATCTCCGGAAACATCCGGATAAATACAGTTTTGAGGGATTAAAGATATTTAGCGAAATTTCGTATGAAATTTTAAATATTTGTTAGCGACTTTTAACATAGTGTATATTTGTTTTAGGCTAAGAGGGTGTATCAGAAGTAATGATTGTGACCCGACAATACTTGTTTGACCTCATGAAGAAAGATTTAGATGCCAAATTAAACTATCTAAAAGATCAACTTACTCTCTAAAAATGAATTAGTCAAAAATGACTAATTACTACAGTTATTAGCGGCTGCTTTTTCACATATACCATGTTCCCCAACATTTAACAGCCAATTTTTAAGTAAAATTGTCTCATGATTCTGTGTTGACCCGCCCCCCGTAAAACGAGAAAAACGCAACCAAGAATACATCTACACGTAAAGCATCCTACCTATTCGAAATTAGACATTTAAATTAATGTTAAGTTTTTTAAAATAATGCAGCGTTGCCCTTTCTTAAAAATACTTGAATTATATAACGTTTAATTACTTGGGTTGTACGGTTTGGTATTTTATGAATATTTCAAATGGGGTCCTGTTTAACCGAGCGCGCTAAAGCCGGCCCTGTCGCCTTAGGTTGGGTGGGGATCGAGAACTGGGCCGAGCGACAGATGGGAAGCAACAGGTGAAGGAAAAGGTTCGTCCGAGTAAATCGGGGGTTTTCGTGTTGTGAAATAAACCTTGTAGGTAAGCTAAAATGATCCTTTACCTTGTTTAAATTAACTAACTAAGGTGGTTGTATCTTTTAACCAAGTTTAATAATGTGGATTTATTGTGTTTTGGGCATATTTAGCCGAGAGTACGTGACGCGTCTCTTTGCTCCGTAAGATGGCGGACGGGCGTGAAAAATGCTTGTCTAATGTATTGTGCCTGCTCGCGATAGGGAAGAGGGTTATAGGAGGTATTATTATTATTAAATAAGGTAATCTAATCTAATCTAATCTCTTCACAAGACTAGAGCTCGCCAATAGAGTTCCTAACCGACAAAGGGGTCATACTGTGATATGTAATATGGAAACTATGCATTTATTATGTACACTGTAGCGGAATATGTTTAGATAGCTAAAAAAGGTTTCAATACACTAGACAAAACGGTTTGCATCCAATAATATTCATTTTATAACCTGTTGTATTGTTGGGAGGGGTAAATTGCACTTGTAACATTTTATAAATCTGCTTTATTAACGCTTGGTATGACAAAGTCCAAATAACAAACGCTAACTAAAAACCAATATTCAATAAACACTGCAATACATAAAACGCTAACTACCGTCAACCAAACCTTTGTAAAAAACTCCATTGTAAACAAACAATGAATAGAGAAAACATACAACCATACTTATTGTGTTTTATTACCTAATCTGGTCTCCTCTCATTGGCTACTCCACCTATCTAGAAGCGAACTAAAATAACACAACGTAGGGTATCCTCTTTCAATTTTCTAGACGATCACTTCTTTTGGCCAAACTTGACAACACTGCTTGCGCTGTCAATATTTAAATTTAGTTCGCGCGATTCTTCAAATCGCCTTGGGTTACTGCCGTTTGCATGAGTATGGGGTACCCCCACCCCGTGCCCATCACAATTCCGAAAATACCGTCAAAAATAATAAAAGTAGAGCAGTTTTTAAGATATAGTCAATTCCATATTATATGGAAAATTGACTATTTCTCAAAAAATGTTATACTTTTCTAACTTTTGACGACATTTTCGGATTCAGGGGACAATTTTACATGGTAATTGACTGCTGAATGTGGGATACAAATTGCTATTGACGAGAATTATTAGTGGATGTTTTTTCGCTATGACAATTAGTCATTTTTGACTAATTCATTTTTAGAGAGTATGTCATGTAAAGGTTATAATGAAGACCAAATTTTTAGTTTTTGGCCAATTTCAAATCGGAAATTTAACAAGGTGGACCAAAGCTCATAAAGAAGATAATTTTATAAAATACAATCGGCCTTGGCTGGAAATACCTGTTGTTGAGACTTCACAAAAACGGCCAGGTCGACCATCCAAGTCGTTCGAAGGAAAAAAAGGGAAGAACTTCATTCTAATTTTTGTAATACCGCCAAGATTTTGCGAGAAAATTTTCCAGGGTAAATTGTAATCAGGATATTTTTAACTGCCTTCTACTTAGTTCAGATCCTATACTAAGTAGCATGCAAACAGTAAAAAAGAGAAAGCAAAAACACTTTTGCCTAAAACCTTGGCAATGTTTGTATGTGCAGAATCCAATATATCAAAAAATTCATCAGAGAGCGACGAAGAAAGTCAAGAAACTTAGTATTATTATGTTTTTCTTCCTTTTTACCGACCTAAAAAATTGTATTTTTTTGTAAATATATTTTTTTTTTGTAAAAAACATAATTTTGTTGTAAAAATAAGTTTTTTTATTTATTTACGTTATTTAGATACCAATAAGCATAAAAATAATTTTGGCCGCGTAGATCGTGAAAATACCTGTATGTGCGCTGTTGAAATACTAATTAATGTTCAAATTTTGAGTACTAATTTATGTACTAATTATACGGCTAATTTAGAGGTTGTGAATATTCGCATCGGTCTCCTGCACCGAAATAAAGTCATTAAATCACACTCATGCGCCAACGTTTTCAGACTTAAGTTCGAACTTCGAACGGCTAATGTAGGAAGGTACCTAGGAGGGGATAGCGCAAAGTCGATGTGCTAAAGAAGTACGTTAAAAAATTTAAAGCGTGGCACAGACCGGTATTTTGACCTAAAACGTGGCCAAAAATATTTGGGCACTTTTTCTTTATCAAAAGGGTAGCAAATGACTAAAAAACATATTTTTAAAGGTATACAAGTGATAGTAGGTACTTTTACTAGAAATAAAAAAAATATATGTATTCACAAATTTATTTATAAAAAAATTATAAAGTAGCTACTTACATGTAAGTAATGCAATAAAAATATTAAAATTAAACATATATTAAAGTTTTTGTTCCCTTTAAAAAATAAAAAATATTACGTAAAAATCTTATAAGATCGCACTAAAGTGTCTGTTTTCAAGGATACATTTTTCCTTGATGTGAAAACTTGTGGATGTTTTTGATGGCTACAGTTATTCTAGATGTCCTAAAGTTCAATAAAATGTAGGTCGGATACCATTGCGAGCTGTTGTCGATATTTAAAAACATAAGTGTTTGATTAAAAAAACGAGAAAAAATAAGCATTTTTAGGTATACGTATAAGTATAGTACTCGATATGAATAAATAAAGATTATAACACAAATGAAATGTTGCTTAAAATACCTTAATTGACGAAATCCATATTAATTTCTTTCACCAAAATCTCTTTTAACATAGGAAACAACCCGGCGAAAATTTGTTTTTGTGGAGTGTCGCGAACGAAGAGGTACGATGTAAAATAGCGCTAGCTTATAGCTGCTGGTACAGCGGACTGGGACGGCTAATTCAAGTTTCAACTACACAAAAAAGATAGCCATGTTATCTGACTTCTTTGAGACAAAATCTTAGATCTGGCAGGAAAAATTAACAAAATTGATTTTAGGTCCAAATACCGGTCTCTGCGTCGGCTTCACACACCGGGTGCGACTAATCAAGAGGTAAGCATAATATTAGATCTAGAGTTGGGACAGTAAAATGTAAGGTTGGTTCGATTTTTTCGCGGTATTAAAAATGTTATTTGATATAATATTAAAGGTGCGTCTATTTTGTTATGTAAAAAATTATAAACAAATTTAACAATTATTATAGTTCCTCTCAGATACAGGAACTGAACCCAAATTCTTTTAAAAGACTTAGGTGGTCATATCCCTGAAATTTCGCGGTATTAAAAATGTTATTTGATATAATATTAAAGGTGCGTCTATTTTGTTATGTAAAAAATTATAAACAAATTTAACACTTATTATAGTTCCTCTCAGATACAGGAACTGAACCCAAATTCTTTTAAAAGACTTAGGTGGTCATATCCCTGAAATTGATATACACCGATTTTTAATGACAGGAATTTTAAAAACCTGCGTTCAGTTTTCTTCAAATTATTTATATGATTATATAGTATATAGGATTCCAAATTAGAAAACCATAGTTAAGCTTAGAGCGTACAAATTAGTAATATAGCGTTTAAAAAGCCATTTCGACTTTAAGATTTTTATAGATTCTAATAATGAAACCTAGAGTTCTGTTATCATATGATATTATATTACTAATGTGGTCAAGAAAATTCCGTTTGTTATCAAATAATACTCCCAGGTCTTTAATGGGAAAGCAAACTTTGATTTAAGGTGTAGTCAAAATTAATTGTATTCTTCTTTTTGGTGTACCTATGTAATTAATTTATACTTATTTGCGTTAACTGATTCCTTTTGCACCAGTCTTAATCTTATACAATTTATTTTACAGTAATCAATACTCAATCAATACAGAGGCCTGTGCGAGGTCCAGGAGCGATGAGGCAATGGGGACGGTTATACCTCTTTTATACTCATACTCATACTTATAAACTTATTTAAATTGGTTTTACTTAAACAAATATTAGAAATTACACTTCGCTTCTGAAGATGCCAACATCGTTGGCGAAAAGTACTTTAAGCACTTTGTGTTTTGTACAGTCATCAATACTCCGTATTTTAGAAAGATTTTTAAATCATCAGCGAACAAAAGCTTTACACAAAAAATTTTGTCGGCTATGTAATTTATAAATATTGTAAAGATAAGGGGAAACATACTGGTATCTATTACTCAGATATATTGATGACTGTACAAAACACAAAGTGCTTAAAGTACTTTTCGCCAACGATGTTGGCATCTTCAGAAGCGAAGTGTAATTTATAATATTTGTTTAAGTAAAACTAACTTAAATAAGTTTATAAGTATAAGTAAAATAATTTCTAAAGCGCTTCCAAAAAGCCAAATATTTCAAGCTTAGGGATAATAATTAAATGGCATATCCGATAAAAAAATCCTTCGAAAAATCGGTATTTGTCATGTAAATTAAACAATTGCCAACAAATTCAAAAAAATCTAAATCTATTTATTTTTGCAAAAGTAATTAACGTTCCCACAAAAAGTTGCTTTTGGAAAAACTAAAAATCCTCGTTAGTATACTTGAAGAATTTTTTTTATTGAAAACAAGTCTTTTAAAATAGACTAAAGAATAAAGTGTAATCGTTAAAAAAAATTGACTAAAGTAGCCTGAGTGATTTGACCCTTGCAAAATTTTGTATGGCGTAAAAACGTGGAATTATATTTTCAAGGAGGTTTGGACATAGGAAATGTTAATACATGGGATTCATAAGTGCATATTGGAGACCGGATAGTTCTTGCTCTGGATTACCTCAAGGGAGAAATAGTACCTACATGAAAAAAGTTGGACTGGAATTTTGTAGGCATTTTAATAACGCTGGAGCAAAAAATGCAGTCTATAAAATGTAAACACAGTTAATATAAATAACAATTATTATAACATAATATAAAAATCTAAAATATAAGTTATTTACTTACCTCATTAGTTTCACTTTCTTACAGTCTTGCAGTACATGGCTTCGATCTATGTATGAGAAGTACCATGCTTCAATTTCCTTTAATTTTTTGATTAACTTATCGTAAGTAGCAGCTTTTACGTATCTATTTTTATAAACGTCGCTTTTAATTTTTAATACCTCAAGTAAATATCTATAAAGTTCAATACATTTTCTCCAAAATTCTCTATTATGAATAGTGGTTAAGTGAACCGTTCAACTATAAACCGGCCAACAATTAAAAAGTGTTGCATAATTAAGCGCAACACATATTTACATCACCCAACGTGTTGGGCATCTTTCCCTTTACACAAAATATTTTATACATTTTTTGAGCTAATAAAACAATTGCAAAACGCATCAAACACTACCCGGCAAATTGATGCGCGTTGCACAATTTGTTTGATAATGTATCGACCGACTATAATGTTTGATAATGTATGGACCGACTATTGCATACTGGTCATTTTCTTAATGTTACTTTTGATTTGCAGCTAATAAATGCTGACATTTTATTAACTTTAACTTATCATTCTAAACACAATAGTGAACATAGAAATACTGACCAATTAGACTTATTGAATTAGTTCTTTAACTGCTTCAAAACTAATCAAATTTTATAAATGTACCTACGGAACATTATAAATTAAATACTGTTTAGTTTATTACAACTCTTTAGTAATTAATTTACAATTGTTCTCCATGCAGTTTCTTAAAAGTCTATTCATATACAAATTAAAACATAATTAATAAAACAAAGTAAATCATTTTAACAATCTTATTACAGCAACCAAATTATTACGGTATGTATAGTATACACTATATGGGTATTAAAAAAAGTTTGACGTACCAGCTTTAACATGTACTTCTCTGCTAATAACAATACCAAGTGCACTTTTCAGCCTACATCTATAAATTGCTGCATGAACATCATGTCTGTACCTCTCATTGTAAAAAGGGGGAAATACAAGGGATCCATTTGGAAAAAGCAGTCTTAAATCAGGAACCTGAAATTAAATATAAGTCTAAAAATCTTATAATACCTTCAAATGTTTATTATTTAAACTATTGTTTTAGAGAGCAAAAACAATTGTTTTCATTGTATATTTAATTGTTTTTACAATTTAAATTATATGTATATAATATTATTAAGACTAATATAATATATACAAATTAAAGAACTGTTTTTAATAAAAACTCTTTTATAAATTTTACTTCAGTTTTTATAAATTTAGTTTAAACAATTTGAGATATTAGATACGACTGCTTTATTTTAATAGAAATACAATATAAGTTCTGACTAGACAATTCTCTCGGGTTGCGTCCGCCCAGCTAGCACGATACATAACGTGAGCTCGTGCGATGTTCTGTTTAGGTCGCATAAATAATGTCGTTGAAAACATACGAGGTATATTACCGATATATTATTTTTTAATATTGCACATTGATATATTGTTACATACCTATAACATGACATAAGTACTTGCAACAAACATCTAATATAAATGTACCAAGAATGTAACTAAGGGTAAATTTAAGTATATTACTTGTCACGTGATTAACGTTACCAACAATTTAAAAATAAATTCATCCTTTTCTACCGCGTAGAGTCGTAAGTAGTTTACTGTGTTCTGACCGTTTCTACTTGTGTTCATAGAGAATACCTAGTGCTTATGTTTTAAGCCCGAAATATAGGGAAAATGTGTGTATAGAAAACCTTTAAAAAATGTGTCAGAAATTCAAAAAAAAAATTTGAGACAACAAATAAAAATGGGTATTTTAAACGTATCAAGTATTGAATCTCCAACTCCAAATACACAGAATGTTATTGCTGGCACTAGTTTTGTATCTATATATAGATTATAACACTGATTTTAAAGATAATATTTTTGAGGTTACATCACCAAAAATTACACCTGTGAATAATATTTTAATTAGGCACCATATCCCCACCATATCATAAGAAAACAAAAACAATGTTTATATGGTGATTTTGGGGCAAGTATACTTGCTCCATATATGTCACCAGAACTACTACATGTGGTTCCACGTGGAACCACATGTAGTAGGGCACCCTGATGTGGTTTGATGTCTGCCTGCTCGAAATTTTAATATGCAGCGCTTAGACGGTGATCGCTCCGTCGTAGACTACAGACTGTGGTCTGCGGCTAGCCTTCACCATATTCCGTTTAATTCAGTGGTTCCCAAACTATTTTCTTTTGACGCCCTTTTTGTAATATTAAGAAATGTTTACGCCCCTCTGATAATTTTGGCAAGAACTTTTTTGCAATAACATTTATATTTACTTATTTTACACAAAACACAAAAAAACACAAATTACCCATAATACCAACCGTCGCTTGTTTCGCTGTATTTTAATGTAGTCTTAAAAGAGGTTCTTTGGGACCTAGATACCATGCGCGATGCGGTAAAATGGTAAAACAATATGATCGCGCCAATTCCTAATTTAAAAATTTAAATATTAAATGCCTATATTTATTATTTAGGAATGAATAACTTTTTAAATTTTTGTTAAAAGTTGAATTTTATTTAGAAACAGATTTTTTTCTATACGCCCCCCAGTTTGGGAACCACTGGAATAATTGCTCCCGCGTTGTGTCTAGTCGTGAGAACATAATGAATGGATTTTGAATAGCAACATCAATATTATTATTATTATATAAGGTCCGACTATAAATCGCGGACACCCTGTATATACAGTGTGTGCGATTTAAGACCCATTATTTTGAAACGAGTCGACCAATATAATTTTTTTTGGGACTCGATTAGCTCTATTTGACCATGTGGGTAATTTTTTTAATTTTCATTTTTCCTGCTAAGACCTATAAATAGGTCGAAATTTAGAGAACGATCATTAGGTAGTTTTTTCTAAAAAATGAATAGCGCATTTGATTCAGACTTACTTCAAATACCTGAGCTCAATACTTAGGGTGAGAATTCGTGATACGGATCACTGTTTTCCCGACTTTGGAAAATACAAAAAACACACTGAAAAAAGTCAGTATTAATTTTTTAGAAAGTTAGTTGTGTATACACAAAATATATTTTCACTCTAGAATGATGCCTTAACATTAAGGTCATCGTTAATACTGAAGTACATATTACCTAAAAATGCTGTTTTCTGTCAGGCTACAAACATTAAATAATAAGCCGTTGTTTTAACAACAAATATATTTATATATATGTATACATTTAACGTGTTTCAAAAATAAGCGTAAGCCAAGTGCAGGAGCAATTGTTGATCAACAGGTAGTATTTTTGTTAACTGTTTTAAAGATGTGGTCAGAGTCGTTCGGCATCGGCCGTATGCGACAGTATTAAAATACGGCCGATCACGGTGCTCTGACTACAGCCTAAGAGTATTTATTTAGTCCATTTTGAATTTGTATATTCTATAAAATAGGGTACCTATATAAAATAAAATTGTTTAAATATATTATATGCACATTTTATTTCCCATCAATCAAATAAAAAGTATGAAATTCAGGCTACATTAGTCAAAATAATTCTTTTGTGGAAATGCAAAACGGTCTAAGTGCCAAATCAGCGGATTTTGAGATTTTGTTATTTATGTGGTCTGTACCTACTTTTGTATTAATAAAAAAAAAATTGTTTACATAAAATTATGCAAGTGCTAAAATAAATACAATTTTGATAAAAAAAATATATTAATATACTGAAAATAATTTTTTTATTAATATTACGAAGGTACCTTTTTGGTTCAGTGTACCCAATTACATGTCTGCAGACCACATAAATAACAAAATCTCGCAATCCGCTGATTTGGTAACTACTTAGTTTTGTATTTTTACTTTAAAATGATGCCTTAACATTACGGTCATCGTTAATACTGAAGTACATATTACCTAAAAATGCTGTTTGCTATCAGGCTACAAACATTAAATAATAAGCCGTTGTTTTAACAACACATACATTTAACGTATTTCAAAAATAAGCGTATTATAGATGTTAAGGCAACCTAATGTTTTCTTAACACGAATTAAGTTTTTCAGTAATGAAAACTTGTTTTTTTTTAAACTATTTATTTGAAATTAGAGTTACAATAACCTGCACTAGCAGAGATTTTAAGTAAACTAACTTAACTTACAAGAGTGCATTTGATATTTATACAAATAATGGTGTGTCAAGGGATACATAAATATGTTTAATTAATATTAATTTAATTACGTTAGGAAATACTAGAAAAAGAATATTGATTATATTACTTATTGTCTTAGAGAATTTTAAGTACATAACTCCTCCCTTCCTAAATCGGAAAATAAGGGTTTCATTATTTTCTGCGAAGTTGTGGGTGGCTTCAATTTTCTTTGGTGACGTCGGGGTTTGTAGATCTTAATGTAGAACAAGATGCCTGATGTACTGAGGACTGCCATTATAAATAGGAAAGTATTGATCCATGGGTGACTTGTGCTTGAACTGCTACTTAAATCAGGGATTTCCAAATTATTTGCAATTCTGTTGATATGATCAATGTCTTCACTTGTTATTTGTTTTAGGTAGAAGGATTTATTTGTTGAGTTGATTTCTATGTGCGGAAGTTCTATTTTGGGTAAGATAAATTCTTCATGGTTGGTGTCTTCAGCTTGGAAGAATTTTCCATTTATTGAAATTTTGCATTTTTTCATTGACAAAATGCTTGGTTTGGATGTTTCGTAGATGCCTTCGATGTCACATGATGATTCGATTTTCGTATTTCTTGCAGGGATGATAAGTACATCTTTAGAATTGATTTGGGTTACGCTCGTTTCGAAATAATGAATGTTTGTACTTTGACAGAGGATTTTGCCGTTTCTGATGAGGTCTGCGAGGCATGGTTGGTGTTTGTGTATCTATAGATCTATAGATCGTTTTGGCGACAGAAATACCAATTTTCTATTTCAGGACATTGTTGCGATGTTGTCCAAAAGTCTCTTGTATTGAGCAAAAGGTAAGGTTGTTCAGGAATAATGGTCTTATTTTTTATTGGGATAGGATAGAGGCGGAACAATTTAAACTGGGAAGATACAATGGGTATGTGAATTTTAAATAAAATTATTTTGTCTTGGACAATTATAGTAGTATATAGTAAATAGTAATTTAATAATTCTTTTAACGTAGGTATTTGTTCTGGTCGATAAATATTTTCAAGTTTATTAATTAATAATTTTAATTGTTCTGGATTGATAATTGAGTTATGAAGAATATTCAATCTAGCAAAGGAGATTGCAATTTCTAAGTTAATAACTATATACTGAATAGAGTGAAGTTGCATTAGTAAATTATCTATGATATTCGAAAAGGAAAAAGCTTGTTCTAAATTTATAAATCCATTAACTTCTTTTGACAGATATTTATCTTGATTTTCTAGGATGATTTGATTATCATTTAATTCTTTAAAGTGAGAGCTATACGTGTTCGAAATCTGCTTGAGAACAGTTTGTTGATTATTTATAGTATTATAAATTTTTTGTTCATTCACATCCAAATTTTGTAAATAATTTGAGATGAATTTTTCATCTTCAGAATCTAATGTACCAAATAGCCATTTTTGTACTTTACCTACACCATTAATTAATCTTTTTTTGACTATATTGTGAGGAGTAAATATTTTAATTTTATTTCTAATAATGTCGGTTAACGACATTGCGTTAATAATTTTTTGTTTTAAAAATATAGAAAGGTGATTATCTATTTGTGTACTAATATTATAGTATCTAAAACTAAAAGGGTATTAGCAATTTGATTTAGGGATTTTTCAGGGTTAGTAAGGTTTAAATGGTATATAAAGGTATGCTTATTAGTTATTATTTTAGATTTTCCTAATTGTACGGGTAATATTGGGTTTTTTATTTCTTTTATTTCTAGCGTCTGGACTAATCCTAGAGCGTAAAGGATAAGGTACAGGTGCATTCTGACCCGAAACAATACGTTGTGGTTTAAGTAATTTTTTATGATAAGTCTTATTTTTAGTTTTTATTTTAATGTTGTCAAGAACCGTAGGGTTTTCTACTTTATCGTAACGATTTGATATTTTCTTTTGTGAGGCATTAACTTTTTTAATTTTATATAAAGCTTTAGTGGGGTCTATTTCTATATTTTCTGTTTTATTTTGATTTATTTTGCTTAAAATCTTGTCTTGATTGTTTTTTAATTTTTCACGAATTAGTTCATTAAGTGTTTTTAAGTTATCTGTGTGATCTTGCATATATTGGGAAATTTTAATGTTTTCATTTAGTTCAAATGGGTTTTTATAGTTTAGCCTACCACGAGTTATTTGGAAAGGTGTATAGTTGGTAGAACTGTGAATTGAATTATTGTAAGAAAGTAGAGCATAATTAATTAAGGTTTCTATTGTTTCGTTGGGTTTAGAGTTTTTTAGGGTTAATATTGTTTCTGCTATCGTCGAGTGAAATCTTTCCACAGGGCTGTTACTGTTTGGATTATAAAGAGTGGTATAATGAATTTCTATCTCATGTGTTTTGCAAAGATTTTGGATAATTTTGTTTTTCCATTCATGTCCGTTATCGGTAGTTATACGTCTTGGAAGACCGAAGTGGTTGAAAAATTGTAATAGTTTGTTAGCAATTTCTAATGCACAAGGAGATTTAATTGGATAAGCTTGTCCGAATTTTGAAAAACTGTCAATTATGGTAACAAAATATTGTCCGTGTGTTTTATAAGTATCTGCGTATAAATGATCAAAAGGTTCGTAACCGAAAGGGGTTGGTTTGAAAATTAATTTATTTGGATGTCTTTCGTATTTTGTCTTTTGGCATATTTCACATGAATTTACGTAATCGCGAACATCTTGATCTATTTTGGGCCAATAAAATGATTTTTTAATTGCACTAATATTTTCTTCTCAGTTCGGCTCCAGCTCTCGAGAAGACGAGTCGCGTCACGCGGGCGAGCTCTTGAAACGTAAAAGTTTAAAGATGAAACCAACAATAATTAAAAAAAAAGGGGTGCGAACTGATAAGTGAAACAAACATTTTCATGGAGTGCAAGCTAAATGGTGTAACGGTCATTGAGGAGTCGAGTGTTGGGTGATATGAATGACTTGGGTGCCACCTGTCATTGGAGGCTTTTCACTGGACGGACGGGGGAGGTCGGAGAAGAGGGGAGGTGGCCATCCGCAAGGGGAAAAATCTGATAAGTTTTACTTTAAGAGTATGCATGACCTGATACAAATCTGCAATATAATACGGCAAGCATTTTCCGTTATTTGTCACCATTAACATTGCCCGTATTCATTTCATTAAACATAACATTTATTTTACTTGAAAATGTTAAAATAACTTTAAAATATGATTATGTTAAGAACTTTAAACAATTGTTTTGTTTTTAATTACTATCATTGCAAAATTGTATTAAAAAGTGTTAAAAATTCTTACACGGGCAATGTTAATGGTGTTAGGTATCGTTAAAGTGTTTATTGGGATATCTTCAAAACCCATGAAGGGCACGCGGCGTGGGGCAATAAGTCTGTCAACAGCAAATGCGTAAGGCGGTCCCAATCGAGACCGAAATAAACACTGGACTGACAGAGTAAACTAACATTGAACACATAATTCTAACACATTAAAAAAAGGGCCTAATAGCCAAACTTGAGATTTGTAAACATTAGACAACAGAATAATCGCGCTTGTGATTTGTTTGACTAGTGAATAAATGCAAGCTTTGGAATTTGATAAACAAAGACGGAACTCTACCACAAAACGTGCTTGGGACAAAAATATTAAAAACAACTGACACACTTTACCAAGGGCAGAAACTATCTGACCAGAACACGGACAATGACAACAACGAACAAGACAAAGACCTTGACTAGGAAACTACACCCCTGCAGCGAAATAACAACTCCCCAACTCCAAATAGTAATCCCAAATGTTTGGAGTAATACTAATCGACTGGTCTAGGGGGATTCCGCGTCGTACTTAGTTTTAAGTCGGCGTAATTGTCCCCCAAAAACCAACTCCCTCCCGTCCCTCATCCATACCCCACCGAGCGTATAGCATAGGCTCGGCGAACCCGGGAATGGCTATTATAACTATTCGCCTCTCGCTCTCGAGCCCCAAATAGGGGACAGTACGGAACGCAATGGACATTCGCACCCAGCAAACACGGGTGAAGCCGTGCAGTTGCTGGGGAAGAACAAAAATCGGCGTAAGTAAACATAGGCCTGTACGGGGTTCGAGAGTCAAGAGGAAATGGGGCTGGTTATACGTCTCTTATACTCATACTCATACTCATACTAATATTTTCTTGAATTCCCCGATGGCTTGTTTTTGTTTCATGGTATTGTTGTAATTTTAGTTTTTGTTCGTCTTCCATTGTTACGTCTGTTAGGAAGGTGTTTGAAATTGTTAATACAAATGCGTTGTTTTTAAAATAATTTTGAATGGTTGTGATAAACTGGGGTTTGAGTGATTTGTCTTTAAAGTAAAGACAATATGATTGTTTTGGTGCCATATTCTCTTTAATAAATTTGGTTAGTAGCGTTTCGTTATTATCTTTAGGAATAGTTAGATGAATTCTGTTTTTATCAAATATTTTTTCTCTATATATTTTATAATTATTCTCGTTTATAATTTTACTTGAAATTATAATTTGGTTTTTGTAACTGTTTAAACATTTTTCAGTGTAAGGGGCATTAATTACGGGATCTTCGTGACTTGAATGAACTGTTTCGTTGTCGGTAGAGGGATTAATGTTGGGGTCGTTTAATAGTATATTACTGTGAATAATTATTTTTTCGTCTTTAGATGACTCGAAATTTTCTGCATGAGTTTTTATTAAATTTTCAATTTCTTCTATTTCGGGATTTGGATATTCAATGTCTTCGTCAGGGTTGTTTAGTAGCGAAATGTTATCTAAGTCGTCTAAAATATTGTCGAGATCATTTTGGTCATTGGATTCTAATGCGTTTAATTCAATACGGGAGAGTGCGTCTGCGTTCGTGTTCATTTTGCCTTTTTTATAGATTAAATCATAATCATATTCTTCTAATTTTAAGCGCCAACGAACTAGTTTAGAATTGGGATCTTTAAGAGAAAATAACCATTGAAGGGGTTTGTGATCGCTAATTATTTTGAATTTTACTCCAAATAAATAAGGACGAAAATATTTAACTGCCCAGACGATGGCTAAAAGTTCTTTCTCGATTGTACTATAATTTGTTTCTGCGGGGTTAAGAGTTCTAGAGGCATAGGCTACTGGTAGATCACTTCCTATGGGACCTTGGGATAGAACTGCTCCTATTGCGAAGTTTGAAGCGTCTGTAGTTAAATTAAATGTTCTAGAGAAATCCGGGTATTGAAGTATGGGTTCGTTCATAAGGATTTTTCTACAGGTATTAAAGGAATTTACGAATTCAGGGGTATGCTCAACATTTTGATTTTTCTTTAGACAATTTGTAAGGGGTTTAGTTAATTTTGCGAAATTTTTTATGAATTTACGATAGTAACCTACTAGTCCGAGAAATGATTTTATTTCCTTAGGAGTCCTGGGGATGGGAAAGTTTTCAATAGCCTTGAGTTTTTTAGGGTTTGGTTTTATACCGTCAGGTGTAATAATGTGACCTAGAAATTCTACGGATTTGCATAGAAATTCGGATTTATCAAGTTGGATTTTTAGACCGGCTTCTTGTAGGCGTTGAAAGACTTGTTTTAAACTATTCTGCCGTACTAAGCGCAGAAGCGGTAATTAACATAATGGCTCACGGTGTGGTTTAAAAAAGTTAGATGTAAAGTTCGAGAACCCCAACGTTATAAACAGGGAATGATTTTACATCCTTTCAATAAATAATTAATGAAAAAATTAAAATATTTTCCAGAGCGCATTTTTTTTTCGCCTTATTAAATATAAGAACATTATTTAAGAGTTTAGATACACTAACTAAGTCAAATTTTTACGTTTTTTTACTTTTTAGTTACGTAATCACAGGAGCCTGTTTCCTCTTGATTTTAGTGTGTCTTGAGACTCAGTACTATTAACATCAAAAGCGAGCTATTTATTAAAATTTAATAATATTTAAAATATATATATATATATATATATATATATATATATATATATATATATATATATATATATATATATATATAATGTTATATTTAATTCATTTTAGACATTTTTTTGTAATAAAAGATTTTTATTTTATAAAAAGAAACAATTTTGTGTTTAAACTATATCTAAGTTTGATTTATACATTATAACTAATTAAAGGTGTCTACTATTGTACCTATTGTACCCACATACAGCTTTAAGTAATTTTTCTGCATATTGAGGATGCGATTTTAAGTCTGAGTGAGATGATTCCACCGCTTGTTCTGAATAAAACATTAACCCTTTGTCGTTTTGTTTATAAAAATCTTCTATGTGGAAAAATACTGTGTGAACCTAAGGCGTTACGTTTATGTCTAAACTCATATAACTTTCTCTAAATATCGCAATCTTTTCAAGATATCCTTCTTTTATTTTGATTGAGAAACAAAAATCGACAACGTTCTTGAATGATTCGAAATATTTTTTACTTATTTCATACAAGAAAAGTTACTTGTTGAAGAGCAAATTTCACGTAGAATGTCAACATTGTTCAATAATATTTTACTCGAATTTTAACGTCTCAAATAGTATATTATGTATCAAGTTTTATAAACGCCATTTTAGTTACGAGTTTTATTAAGCACGAGCGAAGCTGGCAAGCGAGTGTTTAATAAAAACGATTGTCTAGATAAGTTTATAAAACGAGTTGCATACTATACTTTATCTACGACGACCACAAAGAAGAATTAAAATCCAATTTAATGTCAACGGAATTAACCTCACTCTTCTCTAATTTATAATAAAGCTAACTTCAGCCCGTGACTAAAATGCCCAAAAGCCACTATTGCTAACTTCAGCCCGTGACTAAAACGCCATAAAGTCACAGCTAGTCAATGTAGGAGCAGATAAACACACTTAAGTCGAGAGAAAACAGGCACCTGTAATTATTGTAACTTTTTGAAATACGTCAAAACAGCTGTCAAAATATTTATTTTAAAATGAATAAACCAGTCTTGAAACAAAAAACGTAAAAATTGCTCTTTTTGGCGTAGTGAGTGTATCTAACCCCTTAAATAATGGTCTTATATTTAATAAGGCAAAACAAAATGCGCTCAGGGAAATATTTTAATTTTTTCATTAATTATTTATTGAAACGATGTAGAATCATTCCCTGTTTATAACTTTGGGGTTCTCGAACTTTACATCTAACTTTTTTAAACCACACCGTGGGCTGTCATGAGATATTGGTACTTTTATGTTAATAGCTCTGCCAACTCAGTTTGGTAACAGACACCGCTAAAAATAACTTGATATTTCAATCATTTACTGACAAAATACCGATTTAATACCTTATTAAAGTAGAGATTTTTAACCCTAGGTTCATATTACGGAAAAATGTCAATTTCCTTTAAATGTGCAGTTACCGCTTCTGCGCTTAGGACGGCAGTATTTATATGTTCCTGTAGAGAGGTAGAGAAGATAATAATGTCGTCCATATAGACAAGACAAATTTTACCTTGAAGGTCCTTAAGGACATCGTCCATAACTCTTTGGAAACTGGCAGGGGCATTTTTAAGTCCAAATGGCATTCGAACGTATTCGTAATGTCCGTTTTCGACGTTAAAGGCTGTTTTAGGGATAGAGTTTGGGTGCATCTCAATCTGATGGAAACCTGAGGCTAAGTCAAGGGTTGTAAAATATTGGCATCTACCTAATTTGTCTAAGATGTCTGTGATGTTTGGTAGGGGGTACCTGTCGTCAATAGTTTTTTCATTAATTTTACGGTAGTCAACAACGATTCTCCATTTTTGTTTGCCGCTTGCATCTAATTTTTTTGGGACAATCCAAATTGGGGAACTCCATGGGGATTGAGAAGGTCGAGGGGGTAGTCACTTGCGATTTCTTAGGACAGAAAATCTCCATTTGTGGAGATCTTCTTGAAACTCCGCAGATCTCCATGGATATTCTTGGATCTCCAGGGATATCCTGGGATCTCTAGAGATATCCTTGGATCTCCATGAATATCCTTTGGATTTCCATGGATCTCCATGAATATCATTTGGATTTCCATGGATCTCCGTGTATCTCCTCTAGACCTCCAACCTTCTTTATCTCTGCCTCCATATACAATAACTTTTTAATTTTATATGGAATTAGATCTTGGAATAAAACACGTTTTTGCTGTCAGAAAGTCGTATTTTGATATTAATAATAATTTGTATCCATATTTATAAAATGGATAAATCACAAACTGTTTAGCGGTAGTAAGTAGACTATATTACGAGTGGTTTGTAATACTTTACTCGACTTAACCTTATAATAGTAGATTATGTACCTACCATGACAGAAAATGGATTATTTTTGTCGAATGACTGTAACGTTAACTAACTCAGTTTTATTTTACCCCCGTATTTAACTCACAACTTGTTATGGTATTTTAGAGAAGATACATCTGAACATAAAATTAATAGAAAAACAAAAAATTAAAACAAATATATGACATCAACTTAGTTTTATTAAAATAAAAAAGTATTACATAGGTATACTAGTTATATACTAAACAAAACATACAATGCATAAAATATCAAAAAACATAGGAACACCAAGATTATTATACAATAACAAAAAAACTTATTGTAGAGGAACACTACGTAAAAAAAAACAGTATATAATCACCGTAATGATAACTAATTTGGAATAAACACATAAAATAGGAACAAATTACCACTATAAAATTTTAAGGAACCCAAAAAAAAAACTCTCTCTAAGACAAATCTGAGTTGGGCCCATATATAATTTGAATGGGCTCTATTTGAATGGGCTCTATTAGTTGCAGATCATCTTGTTTCGGCCAATAGAATTCTTCAAGGTCTTCTTTCATAAACTTCATTTGAATATTTTCAGTTAGGATGCGCTACTGAGTTATACACATTACACAGGGTAGTCTAAAAGCAGCTTTTAATGCATTAAAAAGTAAAATTAATAACTTTTCTTAATATTTATTAATAAGGTATGCCAGGTATGTGTAGTTTTTTGAGAAGCATGTACTTTAAATGTACTTTAAATCGCTTTAAATTAATTTCGACGATGCACGCCACGCTTTTTGGCAGACATTAAGAAAAGCTATTATTTTTTACTTCTTAGTGCTTAAAAGCGTGGTTTTAGTTTTTTAAAAGTAAATTTTATTTATTTCTTTTTACTTATAAGTTAGGGACGTACAAGCTAATAAAAGTGTGTTAAAAAATAGAATAGTATAAGTATTCTCCTATATTCCGAACAAGTTTGGAATATGCAATTCCAAATGTTATTAAGAATATACTTTTTCTACGCTTATAAAAGTTAGTTACAAAATTAATTAAATAAATAAGAAGTTGAAAAAAGTGAGGTTAAAATTAGACTGACAGTTTTCAAATTTTAGACTACAGGCGTCTATGATAATTCTGGAATAAGTTACTTTGAAGCTACAAATTATTATTAAACGGAAATTGGTGATAAAATGAATATTCGGTAACATCTTTATGGAATGTAGGTAATTCCACATTAAAAAGTGATATTAGAAATGCCATATTCCCTAATAGTAGTAGAAAAATAAACTTACTTACCTTTTACATTCGCCAATAAATAATACACAGACTACCCTGTTAAAAATCACCCATAGAGACCAATATAAACCAATAAAAAATCAGAATGGAATGAATTGGTCTCTATTGGGCCTATTGGTTTCTCAACAGAATGAGCATTGGTTTCTATTGGTAATTTCCTTACTGGAAAATGCCAATAGATTACCTAATGGTCTGAATTGGTTTTTATAAGAATTTACAAGTACCTACAGGAAATTCCCAATTGAAATTCAATTGGTAAATACCACTTAAATGTTCAGCGCCTGCGCAATTTAATACAAATGACCACTTGTTTCTATTGGCAATTTTCTTACTGGTATATACCACTTTAATATTTATTTTCAAAATTCGCCAATAGGTAGGCAACCCATGCATACCTCTCGCCTCTTTAGCACAATACATAGGCCTATAAAGGTGGAATGCCTTGAGCTGCTTAGTAAGGATTCCTTACTAAGGCAAAATTACTGGCCATGGAAATGCCTGGCGTTTTGAAATTTTTAAAGGGGCACAAGGCGTCCTGTGGCCCACTCTGCGAAAAGTAAGCAGTGGGCCCCACTACTTACTTTTAGCAGAAGCTATTTATAAAATTTAAATTAAATGTTAAACAGCACTATATTTTTGAGAAATTATTTATCCATCAAAACACGTAATTTTTTACCTTAAAGACGTCTAAAATGGATAGTGGGGACCAATTCAAACCAATAGCGGTACCTCTGGAAAATCCAAATAGCTCTATTGGGAATTACCAATAAAATATATCTATAATATATCTATTGGGAATTACCAATAAAATACGATTAGTCTCTATCGGTCTGTATTGGGATTTTCCAGCGGTGTCGCTATTGGTTTGAATTGGTAATTCATGGTACAGATACCACTATTGAGACCAATTCAAACCAATAGAGCTGCCGCTGGAAAATCCCAATAGCTTTTCTATTGGTCTTTATGGGTGATTTTTAACAGGGTACTACATCTACGCTTTACTCATACAAGTACATTCTTGAGCACACCACTAGCCGACATGTTTGTATACAATTTATCCGAAAACAGACGTGCACGTGTCGCCGAAGATCTATGGCAAATGGCCAGTTAAAATGATATCGCACGCAATTACGCTTTTCCGATTCTACACGACTGCAGCCGAAGTTATTGGATCTCTACGTATCTCCACTGGATCTCCACGAATCTCCACATATCTCCACAGGATCTCCACGTATCTCCACCGAACATCCATGTATATCCACGGACCTCCATGGATTTCCACAGATCTCCACATATCTCCACGGATCTCCATGAGATCTCCATCCCCAAAGACAGAAGATTTCCACAGTGACTACCCCCTCGGAGAAGGTCTAATAATACCGTCTTCTAACATTTTTGATATTTGTTTCTGAACCTCGGTTTTATGCACGTAAGGGTATCTATATGATTTAGAGTAAACGGGAATGTCGTCTTTTGTTTTAATTTCATGCTTAATTTTATTTGTAAAAGTTAATTTTTGGTCAGGTTGGTGAAGAATACTTTTATATTTTACTAAAAGATTCTTAATCGCGTTTTTTTCTTCAGAATTCATATGATTTGTGCGTATGAGAGAAAAGTCAAAATCGTTATTTTCAGGCTGTGGGTTTGAATTAAAAGTAATTTGTTCGATATTAAAACATTCGTAAAAGTCTTCGTTATAAAGAGTGGCGTAAGGCCTTAATAAATTATCGTCTATAGTTATTAATATATCTTGTGAAGTTGGATTATTAAATTCTAGTGTGGTTAGACCATTTTCAATTTTTAACAGGGATTCTGGAATGGTAACTGAATTATCAATTAGTTCTGGTAAAAATATTTCACAATCTGGAAGATTAGTTTTAATTGTTTTTAGTATAGAGCTAAGGGCAGGTATTTCAATTTTTTGAGTATTAAATTCATTTCTGTAATGTAATGGAATTTTTATTCTATTATTAAATAAGATTTTATTATGGGTGTCAATATTTAATTTTAATTTTCTTAGGTCTCGAATACCTAAAATACCATAAAAAAATTCGTGAAAGCTGTATAATACAAATTCCAGGTTACCTGTAAGAGGTTTAAATTCATTAAATAAGGGAATATTAGCTTTATAGTTTGCTTTACTTTGTCCATTGCAAGTTATAATAGGGGTATCATGTTTAAAAATTTTACTTTTAAAATATTTTTCTGCTATATAAGGGCGTAACAAAGAGGGATGACAACCAGTATCTATAAGTAATTTAATAGGTGGATTATTAATTTGTATGTAGGGTAATGAATTGGGTGCAAAATTATTTAAATCTATGGTATTTGAGTTGAAGGCTCGTTTAACCGAAAATTTTGGTCATTGTCACATTTTTTATCTTCGTTATTATGTTCTAAGGGAATATTTTGCGTGTTATCATTGTAAGGATAATAGTTGCTTTCATGATCTTGGGCGTAATTAGTATTATGATTAAATGGATATGATTCGCATTCTTCTGGTAAATAGTAATTGTCATGCTCAGGGGGATAATATTCATATTCTTGAGAATAAAGGTTTTCAGATGTGGAGTTGGTTTCGACATTTGTTAGTTCTTGGAATGAAAAGTTTGGTTTGTTATTACTCTGAAAATAATTTAGTCTTTGTGGTGGATTATTTTTTAAAGAAGGAATTCTACTTGTGGTCGACATGGGTTCGGGTTTATTTTGTGGTTTGTGTGAATTTTTTGGAGAGAAAACATTTGTTGGTTTGCCAAAAACTTCTGCATTTGAAAAGAATTTTTGTTGAATGGGTCTGGGTTCAATTTTAATTGGTTGACTAGGAAATTGTTGTTGTCGTTGATAGTTAGTATTGTTAAAATTATTACGTTGAGGGAAATTATTGTTAGAGTTTACTGGAAAGTAGAAATTAGGATTTTGTTGTACTGGTTGTTAGAGTTTCTATTTACACTTATGGGTTTTTGAATGGGTTTTTGTTGTTGATATCTAATATTAATTTGTTGTTCATAAAGGGAATGGTTAATGACTAAAGAGGTGGCTTCCTCTATATTTTTAGGTTTACTTAACATTAAAAGGGTTCTAAGCTCTGAATTACAATTAGAAATTAAAACTGTGACGGCTGTAACGTCGTTTTGTTTAATAAGAGTTTCTTTTGTTTCTCTGTCGAGATCTTTGTTTGAATTAATTTTTAAATTTAATCGCATTTTTATAATTTTTAATCTGTCTAAAAATTCTGCTATTGACTCATTTTTATTACGACTAAAAAATATAAATTGTTGTTGTAATACATTTCTATCTATTTTATCGCCAAATTTTTCATTTAAAGCCTTTTTTACTTCTGGCCAAGTATCTAGATCTGACCTACAAAATAAATAATCTCCTGCTTCTTCGACAATTTTCGAACAAATAGATGCAAACACGAATTCGCTTAAGCTATTATCTGCAGTTTTACCGTACCTGTCAAAAAATTTGTCGACTGAATTTATAAAAGATTGTAAATGATCACTGCGACCGGAAAAGGTACGCAAGGTTTTAGCAATTTCTTTTGCTGCTTGAATAGTCATTTTGTTATTTAAATTTAATCTATTTAAAGAATTTGTTAAATTATCAATACTCATAAAAAGAAATTCGTTTTTAAAAAATAAAAAAAAATCTTTTTATTAAACTTTTCATTTATTATACGAAAGGACAATAATAAAAGTTTTTAAAATTCACTTATAACTAGGGTAGGAGAATAGAAGGAATGCTCAACACTTACTTGAGAATCCAATCTTCTTCCAAGGTTTCTTTCTTCTTCCAGGTAAATAGTTGAAACTAATGGTGGAAATTATTGCAGATTTTCACCTCCTGGATCCTACAGCGACTGCGCCAATTAAGTTTTTCAGTAATGAAAACTTGTTTTTTTAAAACTATTTATTTGAAATTAGAGTTACAATAACCTGCACTAGCAGAGATTTTAAGTAAACTAACTTAACTTACAAGAGTGCATTTGATATTTATACAAATAATGGTGTGTCAAGGGATACATAAATATGTCATTTGAATATTGTTAGGAAGTGATAACAATTAATTTAATTACGTTAGGAAATACTAGAAAAAGAATATTGATTATATTACTTATTGTCTTAGAGAATTTTAAGTACATAACTCACGTTAACTGCCAAGTCGGTCCCAGGGGACCGCTAATACTTTTTCCATCCAGGCCACGGCGGTTCCTGTGGACCGACTGTCAATTTTTTGTTTAACAGTTTAACATGATTTTCTGGCCAGCGGACCGCTCTTAAAAGGTATTTTAAAGCATGCATAGGACCGCTTGGCCCTGATGGCTGACGAAGATACAAGAGTTTTTTAATTATTTATTTTTTAATCTGTATTTTGACGATTTTATTTTTTAAAATGATACAAGTAAAATAACAACTTGGCCCAATAAACAAAATCACCAATAACGCCGTGGCGTTTAACGTGTTAAGGTTATGATGCAGTTAAAAATAACTCAACTAACTTTCAGTATTTCAAATCCTCCATGCTTACATCAAATGCATATTTCTTAGGCCATATCCGAACCCGTAACTACTTTACCACGAATGCATAGCATTTATATTTATTGCCAAGTTTTTTTCAGTGCAATTATTGTTTTTTTAGTACTCATTGATAGTAAAATATTCCCAAATAAAAAAAATATTTATAAACAATTATAAAAGTTATTTAAAAAAGAGCGTTTTTGACGATTTTTTTTCGAAAATTTCTAATGGAAATAAATCCTTTTAATAAAATTTTACCTTAATTGAAAATTGTTCAAAACTTAACAAATTTTCATATAAAATATATTTAAATTAAAAAAAAATATTTTCATAAAAAAAAATATTTATAATAAACAATTTGCATTTTTATAATTTTCTCAATGCTCTTTTCGAAAATCGTGTTAATTTATATTTCTTTAAAGTCTTTCGAATGAAAAACGAAAAAAAAATGGATTATTTATTATTATTGACATTTGAATTTGTGCGCTCTCGACGCGACCCGTCCCATTGCGATGCGTACTCAATAAATTTGCTACTATCAAGTATGCGAGAAAATATAAAGAGAATATACAAGAAAAGCTTCAAGCAAACAACACAGCAGATATAGAAGAAGAATGGAGAAATTTAAAAAGTTGCATTTTACAAGCAGCAGAGACGACAATAGGAAAAAAGAAAAGGATTAAAATGAAGACATGGTTTGACGAAGAATGCGAAAGAAAAATAGAAGCAAAAAACACTGCCAGAAAAAAATGGATAAACACGGAAAGACCCGAAGAACTGGAAGAATATAGAAACAAAAGAAAAACAGCAAATGCATGCTGCAGGAGCAAAAAGGAAAAATGGATCAACGAAATAATGACTGAAATAGAAAATAATAAAGACAGCAAAAAAAATCTACAATACTATAAAAAATCTATACAAAATAAAGAAACCAACCGCAAAAATAGATGATAAAGACTGGGAGATACACTTCAGAAAACTATATAGCAAAAATGAAGGCGAACAAAGGGCAGAAACTGAAGAAGAAATAGTAAACAACAACGAAGAAATACCACCGACGTACGAAGAATTCAAGAAAGTAGTAACACAACTTAACAAAAATAAAACATGTGAACCAGACGAAATCAATAATGAACTAATAGAGCAAGCAGGGGAGGCACTTCTTAAACGACTACACAACTTAATAACAGAGATATGGATCCAAGAAACTATGCCATTAGAATGGAGAACAGGTCTATTAACTCCTATACACAAAAAAGATAATCAAACAGACTGCAAAAACTACAGAGGAATCATGTTACTGAACACTGCATATAAGATATTAACAAACATAATAAGATTAAGACTGGCAAAATACACAGAACAAGAAATAGGGGAATATCAGAATGGGTTTAGAAAAGGAAGATCGACAACAGATGCAATTCACGTAATGACTCAGATACTAGAAAAAAGCTACGAACACAACATAGAACTCCACATCATATTTATAGACTTTAAACAAGCATTCGACAAAATTATACGGACAAAATTAATAGAAGAGATGAAAAAATGAACATACCAATAAAACTTATAAGACTATCTAAAATGAGCATGGACGAATCAAAAGCAAAAGTAAAAACAAAAACTGGAACATCAAAAGAATTTGAAATCGAAGTAGGTGTACGGCAGGGGGACGCACTATCTACAACACTCTTCAACATAGCACTAGAAGGTATCATGAGAGAAATAGGAAACAAGAAAGTTATAACACAAAACTCAACCCAATATATAGCATATGCAGACGATATAGCAGTAGTGGCCAGAGACAAAAGAAGCTTAGAAGAAATTATACAAAAAATTATTATTAAGGCAAAAGAAATAGGGCTACAAATAAATCAAGGAAAAACAAAATACATGCATAGCGCCAGAAGAGATATAACCCAAAGTCATATTCAAATAGGGGATTGTAAATTTGAAGCAGTAGAAACTTTCAAATATTTGGGAGTACAAATAAATAGAAAAAATAATAGAAGCCTAGAAATAGCAGAAAGAATACAATCAGGAAACAGAGCATATTGGAAATACAAAAAGTTTATTACGGATAAAAACTTAAGCAAAAAAACAAAAATAAGAATTTATAAAACCCTAATTAGACCAATCGTAACTTACGCAGCAGAAACAACATGCTTTACAAACAAAGACGAAATAAAAATGAAATGTTTTGAAAGAAAAATAATTAGAAAGGTACTGGGACCACTTAAAACAGACGAAGGATATAGAAAACTAATGAACCACGAAATAGAAAACATAATGGAAGGAGAGGACATAGTTAAATTCATAAAAGCACAAAGACTCCGATGGTTTGGACGTGTAGAGAGAAGAAAACCGGAAGAAATTATTAAAAAAATAAAAAACTGGAAACCCGGCGAAAACCGACCAAAAGGAAGACCCAAAATAAGATGGGAAGAACAAGTACTGAAGGACATAAATAATCTAGGAGTAAAGAACTGGAAAAACATAGTACAAAACAGAAAACAATGGGCAAAAATTACTGAAGACGCAAAAAAACACAACAAACTTTAACAAGAAGAAACATAAATAAACAAAGGACTGATTCACCGAAAGAATCATTAAACTCCTAACGGAGTGACTTCTATCCCTCGGGATGTACAGTCGTTATATAAGTATGCGACTGTCAATATTAACAGTTGTGGTTTTGTATGCGAATAATTGACATTTGATATACATAATAGAGTAATTGCATCAAAAATGAAAATCCCTAAAAACCTTTTTAATGTAATCTAGAGGTAAAAACACATTGCGAAAATATTTTTTTATATTCCAAAAGTTCAACCCGGCCCCAAAATATCAAATTGAAAAAAGGTTCTTTGCAAACGTTTCCGAACTCCCGCCATATTGCATGACGTCATAAACTTACACACAGTAAAAAAAGTAGTGAAGATATTTAACTCTAGTAAACTCTAAAAACATTCTATATGCGACGACTTTTTTTAGAGTTATTTATTCACACTGATGATAGTGTAATAATTTATATTTCTAGGGTAAATATTATAACGGTATTTAGAGTTACATTTAATTTACTAGTGCATAAATTTAACACTACTGTGTGTTAAGGGTACTCTGGGTAGTGACCCGGGAAAAATAGTTTTGTTAATTAGAGTATTATTTTACACTATTTTTATAACATTTAGACTTTAGAATCTTTTAGAGTAAACAAACTACTCTATTTTTAGTTAATATGCATATCTTTTTTACTCTGATTAGTAAACTGTACCTTCAAATCGAGTAAAAATTACTCTATCCTTAGTTGCTATAAAAAGAGGAAAATTAAAAACATATATTTAAATTCAAAAGTATATTTTGTGAAAAATAACAAAAATAAAAAATCATATAACTAAAGTTAACATAAAAATAAAACAATGTATAATTAAAATATGTAAATTAACTCGAACAAATGTTTCTTTTAAATCAATGCATCCATTTTGAATGGGATTTGTATATAATTGGCTCGTTTCTGTTATTATCGGTTTTGGGACAAAATGCCTAATCACATTTTAAGTTTTTACAATAAAATATCTTTAATATAAATAATAAGAAATAATGTACCTATTTTATACGTATTATGCAGCAACACCCACGCACAAGCGAACCATTAAACAGCCCTTGGAAACAGCACTAAACAAGTTTACAAATTTATAGAGGCTTTGCAATCCCTACCACAAATAATAACCCTAATAGTGTAGATTTAACTCTTTTTAGTGTAAAAATATACTCGCTTACTGTTTACTTTACTCTAATCCAAAACAATAATACACTAGCAAGAGGAAAACTAGGGAAATTTTAACGCAAATAGCGGTTGTAAAATACTAATTTATAGTGTAAATGTTTTACCTTTTACAAAGTCTAAATTAACACTAATGCGATTGTATTAGACATTCGAGTAAAAAATATAATATTTTTAGAGTTACGTTATTATTACACTGTAAAATAATGTAATATAGAGTTATGTAGACATTGTAGAGTAATATTAAGCTATACAGTTAAATAATTGGTGCATTTTACACTGAATATCAACTCTAAAATATTTACCAACTACACTAGCTACTTTACTCGATCCATATTTTTTACTGTGCACCAGTGTCAGAAATCAAGATGTCAACAAATAATAAACACCGATAAAGTTTATGTTTAACATGGAAAAAGCGAAAACAAAAATTGGTTGTAAATATTGTTTTGTGCCTTGTTGTACAAATACAACCTGGAAAACTCCTGGGAAAAGGTTTATCACCGAGCCAAAAGGGAAAATAAGGATAAAGTGGATTAAAATAGCTCGGTGCGATATCAAAACATCGTCACCGCAGTGAACATTATGTTGCTGCGTGGTTGGAATAGGTATGTTAAATAATAGTAAACTCAAGAAAATACGGCTTAGCTGATAATTGAAGGGACAACTTTCCCAGGAGTTTTCTAGGTTGTATTTGTACAACAAGGCACAAAACAATATTTACAACCAATTTTTTCGCGTTTTCCATGTTAAACATGTAAAACATGTTAAACTTTATCGGTGTTTATTATTTGTTAACATCTTGATTTCTGACACTGGTGTAAGTTTATGACGTCATGCAATATGGCGGGAGTTCGGAAACGTTTGAAAAGAACCTTTTTTTCAATTTGATATTTTGGGGCTGGGTTGAACTTTTGGAATATAAAAAAATATTTTCGCAATGTGTTTTACCTCTAGATTACATTAAAAAGGTTTTTAGGGATTTTCATTTTTGATGCAATTACTCTATTCTATAGCCATAATGCCGCATCTTAATTTTTGCTGCAATTCTTTAAATAAACAAAAACATAAGTGCATTTATAAAAATGTGCTCTTGCAAAGCTGCAATCAATAAAATTACTAAGGTAGTTATTTCTACTTAATTTCACTGATACATTAGGTATAGTGAGAACTTTCATCTTCAAGTATAACAAAACCAATTTTATTAAAAATTCCTGTTTGATTACAATTTTTTTATTGTTATTTCTGAGTTATCCAAAACTAATAAGTTTAAAAAAGCTGTCAGACCTCAGGTCCAAATGTTGATAGTACATTGAAAATCGAAAAAGTTAATCACATGTTACTAGATTTTGGAGAAATGTCCATTAAAGTTAAACGGCAAAAGTTATCTTCTTCGGATAAACAAAAATTTAAACATGCTTTAGATAAAATTATTGATTTTGATATTTCCCTCTTAATGGCTCAAGATAAATATAAGAAAATAAAAATCCTCACAACACTGCCAAAAGAGTATAGTGACCGAAAAATACGCGGTGAATTTGGCGTTTTTTATAGAATGGCTTTCTAAGCAAAGAAGTTACCCTCCACTTGTGGGTATGGTTCTTGTGCTCCGAAAAAAAAGGTCGCTGTATTCCAGATTTTGTTGCGGAAAAAGTGAAAAACTTCTATTTATCGGATAAATCGAGTCGTTCTCAGCCAGGGGTTAAAGATAATATATAAGGTGACCAGATTCGTTCAAAAATAAATCGGAACACAATATGCAGAAATGAATGGGGAGGGGGCTAAAACTTTTCTGGGAAATAATACAAATATTTAAAAAAAATATATTTTTATGCTGGACAAAATACATGTAGGTCTAATGAAAATATCACAAAAAAAAACAAAAATTAAAATGTCATTAGAAAACTACGAATAATAATATTAATCGCAGTTAATAATTATTGAAAGATTGGTCGACTTACCTGTAAGGAAGATCGATCTTAATTATTTGAGTGGTCCTGTCTGAAAACAATTACCTAATTCACCATGTAGTACACCGTTCTGCTGCGCAAAGTTTAAAGCAACAATGATTAATTTTTTGTTGCATAGCACCTATAATTCAATCCTGTCAATATAAGTCATTCCCATTTTGCAACCTACTAATCACAGATTATAAAGGCTACCGATCGCGCTGGGGTTAATTCGGGAAGGGTGGGAGGTAATTGTTTTCAGACAGGACCACTCAAATAATTAAGATCGATCTTCCTTACAGGTAAGTCGACCAATCTTTCAATTATTTTTCGTGGTCCTGTCCTCAACAATTACCTAATTCACCATGTAGATGTTTAAAGGATCCCTTATATAAAGCGATCTTAGGTCCTAAGAAAGTAAACAATAAAATATTTGATCTAAATTTATATTTATATATTTAATTTATATTTGATGTGACAAAGAAATCGTTCAAACATGATGTAGAGAAATACATATAAAAATGTTTTCATTACATGTTATTGCCACTATTCAAAAATGCAAACTTAATTCTAGTTTCTAATTCATTTTTTAACATTATTTTTAACTGGATTATTATTAACTTAAACTTAACAATTGTTAATAATTAATTATAGAATTTGCAAATTGTGAGGTGTTCTTTCGTAAAGGTTTATTGTAGAATTTGTTAAAGACTCAGAGTTTTTAGACCATCCAGCAGTCTCTTTTATAATTTCTATGTTTACTCCATTTCTTGCCGCCTTGTTTTTGTTATATAGTATTTAATTAGAGAAGCAACACATAATTTTGGTTTTTCATGAAAATATGGAAGAACAATGATAGGTTGTAATTTATTTGGCCCCGAAGTTTTTATTTTTTGTGTGATTCTAATTTTAATTACTTGATTTGTAATATTAATATTGTCACAAGTTATTTTGGAGAGTGTTTGTACTCTATGACCAGAAATGAGTGCAAGCAAAGTTGCTAATTTTAACGTTAAATCTTCTAAGGGTAATGTTTCATTTGGGAATTTTTGTTCTAAATAGTCCAATACCTGTGAAGGGTCCCAGGTTTCTGCATATTTAGGTTTGGATGGTTTTATATTGTAAATACCTTTTAAAAAACGAGAAACGACTTTTTAGTCATTATCGTTAGGAATGAATATTAACGAAAGTGCGGATCTAAATGTGTTAATTAAAGCATGACTTTTTCCCTGTTGGAATTTTTGTGTTAAGATTTCAATTATTTTTTCCAGTTTATATTGGTAAGGGTCAGTATTCTTGGTTAAGCAAAAATCCCACCACTGTTTGTAACAAGTGTCGTATTGTTTTTGTGTTTTTTCCGAAATGGATACCATTAGAATTTTTATTGCGTCTTCAGATTTTATTTTGTTTTTATAAGCGTTCCTGATAATCTCGAAGCAACCAGGGTAAGACTTTGATGAAGCTGATGGCTCTTTCTAAAAGGTGAAAACAATAAATTATATCTTGGTGGAAAAATTATTTCTTGTTCTGTTATTTGTTTAAGCATGGGGTACCAAGGTTGGTTTGGCCATTTAGGTGTTATTATTATTCCTTTTGCTTTGTCTTTAATTATTTTACTAATAACTTTTGTAATCAAGACAAAGCACTGTGGGCTCCGGAATAACAATTTTGGTCAAAAAGATAAAAAATATTGTTTGTTTAAAATAAAGTTTAGAATTTTATAAAATGCACTAGTATAAGACAGAAACGCTATTTGGTATGAAATGAAACACCATCAAAAATTATACAGGGTGGAGGAAAAGACTGGAAGGCTTATTTTTTATTTGCATGTATGAGTATTTTAGGAATGAGCATTAAAACATGTGTTTGGCCTAAGAATTTGCGAAAAAGGGTGGGACCATAGAAAATTAACTAAATGCAACCCCCCCCAGTTATCAAATAGTATTTGCGACTTGCGCTGATTTATGTATCCAAGGTGAAATGTTAGGTTATCGCTTGTAACATACAATTCTATGATTTGGGACAGAAAAGGAAGTTAATTAAGTTATTTTTTTATAGATTCACTCTTTTACAGACTTTTTTAGAATACGCATATTTTAAGCTCATTTCTTAGTGGCAATAAAAACTATGGAATATTTTTTAGTTTGATTTTAATTTTTTACAGTAGAAAATAGGCCACAAAAATTAGTTAAACTCTATTAAGCAAGTAAAATAATGATTAACAAAAAAAAATTTAGTTGAACTTATTAAGTAAGTAAGATAATTATTAACAATACTATTCCTCTTCGGAATCGGATGATTCACTTTTTGTCAATGATGAACTATCATCCTTAAGCAGATGCAAAGCTTCAGAAAAAAAAATTTGTTTATTTTTCTTGGGTAAACTTCTTAATCCAGATATAAATGGATCAGAAGAGATTAGGAATCTATTTAAGAGATCTTGGTTGGTATCAATTCTGGACCTTTTTCTGGAAAAATGCTCTCTGTAGTGCTTAAGATCTTTGTTACGTGATTCCTGCGCTTCTTCTGATAACATCCCTATAGGAAGTATTGCCGCCGAAATTATTGATGCACCATGAATTAAGACTTTATGCACGCTGCTCGGCATATAGTAAAATGGATATTTATTTACCAACAAATTAGCAGTTTCTTCCGCATATTCCTGAAATTTACTTTCGTTTATCGCAAAACCTGATGACATGACTTGTAATATACAAGAGCAACGTCTGATGCATTCTTCGTTTAGTTCTAATATCTTGGAGGTGGCTAATGGATCGGCAAAAAATCTTCTACTGGTATTGCCATCATTACTTGTTCCACTTCCACCTGCTTTTACTTTATCGATAATCAAACCCATTTCGGTTCTAAATTTAGGCTGAATATTTTTCTTTCTCTCTTTTACACTGTCCTTTTCCTCTTGCGATCTAGCGTGCCATTTTTTGATATCTAGTCTGTAAGCCACATGTAAAAAATATTCCATGAAGCGTATCCACGCATGGAGAGTCGATAATCCATAATCAAGGGCCTCGTTGTTAATTGGTCTAGTTTTTACATTTTGTATATTGTTCATTATTTTAGGTGTTGCTTCACAGATGTTGCAGGCTTGGCTTGAAGATGTCTCTGTCATAACACTACAAATCTTCCCGTCAATCATCGTCATTTTCATTTGGTGTTTGATGGATAAAAGTTGACCGTTGTGATTCATCTCTGTAGGTTTTAGTTCATCAATTTCTTTTTTTACAGAGGCTGCTTCTTGTAATGTGAAAGCAGTAGTTTCTTTCTGAAAATAAAAGTGAAGTGGCCTACAATACCTCGTTGACGATGGTCTAGGGTTCTGCCAATAAATTATTTTTTGAGTCGGATCGATTTTTGAGTAAGAAAATAATTGCAAAGGTACAAGTGAAGTTAAAAAAATATTTGAATCCAAAGCATTTTCAGTTTCAATAAACTGCTTGTATTCACTGTGACCTGTGCTACCGTCACAACCCCATTTTGTGATTAAAATTAAGTCAAGAGGTCCATATGTATTTTGGAAAACTTCTGATTGAGATAAAATAATTCGGAAAACAGTATGGTCCAAAAGTCCTTGTAACTTAATTTTTGCAGATAACTCTGTTACCAAAATGTTATCAGGAGATGGATAACAGCATAATTTTGCCTGCAACATTTTTTTGTATGAAGGATAAACATCAAAGTTTCTTTCTTTTCCTTCTCTTCTGATGGTTAAATAGTCACTTTTTGATAACTTAGTCTCAATTATCAAGCTAAGTGCTTCTTCACTTGTGTATGGTATAATTGGCTTTGATTTCTGTATATTCCAATTGCTTATTATTTTTGAGGCTCTAGTAGGAGAGGTTTCGAGACTCTCTTTAAGCAGTTTGACTTCATCTCTTTTTCCGTCTATTTTTAAACTTAGCTTTGTCGCCCCAATTAACTGATTTTGCTCGCAACTTGTTGCCAATTCCTTAATTTTTCTTCTTCTAGTTCTTTCACTACTGGAGGAAAATGACTTTTCGGGTCTTCCCAGCGAGTTTGTTGGCGTTTGCATGTTATCCATTTGCGGGAATAGAAGAACAGTACTATTTAACCATTTAGTGTTTTGTTTTAAAAACCTACTCTTCGTACGATTACTTTTTTTCCACCTTTTGGATAGCTGGTCGCAAATTTCATTAATTTTTCTTTTTGTAGACTCTTCAAACTTGGGGCTTTTGATATTCATCATATTTAAGATCTCGCGACATACTTGTAGATTTTTATCTTTATGATTACCGTTTTTATCAATCCAGAAATTAAACACATCTATTCTTTTAAGATTCATGTTTTCACTTGCCCTGGATTATTCTGTAACAAAAGAATTCAGTTAGCAAATGAAAAATGTAAGATTTATTTTATTTATTTTTCTTATCAAGCTATTTATTTCTAGTCTCATGAACAGCTTTAATCCCGATTTTATTCAAACAAGAGTTTTGCAGTTTTCAAAATATCATTCTTTAATTTGCAAACACCCTGTATATGTAAAAATGCTTAACTCACCTAATAGACTTTGGTTTGCATAGTACCTTCTCAATAAAACAAGAAAATTTCGTTTCTATAATAGTTTTAAGTAGGTATATGTAAAAAAATCCATAATGTTATTTTTATTAGTTTTTCTTTTTAAACACAACATACTTCAAAAAATTAAAAATTTTGCCTGGAGGCGAATTGGGGCAAAAGTTTTTGAAATATTTTTTTTCTACAGACACTACTGTATCTAAAACCGAATAAACTGGAAAAACGGAGAATGACAGAAAGCAATATTTTAATGTTAGAAAGTGTTTTTTTTTTAAATAATACATCTTGCGCATGTAAGCAGTAAATAAGCTCTACGGCCACATACCAAATCAAATTTTAACAAAAAAAAACGTTTTTAAATTTTACTTACCTTTCTCTAATTAATGCGTGTAGTACACAAACTGTAGGCACTGTAACTACTTTCTACAAAACAACTCAAAATCAGATAAAAAATCTCTTAAAAATACAATTTTTTTCAAGTTTCCAACACCTTGACATTAAACTTCTGACTGACAGCAAACCGTGCGACTTTTGGTTATGCATTTATTTTTCTAGGCCTACTAGATTGTTTGCTTTAGAAAAATGCTTACTGGAAGGATATTATAAATAGTTTATTTTAAATCAGTTATGACCAAAATTATGATTCGAGAATCCACTGTGCAAAGGGGGGAAAAGCATAAAAATATTTGTCGTGCCATGATATTGTAAACGCATCTACTGCATTAGAGTCTGGGTCTTGTTTCCAAGAAACATATTTTGTGCACTTTTTATTTAGACGTGAGGCAAACAAGTCTATGTTTTTGTTATTTGAGAATATGCTGCATTATCTAACTCATACTCGGTTTCAATAGATGTGTTTCTTGATTGTATGTCGGCATCGATGTTTTCCGATGATTTAATGTAGGAGGCGAAGACAAATATATTTTGCTTTTCACAGAATTGCCAAATTTTTCTTGATATGGAATTTAGTTTTTTAAATTGCACGCTGCCCATTCGATTGATGCATGCGATGGCAGTTTTATTGTCTATCCTTAATAATATTTTCGAAGGAGTTTTGTAAAGGATTTTAAAGAGTAAAAAGCTGCTAGCAATTCCAAATAATTTATGTGCATTTCTTTTTCATGTTCATCCCAAAACCCACATGTTCTTTGGTTATTGCAGTATGCCCCCCAACCTGTTTTAGATGCATCTGAAAATATTTCTAAAATGTAATTTTCAGAATTCAATTCTTTGTAAGACTTGTTAATATTTTTAAGCCACCATTCGAAATCATTTGTTAAATATTTTGGAAGAGTCATGATTGCATCAAAATTGTTGTTATTTTGTTGCAATGCTAGTAACTTTTCACGTTCAAAAAGTTTGACGTAGAGCCATCCATATTTGATTGCTGGACATGCTGCAATAAGCTGACCGATCAATTTTGAAAATTTTCTAATGGAGATAGTGTCCATTGATTTTATCTCGATAATTGAACTATATATTTTTGACATTTTTATTGGTGTTAATTTTATCGTTTGATCTATTGAATTTATAATAAATCCTAAAAATTCAATTGAATGTGATGGTTTTAGTACACTCTTTTCTATATTGATTATGAAACCCAAAGATTGTAATAATTTGCACGTGTCCGTTAAATTTTCTTTGCACTGTTTTTCTGTTAAACCTAACAGAAGTATATCGTCTAAATATATAACAGAAACGAATCCTTTTTCCCGGAGTTTTGCCATTACTGGTTTTAATAATTTGGTAAATACTAATGGAGCAACATTTAGGCCAAATGGTAAGCAATTAAAGTGAAAAATATTTGAATTGTATCTGAACTTTAGATATTTTCGAAATTCCTTGAGTATTGGAATGCTAAAGTAGGCGTCTTTTAAATCGAGTTTTGCAAAATAACAATTTTGTGTAACTAGTTTAATTACTGTTCTATAATCCTCTAATTTAAAATGGGACGTTGTTATGAAATTATTTAGTTTTTAAAGATTTAATATAAATCTCATCTGACCATTTTGTTTTTTCCTTAAAAAGTAACTGGAAAAGAATTCTCCTTCCTCGCTTTTAGAATGGGATCTGGCACCTATTTTCAACAGTTGATGTATTTGTTTATCAACTTCTTTACATTGAGGCATTTGTCTTAAAATTCCCTTTGTTTGATGGGGATTAATATTGAAAGGTATAATTAGACCTTTGACTATTTGTAATATGTTGTCATTTTTGCAAAATTCGAACCAATTTACATAATAATTTGAAATATTTCCAGCGTACTTGCTTACATTTATTGATTTTTGTTGTAATAATAAGTCTTCTTCCATCTCTCTTCCCCCTGTTGGTTGTACTGCTTGTTTTTGTATTGATTGTTTTTGAATTTGTATTTCTGGTTTGGTCGCTGGTAGTTTAAATTATTCGTGGTTCTTTTAGGGCCCTGGTTTGGATAGTTATTGTTCTTATATGAGTAATTGACCTTCTGGCTGAAATTTGTTTTGGCGATTTTGTTTCCTACTTCAAAGCTTCTGCGTTTTTTATTTCTTCCTGCAGATTTGCTTGAAATAACTTCTCTCCAATTGGTTGTTTTTCGACTGCTTTTCTTATCTCGAATTTCAATTGAGGTCCGATGACGTACCTTCTGTGTCCAGATAATGGCATGATGGACGTCACAAAGTATTTTACCAGCATTTGCTAGGTGGTTTACCATCTCAGTGTTTTCTGGTGCGGGTTCATTAATAAATTTATTGATTGGGATGGCTAGTGCCATTAAACCTTTTCCAATCTGAGTTTGTAATGACATGAAAAACTTATCCTGCTTAACTATATCCTCAGGTAAGGATGTTTGCATTTCTTGATTTAAATTTGGCCCCTGTAAAGCAATACAATTTTCGGGGACGCAGTATTTCTACAGAGCTTCTGATCTTTCTTCTTTTTTGATGCCTTCAATCAAAAAACTTCTCCATCTTACAGCAATTTCCTCGTGTAATTCTGAATTTGAATCGTTCTCTTTCATAGGGGCCTTGCCCAACACCTTTACAATAGAGTCGTTGGTGTGATTGATTTGAGCTTCTGTCGTAATGACAGGGTCAACATTTTCATTTTCATCTATAAAAATGATTTTTGTTATTTAAACTAACAGTTTTTTGTTGCAGATCATATGATCGCTTTGTTTTGTTATGTATGGTATATCATGTGATAACCTTTAAAATAAACTTTTCGACTTATCTGTGATTTTTTTTTCCACACTAATACTTATTCTTTTTAAACTATATAACTTTATGTCATGCAATGACAACGAAAAAATTATATTCGTATATAATGTTTTATTCATAAAAATATGTTCAATGGACTCACCATTAGAATTAGGGCTACTTTCATAATTTAATTGTTCCTGGATTTTAGCAATTTTTCTGTGAAGTTTGTCCAATTTTCGATTTTTTCTTCGTTTGGATGTATGCAAAGACACTTCCTCATCAGTCATCACTGCTCTTATTTAATAATTTTTAAAAATTATTAATTAATATGTTCTAATTCGTGAAAACGAACTGATCACTTTGAGCGCAAAATGGTGAATGACTTATATTGACAGGATTGAATTATAGGTGCTATGCAACAAAAAATTAATCATTGTTGCTTTAAACTTTGCGCAGCAGAACGGTGTACTACATGGTGAATTAGGTAATTGTTGAGGACAGGACCACGAAAAATAATTGTTTTAAACATACCTTATGCGGCATAAGTTATGCCTTTATTTGTTGTTTATAAACATTAAATTTAATGTTGTCTGGAAAGATTGAGGTTAGTAAAACAAAGATTGAAACACTTTTCGATTGACTGCACTTCCGTGTGGTAAGAGTGAGAAGGGAGCACAGTCAGTGCAGCCAACCTCCGTTATCTCTAGCCAACTTATGTTCTGTCCGAGAATATATCCCTAGATATATCAACGAAATATGCATGTCCATCGAAAATGCGGCGTTTTCGATTGACATGCATATTTTAAACGCCAATATTTATAATTTGTACTTTGCCATGTGGATCAGTGCTTAATCTTAAATCGGTACATCTTTGGAAGAGATTAATAAACCGGAACAGAATGTCAATGTCGAATCGGAAAGTGTCTGCCGAAAAAGAAACAGTTCCGATCAAATCGGAACGACTGGTCACCTTATATATGTATATATATATATATATATAACGTTCGACGCGAAGAACATCGTACACAAGTTCAATCGCAGTCACGGTTAATGAGGCGTAAAGCTAAGAGGGTATATAAACAACGATCAGCGGCAACGGAGCTCACTCCACGTCTAACTCGTAGCAGAGCAGCAACAGCAGCCCAGCAGATAAGACCTGAAGATGGTACATGAGATTGTACCGAAACGTCGTCAGACATAGGGTTCTTTTAAGAACCAAAAACCGAAAACACGGAGCAGATCCCGAAAAAACACTAATATACACACGTGAGTGTATATGTATATATATATTAGGGTGTTTCAAAAAAATCGACTTTTTCTTTTTCTTCAAATGGTCAGCAAATTCTTTCAGAGGATGTCAAAACAAAGACCTCGTTAAAATTTGAGCTTTTAATTTGAAGATTTAGAGGTCGCGGATCGCAATTTTCTATTTCCCATTTAAATAACATAGGAAATTTTTTTTTTTAACTTTGGAATTTTATACGTCTATATCGAATCAACTTATGGCAAGGAACATCTTAGATTTTTATAGTAAATTTAACGCTCTATAAAAAATGTCTCTTATAATTTTTCTATAAATTGATTTCTTCCAGAGTTATTCGAGGCCAAAGTTTGATTTCCATCGAATTTTCTCGTTTTTTCAACTTTTAGCATCATGTAGTAAAAAAATCACATATTTATATCTGAAACATAGGAAGTGTTGTAAAAAAACAAAAAAACGTCACTTTTTTCCAAAGCCTACTACAAAGTTTTAATGAAAATATGAGATGTGTATAATATGCAAAGTAATTTATTTATAAATGCATTTTTCTCGAAAATGGTGCATCTGAGCAATTCAAATCAAGAGTACCTATTTTTCGTAAAAAACTATAAATTCTCATAATTTCATAAAAAAATGAAATTATTAACCCAGAAAAAAGTTTGGGCTATTTTTGTAACTTTGCCCCTCCAAATGTTACGCCTATGATTAAATTTTAACAGTTTTGATCATAGATCTAGATTCAGCATGTCAAAATTACCAAAGTACCTACCGAAAATTCATTTGTTCATGTTCAACCCTCTAGGAATAGTTTTAAAAAAATTATCCTCTTAGGCTCCTATTCAGGGGGCCGTAGCTCCTTTAGGGAGCATTTTTTGATACATGTTTATTAAACAAAAAAAGTGTTATTTTTATACGAATAATGCACTGTTTAAGTTTGGCCCCCTGATTTCGGGACACCCGTATAATGATAATTGTACCATAAATGTTAAAAAAACACGAAAATTCGATGGAAATCAAACTTTGGCCTCGAATAACTCTGGAAGGAATCAATTTATAGAAAAATGATAGGAGACCTTTTTTGTAGAGCGTTAAATTTACTATGAAAATCTAAGATGATCCTTGACATAAGTTGATTTGATTCAGACGTATAAAATTTCAAAGTTAAAACAAAAAAATTCCCATGTTATTTAAATGGGAAATAGAAAATTGCGATCCGCGACCTCTAAATCTTCAAATTAAAAGCTCAAATTTTGACGAGGTCTTTGTGTTAACATCCTCTGAAAGAATTTGCCGACCATTTGAAGAAAAAGAAAAAGTCAATTTTTTTGAAACACCCTAATATATATATAAGGATTATCACATATATAGTCATTTATATATAAATAATTAGCTTGCTTTTTAAATTCATGAGTTTTTTATTTAATTTTGTATGAAAAATTAAATTATTTTTTTGAGAGAATGTATTATTTATTATTCATTGACGTATTATCTGACTTTCTTCTTCATTGACTTTGTGATAAATTTGAAATTGGATTTAGAATTTTTATTTTTTTATTGCATTATATTCAAATAAAGAGCACAAAGCAAAAGCGAGTTAAATACACCATAAAATAGCTGAGAGTCTGTAGTATATGCTAAACCAGGAATAAAGCTCATTTTCACGGAGTTATTTCAGAAACAAAAAATATATAGCAAAACATATTTATCGTTTTTGCTTTGGAAATGATAAAGTTATAAATCAAAACAAATTTCTTTTGCATGTTTAGATGTAAGCTTAAAACAGAAATGGAACATCCCGATTATTTTTTGAACATTTTAATGCAAGATCTAACAGTTTTGTTAAAGCATGATTTTCTCGCAAAAGCTCAAGCTAAATATTTAAAAGTACCGTTAAATTTGTTGTTTGCCTCGATTTTGCCGAAAATTATACTTTTGGTAATCATTTTAGAACACAACAAACATGATGCTATAATGGTACATTTATTTAATACAAAACTGATCGCTCATTTAAAAAAAATACAGGCGAAAATAATGTCAAAAAATTGATTTATTAATCTGATGTATGTGGCGGTTAATACAAAAACAAATATAATTTTATTAAATTATTTAATTTACTAAAACATAACGATGATTTTAATGTAAAAACTGAATGGCACTTCTTTGCTACTTCACATTGAAAAAGTGCCTGTGACTGCGACGGAATAGGTGGCACTGTGAAACATCAGGCTTATTTTGCTAGTTTGCGTGGAATTGATGATTCACACATTCTTTCTGCAAGAGATCTGTTTCAATGCGCGCAACATTTTTTCAAAATTAAGTTTGATTTCTGCACAAAAAGTAGTTACGAAAGCAATAAAAAATTGTTATAAAATCGATTTAACCAGGCAAAAAAGATTCAAAATACTCGCCAATATCATTCTTATGTGCCTATTGATAATAAGAAGTTAGCTTGCAAAATCTTTTCGAAAGATGAAACTTCAATTACCTAGTCTAGTGAATCTATTTTATTTGGTGGTTTATAATATTTATATTTAATAAAGCAAATTTTTTAAGATTTTTTTTTATATACATCCCGCCTACAATGCTGCGTCAATACATTATGAAATTTTGCATTCAATGCTGCGTCAGGTGTAATGCTGCGTCGTATATTTACGCAGCATTACATTTAAGGTTTATTTTACTGCTGACGTCATAACAATCCTACACACCGTTTTAAGGGTGACGCAGCATTCATGGTTTTTTATAAAATACGTGTATATTGGTATAAGTTTGGCAGTTTGCCGCAAGGGTGCGCTTTTAAATTTGGTGTATATTGAAAAAGTGAATATTTCTTTTAAACTTACGGTAATCCTGCATCAAGTGAAGCTGACAACAATGTACGACGCAGCAATATGAGGCGCCGTTTGTGCCTTAATTATAAATAAAAAATTAATAAATATAACCATATTTTTAAAATATATAAATGTAAATCAAAAATTATAAAATTTTACTTAAAGAAATAAAATTATAAATTGAGATTTAACATTATCAAATGCGTAAATATATTTTATCAATAAAATTTATTTATATATATTTTATCACACACAGTTAAAAAATATGCTAAAAATATAAATGATAACGGTTAAGCAAATATAAATAACTTTGTGTGATAATATATATTTATATATATATATATATATATATATATATATATATATATATATATATATATATATACAAAATTCTATCATTGCTGCGTCCATACATTTATAAAATCCCTATTCTTATTGCGTCAACGACCTTACTGCGTCAGTATATCTGACGCACTAATGTCAAGCGCTTATTTCTTAAAATTTACTTCATCCCAGCACTTTCTAAGATTCTTGCTAATACAGATCTGTGTAGAATTTAATTCCCAATTTTTGTGTCCAAAAATTATGAACACAAAAAGTGTGCAGCAACATACTAAAAATGGAAAAAATGTGTATATTTAGTTCAACCCATTTGACGATGAGGGCGTTGCGATAATATACGTTTTCCAATATACGTGTTTTTAAATACTGTATGTTGTTGCGTCGCACAATTTGGCAACGTCTCGCCTATGATTTTAATATTTGAAGTAAACTCACGATACTGTTGCGAATGGTAGCGCTGTCTCTCTCGCACCGTGTGACGTCACGCTAGAGACAGTTGTTCTTTCGTTTTTATGAAATTTACAATTATGACGGTCGATTTATTAAAACTGATTGTAAGATAAAATTGTTTTGTCCATAAGTAATTGTGACAATGTATTTTTTAAATTATATATGCAGATTTAAAGGCAGAAAAACGATTATCATTTTTTTACGCTTATAATCGTAAAAAAATGATCATCGTTTTTCTGTTAATTTTACTATTTTAAAAATAATAAAAGTTTTTCATGTTTTTACATACTTAAAAAAAAAGGTTAATATCAATGTAAATAACTACAATGTGTTTTATGTTATTAACAGGTAATTCAAAAAAATTTAAAAAAAGTAAAACATCAATGTTATAAATACAGGGTGTTTCTACTAAAATTTGACAATCTAAATTAGGCTTCGTAATAAATATTTTTCAATTGAGCTCTTGTTTTTGAATTATCAAACTTTGTTTTGAAGTAAAACTTTTTATGTAGGTCTGTTCAGAGTGGCAGTTATTTATGTGCGGATTAAAAAAAATTAGTTTTTAGTAAATTTTGACATTTTTTCTTTAGCATCTTTAGTAGATTTATTACAGTTTTTACACAAAATAACAAAAACACAATACAAATTTGAATGTCTTATAATAATAATTATTATAATTTTAATTATTGTAATAATAATAATATTACATCATATTATAATAATAACATTACTAAACAAAATTAAACAAAATAATATCATTAAACAATGCAGTAGCATCTCTATGTTGAGCGGTCTATGGTATGTCACCCCGTCCATCATCTCTATGTTCAGGCATAATTAAATACATGTATATCTTAAAATCAAATAATACCACACAATGTTAGTTAAAAAAAAATGTCTTAATTTTAAAAACATTCAATCCCCCGGGGGCGCGGCAAAAATTATTTTTAAAAATAAAGAAAAACAGCTTATACAAATACCCTTCTCACAACTTTTTTTTTAACTAAGTGAGATTTCCAAAAATAATTATTTAGCCATTGTGAGCAGATAACTTTGGACACGGTGTATTAAAACTTATCTACTCCTATTGCATAATATTGGGTTTTTCCATACCCAGATAGCACAAGATAGCCCACCTACATCCTATTTAGGTTATTCTCGGCTTAGCCAGGCCGAACGGGTCTGGGACATCCATAGAATGTCAAGTCTAGACCCGGTCCGGCTTAGCCTTATTAGGCGTATTTTGGACGTCCAAAATACGCCTATCCAGGCTAGACTTGACGTTCTATGGATGTCCCAGACCCGTTCGGCCTGGCTAAGCCGAGAATAACCCAAATAGGACGTCTCTATTCACCCCGCACAGGATGTCCATTGGACGTCCTTTGGACATCTTGTACTATGTGGATTGGCTATCATGCCTAAACTTTTAGGTCAAGCAATTTTCGGATATGTAATAAATTGTGAGAAATATCATGTAAGTACGAATTATATAAACCACCTATTTTTATGAGGTTACTCTTTTGCCTTCTTTGGATGTTCGTGGGACAGCCTGAGGGCGTCAAAGAGAGACAAACAAATCGATTAGCCTTATTATAAGAAAGATTAATTTACAAAAAACAGAAGTTTATTATTAAATATAGTTTATAATATCTATTCGTTCTTTAATCGTTTAAATTATTTAAATGTATATAAACACCGGTATTATAACGTATAGTTTTGAATTTAAAAACATCGGTCTTCTTTGGGTAGAACCGAACGGGTTCGTGATGACGTTTCCCATAATCCGTTGCCAATGGCGTTCTTTTTCTATGATGGCGTATATGGTGGTATTTCTTCTCTGCTCTTTGTAATTTATAGGAATTTTCCAGAGGTAAAGAATGTATTTAAGTGCAATTAGTGCTGTTTCGTGCTTTATTAATAATTTTCTTTTCATAAACAACAATTGTATGTTAACATAAGCAGCTTGAAGATCGTGTTCATGTTTTGTCTTTGCCAACGACTCCATAGAAATTTTCTTAGAAGTTGGTTGTACCCATACGTATAATAAAATCGAGAATAAATTCAAGTAAGTAATTTGATTAGGTTTGTCTTGACTAATAGACTGTACCACAAACATTTGTGCTGTAGTTGTTGAATAAAAATTTTTAGTTAAAAATTGTAGGTGTTTTATTTTTAATTCCTGTCAGCCAAATTATGGCCACATTTGGTCCTAGGACGGTCTTTAATAGACCATGATAGGACGGCCAAAGGCCAACCAAAAGTGTCTACTTTGGAAGTCCTACGGACGTCCATTCGGGGTCTTCGGATATCCGTAGGACGTCCTCTATGTCCTGAGTTGACGTCCTAAGGATATCCAGTGGACGTCTGTGTGCTGTGTGGGTACATATATAATAATAACCATTATAGCCTGCCGCGCATAAGAACGGGAACATTGAAGTAATTATTTACGTTTTTAGGCATTCGCGATCGACCGTTTTTAATATTCATTGTTATTTAAACCGACTACAATAATATTTAAAATTGGTATTGGTAAGTGAGGTTAACCATCTGATAGGTGTTAGATTTTATTTATTTATTTTTGAAAATCATTTAAAAATCTCTTAATTGGAATAGATAAATTATAGTAATACACTCGAGATTATGCCAATTATTCTCGGTGATTTACGTCTCTAGTCTGGCGACTCGTTTTCTAAATAATAATTATTACAACAATAATAAAAATACATATATTTATTTATGTTAATGTTAACAATAACTTTTACAATTGGTTAAAAAATAGAAATTAAAACATTTAAGGTTACAAAAATAAAACAGAAATTTCAAATAAAATTAATTATAATTAATTTTATTTGAAATTTCTGTGTTATTTTTGTAAATAAGTAGGTACCATGTTCTATAGAACATGGTACCTACTTATATTTATTTAAAAATACCCTTTAATAACGATTAATAAATAATTATAGTTATGTGTAATTTTTAATAAAAATATTTGTTTGTAGAAATTTTTTATTTTAAATTAAAAAATAAATAATAATAAAATTAATAAGAACATTAATATTTTTATTTAAAAATACATTTTAATAACGATAAATAAATAATTCATGCAAATCAACAATAGTTAATTATTCTATAAGTAAAGAGAAAAAGGAATAGATTTCTATTTAATGGAAATATCAAATTTCCACGAGATAAAAATATTGGAGTGCACCCATTAACCACGCTGTTTTGTCATATTCTTAATGGGATAGTGCATTGCATATAGCATTGCATATGGGGAAAGGCGGCGATTTCTGAAGAGTGTGAGCTTTGCTGCACGAGCGAGGCGAATGTAGAACACACTATTTAGAAATCGCCGCCTTTCACCACGAAATATGTACACCATCAATATCAAACGTAGTCTTAAGGATTTTAATAATGTTCAATGTTTAAAAAATATGTATATGTCATTCGTGCGTAGTATCCTAGAGTATTGTTGTGTTGTTTGGTCACCTTATTATGAGAATAATAAGGTGAAACTCGAACGAGTACAAAATAAATTCTTGCGATTTTGCGCATTCAAGCTGAACATTGACTGTACTTATTCCTTAGACTTAGTTAGAAGTATTGTCAATTTGGATCGACTTGGTAAAAGAAGAAGTCAATTTGGCATTTTTTTTTTATATAAACTTTTAAATAATTTTATTAATTGCCCAGATTTGTTAGAGCAAATACATTTTAATGTTCCGTTAAAAATTACAAGGCAACAGCAATTATTTTATATAAAGACCCATAGGACTACGTATGGTAAATTTATGCCCTTAAGTAGAATGTGCTCCGAGGCAAATGATCTAAATTTAGATTTTTTCAATTGTTCTCTGACGGTCTTTAAAAATAAATTAAAAATATGTAATCTAACTTATAAGTAAGCAATACATGATTTATTGTAAATTGTAATTTGTATATGGCTATCCGTTAATAAAGTTATTATTATTTTTTAAAAACAAAATGAAAATTCGACTTTCGCTGCCTTTAAAGAGAGAAAAATTGTTAATATTTAAGTTAATTCATAAACAAAAATATACCAAACTAAAGACAATAATTGGCTTAATTAATAATAATAATTATTAAAGAACTTATGTTAAGCGAAAGTCGAATTTATGCTGCTAGTGTCATGAAAAAGCATTGATTAATATAATACTTTTCTTTACGATTTTTAAAATGTGCTTAGTAAAAGTGTTGCTGGGTAAAAAAGTTTTGCTAACCAGAAAACGTATACTTTTCTTTACTATTTCTCTTAGTAAAGTAAGTATGCTATTTTTCATTAAGAATACGAACAAATATAGCCTTAAAAAATATACCCTTCAAAAAGAATTACTATAGTAATTACTATAATATAAATGGTAATTATTTATGTTAAAATGTATAGCAAGAAAAAAATAGAAACTAAAACCTCGAAGGATAAAAAATAATAGGGATATTTAAAATTTAATATAAAATTAATTAAAACTTTTTAAACCTCACATTACTAATACAAACATTATTTTATAAATATGCAAAATATCAATATTAAAAATTACATAGAAGAAAAATCACATGTTAAAAATTCATTTATATTTTATTAAAGTTGACTCGCTAAATACTGTATTTCTAGGAGACGCAATAAGGTCGCGAAATGTAATGACGCAATATTGTATTACGGATATATATATATATATATATATATATATATATATATATATATATATATTTACATCTTCAATTATTACGGCCTCATACAATAGACAAGTTTATCGGCCTCACCCAGATAGAGCGTAACCAGCGAATGTCTGTATCATGTATATTAAATTTCAAAATATTCTAAACAGATCCCGCGCACTTAGAAATCCGTATCTTTAATTTTATGGTATACATTTTTAACCATCTTTCATACATAAAAACCTCTTACTAAATAACTAACATTGTGGCTTCAATTTGTGTATATATTTTTTAAATAGCGACATTATAAACTCATGTATATACAATACAGCCTCATACATGGTTGCCAAATCTTATTAGATGGTTAAATGCATTCAAATTAATGAATTGAATTTCCTGCTTTCATCTAACGGCCATTTCAAGCGCGCGAAACGCACGAATTTCAAAACTGTTTTTATGAAACAAATTGTAGATAATTAATTTATTTCATAATATTTTGGCATCAAAATTATCAAAAATATTTTTCTTTTATTAGGCTATACATTAAATAAAAAAACGCAAGTAAAGATAATTTTAATAATTAAGAGTTGTGGACGGGACAAAAAAAAGATTTATCTTAAGATACAATTGTCCCGTCCACACCTGTCAATTATTTAAATTATCTTTTTACTTTCATAAAATATTCGTTCGTTTTTTTTATTTAATGTATAGTCTAATAAAACAAAAATATTTTTGACAATAAAAACAGTTTTGTGATTTGTCCCGTCCGTATGCTTGATATGGCGGCTAATCTCCCGGACAACATTCGTGATATTCATACGAACATCATATCGTGATTTTTACAAATTTTATTCATACTGATATCATACGGAAGTCGCAGCGTGATAAATGAAAATCATACGAACGTCACGTCGTGATTTTCACAAATTTTATTCATACGGACATCATACGGATGTCACTGCGAGAGAAATGAAAATCATGTCGTGATTTTTTACGCCATCGCTGTTTGCGATTGACCAATGGCCTAAAAAATCATGTCGTGATTTTTTATGCCAACGGTGTTTGGATAATCATTTTTGCGCCACCTTCGTACACTAAGAGAAAAATTATGTTGAATCAACAGTTTTTGCGGTTAAATGCATTTAATAATTTCTTGGATTTAAATTAACTATATATAGTTAATTTAAATCCAAGAAAATATTGAATGAATTTAACCACAAAAACTGTTGATTCAATATATATGTGGGTATACTTTTTTTCTCAATGTACGAATGTGGCGCAAAAGTAAATATCCAAACATCGATGGCATAAAAAATCACGACATGATTTTTTATGCTGTCGGTGTTTGTGCATAAAAAGTCACGACATGATTTTTTATGCCATCGGTGCACCGACATGTTCGGATATTTATTTTTGCGCCACATTCGTACATTGAAAGAAAAAAGTATGTTAACAATTGAATTAACAGTTTTTGCGGTTAAATAGATTTGATATTTTCTTCGATGTAAATTAACCCGGACAACATTCGTGATATTCATACGAACATCATGTCGTGATTTTCACAAATTTTATTCATACTGATATCATACGGAAGTCACCGCGTGATAAATGAAAATCATACGAACGTCACGTCATGATTTTCACAAATTTTATTCATACGGACATCATCTGGATGTCACTGCGTGAGAAATTAAAATCATGTCGTGATTTTTTTATGCCATCGCTGTTTGCGATTGACCGATGGCACAAAAAATCATGTCGTAATTTTTTATACCAAGGGTGTTTGGATAATCATTTTTGCGCCACGTTCCTACACTAAGAGAAAAATTATGTTGAATCAACAGTTTTTGTGGTTAAATACATTCAATATTTTCTTGGATTTAAATTAACTATATATAGTTAATTTAAATCCAAGAAAATATTGAATGTTAAACTGTTGATTCAATTGTTAAAATACTTTTTCTTTCAATGTACGAATGTTTTGCAAAAATTATTATCCAAACACCGATGGCATAAAAAATCATGTCGTGATTTTTTTATGCCATCGGTGTTTGGATATTTATTTTTGCGCCACATTCGTACGTTGAGAGAAAAAGTATACCTACATATATATTAAATCAACAGTTTTTGTGGTTAAATACATTCAATATTTTCTTGGATTTAAATTAACTATATTTAGTTAATTTAAATCCAAGAAAATATTAAATGTATTTAACCGCAAAAACTGTTGAATCAACATAATTTTTCTCTTAGTGTACCAACGTTGCGCAAAAATGATTATCCAAACACCGTTGGCATAAAAAATCACGACAAGATTTTTATTTCTCACGCAGTGACATCCAGATGATGTCCGTATGAATAAAATTTGTGAAAATCACGACGTGACGTTCGTATGATTTTCATTTATCACGCGGTGACTTCCGTATCATATCAGTGTGAATAAAATTTGTAAAAATCACGACATGATGTTCGTATGAATATCACGAATGTATGAGCCCTGCGTTCAAAACATTCATTTTTTTTTGTTAAACATTGGAATATCTTTTTTAATTGAACCCGGACAACATTCGTGATGTTCAAACAACGTTTTATAAATTATAACGGTGTAATGTGAATAACAAACTAGGATTTAAATTCGCAGTTCGCAGGGCTCATACGCATGCACAAATTTTTCAAATATCACATCGTGAGTTCTACATGATATCACTGTGATAAAGCATGTGTATGCACTCAGGATATCACAGCGTTTAAAAAAAAAATACGTTGTGATATCATCATGCCTTCACCAGGAAATCCCGATTGTTGTCCGGGGACTATTAATTTAAATCCAAAAAAATCTTGAATGTATTTAACCAAAAAAACTGTTGATTCAATATACATATATTTAGGTATACTTTTTCTCTCAATGTACAAATGTGGCGCAAAAATAAATATCCAAACACCGATGGCATAAAAAATCACGACATGATTTTTTATGCCATCGGTGTTTGGATATTCATTTTTGCGACACATTCGTTCATTGAAAGAAAAAGTATGTTAACAATTGAAACAACAGTTTAACATTCAATATTTTCTTGGATTTAAATTAATTATATATAGTTAATTTAAATCCAAGAAAATATTAAATGTATTTAACCGCAAAAACTGTTGATTCAATATAATTTTTCTCTTACGAACGTGGCGCAAAAATGACTATCCAAACACAGTTGGCATAAAAAATCACGACATGATTTTTTGTGCCATCGGTCAATCGCAAACAGCGATGGCATAAAAAATCACGACATGACTTTCATTTCTCACGCAGTGACATCCGGATGATGTCCGTATGAACAAAATTTGGGAAAATCACGACGTGACGTTCGTATGATTTTCATTTATTACGCGGTGACTTCCGTATGATATCAGTATGAATAAAATTTGTGAAAATCACGACGTGATGTTCGTATGAATATCACGATTATTGTCCGGGTAGGTTTTAAATTCGCAGTTCGCAGTTCGCAGTTCGCAGGGCTCATATGCATGCGCAAATTTTGCAAATATCACAGCGTGAGTTCTACATATCACTGTGATGAAGCATGTGTATGCACTCAGGAAATCACAGAGTGATACAAAAAATCACGTTGTGATATCATCATGACTTTACAAGGAAATCCCGATTGATGTCCGGGCTGTAAACCTGTTTTTCCGACTTTCAAAATGGCAGTTAGTTGTGAAATTTTTCTGTAAAAATCGAAATTTATCTCTTAAAATGGACTAACTACCAATAAAATCCGACGTATAAGCGGTTTTTTTACAGTGAAAGTGAAGAGGATGTGTTATCGTTATCGTCAAATACAAGTATACCGCGAAATCAAAAGATCATGATATGATAAATTGTAAAAAAAAAATTTTATTTAAATTTATATTTTTTTATTAATTAATTAATGAGGGTTTTTTTTAGTTTTTAATGAAAACTCAATTTTAAATGCAATTATATAAAAAATAAAGGAGAATAAATATTATTAAAAATATTTTATATCTCAATATTATCCCGAAACTAAAAATAAATTTATTGTCTGTTTTTTTTAAATATTTTTAAATCGATCCTTGAGTACCCTTCTATCTAGGCATGCGCAATCGCTTTTAAAACAACGTAAAGCAGGAACTGCGTCCTTGTCTGATCATGAGCTAACTTTCCCGTTTTTTATCTTTAACAGTTGGCAAGCCCTATTAGCGGACACTTTATTTTAGGCAACCGTCTACCATAGTGTAGGTTGCCAATATGACAGCTGTCAAAATGACAGGTGCTAAAATAACGGCTGTCGAAATGACAGGTGCTAAAATGGCGAAGCTCAAAATGACAACTGTTAAAATTACAGGTGCTAATATAGAGGCTGTAAAAATGACTGATTCCCGAATGACAGATGCCAAAATAACAGCTGTCAAAATGACAGGTGCTTAAATTACAGCTGTCAAAATGATCGGTGCGAAAATGACAGGTTCCGAGTTATACAGCCCAGTAAACACAACCGTAAAGGTTCTATAATGGCCCTTTATAGAAGTAATTTTAAAGTCAAAGTGCGAAGAAATGGATACAAATATTGGAAAAAAATCAGGTTCCTATTGGTTTTTCAGGGTCGCCGAAATTAAATAAGGTTAAAACCCTTTTTTTTAAGATCATTCCATTTCAGGTGGTCACTGCATTTGTGCTCTCATGAAAGTTTAAACTACTTTTTCACACTTTGACCTTAAAATAACCCTGAAATGCCTTTGAAATAACCACTGGGCGACCCTTCCAGGTCAATTAAATGCCAGATTCAAATTAAGCGACCCCGAAAACCTTTAAATGAAGGTTTTCAAATAGTTTCAAACACTTTTACACACTTTTACCTTGAAATAACCTCTGGATGACCTTGCCGGGTAACAAACGCCAGTTTTGGATTCTGCGATCCGAAAAGTTTAATATACTTAAATTTTTTTCTAAGCAACTCTTCTTACTTTGACCTTGAACCTGATGTGATAGAGGTCAATTGACCTCGGATACGAAATCAGCGACCCCAAAAACCCCAGGGTGCCCTACTGAGGTCTATTGATACTATAGATTAAATAAACATAATAAACAGTAGTAATGGTAAATCCATAAAAAATTAAACAAGCAACGAAAAGTTAGATATTTTTATTTAACGATTTTTTTAATTTTTAAAATTCGTTCATGGATTGCCAAGTTTTAAAATTTGCGAATTTTTGAATGAATTGTAAAAATTAAAAAAAGGTTGAATAGAGAATCAAAATAACTTTCAAACAAGGTATCACAAGCCCCCTTATTCTATTTAGTCCTGCCATCTTGGCACTTGTTAGGCAGGCAAATGTCAATTTGACGACTAAATTTAAAGTAGTATACATAATATTCTTGACCCTGGTTTTTTCCTGACTTCGATATCTTTCTTACTTTGTTATAAATTATTTTTTTCAAATAACAAAACTACAGATAATGTAACTATTTTAAAGAAATAGTTCACATATTATATAGGTAATAGTAATCAATTTTTTTATAAGAAAATTACCCGCGCCTATTACTAATGCAGATCCTTATCGTGGTGAGAATCGTTGGATGAGGCCGATAAAATATAAATCGAGTAGAAAATACAAAGCGATGTTGCCAAATTAGTTGAAGCCATACTATACTAAACTCAACAAATATATACACGTAATGTATACGCAAATCACGACTGCAGCGCCAAAATGCATGAACTAAAATATACAATTTTTGTTATTTAACGACATTAGGACCTCACTATTTTTTTAAGATTACGCCCTTATTTAATAAAAAATAATAGATTTCTATAATTTTTCATGTTCAAAACTTCCATTACTATATCATAGATGTCGCTTAAGTTAAACATTTTAACCGCAGACAGTAAAAATTGGCAAAAACATTACGGACTCAATATACTGAGGCCGTAGTGAATGGCGGCTGCATGTTAGAAGAGGTCGCATTGTTAGTAGAACAAATAAATATATATATATATATATATATATATATATATATATATATACATCCTTAGTACAATATTGCGTCATTACAATTTGGCAACACTGTAGGACGCAATAAAGTCTGTACAAGCCATATAAAATTTAAAATGAAATATTTTAAAAGATTAAAATGAGTTGATAATGTAGTGACTTTTGAAAAAAAAGTGTATATCCTATTTTTTAAGATAAAAAAAATCTGACGAGATTTTTGGAATCAGCAAAAAAAAGTACGCCAATATACTCTTCTATATTTTCGCTAAATACCGTATTTATAGTAGACGCAATAAGGTCGCGAATTGTAATGACGCAATATTGTATTAGGGATGTATATATACAGGGTGACCCAGTGCTCTGTGATCGGTCCATATTTTTTTTGCTATTAAAGATATCGATATGAAATTTTTATAGAAAATATGATCCAACTAAACCTATTGGCCAAAATTATTTTTAATAAAATTCCACTTCCGGTTTTACGGGAAGTGACATCAACATTGTTATTTCAAATGGAATACCCTGTATATTTTTTGATTTTTAAATTTCATATGTAATTCCTGATAAAATTTCTATAACATTCCCTATACCTAAACTCAATAGTTTTTGAGTTATTAATTTTTTTCGTAAAAATTTGACAGTTGCGCCTTCAACAAAAATAGCCTATAACTTCTTTGTTATTAGGTCTATTGGTATGCGGTTTGGATTTTTGGAATCTTGAAACATTGTTTTAAATATTTCGTATCAAACTTTGCCATATTTCTAACCAATTACTTGATAAAAATTAGGGTGAATTTGTCAAACTTTAAACCTTAATAACTTTCTTATTTTTAATGGAACGCTATGTATATTTTTGCAGAATTAAATTTCTTATTAAATTACCTTTTGATTGGTATAACCATTCCCTATACCTAAAGTTAATAATAACAAAGATATTTCACAATTTTGTAATAATTTAGGTATCAACACACCTGAGAAATCGACAAGCGAGTTATTTTGTCGTATCCATGGATACCAATAACAAAAATTGTTTCAAATCTAATTGTTTTACTTTTTCTAGTATTTGTTCAGTTAAAATGGATTTTACGCGACAAGATATGATAAATATAGGCAATCTTAAGGATATTTTTGATGATAAATTCTACTAGCTAGCAGAACATTTAGATCCGCTTCTCCAATACAATAAACCATTGGTTTATTGTATTGGAGAAGCGGATCTAAATGTTCTGCTAGCTAGTAGAATTTATCATCAAAAATATCCTTAAGATTGCCCCGAGTAATTTCATTTCAAAAGTTGAGGGAAAGATTTGAATTGACGGGTAATATTTCTTACAAGAAACTAGAATTGATTGGACGGAGAATTGATGAAGACCATGAATTAGAAGTTCTTTTGACGATAGAGGAAAATCCTTTTTTGAGTACCATATTTATCATTTCTTGTCGCGTAAAATCCATTTTAACTGAACAAATACTAGAAAAATGAAACAATTTGATTTTAAACAATTTTTGTTATTGGTATCCATGGATACGTCAAAATAACTCGCTTGTCGATTTCTCATAGATGTCGCTTAAGTTAAACATTTTAACCGCAGACAGTAAAAATTGGCAAAAACATTACGGACTCAATATACTGAGGCCGTAGTGAATGGCGGCTGCATGTTAGAAGAGGTCGCATTGTTAGTAGAACAAATAAATATATATATATATATATATATATATATATATATATACATCCTTAGTACAATATTGCGTCATTACAATTTGGCAACACTGTAGGACGCAATAAAGTCTGTACAAGCCATATAAAATTTAAAATGAAATATTTTAAAAGATTAAAATGAGTTGATAATGTAGTGACTTTTGAAAAAAAAGTGTATATCCTATTTTTTAAGATAAAAAAAATCTGACGAGATTTTTGGAATCAGCAAAAAAAAGTACGCCAATATACTCTTCTATATTTTCGCTAAATACCGTATTTCTAGTAGACGCAATAAGGTCGCGAATTGTAATGACGCAATATTGTATTAGGGATGTATATATACAGGGTGACCCAGTGCTCTGTGATCGGTCCATATTTTTTTTGCTATTAAAGATATCGATATGAAATTTTTATAGAAAATATGATCCAACTAAACCTATTGGCCAAAATTATTTTTAATAAAATTCCACTTCCGGTTTTACGGGAAGTGACATCAACATTGTTATTTCAAATGGAATACCCTGTATATTTTTTGATTTTTAAATTTCATATGTAATTCCTGATAAAATTTCTATAACATTCCCTATACCTAAACTCAATAGTTTTTGAGTTATTAATTTTTTTCGTAAAAATTTGACAGTTGCGCCTTCAACAAAAATAGCCTATAACTTCTTTGTTATTAGGTCTATTGGTATGCGGTTTGGATTTTTGGAATCTTGAAACATTGTTTTAAATATTTCGTATCAAACTTTGCCATATTTCTAACCAATTACTTGATAAAAATTAGGGTGAATTTGTCAAACTTTAAACCTTAATAACTTTCTTATTTTTAATGGAACGCTATGTATATTTTTGCAGAATTAAATTTCTTATTAAATTACCTTTTGATTGGTATAACCATTCCCTATACCTAAAGTTAATAATAACAAAGATATTTCACAATTTTGTAATAATTTAGGTATCAACACACCTGAGAAATCGACAAGCGAGTTATTTTGTCGTATCCATGGATACCAATAACAAAAATTGTTTCAAATCTAATTGTTTTACTTTTTCTAGTATTTGTTCAGTTAAAATGGATTTTACGCGACAAGATATGATAAATATAGGCAATCTTAAGGATATTTTTGATGATAAATTCTACTAGCTAGCAGAACATTTAGATCCGCTTCTCCAATACAATAAACCATTGGTTTATTGTATTGGAGAAGCGGATCTAAATGTTCTGCTAGCTAGTAGAATTTATCATCAAAAATATCCTTAAGATTGCCCCGAGTAATTTCATTTCAAAAGTTGAGGGAAAGATTTGAATTGACGGGTAATATTTCTTACAAGAAACTAGAATTGATTGGACGGAGAATTGATGAAGACCATGAATTAGAAGTTCTTTTGACGATAGAGGAAAATCCTTTTTTGAGTACCATATTTATCATTTCTTGTCGCGTAAAATCCATTTTAACTGAACAAATACTAGAAAAATGAAACAATTTGATTTTAAACAATTTTTGTTATTGGTATCCATGGATACGTCAAAATAACTCGCTTGTCGATTTCTCAGGTGTGTTGATACCTAAATTATTACAAAATTGTGAAATATCTTTGTTAATATTAATATCTTTGTTAATATTAATATCTTTGTTAATATTAACTTTAGGTATAGGGAATGGTTATACCAATCAAAAGGTAATTTAATAAGAAATTTAATTCTGCAAAAATATACATAGCGTTCCATAAAAAATAAGAAAGTTATTAACGTTTAAAGTTTGCCAAATTCACCCTAACATTTATCAGTTAATTGGTTAGAAATATGGCAAAGTTTTACACGGAATATTTAAAACAATGTTTCAAGATTTCAAAAATCCAAACCGCATACCAATAGACCTAATAACAAAGAAGTTATAGGCTATTTTTGTTGAAGGCGCAACTGTCAAATTTTTACGAAAAAAATTAATAACTCGAAAACTATTCAGTTTAGGTATAGGGAATGCTATAGAAATTTTATCAGGAATTACATATGAAATTTAAAAATCAAAAAATATACAGGGTATTCTATTTGAAATAACAATGTTGATGTCACTTCCGGTGAAACCGGACGTGGAATTTTGTTCAAAATAATTTTGGAAAATAGGTTTAGTTGGATCATATTTTCTATAAAAATTTCAAATCGATATCTTTAATAGCAAAAAAAATATGGACCGATCACAGAGCACTGGGTCACCCTGTATATATATATATACAGTATGTCTCAGTATCTTGGAATCATATGGAAAACTTTTTTATTATTAATTTTAGGAAAAAAAGTTATTCTTTATAAAAAGTTCTGCATGGTGTAAAACTTAAAATGCAACGCACAAATATTAAATTTTTTTAGTCGTATACAGGGTATGTCAAAAAATATGAATTTGGCTCAAGAGTAAAGTACCTTTGTATTTGACAATATCGAAAATTGTTATAAAGAAAAGTTAATCAGAACTAAAAACTACGTTCAAATATGCAATTACATCCATTTAAATTTACAAAAATATTTTTTCTTTTTTGTCTACAGTATCAATGCAAATTTAACTGTAACATGTAATCTAGGATGCACTGATAAAAAAATGATTTGTTGATAGCAACAAATGTTTCACAGTAAGTTTTAAAACGCGTTAGTTTATGACACAAACATGGTTTTATTATTAACTAGTGAAGACAAAATAGAAATTGTTTTAATTGTGGGAGAAAATTATAAAACACATAGAGAAGCAGCTATTATTTTTAATAATAGACATCCCAATAAAAATATTAATCAATCAACTGTTACCAAAATATTTAATAAATTTAAAAGTACTGGAAGTATTATCCGCCAACAGGTAGTTTCCAATGAGAATACGCAGTTTGAAGTAATGCTCTTTGTGGTAGCAAATCCAAAACTTTCATTGCGCAAAAGGAAGTCATTGATGCAACAAACTAAATAAATCCAAACCATTTAAACCAAAATTCGTTCACACATTGAAAGAAAGGGATTATAATAGGCGCTTTGATTTTTGCTTTCTTATCCAAGGAGAGTTAGAAGAGAACCCTTTTTTACGAGGCATATAATTTTTTCCGATGAAGCAACGTTTTTGTCAAATGGAACTGTCTCGTCACAACATTGTCGCTGGTAGTCTGAAGAAAATCCTAATTTTATAATAAAGTCTCATGACCAATATTCATTTAAGACGAACGTGTGGTGCGGCATTTATAATAACAGATTAATAGTCCCTTTTTTTTGGCCAAGCTATGAATGCCGAAAGTTATTTACAGTTTTTACAAACTCACATCAATGACTTTATAGACGAACTACCCTTGCAAGAACGTCAATGTATTTGGTTTCAACAAGACGGTGCCCCATGCCACAGTACATTGAATGTTAGGGAATATCTTGAAAAAATGCTCCATGGAAAATTTATGCACAGATATTCTAATACTTTTTGGCCTGCTAGATCCCCTGACTTAACCCCCCTTGATTACTTCTAATGGGGTTACTTGAAACAAAAAGTTCACCAGAAAGGGCCGTTTCAAGATGTTAATCATTTGGAAAGGATAATTTTAGAAACATGCCAGGAAATTTATCCACAAATAATAAGGAATGTATTACGTGAATTTTCTAATAGAATAATAAAATGTATTGAACGGACACATATGTCGAGGCGTTAGTGGAATGAGTGAAAATTTCCATTTATTTCTAGTATTAATATTATGTTAATTACACTTGTGTAAAAGTTGTAACTTAGTATTTGTATTTGTTTTTTATTTGCAAAATAAATTAATTAATTACGTGTTAAAATTGCAAAATTTTTAGAAAACATTTAGAAACGAGAGGTTTTCATGTTTTTTGTCATCATAACAGATAAATGTTCATTTAAAATTGAAAGATTAGTAAAAATTAACAAAATCTAAATTTTTAATGTAAATCGATGAAATTGTATATTTAAACGTAGTTTTTAGTTCTGATTATCTTTTCTTTATAACAATTTTCGATATTGTCAAATATAAAAGTACTTTACTCTTGAGCCAAATTCATATTTTTTGACATACCCGGTATACGACTAAAAAAAAAATTTGTGGGTTGAATTTTAAGTTCTACACCATGCAGAACTTTTTATAAAGAATAACTTTTTTTCCTAAAATTAATAATAAAAAAGTTTTCCATATGATTCCAAGATACTGAGACATACTGTATATATATATGTATATAAATAAAAAAAGTTTACAGTCTCAGGTTAACAGAATTAAAGTGATTTACATAAAAAATAATATAAATATGGCATATGATATTTTTTTGTATTTTATTTGAAAATATTTGAAATTTTTTATTTATTAGTGTTATTTTTGATCGCTGATACCTTTGAAACGGTTGATCTGAAGAACTTTGACCTTCAAATGTTTTTTGTAGAGCGTGAAATTTTCTATAAAACCTCTCGCTTGGGTGTTGCGAAAACAAACCATTCCAAAGTTATAAGAATTCAAAATTAAAAAAATAAAAATTCCCGTGTTATTGAAATGGAAAAACAACAAATGAATTGAGGCAAACCTTAATATTAATATTAAGGGCTCAAATAGGCGCCAACATTTTTGTTTTTTAATGTACTATTAATTTTTCAACACCATTGGAAAAAAAATTGTTTTTTTTAAACACCATATATTATACAGGGTGGCCGATTTATCTGAAGACATTGAAATATTTCGAAAACTACGCATCGGATCAAAAAAAGTTTTGAATAAAATTTGTTCGCCTGGAAAGGGGCCATCCAATGATACCAAAATCGACCCCTCACCACCACCCCCTGGGGTGGGGGTGGGGCAACTTTAAAATTCTAAATAGGAACCCCCATTTTTTATTGCAGATTCAGATTTCCCATTAAAAAATAAGTAACTTTTATGGAAAAACTTTTTTTTAATTCCTGATAGATGGCGCTGTAATCGCAAGAAACCCGATTTTTGGGAATATCTTAAAAAATTACACATCGGATCGAAAAAAAGAAAAACTTGTTTAATTTTTGGATTTTATTCGTATATCAATAAGTTAACATCTATTTTTACCGTTACCCAAGAACAAGGACCAGGACGCAGTAGTTTTTTGTTCCCATCGGGGTGCTAGTTTTAAGAGAGTCCCCCTGCCTCTCACTGTTTAATAAATTAGATTAAATGTTCGAAATTGTGACCTTGAACTTCTAGACACTTATTTATTCTTTTTTCAAATGATTGTACACAGGAGAGGAGCATTTCTGCGGGAATTTCAGCACAAGCGTTTCTTATGCGCTGTATCATGTATTCCCGAGTTGTTGGTGCTTGTTGAAAAACCTTATCTTTTAGATAACCCCACAGAAAAAAATCCGGCGATGTCAAATCAGGTGACCTAGCAGGCCAATTAACCTCTGCCGATCCATCGGCCATTGAAATCACGGTTTAATACTTCCCGTGCTGTTGCTGAGTAATGGGCTGGGCAACCGTCATGCTGAAACCACATAATTTGTCGAATGGGCAGGGCAACATCCTCAAGTAGAGGTGGTAGTTCATGTTCCAGGAAATTTCGATATTTGATTCCATTTAAGGTTCCATCAATGAAAAAAGAACCGAAAGTTTGTTACCTAAAATTCGACACCAAACGTTAACCGACCAGGAACGTGGATGTTCAACTTGTCGTAACCAGTGGGGATTGTCCACACTCCAATAGTGCATGTTATGCCGATTAACGAAACCATGGTTTGTGAATGTGGACTCATCTGAAAATAGTACATTAGCGAAGAAATTGGGATTTCTTTGTATTTGCTGAACTGCCCATTCACAAAATTCTACTCGCCGATGAAAATCATTGCCATGAAGTTCCTGATGCAGTGAAACCCGGTATGGGTGATACTTGTGACGATTCAATATTCTCCGAATACTATCTCTGGAAATCCCGAGATCCCGATGTATTTCCCGAGTGCTTACATGAGACAGTATTTCTTCGCTTTCTTTTTTTAAGTTGTCAAAGTTTATTTGTTCATTTGACAGTTTAAATATTAATTTAACATAAACTAATATTTTGAATTAAAATGTTTATCGTACTTTGATTTAATAGCTAGAATTTGTTGAATTAACTACTAAAATTTTTAGGATTACCTAAAAAAACTATTAAATTAACGTTTAGTTGCTCTTTAATCCAAAACTTTAAATTTGTTCATTTAACAAATTTAAAATGTTACTTTAAAATTTAAAATGTAAAATTTGCATTCATAAAATTGCCGAGAATGGCGCTTCGAACACTCACGCCACGTCATTAGACAATGACGTTTTCTTACATCTCGCCTTAGTTAGCTTACGATTAGGTGTATATAAGATGAGATATCTGTTTGTTTAAGGTGTGTTCCACAGTAGAACTTTCACTACACCATATTGCCCGACACTGTTAAGACCCTTAATACAGGGCGAAACAGTCTGTCGGTATTTGAAGTAGGTGGAACACATGATACAAAGATGTATCATGGGTGGAACACGCTCAAAACAAAAACTCTGGGCGAGGTGAAGGTTCAATTCTTTCTATTTATATATAATAATATATTATTTCCATAATTTTGTTTTGGATACCAACCTTTAAAGAATTTTACATTTTCAGAATGTTTATTTAACATTTTATTGGTGTTAAGTGAATATGCTAAAAAGGTTACCTGGACATTTCAAGAAATTTACCTTAACACCCTAAGAATGTTAAATTAACCAAATTAGCAGATTGGAACAAATATTCTTATTTTGTTCATTTGACTGTTATTTGTTGTTCAATTAAACAATACAATTTGACATTTTTAGATGGTTAAGTAAACGTGCAAAAACCATTGCTTGTATTTAAAGTGCATAAAGAGTTGAATTAATATTTTTTTTGTTGTTTCAACAGCTTATTTTTTTCAGTGTACCGTCGGATTTAAAGGATTGAACAACTTTATAAAAAAACGAGCGTGAACGAATATTATCTGGAAAACGTTCAGCATATAAGGCAACACCATGGTGTTGCCTTATATGCATCGTCAATATTCCGCCTACATTCTCCGAAAATCAGAATCATTTAATTTTTTTCTTCTACGGTTGCAGCATTCATTTCTCACTCGTTCGTTTCTAAATCAACTGCGAATGTTGCGTCTATAAAAACGGAACATATGTTTTTATAGACGCATAAGGTATAAATATGTTTTTATAACATAGGTACCTACATATGTACAAACCTGGACGCATTAGTAAGGTATAAATATTTTTTATTTGTACCAATATCAAAAGGAATTAATTAATTTAATTTATTTTGAATTCCCTAACAATTCTCGTATACACTAATTATATTTTTTAATGGGAAATCCGAATCTGCAATTTTTCAAGATATTCCCAAAAATAGGGTTTCTTGCGATTACAGCGCCATCTATCAGGAATTAAAAAAAAGGTTTTCCATAAAAGTTACTTCTTTTTTAATGGGAAATCCGAATCTGCAATAAAAAATGGGGGTTCCTATTTAGAATTTTAAAGTTGCCCCCACCCCCACCCCAGGGGGTGGTGGGGAGGGGTCGACTTTAGTATCAGTTCCAGGCGAACAAATTTTATTCAAAACTTTTTTTGATCCGATGCCTAGTTTTCGAAATATTTCAATGTCTTCAGATAAATCGGCCACCCTGTATAATATATATACAGTGTATATATATATTAGACTGGTTCAAAAAAATCGAATATTTTTTTTTCTTCAAAGCCCGCATTGAAATATCTTCCTAGTAGTGAAAAAAGAAGCCTGTGAAAATTGTAGCTCTTAATATTAATATTTAGAGGTCGCTCATCGTGAATTTCTATTTTACGTTTAAATAACACAGGAATTCTTTTTTCTTAACTTTGAAATTTTATAACTCGTTTTTGAGTGAACATATTGAAATAAGCGACACATATTTTTAAAGAAAATTAAACGCTCTACAAAAAATGTCTCTTATAATTTTTTCATAAATTCACTTCTTTTATAGTTATTCAAGGTTGAAATTAGACATATAATAAATTTAACATTTTTTTTTTCAATTGGTGGCATAATAATGTACGTATTTTTTATGCTTTTTCACCTATTAAAATTAATGTATTACAAACTGGACCATCCTGTACATGTACAGGATGGTCCAGTTTGTAATACATTAATTTTAATAGGTGAAAAAGCATAAAAAATAAGGTAGACTTTCATAAAAAAACATTTCTTAAAACAAATTGTTTTCTCTTCATAACTTTTAAACCACAAAATTTTTTGGCACACAATGTAATATAGTCAGTGCCTTAATAATGATGTAGATAATCAGTGCCGCAGTTACTTGGGGGGCTGCTCCCCTTTTCACCTCAGTCTTTGACGACACTGGAAATTTTAAAATAATAAATAAATGTTTAGGTCAAGTTTTTAATTAATGGAAAAAATTTGCTCTTGTAAAATTTTGATTTGGGGCCTGGTTTCTAAAAAATTTGCTCAAAAATGTTTCCTCGCAAAATTACATTTTTAGATTGTCTGTTCAATTTAGAGAAAAAAAAACTACTGTGCTAAAATTTTAATTTAGGGCTTCGTTTTTGAAATATTTGGGAACTCACTCCAAAAAAACTGCGGCAAAATATTCTTGGATAAATAAATTAATTATTTAAAAAATGAAGCACTAAATCAAAATTTTACAAGAGTAGTTTTTTTCTCTAAATTAAACAGATAATCTAAAAATGTGTTTATTATTGAAAAAAATTCCAGTGGCGCCTAAGGTGAAAAGAGGAGCAGCCCCCCAAGTAACTGCGCAACTGATGTTTTTTTAAATAATTATCCACATCATTACTAAGACATTGACTATATTGTGTACAAAATTTGATAAAAATTGATTAAGTTGTTAAGAAGTTATGATGGGGAAACGAGTTTTTTTTATAAACTTTGACGGAAAGCGAGGAAACATTTTTGAGCAAATATTTCAGAAACAAAGACCCAAATCAAAATTTTACAGGAGTAAATTATTTTTCTAAATTAAAAATGTGACCTACAAATTTATTTAATATTTTAAAATTTTTAGTGGCGTCAAAGACTGAGGTGAAAAGGGGAGAAGTCCCCCCACATTATTATTAAGGCACTGACTATATTACATTTTGTGCCAAATCTGATGAAAATTAATGTTGTGGTTTAAAAGTTATAAAGAGAAAACTAGTTTTTTTGTAATCTTTGACGACCTGTATTTTCCTTAGGAAACATTTTTGAGAAATGTTAATTAATGAAAGTCTACCTTAAAATTAATGTATCACAAACTGGACCGCCCTGTATAATCGTTTTTGAAAATTTTATATAAATTATGTTTTTTTTTTTAAATTATCGCTCGTTCCAATATGTCCACTCAAAAAAAAAGTTATAAAATTAAAAGTTAAAAAAAATTCCTGTGTTATTTAAACGTTACATTTATTATATGTCTAATTTCAACCTTGAATAACTATTAAAGGAGTGAATTTATAAGAGACATTTTTTGTAGAACGTTCAATTTTCTTCAAAAATATATAGAGTTCATTCCAATATGTTTACTCAAAAACGAGTTATAAAATTTCAAAGTTAAGAAAAAAGAATTCCTGTGTTATTTAAACGTAAAATAGAAATTCACGATGAGCAACCTCTAAATATTAATATTAAGAGGTACAATTTTCACAGGCTTCTTTTTTTACTACTAGGAAGATATTTTAATGCGGGCTTTGAAGAAAAAAAAATATTCGATTTTTTTGAACCAGTCCAATATATATATATATATATATATATATATACAGGGTGTATCACGGTCGATGGTAGGTTAGACGTTTATGGAGAACGGCAAAAGATTTCGAATTGAAATTTTATAGCAATTATAATATCATTTAAACTATTTTTCTAAATTATTTTGAACAAAATTCCTCTTCCGGTTTTAACGGAAGTGATATCAACTTTGTTATTTTAAATGGATCATTCCTATCATTCCTTATAAAATGGCTATACCATGTCCTATACCTAAACCTAATAGTTTTTGAGTTATTAATTTTTTTTGTAAAATTCGGTCAGTTTCACCCTCAACAAAAAGAGCTTATAACTTTTTTATTATTAGGTTTGCTGATATCCGGTTAGATTTATTGGAATCCTAAAGCATTCTTTTAAAGATTTCATGTAATTTATTTTAATATTTCTAAAAAGATACTTGCTAAAAAACAATGTGAATGTAGCTAACTTAAAACGGCAATAACTTTTTTTTTCAATGGAACGCCCTGTATATTTTTACATAATTAAATATGAAATTATAATACCTTTTCATTGATATAACTATTCCCTATACCTAAAGTTAATAATAACAAAGATATTTTACAATTCCTATTATTTATCACAATCCACACAACAAGGTCTGTTCTTCCTCGTTTCGCGCATACTAAAAATCACGGAGGTAGGCAACCCACTGCAAAAAGTTTAAAGGCGGCCATTTTTGTTGTTTACAATCTTTATGCTTTGGATTTGTGCTCTAGTTATACAGATTCATAATCGTTTTAAACGTTGTTAGTTTATTGGATTTTATTGACATAAGTTGAGTTTGCTCCTGTGTGTTCCTGTTTGGTTTAATTGACGTTACCAGTGTGAAATTCACACTGTGAATCAGTTGAGTGTGCTCCTGTTTGTGTTGATTTTGTCATTGGCAGTTGACTGTACTAGTGTACTTGTTTATAAACACTAATTAGTGCCTATTTTGAAATAAACTCTATAAAAGCCAAAGAATGGATTGAGGCTGCTAATAATTCAATGGTTAATATGGAAAAACCAAAGTCTCGTAAGTTCCACTACAATGTGTGCAAAACATAATTATTAATGTATATTATTTACTTAGATCGAATTTGTGCTATACATTTTGAGCCAAAATATTTGGTAAGGCATCCACACGAAGTTTTATATGGTTTGTCACCACCTAAAGCTTACCGAGGCCTTACTGAGAAAGAAAAGCCAAAGAATGGATTGAGGCTGCTGATAATTCAATGGTTATAATGGAAAAACCAAAGTCTTGTAAGTTCCACTACAATGTGTGCAAAACATAATTATTAATGTATATTATTTATTTAGATCGAATTTGTGCTATACATTTTGAGCCAAAATATTTGGTAAGACATTCACACAAAGTTTTATATGGTTTGTCACCACCTAAAGCCTACCGAGGCCTTACTGAGAATGCTGTTCCAACTTTGCATTTGCCTGAAAGGTAATATTATATTATTGTTAAGTGAAGAGTCTTCAATTAACAATATTATACCATTTATTTTTTATATCTGTTAACTAATTTTCCAACTATGAAATTTACAGATCCGAAACAGAAATGGTTGTAGATCTACCAAATGAAGCAACTTGCCAAAAAGGTAATATAAATTATTTGGAATAAAAAACATAATAATATGAATGTTATTTTTAAATTAGCAGTTCTGAACCATTGGATGACCTGCCTAATAATGCCAAATGTTACAGGAAGAGGATAAAACAAAAAATTAAAATATGTCTGCCCTTTACATATTTTTTTTTATTTATTTGGACATTGGACCTTTTTCCAAAGGTAATTTTTAAAATAAAATAAAAAAACAAAAATGTACTAATAAATAATTAATCTATTTTACCAAAACTGTGATATATATACAATTCAATACCTTTAACCAGTGGAAACCAAAGAAAAAGGTGGAAACTATTATAGTGTAGTAAAAATTAAGTTTTAAATATTCGATATATGAAATTGTTATTAGAAAGTATTGTTATTAAAACGTATTTTATTAAATTTTGTGTTAGTAGTTGACTATAGTTAACCCTAATTAGGGATTAAATATGTTACCTAGGTTTTTATTATTATTTTTTTATCAATTTAAATATGCTAAATTGTATTATTTTATAAGCATGAAGAAATATATTTATTTTGTTAAATTATATGTAAAAATTTAAGTTTATTTAAAAAATACTATTTATGTTTAAGTTTATTCATATTTATTTTGATTATTTTTTATTAAAAATATATATTATATTTTTTTGTTTTATTTATATATCCACTTACTAAAAATCCTACCTTCACCATTAATAATTTCCGTACTTTCAAAAATTAATTTACTAAAAAATTATCAATTTGCAATTAAATTATTTTGATTTATATTACTTTATCTTAACTTTTAATTTCTAAAAAAATCATTGACTATGGTCATGTACATCCATTTTTACTTGCTAAAATACTTTCATCATTGATAATTTTATTTAAAGATTTTAATATTGCCAATAATCAACTTTTAAGAAAATGTATTAAAAGTTATAATAATTATTATTAATTATTAAAATAATTATTGATTACCATATTGTAAAATAATGTTTAATTTACACAAGTAGGTAATAGTTTACTTGTGTTTATTTTAATTAACGCATTTCTGTTTATAAACGTATACGTTAAAACTTGAAACAACTATATATATTTACTTGCTCAAAATACCTTTTTATAAAGATATCTTTAATAATTTATTAATTAAATTCCCCAATTAACATATTTTTGTCAAAGCTTTTGTTTAAAACAAACATTTGCGTTTACATTAAAACTTTAAACAACTTTTTATTTTTAAATTAACAGCGGCAAATAAATCAAAGATGGTGGCCATTAAACTGTTCACGTGGTGCGCATAACAGTCCTGATTTTCGTTCGCATTTTATCGAGGAAGAACAGACCTTGTTGTGTGGATTGTGTTATTTATTATGTATTTAAAATTTTTAAATATTAATATTAATTTAAATTAATAAACAATACTAGTGTAATCTACGAATGAGTTTTAAAAATCATATGACAAGAAAATAATATTAATAATAAGAATATTTTTTTTCGGTGTTTGTAAATAAAAGCACTCTCTAAAAATGAATTAGTCAAAAATGACTAATTTAATAGTTAGTGGCTGCTTTTTCACTTGTACCATGGTTAACCATGGAATACCATGGTATCCCAAAATTTAACAGTCAATTCTTATGTAAAATTGTCCCCTGAATCCGAAAATGTCAAAAGTTAAGAAAGTAAAACAGATTTTGAGATATAGTCAATTTTCCATTTAATATGGAATTGACTATATCTCAAAAACTGCTTCACTTTAATAATTTTTGGTATACCAAGATATTTCATGGTTAACCATGGTACAAGTTTAAAAGCAGCTACTAATAATTATTAATTTAGTCATTTTTGACTAATTTATTTTTAGAGAGCACCGAAACAAAGTAAATAAGTCGTTTTGTAGGTATGTGTATAAACGGTCTGATTGAACGCCCGGTACCTTCATTAAAAGGTATATTATTATTTACTAATAAGGTTAGAAATACATTAATTAAATAAAAATAATGTTTTAAATTAACAAAAATTGTTAATAAAATAGTTAAAATACACTTTTCAAATGAAGTTTTGATGAACTTGTTTATTCTTCATTGACAATATAACAAACTTATTGCTAGAAAATGCAGAAACTTTTTGTATATTGTACCTTTAATTTGGTTACCTATCCATTAAGCATAAATATTTTTAACTTCTTTTGAGTAGTTATTTTCCTTTATTTTAATAATAATAAATATCGGGAAAGTTTTGTTATTCATACCAAATTAATACACATAAGCAACATTTTATTAGTTTTTCTTCATATTATTAGGTTAATTGTAAAATATCTTTCTTAATATTAACTTTAGGTATAGGGAATGCTTATATCAATAAAAAGGTATTATAATTTCATGTTTAATTATGTAAAAATATACAGGGTGTTCCATTGAGAATAAAAAATTTATTGCTGGTTTAAGTTAGTTACATTCACATTATTTTTTTACAAGTATCTTTTTAGAAATATTATAATAATTTACATGGAACCTTTAAAACAGTGCTTTAGGATTTCAAAAATCCAACCGAATATCAACAAACCTTATATTAAAAAAGTTATACGCTTTTTTTGTTGAGGGTGAAACTGACCAAATTTTACAAAAAAGATTAATAACTCAAAAACTATTAAGTTTAGGTATAGGACATGGTATGGCCATTTTATAAGGAATGATAGTAGAAATTTTAAAATGTAAAAAAAATTATGATGATCCATTTAAAATAACAAAGTTGATATCACTTCCGTTAAAACCGGAAGAGGAATTTTGTTCAAAATAATTTAGAAAAATAGTTTAAATGATATTATAATTGCTATAAAAATTTCAATTCGATATCTTTTGCCGTTCTCCATAAACGTCTAACCTACCATAAACACCCTAATATATATATATTAAATATAAATTTTATGTATACATATACAGGGTGGTCCAGGTTATAGTAGCAATAATTCACCATTCTATAGTCCATCGAAAAATAAGTCGACATGCATGGTAATTTTTTTCTCCAAAACCCCTCCTAAGGGAGATACAGCCCTTCAAAGTTGAATTTTAAAAATCTTTTTTTTGTCATAACTCTCAGCAAATAAAAGCGTTTTTGACCAAATTTGGTACAAGTACTTATGAAATAGGTACTCGTTACCTGACGTAAGTAACTTTTGTCAAAATTTTCCAGTGACGTAGATACAGGGGGGTTGTTTCACTTTTTCCACCCCATTTTTTACGCCTCTGGATATTGGTTTAAATTGACCTATTTTTCTAATTCCTTGTTCAATTTTGAGAAAAAAAGCCACTCTTGTCAAATTTTGATTTAAGGCTTTGTTTACGAGATAATTAAGTTAAAAAAAAACATACAGTCCTGCAAAGTTCAGTTTTAAATATCTTTTTTTTGTCATAACTCTAACTCTAAGATCGCTAAAGCGTTTTTCACCAACTTTGATACAAGTACTTATGAAATAGATACTCGTTACTTTTATTGGATAAAGCGCATCAGGCCACTTGATAATTTTAACTAAAAATACGTCAAGTGTTGATTACCTATTTTAAATACCTACACCAAATTTAATCAAATATTCTTATACGAAAAGATAAATCTTAAAATTGAATTTTGAAGGGCTTTATGTCTTTTCTGAAGAAGTTTTGAAGAAAATAAAACAATGCATGTCGAGTTATTTTTTAGTGAAATCCTGGGCGGAAAAAGTGAAACAACCCCTGTATGTACGCCAATGGACAATTTTGACAAAAGTTACTTGGGTCAAGTAATGAGTATCTATTTACTAAGTACATGTATCAAAGTTGGTAAAAAACGCTTTAGCGATCTTAGAGTTAGAGTTATGACAAAAAAAAGATATTTAAAACTGAACTTTGCAGTACTGTATGTTTTTTTAAACTCAATTATCTCGTAAACAAAGCCTTAAATCAAAATTTGACAAGAGTGGCTTTTTTTCTCAAAATTGAACAAGGAATTAGAAAAATAGGTCAATTTAATCCAATATCCAGTGGCGTAAAAAATGGGGTGGAAAAAGTGAAACAACCCCCTGTATCTACGTCACTGGACAATTTTGACAAAAGTTACTTACGTCAGGTAACGAGTACCTATTTCATAAGTACTTGTACTAAATTTGGTCAAAAACGCTTTTATTTCCTGAGAGTTATGGCAAAAAAAAAATTTTTAAAACTCAACTTTGAAGGGCAATATCTCCCTTAGGAGGGGTTTTGGAGAAAAAAATTACCATGCATGTCGACTTATTTTTCGATGGACTATCGAATGGTGAATTATTGCTACTATAACCTGGACCACCCTGTATATATACAGGGTGTTTCTTTTAACTTGAGACAGCTCAATAACTCGAGAAATATGCATTTCACGGAAAAATGTCTTAATATAATAGGTTAATGTGACCAAAGGGGACATTATTTGGTGCTACCGCTAGCCACCCCCTACCCCTCCTTAAGTGTGAAACGGGGGGTAACTTTGGAAAGTTAAAAGGGATGACCCGATTTTTTTCACAGATTTTGGTAGTACATAAAAAAATGAATAACTTTTATTTGAAAGTTTTTTTCAATTTATCAAAAGATGGCGCTGTAATTCAAAATTTAAGAAAATGGGTTTCCTTGTAAAATGTATTATTTGAAACGTTTGAAAAACAAAAATTAACATTATATCAACAATAGTCGGCTCTGAAAACAATTTATAACAAATGTTCGAAATGTCGTCCTTCCATTTCGACACCAAGTGGAGCACCAGCGTCCCTGGTCGGTAAACGTTTGGTGCGGTACCTTAAGCAAACGATTAATCGGACCCTTCTTTATTGACGGTGCATTAAATGGCGAAAAGTACCGGAATTTTCTAGAAAACGATCTGACGGACCTTTTGAAGGATGTACCACTAGCACGGCTCCAAAACATGTGGTACCAGCAAGATGGTTGCCCTGCACATTATTCGGCAATTGCTCAAGAGGTGTTGGATCGGGAGTTCAATGGCCGGTGCACCGCGGTGGATCGGTAGACGTGGTCCAGTAATTTGGCCTGCTCGATCACCTGATCTTACGCCACCAGACTTCTTCCAGTGGGGTTACTTGAAAGAAAAAGTTTACGCTGCAATTCCTACAACTTGGGAGGACATGGTGGAGCGGATCAGGAACGCCTGTGCGGCGATACCGCCCGACATGTTGGCGCGTTGTGTGCCAGAATTCATTACCCGCATTAAAAAATGTGTTGAAATGGAATGACGACATTTCGAACATTTGTTATAAATTGTTTTCATAGCCGACTATTGTTGTTAATGTTAATTTTTGTTTTTCAAACGTTTCAAATAATACATTTTACAAGGAAACTCATTTTTCTAAAATTTTGAATTACAGCGCCATCTGTTGATAAATTGAAAAAAGTTTTAAATAAAAGTTATTTATTTTTTTATGTACTACCAAACTCTGTGAAAAAAATCGGGTCATTCCATTTGACTTTCCAAAGTTACCCCCCGTTTCACCCTTAAGAAGGGGTAGGGGGTGGCTAGCGGTAGCACCAAATAATGTCCCCTTTAGTCACATTAATCTTTTATTTAAGACATTTTTCCGTGAAATGCGTATTTCTCGAGATATTGAGCTGTCTCAAGTTAAAAGAAACACCCTGTATATATATATATATATATATATATATACTTTATTAATTTTAATCATAATTTACTTTGTATTTTGTATGTAGCTTTTGCTAAATAAATATTATTATTATACATTGTACAATAATTTGAATAATTATTTATTTCAATTTTTTAATATAATCTATTTAATATAAATTTGAACAATTTTGTCGTATTTAAATAAATGCAGAAAATAATTTCCATGAGTCTATTTAAATAGTTTTTTATTATTTTAAAATTGTTGTCGCGAAATAGATTGGCAAAATTGAACGTAGGACGTAGATCCCAACATTCGTGGTACGGATAGTAAGTACTACTTTCCAGAGTGATTTAAAGTAATTACCTAACCTACAACAATTAATAGTGGCAGTTCAGTTGGCAGTGCAAGCGTTTTGGTGTCAACGACAGGTTTAACGTAAAATGTAAGTACCTACTTGTACTGTTACTACTTAGTACGTTAAACCTGTCGTTGACACCAAAACGCTTGCACTGCCAACTGAACTGCCACTATTAATTGTTGTAGGTTAGGTAATTACTTTAAATCACTCTGGAATCCCCCCGATTTTTGTTAAAAAAGTATCTAAGTTACTTGAATGTAAGTTAGTTACTTTACCGAGTCACTTAAATACTTTTTAAATACAAGTTACAAGGTACTTTTCCAAAATAACTATGTTAAAGATACTTTCTGTCCAACCTAAAAAGTACCTATCTAAGATAAAGTATTTTAGATAAGTTACTTTTAAGTATCTTTTTTTTAAGATACTCCCAGCTCTGGTAATACCTAAACCCCTTTTAAGGGGATAACATTGATGTAAAAAAAATAATAACATGTTTCCCCAAAAATGGAGATTCGTTTAAATAGCTTATAGCTCTTTCAATGATGGGCTTTTAATTTCATCAATGATTGTAAAACGACAGCCCTTAAATGTTTTCTTTATTTTTGGAAACACGAGATCATGTCTGGCAAATACTCATACTGAGGCCGCCTCAGTGAGGCGTCATTCGGTGTTGTTGTTGAACAAAAATTTACGAACAAGTGCAAGAACTACTAAGTAGGCATTGCCGTGAAGCAAAGGCTATTGATTATTTTTCCACAAAATTTAGCTTTTTTTGAATTAATACAGGCAAAGTGTTGAAACTTGTCATTTTAAACGTCCTAACGGCCATTTTTATCAAAAAATGTAAATTTTTTCAACATCGGATACGGCTACCAATTTGCAAAACAAGAAAAACAAAAATTCCTGTTACTTTATTAAGATACTTCGTATATAAATTTATCTGAAATAAATATTTTTTCAGTGTTAAACATTAAAAATTGTTCGGGGGGCTGATTTTGTTCTGCCTCTGGGCCCAACCTCCGGCCCTGGTTAAGAGTATGTGCTTTAAAAAATATTTTATTAGAGGACACCATAACTTGGACTCGAACCACTTTTTAGCAACAATAACTCAATATTTACATTTTGCCCCCTGGTTTCCCCCTGCATTCCCCTACTTAAAACAAATAAAAAAAATCAAATTTCTTTCTAAATACAAATTAAAAGATTTTTTTGTCGGGTCTTTCTAGCCTGAATTCATATAAAATTTGCACTTATGTTAAAAGTAAAATAATGACATGGCATACCTGGTGTACAGGAGATCCATCAGCAAATACCCACTCGACTTCCGGAGAGGGACTTCCGTGAGCAGTGCAATCAACCCGCCCTCCCGAGCTGTTGCTAAACTCAACTCGATAGGACGGCTCCAGCAGAAACAACGGGCCTTGAAGATCTACTCCACCACTCCGTACTAAAAAAAAAATAAAAGATAAATTAGTTATTATTGTAAAATATTTTAAATCAAAATAGATACTGATTATAGAGTGCTCCGTTTTTTCTCATAGAAAAGCTTGTTCTACATGTTAAAAATTTATAATTTTAAGCACCTTATATTAATTTTAAGAACTGGTACAACGTCGCTAAAAGTATGTTTCTTTTAATTCATTAAAACTGAGCCCCACATTCATGTTTCTCATTGGTTCAAAGTTTGATTAACGCTTTTTAGAAAAGCTGTATCTGCTTTGCCCCGCTAAGCTAGCGGTGACTTAATCTTTTGCATGTGTGTGAGCCTTGAAAGATAAATTTCGTAAAAAAATTATTTTTTTTCTGTTGACTTGTAAACAGTTGACTAGAGAGATAGAAAGTTAAATCTAATTTTTTGTAGAAAATTTAGTCTTCTATAAAAAAGGTCAAATTTACAAAATTAATCTTTAAAGATTTATTTATTTTAACCTTATCATAATTTAAAATATTAGCAAATTGATTAAGAGTTTTATAATAAATATTAAATAATAGTTATATTAATAAGACTCATTTTAGTCGTTTGCAAAAAATATTATAAGTCACATTTTTAAAACTATTATTTTAAGATTTATTTATTTTAACTTTATAAAAATTTAAACTTTTAGAAAAATGTTAAGATTAAGAGTTTTATAATAAATACATATTAAAACATATAATACAATTAAAATTTATATGTAACTATTTAATGGTATATTATGTATCAAGTTTTATAAACGTAATTTTAGTTACGAGTTTAATGAAGAATGAGCAAAGCTTGCCAGCGAGTGTTTAAAAAATAGTGTCTAGTGTCTAGTGAAGTTTATAAACGAGTTGCATACTATACTTTATGTACGACGAACACATAAAAAAATTTAATCCCAATTTTATTTGTTAAAAATTTGACATCTGTTAACTATCACCCGAATTTAACCTCACTTTTTCCCAATTTAATAAAGCTCACTTCAGCCTGTAACAAAAAAGCTTAAAGCCACAGCTCATCAATGTACGACTAGATAATAGTTTATTATGTATTCAATTTTATAAAGGATACTTTAGTTATGAGTTTAATTAAGCAGAAGCGAAGCTTTTAAGCGAGTGTTTAATAAAAAAGATTGTCTAGAGAAGATTGTAAACGAGTTGAATAATATACTTTATCTACGACGAACACAAAACAGAATTTAAAGCCAATTGCATTTGTTAAAAATTTGCATCTATCAACCGTCACCCGAATTTAACCTCACTTTTTCTCAATTTATAATAAAGCTAACTTCAGACCATGACCAAAAAGCCTAAAAACCACTGTGACTCAAACGCCATAAAGTCACAGCTTGGCAATGTAGGAGTAGATAATACTATATTATGTATTAAGTTTGATAAACGCCGATTTAATTAAATGAGTACCTAGAAAAGTTTCTAAACATGTTGCATACTATACTTTTTCTACGAAAAATACCTTTGGTGTACGGTCTTGTGATAAATCACTAACATTAAAAATAATATAAGTCTTATATTAACTCATTATTTATGCTAACTACACCATTTGCATTCCATCGTATATTATTATTTTTAGGAATAAACTGTAACAGTAGAGATTAGATTTTTGGGTAGTCTTCAAAATCTCATCAAGCCTTCGTTTTTAATTTAGTATGTTTTTCATTTTTCATCCTCTTTTTCTTTCTGAAGTAATGGTATCTTGATTGCTTCTTTAGTTGTCTTGGAAAAATGTTTAAACCGCTGTAGAATTTGTTGGATCATTTTTCATAATCATTTATAGATGAACTTAAAACTTTTTGCATCTTTACATCCATGTTTGTGAGTTTCTGAGGTTTAATTTTTGTCGAATCTTGTATTTTTTGAAAGGACGGGTTTATTATAAAAATTTTAAAGCGTGTTCCATTTTTTAGTGTAGCAAAGCTTTTTTTAAATAAAACTTGCACAGTAACAAACTATATTATATAAATAAATTTAAAAGTATCAGTAAAGGCATGTATGCATTGATTGACTACCTGAATCGATAAAGGTACCTGTTTTTCTTTCATTAGACTTCTGTTGCGTCTTTTTTAAGTAATATTTTAATGCATTTAAATTTAAATGGACGAATATTATATATCTAACTTAAATTTTTTAAACTGATTTTATGTAGAGATAATTAGCAAGGACCGGATTTTAGGCAAAATGCCTTTTTGTTTCTATTTTAGGCATTTGTTTGGGACCTTGAAATTAATCCTAAACATATCAACGTATCGTGCTTTTGTTTTGTTTTTTTTTGGCCTTGGACTGTAGTCCATTTAGCCAGTCACTCTTTTTGTAATTTTGGCAAAAACAACCACCTAAGATAAGCTACTTTCTAACACGAAATAGGAAAAGTACAGACGATTAACAAGGGATTATAACAGGGACACACTCTTCTCGTTCTAGGGCCTTTTAGAACATTTCAATTACATACACAAGGATGGCCACGGATAAAAAGGTTTTAGAAAACAATAGGAAGGAAAACAAAGTTTACAAAATTAACCTAATCTATAATTTAAGACCAACCTCTCCTAAAAAAGAAACCAGCAAGGCAAGAATTTCAACATTACCAAGAGATAATAGGTGTGGAATGCAAACCGGGAGGTTTACTCCATGATGAACCAATTTTTTTATTAAATTTTCGACTTTTTGATCATACTTGGAACATTTAAAAAATATGTGACTTTGCAGTTTTCACAATCTGGACTTGTTAAAATACCAATTTTATGAAAGTGTTTTGGATATCAGGCATGACCAAATATCATTCTAATTATCGTCGTTATAAAACGGCGAGGTTTGTGAACTTTTTCAAACCATTTTACAGAGTTTATATTGATATCTAATTGGCCATATGTATTATTGGTGACAGGTTTGTAATCATCAAAGTATTGTTTAAAATCTCTTTTCATTCTGTTTATAAAAAAACTTGTAGTATCCCCGGCACTAATCCGCAGACAACTTTCAATCCCATTAGAGATAGAATCCTTCGCCAAAGAATCAACGTGTTCATTTTCGGGAATGCCAACATGTGCTTTAATCCACACCAATTTTATTAAGGTATGATTTTTTGTAAGATTAATTAAAAGATTTTTAATTTGAAATATGATTGGGTTTAAAGTGTTTATATCTAAAATGTTTTTTCGAAGACTCATTAGAACGAATCCGAAAATATAACGGCTCTGCTGATATGATGTCTTTGTATGTAACATAGGGCTTCCCATATTGTCACCGCTTCTGCAGAATAGATAGAAAACAAATTGTTAAGTTTTATTTTAGATTCGTAATTAAGGGATGGTATATATACTGCCGCACCAACCCCGCTATCTCCTTTTGATGCATCAGTATAAATATAAACGAAATTATGGTGATAACAATAGATTTGTTTTAGGATAATATTATTTATGGTGGATAATTCTGAGTATTCTGGGACACTTATAGACACCTCGAAATCCAAAGTTTCTAAAGTTAGATTTTTTCCATAAATTGAATTGTAATAGTCGTAATTTTCTCTAAAGGCAACACAAAGGGGTGGGGAATTTTTTTTATCCAGTAATTGTCTGATAAATAATAGGCGTTTAGATTAGAAATTTTTGTGTTTAGTTCGTTATCTGTTAAAGAAATTTTAACCAAAAATTTTGCAGATAGTAGTTTTCTTCTAAGTAACAAAGTCGGTTCCTGTGCTTCAACGTGTAAGGGTACTAAAGGTGTTGATTTCATAGCCCCCATAGCTATACGTAAAGATTTATTTTGAATAATAACCACTCGTTTTAAAATGTTGTTACTAGCAGAGCCATAAAGTATAGCCCCGTAGTCTAAGATGGATCTTATATATGATTTGTAAAAAATTAGAGAAATATCTGGGTGGGCCCCCCACCATGTTTTGTTTATCATTTTAAGAAAGTTAATACCTTTTTCACATTTAGCAATCATTGATTCTATGTGTGAGGCCCACGTAAGTTTTTTATCTAGCTGCATGCCCAAGTATTTTACTTTATTACTATAGGAACACTATGCCCATCCAGGTCAATGCTAGAAACATTTGGGGTATTGTGTCTAGTGAATATGGTAGATATAGATTTTTCGATAGAGAGATTAAAGCCATAGTCGAAAAGCCATTGGTTTATATTATGAAACAATTTGCCCAGCATTTTGACACAAATATTATAGGTTTTATATGAGACATAACAACAGAAATCGTCTGCATATTGAGTTATTACCGAGTTGTTATTGTTAAAACGGTGAATACTAGCAGTGTATATATTAAAAGAGTTGGGCTAAGTATAGAGCCCTGTGGTAGCCCAGTAGAGACTATTCTTGATCCATGTTTTTGTCCATTGGAGTCCCTTACATATAGAATTCTGTGTCTGTACAATGATACCATAATATTAGCTTGAGGAACTGGAAGACCAAATTTGATTAATTCCTTCAACAGAATGTCGAGTTCCACGCAGTCATATGCACCCTTTAAGTCTAAAAAGAGGGAGCCCATATAAAAGTTTTTTGAAAAATTGATTTGAATATCCGTAACAATGTGAGATAACGCATTAATTGTTCCCAGCCCTTTTTTGTATCCAAATTGGTAAGAAGGAAGTGGTTTCACATTTACAAACCACCATTCAAGTCTTATTTTTATAAGTCGTTCAAAGGTTTTAAGAATACATGATAGAAGTGATATTGGTCTATATGAATTGAATATGGTTTGTTAGGATCCTTATTTGGTTTTTGTATGGGTACAATAACAATCTCCTTAAGCTTTGGTATGGTTGCCCCTTTAGTCCAAATGTCATTGTAAATATCTAAGAGAAAAAGTTTTGCTTTAAGTGGTAGAAAATTAATCATAGGATAGTTTATCTCGTCAATGCCTGGGCATGAACTATTATTGTTTTTTAAAGCATACTCTAATTCCTTAATGTTAAATTTCTTCGAGAAGAAATTTGTCTCCTCTGCTATATGATCAAATTGTACGATTTTATTTTCTACAAAGGGAGGAGCTATTTGGTTAAAAAATGTTTCTAGCCAAATGTTGGGGTTAGAGTTTTGAGTTGGAGTTAATCTTTTTAATTTTTTGGCTTGAGCCCATAGATCCGCTGTGCTAGTATCCTTATTTAAGTTTTCACAGTAGACCTTCCAGCTTTGCCTGGCTTCAGATTTAAGAGTTCTTTTGCATTTGGCAGTTTCGTTTTTGTATAGAAGATAATTTTCCAGAGATGAATATTCTTTGTACTTTTTGAGCTCTAATTTTCTGGCTTTGATAGCTTCAGAGCAGGCTGCGTTCCACCAAGGGTTTAAAGGAAGGAATTGCCTGGTTGGCTGCCAGGTTTACTGCATGTAACAGATGGTTATATTTGTCAATAGTACTTGTAAAAGCAGGAATGGCTTTAAAGCATTTATCGAGAGTATTGGCATATATGTTCCAGTTGGCTTTTTTAGTGTTCCATTTGTATTTTGGAAAGCGTAGGTTGTTATTAATAAGCCTACAGTTAATACTAAGTTTGGGGAAGTGATCAGATCCAAGACTGTCATCCAATATTTCAAACTCAAAATTAGGAGCAATACTAGCTGAGCTCAGGGAAATGTCTATGGCTGATTTATTTTGATTAGGTGAGCTTGTTTAAATAAGTTAGCCCAGTCCGTATTGGAAGTTTGAACGTTAGGAGGTTTGTAAATTGAGAGAAAACTATACTGAATGTTATTTATTTCAGCCACTATGCCACATACCTGAATATCAGAGTTAAAGTTTTGAGTAAATTTTATGTTATAATATGTTATTCTTTTATGAATAAAAATAGCTACACCAGTCTTCCCATTCATTTTATCATGTCTTAGAATGTTATAATTCGGCAAGGAGAATGTTTGGTTTGGTTTTAGCCAGGTTTCACTAATTAAATATATATGAATATTGTGACTATTTAAAACTACGGTCAGGTCTTTTTTATTTGCAATTAATGAACGAGCATTCCACTGTAGGATGTTTATTTTATTTAGATTAGCCATTATTGAGGATTTAATAGGTTAACTAAAATGTTATTAGTATCATTTTGAAAGCTAGTCTGCTCAATGTTTTTTAAATCTTTTGTAGAAGACATTTTATTTATAAACTCAGATACATACTTGAAAATGTTCTCAGCTAAAGTGCCAATTAATTCATTTGGAGGTCTATAAGGATTAGGGGGGTAAAGGATTATCAGGTCCCATTCTAAATGGAAAGCTATGTTTCGGCAAAGGTTGAGGTATAGGTGCTTTTGTTTGTTTTTGTTTATATTTTTTGTTCAGCCTCCAATATATATATATATTAGGGTGGTCCTTAATAAGGTTATTTTCAAATTTCTTTGCTCCCAGGGGCTCAAATACTTCCAAATTGATTAAAAAAAATTCCCTGAAAATTTGAGCTCTTAATATTAACTCTAAGATAGTGCGCATTCCAATCTAAGTTTCCTATGGAAATAACATAGGAATAATTACTTTTGTTGTTTATAATTTTATAACTTGGGAACGAATGAATTAAAAATTATAAATCATACATATTTTTATAGAGAATTTAACGCTCTACAAAAAAGGTCTCCTATAATTTTTCCATTAGTCTATTGGTTTAAAAGTTATTTTACGCCAAAATTTAATTTTCATATTATTATTAATATTATCAAGGCTTTTTTATGAGGCGCCGTTTGTGTCAAAATTAAAAGTGCTAGATAAACTTATTTTGTTTTATAAATAATTAATTATATGCTTTACCAAAGAATTTTACATAAAATAATTTTTTTTTAATTTTTTTTTTCTAAAAAATTTTATAAAATAATTTTTTTATAAAATTAATTTTTTTTATAAAATAATTCTTTTTTATAAAATTAATTTTTTTAATTTTTAGTTTTGTATTAAGAAAATTGATTTATTTATTTTAGTTTTTAACAAGTGCTTTCTTATAAAAAACGTTTAAACATAAAGAATTCTTGTTAAAAACTAAAAATCAAAATAAATGTAGATAAAAAAAATAATGAATTAATGAATAAAAATAATAAATTATTATTTTCAATCGTTTCCCCAAATTGCGTCAAACAAAGCCCAGTCCGTCATAAAATTGTATCTGGGGAGGGGCGTTCGGGTTTACTCGGGTTTACTCGAGTGTCTACAAACAAATAGAGATGGCTGCATTAAAAATTAATTTATAAATGCGCCCGTCGTCTTTTATAAAATAATTTTTGATTCGCAGAAAATTATTTTATAAAAAAATAATTTTATAAAAAAGAATTATTTTTAAAAAAAAATATTTAAAAAAAAAATTGTTTTATAAAAAAATAATTTTATAAAATTTAAAAAAAAAAAAATTTATAAAAAAATTATTTTATAAAATTTTTTACAAAAAAAAAATTTATAAAAAAATATTTTATACAAAATTATTTGGTAAAGCATATAATTAATTATTTATAAAACAAAATAAGTTTATCTAGCACTTTTAATTTTGACACAAACGGCGCCTCATAAAAAAGCCTTGATAATATTAATAATAATATGAAAATAATAATAATAATAATAATAATAATAATAATATATTTATTTGCCAATAAGATCATATACAATGACATAAGCATGGTCAGAAAAAGAACAAAATTGTGAGACAAAAACACTAACTAGACAAATTTTGAAAGGAAATATATACATATAGTAAATTTTCAACTTAAAGAAGTACACATTTACATAAAAAATTACCTGTAAAACAAAAAACAAGTACATAACATATTGATGTATAAATAACATAGGTATTGATGTATAAATAACATATTGATGTATAAATAAAAAAGGTACAAAACAATTTGAGACAAAAAGTTGTAATTGCACAAAAAAAACAGACAATCAATATATTAGCATTTAAATTATATAGTGATAGACGATTAAAACGGACATTGTAAAAACTCATTCAGAGAGTAAAAACAGTGGTGTAAAAGGAACTGTTTTACTGTTTGTTTAAAATTTGTTATAGACTGTATCTCCTTTATATCATTGGGCAACTTGTTTGAGACCGCTATACACCTGTACAAAACACTTTTGTGAAATAACTCAGACCTATGTAATGGAACTCTCAATAGTGCACCGCCTCTCGTATTCATGTTATCAAACACGTCCATATTTCTAGTAAACAGTCCTGGATTTTTTTATGTGAACAAAAGCATATTGTAGATATACAGACATGGTTTGCAAGATGTGTGCGTTTTAAGTGTAACATTGATCGAAGTGCACGTTTTTGAGCAATGAAGGCTGAGTCAAATGTGTTAGAGGAACCCCAGAAAATCAGGCCATATGAAAGTATCGATTGCACATAGGCAAAGTAAAACAATTTTAAGCTACAAATCGACATGTGGTTGCTCATATATCGCAATATGTAACAACCACGATTTACATTTGTTATAACTGATTTTACCTGTGATTCCCAGTTAAGATTACAATCAATGTTGACACCCAGGAATTTAACACTTTGACAATTTGGGAGGGAAGCTTGGTTTGACATAACTAAAAGGCTTTGCAGTTGCAAGTTAAAGTTTTTCTGGAATATTAAAAGGTTAGTTTTAGAGTTGTTAAGTATTAACTATGGTTTCGCGTAAAAATCGAACAAATTTTGGACATTTGTTTGCAAGTGATGCCAGAATTGAATATATTTTTTTAACCTTGTTTCTACATCTAAATGGTGCATTTTTTTCAAAAAAATTTTTTTATCCATTGACCGCCGTGGGTTTTAGGCCTTAAGTCACTCTACTGTGTTAAAAATAGATAAATTTCGATATTTTGTAATAACATTTTTATTTAAAAACGTATAGATTTGAAATTAAGATAAAATGTAGACCTTATTAGTGGCAATAAATCCACGTATAATTTTTTTTAGATTTTACCATACAGGGGGCGCTGGGGACAATTTAATTTAAAATTTTACCATTTTTTAAGGGTTAAAAAGTCGAAGAAGCAACGTTGTTTTATAATTTTGAGTATATCACGTTAAAGTACTGATAATTAACTATTATTTGATATATAAACTTTTATATGCAAATTATGTTTCTACGAGATACACCATTTTTAAGTTAGGCCTTCAAAGGGTATAATACTAACGTGTTTTACAAAGTATATATTCTTTTATCTAGTTTTATAAGATTATGTATTGTATATTACATATTATACATTATATATTACATATAATATATTATATATAACATACAATTCTTACATATTTATTTTAAAAAGTCGCCATAGATGGAGCTAAAATTACTTTTATTTATAAATTTTTAATTTTTTAAAGTTTACTAATTTTGATCATAGTATGCATCATAGACTTTTCTCTATGGTAACCTACAATTGTAGCATGAAATATAATTTGACAGTGTCAGCAAGTTAGACACAATAACCTACTTATAGCTACTTTAATTTAATTTTTTGCTGCACAACCAAGCTTCAATTTATTTTTTTGAAACTGAAACTGATGAAAGTAATATTTACCCAATAAATAAACTAGAATTAAGTCTTTTATTTTTATGTTGCAATTGGCTATTTAGATATATGTATATTTTTCAAGTTGGTTTTTGCTTTTTTGTAATTGGTTATTTTGCAATTATTATACAATTTGATATAGACTATACAATTATTAATAGTTTTCAAGATATAATTATTTTTTTTCGTTAAAATTTTGCTAAATGCACGTTAATCAAAAATAGCATCTAATTGTTTTGTTATTATGTTTGCTGACATTGGGTTGGAATTTTTGGAATATTTAAACATTGTTTTAAAGGTTTTTCAACAAATAGCTTAAGAAAAAACACTTGAAATTAGGCAAAGTTCAAACAATAATAAGGTTTTTATTATGTAAAACCCTGTATGTTTAAAAAAAATTAAAAAATCTTTCGATTGGTATTATAATAACTGTTTCCCAAAGTTAAAATTTCAGAGACATTTAACAATTTCTAATATTTTTAATACTATTTTGTATCAACAAACCTGTGAAATTATACATGTGGGTTAATGTGATAGTATTCATGGTTACCACCAAATCCATTGTTTAAAATTAATTAAAATATTTGATTGAAAAATTAGTAACTCGAGAAATATTGACTTTAGGTATAGGATATCGTATAGCCATTTTATTCAGAATTTTATGTAGAAATAAAAAATGTAAAAGTTTATGAGGTTTACTGTTTACAATAACAAAGTTAAAGACATTTCCGGTAAAACAGGAAGTACTATTTTGTTCAAAATAATTTATAAAAATAGACTTAAATGGATTATAAACTCTTTTAAAATTTAAAATAGATATTTTTTCCCGTTCCCTAGAAACTTATAATGGACCATGAATGTGGAACACCCTGTATATAATATAATTACGTATATTAGTGGCACACTAAAGTCTAATAATTTACGCAATTAAAATTTTAAATAGATGACTTTCGCGATTCCCCAGAAACTTCTAACGGACTACTTACGTGAAACACCCTGTATATTAAATGTCATTTATGTGTTATGCTATACTTAATTATTAATAAAAGATACTACAATATTAGTATAAAAATGACAAAATGTACCAAACTAAACATTTATGAATACTGCTACTGCTAATTAAAAACTGATCCTGGCCACAGAAACATCATTTGCATAAAAAAGTTAATATATCAAATAATAGTCAAATATCAATACTCTAACGTGTTATACTTAAATTTATAAAACAATGTTGCTTCTTCGATTATTTACCCTTTAAAAATTGTTAAATTTTAAATTAAATTTTCACCAGCGCCCCCTGTACGTTACAATCTAAACAAAATTTTTAAATGGAAGAATTGTCATTAGTAAGATCTACATTTTGTCCTAATTTCAAATCGATACGTTATGAAATAAAAAAGTTATTTAAAAAAAATAAAATTTCTTCATTTTTAACACAATGAAGAAAAAAATAAATATAAAAACAAAGTTGTCAATGGAGGAGATTTTTTTTTTGAAAAAAGTACTGCATTTACATGTAGAAATATGGCAAAAAAGTTTCAATCGATTTCTTGAACCCTTGCAAATCGACCGTTCGATCCTTTCGCGAAACCGTAGTTAAGCCGTTAGTTCGGCACCAGTCTGACATTCTTTCTACAACTTGTTTTGCCTTCACAGACAATTCAGTAATAGTACCAGAAATTGCTAGACAGGACGTGTCATCAGCATATTGACAAACATTGGACAAATGGTTATAGAGATCATTTACATATATTAAGAACAAGGTTGGGCCCAGGATGGATCCTTGAGGAACACCCATCTTAAGATTTATGCTATCTGAGAACGTATAGGTTAGAAAACCATATTTTATGGATTTGAGAGCAACAACTTGTTTTCTGTTGGAGAGGTATGAGGTCATCAGATCTAATGCCACTCCACGAATCCCATATGACTCCATCTTCTCAAGTAGTATTCTGTGGTTTAGACTGTGGAATGCTTTTGACAAATCGAAATAGATGCCAGCAACCATATTTTTTTTTCTAAATTATCTAAAATGTCTTTAAGTGATTTATATATTGCATCTATTGTTGATGTCTTAGGCAAAAAACCAAACTGAGTGGGAGATAAGATATTAAATTTTTTTAGATACGAGATAAGTCTTTTGTTTATTAGTTTTTCAAATACCTTTGAGAAAACGGGCAACAGTGATATAGGACGATAATTGTTTGTTAAATTTGGATTTCCTTTTTTGAGAAGAGGCAGAGTTTTTGCTATTTTCAGTTTATCAGGAAACACACCTCTGGTAAAACAGCAATTAATAATAGAACTGAGAACTGGAGATATATCTGCTGCCACTTCCTTTAACAAGGTTATCGGTATTTCGTCATAGCCCGTTGAATGCTTTGTTGTGATTGATCTGATGACATCATATACCTCAGACGTATCCGTAGGGATCAGAAAAAAGTTTGCTGTGGATCTTAACAAATCATTTTCAAATTGAGGTGGACTCATTTGTATACTTGTAAATGCTCTATTGAACAAGTTAGCTACACTTTTCGTATCGGTCACACTTGCTCCTCTATCCTGTAGCATTATATTGCTACTTTCAGAACAGTTGTGTGTAAGCTTTTTGTACAGTTTCCATGTTTCTTGGGTTATATTTGTTGAGTTTGCTATTTTATTGTCATTTAGGGATCTTTTATAATTATGTATATACTTTTTGTAAGTTCTTTTTTCACTTAGATATATTTGCTTGCTTTGTTCAGTATTTGTATTTATATAAATCCAGTGAAGGTTTTTTATATATTGTGCCCAATTTTTTATTTCATTTGAGACCCATTTTTTGTTTGTTTTGTTTACTACGTATTGTTTTAAAGGAAATGATATTTCAAAATGGTGTAGGAATATGCTATAGAAAGTCTCAAAACAGTCATTTGACATTGTACAGGGATTTTCACATTTCCAAGTTTCTTGGCCTATTCTATTTTTGAAAAGTTGAGTATTTTGTTTGTTAGTAAAACGTTTGTATTCCCGGAGAGTATCCTGTACGGGCTCTACAGCAATCTCTAACAATTGCCCATGGTGATCAGATATGTCAGTCTCAACAACTGTACAGAGAACCATGTTACTATTAAGATTAGAAAATATATTATCTATTAATGTAGCTGAATGAAGTCCTACCCTGGTGTTTTCGGTTACATGACCCTGTAGGCCATAGTTATTCATTAGATTAGTTAATAGTATTGTGTTATTATCGTTGTAATTTGCAAAATTTACATTAAAATCACCACACAGTATTAGACTTGCAACATGGTGGTGATGTGTTATAGTATCTAGAATGTCAGTAAGTTTCTCAATAAAGATTTCAATACTTCCATTAGGTGAACGATAAATACACAATATAACAGTTCTTATATGGTTTAAGACCGTTTTTACACATGTGTATTCAAAGTGTTTCTCCACTGCAGGTATGCTATTATAATTTACCTTTTCAATTTTAATGCTTGATTGTGCATAAACCGCCGTCCCACCTCCCCTGCACTGAACACGGCTTGAACAATTTACTAATTTATAATTCTGAAGGCAATATATTTGCGTTTCTGAATTGTTTAACCAATGTTCAGTTATGCAGAGAACCTGGGGGCGCGTCTCATCCAGAAGCACATCTAATTCAATAACCTTATTTCGCATACTTCTGCAGTTTAGATGAAACACCTTGAACACAGTTTTGTTATCTAATTGCTATTGAGAGAATTTTTTTATTTGCAATTTTTCCATTCTTTTGTATGATTCACAGTTCTTGACATCCCAATTAAAATGATTCGTATCCAGCTTCAGACCAAATCTTTTATTTGATGAGACACAATTTGAACAAACAACAGCCTCACTTACACAATTACTCACATCATGATCACCACTACATTTTGGACACACTATTTTTTCTTTGCAGTCTTTCGCAAGATGACCGAATCGACAGCAGTTAAAGCATCTTATGACACCATAGTCACTGAACACCAAATATCTTTCCCAGCCTATGTTTACTCGTGGTTTTTCCTTTTCCATCAGCACCTTATAGGAAAAAAAATCCACTTCAAGTACCATATTAAATTTTTCATTCAGGACCTTAGTTTTTCGGATCACTTTTATACTTAGGTTTTCTACGTCGTTTAGGTCATTTTGTTTAACAATTTTGTCCACTATGTTTTCATCATTGTGTTCCAGAACAGATTTATTTATGCCGACTACTTTTACCCTGTTTTGTAGGACTTTTGGTACGTTAACGTCGTAGGTGTCACCTAGTTGGGATTTAATTTTTTCTTTGATGTTCGATGTTTCGTTTCCGTTGCTGCAATTCAGAATAAGAGCCCCCTGCTTAGTGGATCTGCCCATGGTTACCCCCACACCCAATTTACAAGGACTTATTTTGTCTCTCAGGTCATCTTTTATTTGTTGAACGTTACTGTCGTTACCTTTTTGTTTTACTACCAGTATGGTGTTCCTTTTGACTGCAGATGAATAATTAACTTCATGACTTGGTACGACGGACGATGTAACTGGAGTCGATTGTTTAATTGAAGTTATTTCTTTCCTCAGGTGAGAGTTTTCTTCAATTAAACTATCCATTTTTTTATTCAATTGTTCATTTTGCTGTAGTATAGTTCTCAAGATAGCCATGACATCATTAATATCTACATTTTCCCAATCCTCATTCCTACTTCGTTTTCTTGGTTTACCCATGTTTATATCACTATTTTTATTTGTAATCTCGCTTTTTTTTGGCACACAGATAACACATTTCCAACCCTTTTTTAAATGAAAGCCTCTGAGATTTTCATTCGCACATTTCCCATGGTAATATTGATTACACTCAGAACATTGTATTACACCTTTAAAATCTACAATTTGCTCTTTGCAAATAAAGCACAGATCATCTTTCGCACTCGCCATAATATATATATATACTATATTAGGGTGCTTCAAAAAATAAAATTTAATTTTTTTTCGGTCTAACCCTCTCAAATGTTTCTATTTAATATAAAAAAAATCCTCACCAAATATGGGCGTTTCAACTCAACTCTAAGAGGTCGCTGTTTTTATTTTAGTTTCCCATTTAATTAATATGGAAAAAAATAATTTTATGTTTCGAATTTTATACCTTGCAGTTTCTAAAAATGTAATGCTCTACAAAAAAGGTCTCTTATTATTTTTCGATAAATTGATTTCTTCTAGAGTTATTCGAGGTCAACGTTTGATTGACATCAAATTTTCTGTTTTTTTTTTTTTAATTTTATGGTACAATTAGCAGACGGGAGGTGATAGGGGGCAAAACAAGGCAGCGGGGCGGGGCAAAATGGGTTACCCAAAAAATTTCGTAAAAAATCATTAGTTTAGTTTTTTTTGGTTTCTAAATTATTTGAAAATATATTGGCTCGCAAGTTCACGCTTTTAATCGAAAATAATTATTCTGAGCCTGTAGAGCGAGAAAAAGGATGGTACAATTTTGGAAAACTTTTCATATGCTCATTTTTTGGGTAACCCATTTTGCCCCCCCGCTGCCTTGTTTTGCCCCCTTTTACCCCCCGTCTGATAAATGTACCATAAAATTAAAAAAAAAAAGAAAATTTGATGTTAGTCAAACTTTGACCTCGAATAACTCTAGAAGAAATCAATTTATCGAAAAATAATAAGAGAGCTTTTTTGTAGAGCGTTACATTTTATATAGTTAGTTACATAACGCAAATAGGTTAATATTTCCCACTCACTGAAGTAACATTGTTACATAACAATGTTACATTGCCGTTATGAAAGTAAAACATAATTATAACGTTACATTTACCAAAATGTTATGCAACGATCGTAATATGTAACATTACAGTTACATAACCAGACGGTTGCAAATAGGTTCCTATTTCGCGTTTTTTTAAGTAACATTGTTACATAACAACGTTGTCGTTACCTAATGCATTATAACTGTTATGTTGTTATTTAATTTTTTAATGGATAACAATGTTAAATTGCCCTTATAAAAGTGAAACATAACTGTAACGTAACATTAACCAAAATGTTATTCAACAATCGCTTTATGTAACATTGTTACGTTGCAACGCTATTATGCTCGACATGAGAAAGTCCCGTCAGTTTAACGCTAAAGCGTATCAAATGATATTTCGAAAACTACGCATCGGATCAAAAAAAGTTTTGAATAAAATTTGTTCGCCTGGAAGGGGGCCATCCAATGATACCAAACTCGACTCCTCACCACCACCCCCTGGGTGGGGGTGGGGGCAACTTTAAAATTCTAAATAGGAACCCCCATTTTTTATTGCAGATTTGGATTTCCCATAAAAAAATAAGTAACTTTTATGAAAAACCTTTTTTTAAATTCTTGATAGATGGCGCTGTAATCGCAAGAAACCCTATTTTTGGGAATATCTTGAAAAATTGCAGATTCGGATTTCCCATTAAAAATTATAATTAGTGTATACGAGAATTGTTAGGGAATTCAAAATAAATTAAATTATTTAATTCCTTTTTTATGTTGGTACAAATTAAAAATATTTATGCACGATGACATTATAATATGACAATTATAACAAAAATTCTTTGACGTAAACGTCTTTTTATAGCCCGCGGGCGTTATTATGGCCCAGCGGGCTATAATGAAACGTCAAAAATTAAAAACAACAATGTTACACCATTTGATATATTCGAAGTAAGTTTTTTCGTATAAAGATTTTGATTTTACCGGCAGCAGGCCGCAATTTTTCGCCTTTTCAGCTGCTTCCTCAATTTCATTTATCTTTAAACTTTAAAACTGACTGATGTCAGTTGACATTATAATATGACAATTATAACAAAAATTCTTTGACGTAAACGTCTTTAAAAACAATAATATGTTAAAAATAATAATATATTAATCGTGCATAAAGTTTTGTATGCATTGCTGGCATAACTGGTTTTTATGGTCCTACGACGCTTTTCTAGCCCTCGCGCTAACGCGCTCGGGCTCGAAATAGCGCCTCGGACCATAAAAACCTTATTATGCCCTTAATACATAAATAACTATTATACCTTACTAATGCGTCCAGGTATGTACATAATATGTAGGTATGTTATAAAAACATATTTATACCTTTGGTATAGAAACACTGTCACAGGAGAAGCTAATGAAATTAATGTGATAGCAGCTGTTCCACATAACCCTCATGTAAGCAATCGGGAAATACATCGGGATCTCGGGATTTCCAGAGATAGTATTCGGAAAATATTGAATCGTCACAAGTATCACCCATACCGGGTTTCACTGCCTCAGGAACTTCATGGCAATGATTTTCATCGGCGAGTAGAATTTTGTGAATGGGCAGTTCAGCAAATACAAAGAAATCCCAATTTCTTCGCTAATGTACTATTTTCAGATGAGTCCACATTCACAAACCATGGTTTCGTTAATCGGCATAACATGCACTATTGGAGTGTGGACAATTCCCACTGGTTACGACAAGTTGAACATCAACGTCCCTGGTCGGTTAACGTTTGGTGTGGAATTTTAGGTAACAAACTTTAGGTTCTTTTTTCATTGATGGAACCTTAAATGGAATCAAATATCGAAATTTCCTGGAACATGAACTACCACCTCTACTTGAGGATGTTGCCCTGCCCATTCAACAAATTATGTGGTTTCATCATGACGGTTGCCCAGCCCATTACTCAGCAACAGCACGAGAAGTATTGAACCGTGATATCAATGGCCGATGGATCGGCAGAGGTGGCCCGGTTAATTGGCCTGCTAGGTCACCTGATTTGACATCGCCGGATTTTTTTCTGTGGGGTTATCTAAAAGATAAGGTTTTTCAACAAGCACCAACAACTCGGGAATACATGATACAGCGCATAAGAAACGCTTGTGCTGAAATTTCCACAGATATGCTCCTCTCCTGTGTACAATCATTTGAAAAAAGAATAAATAAGTGTCTAGAAGTTCAAGGTCACAATTTCGAACATTTAATCTAATTTATTAAACAGTGAGAGGCAGGGGGACTCTCTTAAAACTAGCACCCCGATGAGAACAAATAACTACTGCGTCCTGGTCCTTGTTCTTGGGTAACGTTAAAAATAGATGTTAACTCATTGATATAAGGATAAAATCCAAAAATTAAACAAGTTTTTCTTTTTTTCGATCCGATATGTAATTACAGCGCCATCTATTAGGAATTAAAAAAAAGTTTTTCCATAAAAGTTACTTATTTTTTAATGGGAAATCCGAATCTGCAATAAAAAATGGGGGTTCCTATTTAGAATTTTAAAGTTGCCCCCACCCCCACCCAGGGGGTGGTGGTGAGGAGTCGACTTTGGTATCATTGGATGGCCCCCTTCCAGGCGAACAAATTTTATTCAAAACTTTTTTTGATCCGATGCGTAGTTTTCGAAATATTTCAATGTCTTCAGATAAATCGGCCACCCTGTATATTAGGGTGTCCCAAAAAAAAAGAATATATTTTTTTTCTTGTCTCTTGTAAAAATATGTTAGTTTATCATGCTGTGAGAGCCCTTTCAAAATATCAGCTCGATTAAAAATTTTTTAGGGGTCGCTCAAGATTCTTAAAAATTTTCAAAATGGTCAAAAATTGAATTTTTGTTTTATTTTAATTCTTTTTCTCGTCTCGATATTATTTTTTAGGTTGAAAATAATAAAAATTCTGTAAATTTCAAATCAATATTTTGATTTCTAAAGGTCGCTAAAAGTTCGTTGATATTTATATTCAGAGGTCGCTCGAAAACATTCAAAATACTCTACTTTGAAAGTTAAAAAAATCTTGAGCGACCTTTAGAAATTAAAATATTGATTTAAAATTTTCAGAATCATTATTATTTTTAAATTAAAAAATATTATCGGAAAGAGAAAAAAAATTAAAATAAAAAAAATACAATTTTTGACGATTTTGGTAATTTTTAAAAATCTTGAGCGACCCCTAAAAATTTTTTAATGGTGCTGATCTTTTGACAGGGCTCTTAAAACATGACAAACCAAAATATTTTCACAAGAGAAGAGAAGAAAAAAAATATTCTTTTTTTTTGGGACACACATATATATATATATATATATATATATATATGTATACTATAGTTTCACAACGTTACGTTAATGTTAAATTGCTTATTGGTAATTTTGTTATATTACAATAGTTTCAATGTTACATTGTTGTTACATTGATTATTGGTAATTTTGTTACATTACAATAGTTTCACAATGTTACGTTGCTGTTATATTGCTTATTGGTAATTTTATTACATTATAATAGTTTCACAATGTTACATTATTGTTATATTGCTTATTGGTAATTTTGTTATATTAGAATAGTTTCACAATGTTACGTTACTGTTATATTGCTTATTGGTAATTTTTTTACATTACAATATATTGTTTCTATATATATATATATATATATATATATATATGTATACTATAGTTTCACAACGTTACGTTAATGTTATATTGCTTATTGACAATTTTGTTATATTACAATAGTTTCAATGTTACATTGCTTATTGGTAATTTTGTTACATTACAATAGTATCGCAATGTTACGTTATTGTTATATTGGTTAACTTGGAACGGTAACCATTATTTTAGGTAACTGTTGCGTTGCATTTTAGTAACATCGTTATATTGCAATGTGACTCCTATGTTACATAACGGCAATACTGTGTTACGTTCAATGTTGACCGGGTAGTAAGTAATTAAAAATATGATTAAAATTTAGACATCCGCTATTAAGTGTAAAAGACTAAAAAAAGAAAAGTATTAATTTAAAATTATTATTTTTTACTTAGGAATCCACTGTTGATTTTTCTTATACACAACGTTCATATATGGGAAATTAGTGATAAGTAATAAAATTTAAATATAAATAAAACGAATCCAATCTTGTAAGCTAGCTTTACGTGTAATTTATAAAAATGCTTTGAATGATAAAAATACACGAAAAGCAAAACAATAAAACAGCTTTGTTTACTTTTCTTTTCACACAATATCTATAGAAATAAAATTACACCAATAAATTATATTCCCCTTTTATAACAATGTTTCTATTTTATTTGGTTCAGGGTGTAAAATTGAATACCTGTTTACATTTTAGAAAATTAGGACACGTATTTTATTCTTTTAAAATACCCCCTCTGTAAATATATATGCATTGGCTATTTTAAAATAATTTAATTTTATTGCCACGGTTTTTAATTTTGAGAAAAGCTTGGCATACCTCAGGATGTGAAAATCATGTGTTATATTGTTAATTTGATAAAAATACATACAGACAGAAGTGCAATTTATAATCTTGGGGATGTTCTGGCTCGCAAGTTGGCAGGTAAAAATTTTGCACTTCTGTCTGTATGTATTTTTATCAAATTAACAATATAATACATGATTTTCACATCCTGAGGTATGCCAAGCTTTTCTCAAAATTAAAAACCGTGGCAATAAAATTACCTTTTATAATTCATTTAATTATGGTACGTGCGAGCTAGAACACCTTCAAGATTATAAAACCTTTACTTTCCCCCATATTTTTTTGCCACAATACAAATCTGTCAATCCAATTTTAACTATATTCCCGCACATTGAATTATGGTACGTGCGAGCCAGAACACATTAGAGACTATAAAACCTTTGTTACTTCCCGCATACATTGTTACCTAATCTCTATTGTTCTGGATTGTGTCGTACGTGCTTTAACATTAGCACAACAAGTGCCCCATATTCTGCTGAGCATTACCTTTGGGGGCCCTGGAAAAAAGCTGTTTGAGGGCCTATACAAGTTTGATTTATGTCAAAAAGATTGATTATATTTATAGATATTAAACAACTTTTTAAATTGAAGCACAATTATGATAAAAAAGGATTTAATTTTTTCGTGGGAAGCCCATAAAGCCGTTTACCTAATTCCGCCCATGCTCAAACAGCAACACAAAAAAGATATATAACTTTAAAATGTGACTAACAATATTTATAGACGAATATAACTATTATTCATAAAATAACCATCAAGGAACAGGTGTTATTTGGTAGAGGTAAAATTATTAAGCCCGTATTACAGCCGGAAATTCTTGCAGCAATTTTTCTTGCCATCAAGTTTTCAAGGCCGTATTGCATGTTGTTTTACAGTGAGCAATGGCAAGACAACTTGCTGTTTATTACCGTGCTACCAACCCAAGAAAAATAAACGGGTTTGTTAACACTATGTTTATTTCTTATATAGTGGAGATATTTAAAAATTAATGAGTAAAATGGATACTAGAACTTTGAAAACAATTCCAATCATAAATCAAATAACCTGTAACTTTTGTAAGTCAAACAGCGTCTCTTTAGGGAATTTGTTGTAGGGTTGGTAACATAAAAGTTACTAAATTTTATCCCAGAATTGCTGTTAAACGGCAATAAAAATCCATCCGGACCGATGTTCGGCAATTGCAAGAGATTCATCGAATGCCTACGGCAATTTTAATTGCAATAGCTGAAAGAATTTCCAGCTGTAATACGGCCTTTAGTAAAGAGTATAGTGACGTCATAAGTCCCTGCGCGAAAAATGATTGTATCTCTTGCTTTTCTCTTTCTCAGGCCTTGGTAATTCGTTTTACCTGTGGAACAAAGGCGTTATACGAATTATCAAGGCCCGAAAAAGAGAAAAGCAAGAGATACACTCATTTTTCGCGCAGGGAGTGATGACGTCACTGTACTATTTAAAGAGTAAATACTAATAATTTTACCTCTAGCAATAGCGCAGCGATTAGACAGCCGCTTGACAACCAAAAGGCCCGAGTCAAAACATTTTGAAATTTAAATCTTTATATTTAAATCTACTAATTTGACCAATTATAATTGGTTATATAATTATATAATAATAATTCGTCACCTGAGTATTGATTTGTTCTATGTCCAATATGTTATAATCGAGATAAACGGGTTTAAAACTTTTACATTAAATATCTTATTTGTTTTTTAATGAAAACTGAATTAAACATTAATAACAATATTCTTGGTTAGCCTTTAATTAGTTCTGTTGAGCAACTCTTATCTCAAATTTGGATTTATGCCTCAATATTGGAAAAAACGTTTTGGAGATAAAACAAAAAGTGCTATTTTTGGATTTTAGAAACAAAATGTTGGACATATAACTAAGTTTTAGGACATAGAACAAAACAATTTTATACTTATAAGGAAGCTTTACTTGGAGATAGCACAAAACAGTAATAAAATATTTTTTCCATATGGATATAGCACAAACAAATACTAATTATTTTCAGATTTGTACAAACACATAGAGCAAAAGAAAGCCTGTAAGCGAAATATTGGAGATAGAGTAAACCAATTTTAAACCTTTTATACAAAACTCGGATTTAGACTAACCTAAAATAAAAACTGACAAAATTATATCAAAATACTATTATGGAGATGGAACAAACCAACTTCAACTTTCCGAAAATGCATAAATCTCAAAATGGTAAAAAATGGAGATAGCACAAACCAATACTCAGGTGACGAATTATTATTAGTGACTGCTTTTTCGCTATGCCAATTAGTTAAATATGACTTATAATTAGTTAATTTTAAATAATTCAGAGAGTGTAATACATAACCTATTTATGAGTATGAGTATAAGAGACGTATAACCAGCCCCATTTCATCATCACTCCCGGACCCCGTACAGGCCTATGTTTACTTACGCCGATTTTTGTTCGCCCCCAGCAACTGCGCGGCTTCCCCGTGTTTGCTGGGTGCGAATGTCCATTGCGTTCCGTACTGTCCCCTATTTGGGACTCGAGAGCGACATGCGAATGGTTTTAATAGCCATTCTCGGGTTCGCCGAGCCGATCTATACGCTCAGTAGGGTATAGAGGAGGAGGGACGGGAGGGTGTTGGTTTTTGGGGGACAATTACGCCGACTTAAAACTAAGTACGACGCGGAATCCCCCTAGACCAGTCGATTAGTATTACTCCAAACATTTGGGATTACTATTTGGAGTTGGGGAGTTGTTATTTCGCTGCAGGGGTGTAGTTTCCTAGTCGAGGTCTTCGTCTTGTTCGTTATTGTCATTGTCCGTGTCCTAGTCAGATAGTTCCTGCACTTGGTAAAATGTGTTGTTTTTTTTATTTTATTTTACTTTATTTTATTTTATTGTTGCTTAGTTGCTCCCAACTGGTCTTGTTAATTTGTGAGAAGTGCATGTTTTGTGCTAACGTATTTTTTTGTTGACAGCTTTATTATGGCCCAGATACGCTGGTTGGGAAGATTATTTTTTTGGTTAGTATTGACTTTCTAATGTATTTATTGTTACCGATATTTATTGTTTTTTGTAGGGATTAGGCAATGTGCCTTCTCTAGTTTAATTTGCAAATTATGTGTTAGGTTATGCAGATGAGTTGAGGATCAAAATTTTGCAGGTGGCGTATTCCTCCCTTGTTTGATCTCTTTTGTTTGGCCAGTGAAAATCGCTCAGACGCTGACACTTGTCACTTAACTCTTTCTTGCCACTTAACACTTAACTCTTTTAACCGTTTCACTATATTGTTTGCACTTGTCACTTCAATCTTCCTTATCACTTCCACACATTCTTGACCGTAGAGTAGTCTGTACTCACTGTAATTGTTACACTATAATTGTTTGCACTATGAGGGATTATTTGTTGGTTATGGTTTTCACGTTTTACGTTTTAAGCTTTGACTCAGCTAACAAGCGACCTACCCAGACGAGACTGTAATACATAACCTATTTACCTACAAAAATTTTAAGTTAACGCCAAAATTTTACATAAAGTTAGACTTTTAAGGCTCACACACTGCAGTGGCATGCCAAGCAGATACAGGCTTTTAAGGAAATAAGATACATTAAAGTGGGGATGACTATAATTTTATAAAAAAGTAAGATTTATATACTTTTACTTTTAGCACGGAATACTATATTCTGTAATAAGTTTGTAATACAGCATATTTCCCTTGAGTTAAGAGTTTGTCAAACGAGACGTATTCGAGTTTTAGGATTTTACGATAGCGGAATATGCAATTCCAAATGTGTTTCAGACTATACTTTTTTATGTTTTCAAAAAATACCATAAAAAATTATTTAATTGGGAGAAAGGTCTATAAGTTGATAATAAACAAAGAGATGTCGCGACATGTTGCCTCACACACATACTTCCACTGTGTTGAAGTATGTGGCCTCCACCCAGACTGCAATGAAGGATCAAAAATATTCCGGTAATAATATTCCTGGAATATGTCCTATCATGTAGGAATAATCCGCTTCATTCTAGGAATATTCATTGGAAATATAATATACATAATACATCTAAAACTTCCAAGCACCATCTAAGAACAATCCCAGTGAATATTCATTGGGAATATTTCATAGAATGATCCTTTACAACTTCCAAGCAACATCTTGGAACATTCCCAGTGAATGTTCTTTATATTTAAAAAATAATAAATAATTTTCTTTCTACAAATTGGTTATATTCAAGGAATATGCGCTATTTAGAAAATACATTTTCCGTTAAGATTGTCCTCATCATGTTTTTAAATAACATCCTTTGCCTTTATTTATCAGATAGTTGATTATACATTTTTTGACCTATATATCTGTAGGACAACTGACTAGATTGTAGACGATGTTTTTCTTTTGTCTTGTGTTGTAATTGTGAACATCTTGATGTCTTAATAAGCTTTTTTCACTTTTATGCACCTGACACAGACAATTTAACATATATTGTGCAGGTGTTGTAAGTATTTCATATTTTTTAAAATAAGATCTGCAGCTGGTAGTTTGGCTTATTTTTGCCATTGCTCTTTTTTGTTGCAAAAGGATTCTTTTTGCATTTGGTGATGCACCCCATATGAAAAAACCGTATGTCGCTATGCTGTGAAACAAGGAGAAATACGTCATCCGTGCTGAATTTTCATCCATTATTTCCCTGATTCTTCGTATGCAGTACACGGAACTAGACAACCTACTTGTTATGCTATTTAGGTGCTGAATCCATGATAAGGAACTGTCCAGGGTAAATCCTAAAAGCTGTATGGTTTCAGAATTGGGCATAAGCCTTTTGGAGAGGAAGATATTCTGGGTCTTTTCTGTATTTAGTCTTAAACCATTACTGCTATACCAATTTTCGACCTGATGTAAATTTACTTCGGGCTTTCTAAGAGGAACTCTCTTGAATACCCTTTATTAATTAATGTTGTGTCATCAGCATATACGCAGCACGAAAAAGATTCAATATTTAAAGACATATCATTTGTGAATAAAATAAACAGAAGAAGTCTTAAAATTGAGCCTTGGGGAACTCCCATAGTTATTTTTTTCTGTTCCGATAACGAATCATTCCAGGATACCTGTGAGTCAGGTAGGAAGCAATCATTTTTGACATATGCCCCCTTAGTCCATAATACTCACAGACTACCAAAACAAATGGACGGCGCATTGCCATTCAATAACAAGGCTTTGTTTGCGGTCAACAAACGGTCACAGTCTAAGCGTCAAATTGGAGAAAGAATTTTATGTTTTCTTCCAGTGACGTCAACAAACGGTCACAGTCTAAGCATTAAATTGGCGATAGAATTTTATGTTTTCTTCCAGTGACGTATTGGGATTAAAAAAATAATAAGTAGGTAGGTACTTACAAACGATATTTCCATGTATTTTATTTTTAGTAAAAAATAATGTATTTAAACTCCATAATTAACTTAAACACAATAGAAATACACAAACGAAAACACAAAACATCAAGCTGTCAACCTTTTTATATGCTGTTAAATATGACGAATTTAACAACGTTGTTAATATTTAATTTTAATAATTATTAAATAATTTACTTTCTTTAAATAGAGAAAAATATCTAAAGAAAATGATGAAGAAATCCTTTTTACAATTTTTCTATTATTCAAACGAATTACTGGTAAATAATAATGTTCATTATGTTATGATGAACGTCCAAAAAGGCGTGTAATCTATACTTCTGACAACGTTGGAAGCCGTGTTTCTTTCGACGGTGTTTAGAATGTGAAACTATGCTTTACTCGCTTTTTAAACGTAAACAAATCCGTCCATTTGTTTTGGTGGTCTGTGATAATACTCTAGCTTCTGCAGTAAAATCAGGTGGTTGACGCAATCAAAAGTTTTGCTAAGATCTAAACAAGACAGTATTACGTCTCCTTTTTCTTCAAACGCTCCCGTTATTATGTCCATTAAACTAATCATTGCTGTTATAGTAGATTTATTTTTTAAAAAGCCATGCTGGTGTTAATTTATTATATTTTTTGCTTGAATGCATCTTAATATTCTAATTTTTAATAAGGATTCAAATACCTTTGATAAGACAGGGAGTATGGAGATCGGTCTATAGTTACTACATATATCAATGTTCTTTTTTTTGTAAATTGGTATTATTTTAGCTACTTTTAATACGTTTGGAAAAATTCCTTGATTGAAACAAGAATTTATTACATCGCATAATGGAAAAATGATTTCATTTATAATTTTCTTAAGAACTATTAAATTTAGCCCATAAATATCTTTGGACTGCTTGGGTTTTAGATATCTGATAACTTTCAAAATTTCTTCAGGGGTAGTTTCAAACAAAAACATATTTCCTTTAGTAGTTAAGAGTATTTATGATTTTTGGACATCCGTTTTCTTTGCCAAGCCATTTCCTATGCTAACAAAATATTTATTAAATTCATTTGCAGTTATAATTCTACTTGTTTCTTTATTTCTAGTACTTTTGGTATTTGCATTTATAATACTCCATATTGCTTTGCTTTTGTTTTCTGATGTTGTTATTATATTTTCGCAAACTTTTTTATATGTTTCTTGAATTAATTTATTATAATCATTTTTTAAGAGTTTATCTTTTCTTGTTCTCATTATAGTTTCGGCAGCATCTATTTTGTTTTTTATTTTTAAAATCTCCTTATTTTTCCATATTGGTGTTTCCTTAAATCCATTTATTTTAACCATTTTTTGTGGACAATTTATGTTGAAGGCATTTATCAATGTATTATGAAAACGACTAAAAGAGATTTCTGCACTTTCGTTTTCAATTTCGCACCAATTTGTAATATTTAGACTGTTTTTTAATTTTTTTAATTGTGGTGTCATTTATTGTATGAACATACTTATACTCAGGTTTAATTTTTACGGTATTTTGTATAAATATTTCCTGGGCTTGATGATCGGCAATATGTAGATTTTTTGTTTTACTCGTGAATTGTTCATTTGAAAGATTTACAAATATATTATCTATACAGGTGGATGATAAATTTGTAATTCTAGAGGGTTCCTTAAATATATTATTTAAATTAAAGGTTTGTAGTAATTTTAGTAAGTTTTGTTTATCCCTTGTATCTTGTAAAATATCAATATTAAAATCACCTGTTAAGACTATTTTATGATTTTTTTGAATTTTGGACAATATTTCTTCCATTTGTGAAAAAAACATATTTGTGTCACCTTGAGGAGGTCTATATGTACTTAGTTTAACTGTGTGAAATTTTGGGATATGTATAGCTGATATCTCAATATGCTTTTCTATAGACATTTCGGTTAGTTGCGGCATTTTCTTAAATTCCAATTTCTTTTTTGTCAAGATTAATGTCCCCCCATGCTTGTTAAGTTTTCTGGTAAAACAGCTTGCAATTTTGTAGTTTTCTATGTTAATTTTATCTATTAAATCTTTGCGTAGCCAATGTTCTGTTAAACAAATTACATCATAGTTTTCTTTGTTAAAAGTAAAAATTAATTTATCAATCTTATTGAGTAGACTTTGTATGTTTATATTTAATATGCGAAATATTTAAAGATGCTCTTCCTACGTAAAATGATGCCTTTCTTGGAGCACTTTGAAAAGCAGTTTCAGTAGCTGATCCAACAACTTTTTTACTATTATTATTGTAAGAGTTATTTTTGGTATAATTATTTTTAGCTACTGATGTGTTTTGTTTTCTTTGTGCATTATTTTCATTTGTATTTAATTTATTTTCATTTACTTGACTTTTTTCCTGCAACTTTCCGGCAACGTTGCAAATATTCATGTCAGGACTTTGTTGTTTACATTTGTTTTGTAGCTCAATAATAAGGTTTTTTTCAAGCGGCCATGATATACAACCTTATATGCCTGTTTAGAGATAGTTGAAGTGCGTCTTTTTCATTAGCGGCAGACAAAAAACTTAACAAAGCCTAGGGATAGAAGTAAATCCATAGGTATCTCAATAGACGTCAAATAATAAAATTAATTTAGCATTTCATACAAAGCAATCACGATGTACTTATTATATTAATTATAATCGCACGGAATATTTAGTGATTATTTATTAAATTTTAATTGAACGAAATAAAGAACAACTAGTTTATTAGTATAATATTATGATGATAGACGAGTCGCCAATGTCGGAACTCCAAACAAATGTCAGTACGTCAAAATTAATTCAAGAGCAGCATTTTGACAGAGCAGTGTTTATTTTTAGTTTAGGATATTTATCGGCATTGTAAGTAAGGGGTATAAGTTTTTTTAGTTTTTATCAATAATTTATAATGCTTTTATACCACATGAGTTATGAGTAAATAAAATAATTCTATTGCTTATCCTATTTATATTACGCTCTTGTGAAAAAAAATTGTATATGTTATTTGGAGTAGAAGCTCTTTTTGTGCTTTGTACAGTTGCCTGCCTCAGCTACGCTTCGGCCGTCAATCTCTATACTCACCACAAAAAGAGTCACTTCTACTCCTTATGACATAATCTACTATTTTATCACTTACTGTTTTTTCTAATGTGTTTATTATTGTTTTTGAATATTCCAATTCTACCTTAGCTATCTTTAGTTCACATTGTAGTGTCGTAATTTCTTTTACCGTTTCTAGGTTATCTTTATTTAGAGCAGTGGTTTGTTTATCCCAAGTGATATTACCAGTTGTTATATGTTTTCTTAGTTCATTACTAAGTTGTGTTCCTTCAGGTATTGTTGATTATTTCAACTAAAACCTCTTTTTTAAATTTTAATAGTTCGGAAATTAAAACTTCGTTGTTCGCCATTGTTGCCAAAAGCCAAAAAATATATAATATAGTTTACCCCACTCATTTAAAACGGTTAAAACTTATAAATTTAAATATGTTTATAAAAAGTATTTGCTTGAAACAACTTAAAATTAAAACAGATTATTTCTTTAATTCTGTTTGTTTTGTTACTTTTTTGTGTTTTTAAATTACATATATTTCCTTTTCTTTAGGGACTGAAATTTTAAAATCAGTTTAGAACTGCCTTCCAGATTCCAGATTATACGAAATTGCATAAAAGAAGAATGGTTTCTGTTTTATATGATGTTTGACAATCTTTTTATATTAATATTCTAAAAATACTTGATGTTATAAAATGGCTATAATAAAAATGTATCCTAAAGTACCACGAAAATTATTCACCATCGCGGTTTTTTTATAATTTCATGAACACTAAACAATACTTTTTATTGTGTAATTATTATTGTTTAAAATTATTAACTAGGTATTAAATATTTATTATTGATATCTAAAAATGCTAAAACACATTATTTAAATTAGGATAATTAAATAACTTTAAAGGAGTGTTAGTAATCCATAGAGTATTACCAAAGTTGGTTGGTTGGTATTAGTAACACCACACAACACTACACCATGATAATTAAGCATTAATTTTTATTGTAATTTCTTTAGGGAATAATTTATTACATTTAACATGAAAAGATAAAATGTCATAAAACTAAAACAATATATACAGGGTGGTTTACGTTCGCGGTCCATTTAAAGTTTCTAGGGAACGGCAATATATATCGATTTAAAGCGTTTATTATTAAATTAAGTATATTTTTTTAAATATCTTGAACAAAATGCCACCTCTGATTTGAGCGGAAGGGACATACCTACACTTTTTTTTAAATAGAACACACCATATATTTTAACATTTTTAAATTATACATAAAATTCTGAGTAAAATGACTAAACCATGTCCTATACCTAAAGTGAATATTTTTCGAGTTATTAATTTTTTTGTTAAAATTTAACAAATGCGCATCAACTTTCTCGTTATTATGTTTGCGGATATGGGGGGGTGGAATTTTTGGAATCTTTAAACATTGTTTATTCTTTAACTTATCTCAACAAATTACTTGAGAAAAACCATTGCCTATTGAGTCATTCCATGAAATTTAGCACACACGAAAGAATCGTTTCTTACATGTACATACTGCTCTCAGGAGTGCCCGAATCGGTGAAAATATTGAAAATTTGGACAAATTCGGTATAAAAATCTACTGGAACTACTTTGCAACTTCTCACGGAAAAGGTTGCATCGATGGTATTGGTGCAACTGCCAAGATGATAGTGAAAAAGCAAATTTTGTCTCGCAAATGCATTGTAAATTGTGCTTCGGATTTTGTTACTGCATTTAATCTCACTGAATCTAAAATCGCTATCGAAGAAGTAACTGAGAATGATTTTCTTGATATAAATTATATTTTGAACGCACCTGCTATTTTCGACAGTGCAAAAAATATCCGTGACATAGCATCGGCTCATCAGATTCAAGTGATTAATGGAAAATTTGTCACTTTCCACACTTCAAAACAAGTATACAATCAGTGGCGGCTCGTGGGTGTACAGGAGGGTGAGGCTACATAAGGTTAATTTTGTCTAAATACGAATAAATTTCCACGTCACCCGGGAGGTATTATTCAGCGACGCGCGAGTTAAATATTTTGGATGAAAACACAAGTTTTTATGTACACCAAATATTTATTGAAGAAGAAGTTAACAAGTTAATGATTTGACGATTCAATCAACACTGATCAAAAATAAATTTTATAAAAAGGAAAAAAGCACAAAATGATTATTTTGCAGAATTGCGAAAAGTAAATTACACGGGTTTTTATGTCTTAACGGATGTAGCTTGATTTTGTTTAATATTATATGATATTTCCTTTAACTTTAATTCTTAGGTCGCTGTACCGGCTGCAGGGTCGGCGTCCGTAACACCTCCCTCCTTAAGAAAGAGCTCTAGGGTTTCTCTTGTAACTCTGGGGCGATTTAGAAAGTGGTGGATCCTCTTCTTTTTCTTAACCATAATGTAGATGAAGGCCAAAATAAAAAGAAGACATGATGTCGATATGCTCCAACTGATGTAGGTGGCAACTGGGTGCAAATGAAGGGGTTGGATTGGTGTTATGTCGAATCCGGTCGGGATGTCCATTTTCTGTAAAATAAGTTTGTTTCTTGCCGAAGGCAAATTGTGTGTGTAAAATTCAGGTGTGACGTCTTCTTCTTTATCGGTACATTGGATCGTGTAGCAATCGACTGTTATGGATTGGTTACACCGGAATGTCTTCGTTGGGGAGTACACTATTTTTCCATCTGGTAAATCGTATTCAATCTCGGATTCGGCTTTAGCTGTTGGGCATCGGTGAGGATTCGTTATGGAACAGTTGCTGGTGATTTTCTTATTGCAGAAAAAATGTCTTATTGAAATCTGCTGACAGATCTCGAACCAATCGTTGTGGGAGTTCCATGAAGTTGGTGGTAGGATAAGGGTTTTGTCTTCATTAGGTATTGGGAAAACTTTGATTAGCGGGTAGGATTTGACTTTAAGGATTGGAATTTTCAAAATTAATATAATTTTATAGTTAGTGTGAATTAGAATAGTTTGACAGTGTTCAAGCAGATTAGTTGAAATAATTTGATTGGTATCGTAAAATTTTTCTAATTCTATTTCTAATCTTGTAATTTCATCGGCAGAAAATAGTTCTAAATTTGTTAAATTTAATTTTGAAAATGTTATTGTACGTAAAAGCATTAATAAAAAATCATTTTCGTGTTCGATATTAGCGATATTAATTTGTGCTTCATGAATTCCTAAATCATTTTGTATATTGCGTAAATATTTTTCCAGTTGTTTATTGTTACTATTAAAATTGTCAATTATTAAATGAAATCTTTCTTGAATATGTTGTGCATTTGAAATAAGTTTATTAATTTTTATCGATTGTTCGTCTGTTTTATCCGAAATTGATTTTATATTGTCATTGATTATTTCTAGGTCGTCATTGTCTGGATTGCCCGTAATAAATTTAATAGCAGACCCCAAAAAATTAGCAAGTCCTCTTTTTTGTCGAAAAAATGTTAATTTATGAAAATTATTAATTGCTTCTTTAAGTTTTATATTGTAAATTCTGCTTAAAGGTGTTTCATTATTCATGAAGGGCATTGAATTTAGACTTTTTTGAATGTTATGAAGGTTAATGGAAACAGTGAATCTATGGAAATGTGAAAATTCTTGTTGGGTTCCGGAATCATAAGGATAAAACCCATTATTAGGCACACACGAGTAAGCAAGGATGTAGCTGTAACAAGAAATTTTGTTTATTTGCGGGGACGTTTAATTTTTCTAACATTATTTTTTGTCTCTATTTTGATTTTAGGGTGTACTGTATAAATGATATCTTTATTTTCGTTGTCTTGATTTTTTAATAGTTCTTTTCTGTAAGGTTTTTCGTGTTTAGATCTTCTAGCTGTACAAACATATACGGGAGTGTCAGAATTAATTGTGGGCTGATCTGTTCTGGTTTCGTTAATTTTGGCAAGGTTATTATCGGCTTTTGTTTTTTGCTTTGTGTAAACATGTTTTATAAATGGCAGAATTTCGTTTTTTCTGTCTTGATTATATTTTTCATAAATTGTCAGATTATTGTCAAACAGTATCTCATGTTCGTATGGTCCGTATATTAGGGAAAATGGAGAAAAACCTGTAGCTGAATGTATGGATTGGTTGTAAATAGTAATGGCAGATATCATACGTTCTATAATATTTGTTTCAGAGGGTTCTAAAACACGTAATTTTTCGATTATGGTGGAATGTAGGCGTTCGATAGGGGAGTTGGATGAGGAGTTAGATCTGGATGTATAGTGAATGTTAATTTGATGTAGATTAAAAAATTCGTTAACTACTTTATTTTTAAACTCGGGACCTTGATCGAAAACAACATTTTTGGGAAAATTGTGGTGTGCGAAATAGTGTCTTAATTTGGAGAGGATATGGATTGAAGTTGTATTTTCTACGTGATAAGCTTGGGCGTATTTTGTAAAGGGGTCAATGATTGTCAAAAATTTATGTCTCAAATAGCTAAATATGTCAATATGAAGTGTTTTAAAAGGGAGAGAAGGAAGTAAAGGACCTTTAAATGGTGTTTTTATAGGATTTCTTTCGTATTTGGATGTTAAACAGATTTCACATTTATTTATTATTGAAGTTATTAAATTTTTCATATTTGGCCAGTAATATTTTCTACGCAAATGTTCGTACGTTTCGTTGATTCCGTTATGATTAGCATTGTGATAGTCATTAACAATTTCCAAATGATTTTCAATTTCTGGAACATCTTGAACTTTAGACTGACAAAGAATAATTTTTAGTGTTGTATTAAATAAAGATGAAAGAATGTTTTCAAGAATAGGACGTAGTTCTCTGTCATAAAGATAAATATAGTACGTCGTTTGAGGGTCTATGATATGTTTTAATGTTGATGAAAAATGTTTTTCTAAATTATTTGAAACAAGAGTAATTAAATGAATATTTTTATTAAATCGATTAGTGACTGAATGAGACTGTAATGTTCCTATACGTACAAAAATTTGGTTTTGAAATTTGTTTATACATTCCTCCGAAATGGGTAAAGTACAGGAAATATTTTCTTTTTGAGAGTGGACGGTAGATTTTCCGGAAATTACAGATTTAGGTGCTTGGGGATCATAATCGGCAGGGGCATGGACAGTGACAATTTCATCAAGATCTACGTTAACCATTAGTGATTCATTATCTGAGTCAGAATTGTGAACGTTAATCTCAACACGAGAGAGTGCGTCAGCGACAATATTTTCCTTACCTTTTTTATAGGAAATGTTGTAGTCAAATTCGTCTAATTTTATTTTCCATCGAATTAAACGGGAATTGGGTGTCTTTAAACTACTGAGCCAAACGAGGGGGTTATGATCGGTTTCGATATTAAATTTTTGTCCAAAAAGGTAGGGCCGAAAAAATTTTGTCGAGGCAACTATAGCTAGTAGTTCCTTTTCAATCGTGGAATAGTTTCGTTCTGCAGAATTTAGTGTTCGGGAATAAAAAGCAACTGGTTTTAACTCTTGGGATAAAACTGAACCTATGGCAATATCGGATGCGTCGGTTGTCAAGGTGAATGTTTTGTTAAAATCGGGATATTGTAGGATTGGAGAATGGGTTATTAGGTTTTTGCACTGTTCAAAAGCAGAAATATAACGTGGATCATGAATATTGATTTTTTCTCCTTTTCTTGTACATTTATTAATTGGATAGACAATTTTTGCAAAATTTGGAATAAAACGTCTGTAGTAGCCTATTAAACCAAGAAAAGATTTAATTTCTTTAATAGATTTAGGTATGGGAAAATTTACAATAGCAGCTATTTTCTTTGGATTTGGCTGAAGGCCTTTATCAGTTACAATGTGTCCTAAAAATTCAACTTTTTTTGAAAGAAACTCGCTTTTGTCGAGTTGTACCTTTAAATTTGCGGATTTTAAACAAGAGAAAATTAATTTAAGGTCATTAATATGTTCTTGAAGAGATCGAGAGAAGACGATGACATCGTCCATATATACAAAGCATCGTTTGTAAATATGAGATTTTAGAATTTCGTCCATCATTCTCTGAAACGTTGCCGGGGCATTTTTGAGTCCGAACGGCATTCGGAGATACTCGAAATGACCATTTGGCACGGAGAAAGCAGTTTTGCTAATCGATTCTTCAGACATCGGAATTTGGTGGAAACCTTGTGCAAGGTCTAGGCAAGAAAAGTATGTGCATCGACCTAGGTTGTCAAGAATTTCATCTATTCGGGGTAAGGGATATTTGTCTTCTGTAGTTTTTGAATTTAAAGTTCGATAGTCTATTACCAGTCTATATTTCTTTGTGCCTGAAGCATCTAATTTTTTGGGTACAATCCAAACTGGACTGGAATATGGTGATATGGAAGGTCGAATTATTTCATTATCGAGTAGTTTTTGAATTTGAGAAGAAATTTCTTTTTGTATTACCGGGGGGTGTCTGAAAGTTTTTGAGTAAACCGGTATGTCATCGGTAGTGGGGATTTTATGCTTAATTGTCGTAGTTGCCGAAAGCAATTGGTTTTCATTATAAAAGATTCCCGAAAAATTTTTACATAGTTTTATAATTTTTTCTTTTTCTTCGGAATTAAGGTGATCGAGTCTTAAATTATTTACATTTAATGGAGTTTTTTCTTGGGGAATATTACCGATATCAAAATTATGTAAGGGTTGAACAGGGATAATGTTATGAAAATTCACATCAATATAAGGGACAGATACATAGCCGTTAAAAGCGGTATGAATTGATTGGGGAATAACAATTGTGTGATTATTATTAAGTATCGAGGGAAGTAAAACATCACCGTCAGAAATGGACACCGGGATTTTTGTTATTTTGGGATTGAAGTATTTAAATTTGATTAAAATTGGACCGATAGTTAATGTGTTTGTTTGATAGTCTATATTACTTTTAAACTGTCCTAAGTCGTGGGATGATAGAAGGACATCATATTGAGTATGCCAATTTATTACATGAAAATTCATAGGAAAATTTATGCCAAAATGTTGTAAAATGGGATAACGTAAATTTATATTATCGGAGTATGTTTTCGTTAGAGATCGAATAGTAAAAGGTTCTTCAAAAAAATATTGTTTGGAGAATTTTGCGGCAGCTTGAGGGGTTATTATTGAATCCGTAGCTCCAGTATCAATTAAAACTCGTAATTTTAAGTCGGGGATGTCGAAATATGGTAGTCGGGGTGAATTTGCTAAGTTGTTTAAATCTATCTCGGGGGCTGATGGTGGCTCTCCGTGTAAAAATTTTGAGACTCGAAATCGTAGTCAGATGATTGGAAATCGTTGTCAGATGTTTGAAAATCGTAGTCAGATGTTTGAAAATTGTAGTCAGATGTTTGAAAATTGTCATGAGATGTTTGAATATCGTCATGATAATTAACAGAATTTTCGAAATTTGATTGTTCACAATCCAAATTTTTGTCAAATAATTCTAAATTGTGATGATTGTGTTGTTGTCTGTTAGATTGAATGGTAGAAGTTGACATGGGCTCGGGATAGGAATTTTGCTGATGGCGTGAATTATTAGAATGAGTTGTGGAAGTGGACATTGGTTGGGGGTATGAGTTTGGATGGCGGTAAGAATTATTGAAAGTCTGGTTGTATCGTCTTTGAGGATTGTTTACATTACCGGAAAAACCTGGTTTATTCTCAGAACTTTGTCGCGGATACGTTTGCGAATGATAAGAAGGCGAATTAGAATTTTGTGGCAAATTTTTATTATAACTTTGACTTTGCGAACGATTGGGGTTATTTCTAAAATTTTGCGAATAGTTGGGGTTATGTTTAACATTTTGAGATCGAGAATTTTGTGATTGATAACTTAAACTTTTTCGATGAGCCATTAAATTATCGTAATCAGAACAGCGTTTTACACAATCCTCCATTGTGTCGGGGGATGTTGAACATAAAAGGTCTCTATATGGTTGATTAATACCTGTTTTAAGCGTCATTAATGCCTTGTTTGTATATATTTGTTTTTGAGCTTCAACTACAGCTGGTTGTTGATTATTTTTTAATCGAGTTAACTGAATAAGCTCATTTAATTTTAAATTAATGCGAAGATGAAAGTCCATAAAAGATTCATTTGGTTTTTGAGTTAAACTACATAAAATTCTTTCGAGGGTTGCCTCCGATCGAATTTCACCAAATTTTGTCAGCAATTGGGCCCGAATAGTTGCCCAAGTATTAAAATTATTAGGAACAAACGCGTCATAATTATTAGAAGTTATAAAATCTTTAGGAAGCCCTTTAATTTTACCCACTATATATAAATTAAACAACAAACGTTGAGGATTTGTAATAGTAAATGTTCCTGGAAAAAGCGATACTATTTTATCAACAGCATGAATGAATTCATTTAGATTACCATTCTCGTGGCTGTACTCAGGTATCGTTTTACAAAATGCTTTAAGTTCATCATTAGAAATTGCAATGGCCATGATAATATTTTCGCGAAAGCGGTTATCCAAACTACGAACAGAGAGATCCGAATCTGAATCGGAATTTTCGTGGTTTCGATAACGTAAGTCTCGGATGGTTTGCAATTCGTTTTCGTCCAAATCACTTAAATGAATTTCACTCAATGACATTTATTTACACGATAAGGCTTAATAAAATATGCAACGTATACTAAAATTAATAAAAATAAAAATAAAATTTATGCGATGTAAACTAAAATTAATATATTATTTAAACAATAATAAAGTGTTTGCTATTAATTATAAATTATTATTATTAATTAATTAATAAATTTGTCTATTTATTAACTGTGCTTAAATTTAAATTTAATAATAAAATATAAGCAATAAAGTTTTTAATTTAATATTAAAATGTATGCAATACCTAAATATAAATTATTAACCAACGTGCTTGAATATAAATTAATTTTTTATTTTTCTTATTTTTATTAAGTGAGTGTGATTGATTGATTTTGAACAAGGGGAAACCAAGAGGTACTTACGGAAGGAAAATGAGGGAATACCACATAACGTTGAAACAGCAGACTTGGCAGCAAATTCCGGGAAGAATGTTCAAAAATTGACTTCGATGAAGAATTTGGTCTGATCAGGTCTTTCTGTCGATAAGCTTCTTGATTTTTCTTGCGTCTTTAACGTTCTTCGTTCTTGGTCCGGATTTCCAAATAAATCGTAAAACGAACCGTTGATATACGTTTTGGCAATCCTGTTCACAGCGCCAGTTAAATATTTTGGATGAAAACACAAGTTTTTATGTACACCAAATATTTATTGAAGAAGAAGTTAACAAGTTAATGATTTGACGATTCAATCAACACTGATCAAAAATAAATTTTATAAAAAGGAAAAAAGCACAAAATGATTATTTTGCAGAATTGCGAAAAGTAAATTACACGGGTTTTTATGTCTTAACGGATGTAGCTTGATTTTGTTTAATATTATATGATATTTCCTTTAACTTTAATTCTTAGGTCGCTGTACCGGCTGCAGGGTCGGCGTCCGTAACACGCGCGTTGACCTTTTTTAAAATGGAGGTCATCGCCGATAGCCCTACTAAACCATTATAAATAAAAAATAAACTCTAAAAAACAAAACAAACAAAATATCACATCAAAGACTAGTTTTAATCTTAAAACTTAAAAATATATTCTTAAAAAAGTTAAAAATAAATAAATTAATCAAAAAATAAAAATAAAACTAAAAAGTCGACCCCTACCTAAGTATTAAAAAATATAAAATACTATACATATATAGCTATAGCTACTTTTTGTAAATTAAATCTATACGTCTATCTTTTAAGTTCGCAAATTTATCTATTATTTGGTCGTAAAATTGTGGGTCTGCATTGAGATTTGAAAGTATAGAATTATATTCTTGTTCTATTGACATCGTTGCTAAGCTTAAAAGCCGTTTTTGTGTAATTGTGTTCCTAAGGTAGGTTTTAATTCGTTTAAGACATGAAAAGTTTCGTTCGGCTGATACATTTTTTGCAGGGATAGTTAAAACTAAATTAAAAAGCTTATATGCTTCCACAAAAATTGTCTTGAAATTTTTAAACAACATATCTAAACTTTTTTCAACACTTAAATTTAAAAATTGTTCATCTCTATATAATACAAAAAGCTCATTTTTTAGCCTATCTTTGTCAAAAATTTTTGGATAACTTTTTAATAAACTCTTAAGTAAGTTGTCTGGAAAGCATTTTGCATATTTCGTTTCTTTTAAAAAAAGGCGTTTCAATTATTGAGAGAATAACGTCATGAACAGGATTCATTTAAACAAAAAATTGGAAAATTTAACTAAGTAAAGAAAACTTACCGGAATTTTAAAAACCAAACTCAATACAACTTGTTGCTTAATAAAAACTGCTAAATCTACCTTAGTGTGTTCCCCACAATAATTAAATAAGAAATTTTACTAATCGAGACAAAAACTATAAAAGATCAGCCAAAAGTTTTAAATAATTTAATCTGAATCAAAACAAAACGAAACAAAACGTACTCTTCGAACGCTTAGAGAACACTATGCTCCCCACCATAGACGGACACGCGATTATCATATGATAAAACCAGAAATCAGAGCAAGCGGCTGCAACCCAAGCTAACTTTATTTCGCCTCACCTAGGACTGAATTCACGTTGTTTATTCGCGAACTTTAGTTGGTGAGTCATTTTCGCTTTCAAGAGGTAAATGGGAGCTTCCGAGGCTGTGAAAATTTCGCCTCTGTCTGGCTTCTCTCGACGATGCACGTTTACTTGACGCGCTTTGCGCCTGGATTTTTATTTACGCTTAGTATTATTGATTGCAACCATGGTTTTTTACATTTTATTGGGTAGAACTGTTGTAAAAATACACTTGTAATAGGCAAAAAGCTAAATACAAAAAGTCGTTCGTTCCTTTATTTTAAGGGTGAGGCGCGGCCTCAGAGGCCTACCCTGACGAGCCGCCACTGGATACAATTCATAATTACATCTTATTTTAACTTTGTATGCCAGTTTTAACAAATGTTCATGAGTGCACCGAATAATTGAAAAATTATTCGTGCCTTCGAATTCCATATCTAACTACTTATACGCATAATCGTAAAATAAGTAAATCAATGTTATTAATTATAAAATTAAACGAGGTTTTATTGTTGCTAAAGTTTACTTTTTGTGTCAAAGGCGATCACACAGGTAACGTAACAGTCTTTTTGTGTAACGTAACAGTCCAAACATTTTTGCTTTTAAAAAAGCAAAAACAATTTTTTTTTTCTTATTTGATATAAAAATTCATCAAGAGCAGACTTTTTGGTCAATGTACAGTTTTTTTTCTTATTTGATATAAAAATTCATCAAGAGCAGACTTTTTGGTCAATGTACAGTAACTTCAAAACCTACTGCCAAAATTATGTAACGTAACAGTACCTGTTTGGATGTTTATCACTCCGAAATAACGAGAGATATGAAAATTTGTATCATTATGAAAAATGTTGCTTGAAAGGCATTCTTTTAGTGGCATACATATAAAATATTCAAAATATCGAATTCTCCGTTTCCGAAAATTTTAAGTAAAAAAATGTGGTCAAATGTAACAGTCCACGTTTTTGACCATATGCGTTATTTTGTTTATTATAATTATAAAATAATTATTTAATGTTTATGTAGCTTAATTTTTACTATTTTATATTTCTTTATCAAACACCTTTAAATAGCATTTTTTATCAAAGCCATCTTGATAAAAAAGACCATGAAAATAATTCCATATTCTATACAATTCATGGTATTTTAAACCGTTGTATCTTCCTAGCAAGGCAAATACACAAAAATTTTTTTTGTTGAAGTTATTAATTTATATTGCGGAGAACATTCTATTAAATTTTGAAGAATATAAAAATATACACCAAATTAAATTTTCATAGCCTACTATATAGTATAATATCAATGGAAGAAAATTGACATTTTCAGTTAAAAGAAGCGTAAATTTAGCACTGAAAAAACTGCATTTGTGAAACCATTTGTATAATTTTAAGCATATATTTAAAAATCACATTGTTTTATGGTTAAAACAAAATATTACGCGATACAAAATATTAATAAACAACTTAGTTATAAACCGATTTGGTAATTTTGTATGCAAACCGGTCAACATGGCCCTGCCTAATTCCTCAGGGTGTTTAAATATAAAAAATTATTCTGGTTTTTGTTCATCCTAAGCATTGGCCTTTACACCCTGAAAGTTTTAAGAAAATCCAATAAGGTCAGCTTTCAATTTTTGTCAAATTTGGTGAAAAATGATAAAATGACTCTATTAGTACAACGTTAATAACTTATTTTAAATGTTACACCCTGTGTGTTTTTACATGATCAAAAAGAAAATTAAAAAATATTTCGAATGATGTAACTATTTCCTCCTAAATTTAATAATTTCAGAAATATGTAACAATTTTTAATTAGACCAACCCAGAATAGCCAAGAACGCCTAATGTAAAAGTACACCGAAAAAAATAATGTAGTTGAGTTAACGTTTACCTGAATGTCCTTTTTGAAACGTTGTTTCATCAAAAAACCTTGGATTAATCTATATTTTGGTGTAAAAGCAATAGTCAGAGTTTGTCAAAGTTTATTTGTTTAATTGACAGTTAAAATATTAATTTAACATAAACTAATTTTTTGAATTAAAATGTTTATCCTATTTTGATTTGATAGCTGGAATTGGTTGAATCAAATACTGAAAATTAGTATTACCTAAAAAAAACTATTAAATTAAATTAGTTTCTCTTTAATCCAAAACATTAAATTTGTTAATTTAACAAATTGTAAATGTTACTTTAAAATGTTAAATTTACATTCATAAAATTGCCGTGAAGGGCGCTTCGAATAACCACGCCACGTCATTAGACTGTTGATCACGTGTTCTTACATCTCGCCACAGTTGGCTTACGAAATAAGGTATATAAGCTCAGGTAGCCGTTTGTTTTGGGTGTGTTCCACAGTGGAACTTCCACTACACCAAATTGCCCGACACTGATAAGACCCCCAATATAGGTCGAAACAGCTGTCTGTCGGTATTTATAGTAGGTGCACTCAAAACAAAAACTCTGGCGAGGTGAGGGTTTAATTCTTTCTTCTTATATAGAATTTTACTTTTACATTTTCAGAATGTTAACCCAATCTTTTTGGAACATTAGCGCAAATTATTTTAATTTAACATTTTATTGGTGTTAAGTGAATATGCTAAAAAGGTTTACTGGACATTTCAAGAAATTTACCTTAACACCCTAAGAATGTTAAATTAACCAAATTAGCAGATTAGAACAAATATTCTCATTTTGTTCATTTGACTGTTATTTTTTGTTCAATTAAACAATACAATTTGACATTTTTAATGGTTAAGTAAACGTGCAAAAACCATTGCTTGTATTTAAAGTACATAAAGAGTTGAATTAATATTTTGGTTGTTGTTTCAACAACCTATTTTTTTCAGTGTAAGAATTAATAAATGCTTGAATGTAAATGGATGACACTTTGAACATTTAGTAATGAATTAGTATTAAAAATTGTTAATTAAAATATTGTTGGTTTATTAAATTGTGGTCTAGTGGTTAGTGCTGCTGACTACAAGCCGGAGGTCGTGGGTTCAAATCCCACCAGGGGTATGGCTGTTTATTTGTGTTGTCCTATTGTGTAATAGTCCTTCGGAGGGGACTTTAAGCCCGCGGTCCGTTCCTACCCCTAACCCGCACAAGCCATTCAGTTGGCTTATGGGACTTCTTAAGAAGTAAGGGTGGAACTAAAAGAGCACTTTTGTATAACATAAACGTAACAATTAACTCTAAACTACAATTGCAAGATGAAAAAATTAATCAACTACAAAAGGAAAACAAAAATCTTAAATCAAAAATAAAATACATAGAACAGAATATTAAAAGGGAATAATCTTATAATATTTGGGTTAAAGGAAGAAAGTCGTGAAAATTTAGAGGATAACTAGTTATAAGTAATTTATACCAATACCTCAAGCTTGAACTCCAATCCTGCGAAATTGAACTGGTTTATCGCATTGGGAAAACACAAAATCAAAATCGTCCCATTCTTGTTAAGTTTTTAAGCATAAAAACTAAACAAATCATCTTAAAGAAGTGTTATCTACTAAAGGGTACAAATATCTCAATTGCCGAAGACCTCATAAAAGAAAATCAAGAAGAGCGAAAAATCTTAATCAAACACTTGACTGCGGCAAAAAGTTGTAACCTCAACTTGAGGGCTATGGCGAACGGCAGCTTAGCAGCGGAGAGATAGGTCGATGGGCAAATGTTGTTTCTCAATACGTACGTGTTTTTACTAAAATAAATCCAAAATTGGGCGCCAGTGTCTTATTATGGCCAGTTGTTAAAATCCAAGTAAGTCAGACACAATCTTACTAAAGACTAAGGGTTGTTATTAAAAGTCAAGTTTATAAAAAAATAAATCAGTTATATTTGTTTCACCGATGTTGAAATGATCACTTTGTAATAATAAATGTTTGTAATAATAAATGTTTGATCTGTAATTTTGGTGCACCCTTATATGGACATATATGGTTTACAAAAACCAAAGTCTGATGGACTAAATTAACTGACAAAATATTGTCGATGATACAAAAAATATATACTTAAAATAACTATGATGAACGCAACTTAAAAGTACACAAACTATAAGGAGTGTAGTGCACGTGAACATTAATATTCAAAATTGGTACGACCTGTTCGTAGTTGGGGCCCTGGTAGATTGTGTCTCCGAATGGGTTGGCTTCTGATGTTGAAGTCTCCTACCATGTCAGATTATACAGGATGGCTTTTAAATAACGTAAGAACTTGCCATTATCCAAAACAAGTTTAGGGTAAAAAACCATTTCTTTACAACAAATCTGATATTTATAAAAAGTCTTACAAAAAACTCCAACATAAAAACCCCTTGTTTAAAGGAGTTTTTATAACTATACAACGTCAGGACTGGATAAAGACCAAAAATGAGGGAATAACACAACCCCTGAGCTCATCGTACCACATGAAAATTACTTTAGTTGGAAATATTACAATTAGATTGAGAGATTTACCACTTATTATTGGAACTTTTCCATAATTTAAGCACAGACTTAACTCTCATCTAATCGCTTCAACAACCAAATCGAAAAGGACGCTTCACTTAAAATTTGTTGCGTATACGCACTAAATTTACTATAGTAAATTTAGTGCGTAGCTAAATTAATGCGTAGAAAACCTGCTGGAAAAATCGCGAACCCAATCTGGCTATGTTGCCTATGTAAACAAACATTTTTTAAAAGAATTCCCACAAAGTCTACCAGGACCCAAACTTCAACCGTCAATACTCCCTCAGCCACACTTGCACTGATACGCCCCTAGTAGCATACTCAAAAACCCAAATACATACCCCCCTAAACGCAATCATTTAGAAAATTCCCTCCACTGACATTAAATTGTCAATAACGGCAAACCAGCTACCAAAATGAATATATTAATTATAATTATCATTATAACTACATACCTCACACGGAAGTGTTTGTGTTGCATACTATCAAATTACAGTTTTTGAATAAAATTAAAAGAAATGGCTTAAAAAGAGTTTTAAATACCGGCAATGCTATTCATGTGTCAGTAAAAGGAATCCCAATAGAACTAATAGATTTTCTTGGAAAGAGGCATTTAAAGAACTAAACAATTATCCTTGAGAGTAAAACTAAAAATAAAACACTTAACCGTGTACATCCATACCGTTCTAGATGTAAAAAAAACTATTAAAATAAAATAAATGAGTAACTGTCAAAATGACGGTTACAAAGTGAGGGTCAAACAGCAAAAATTAGAGGAAACACACTTATTATTAATAATAAGGTATGGGCGGCAAAAGACTTACAAAAACTAGATAAAGGTACTTTATTAAATACTGAAAAATTACAAGCTAAAAAAGATCGGACTGAAACATCACCAAGGAGCCAAACCACAACTGAAGAGGAAATACAACCTACATTTCCGGCACAATCAAGCACCAATATGAATGATTCACCCAAAGAATCTCGGTATCCATTTCGTAAATCCAAAGAATACGAAAAACAAGGGGCCAAACCTAAATCTAATGCATCTCAACATTCGCAGTATTAGAAATAAACTATTAAATTTAGATGAGTATGTAAGAAGTCACCCTGTAGAAGAGAAAATAAATTTCCTTTGTTTCACAGAAACCTGGCTCGAACCAGGAGAACATAAAAATATAAGTTTAAATAACTATAATCTTGTAAGTAATTTTGCTAGAAGTACCTTTAAACATGGAGGTACTTCTATTTCTTCAGTAAACCATCAAAAATGCACTAATATTGACAAATACAATTACTTAATTTCTGAAAAAGATATTGAATTTTGTATAGTCAAATATGGAAAAATATATATCGTCCCCGTTCTGGCAAAAGTCATTAACTCCATTTTTGTCTAAAAGTAGTTGACTACCTTCGCGATCATAGAACAATTATATCTGTGGTCTAGAAAAACTTATTAAGTGCAGTATTGTATTTTTAGCATGCTAAAAATACAATACTGCACTTAATAAGTTTTTCTAGACCACAGATATAATTGTTATATGATCGCGAAGGTAGTCAACTAGCATGCTAAAAATACAATACTGCACTTAATAAGTTTTTCTAGACCACAGATATAATTGTTATATGATCGCGAAGGTAGTCAACTACTTTTAGACAAAAATGGAGTTAATTACTTTTGCCAGAACGGGGACGATATAATCTGCATGTATTGCTCTCCGACGGGTGACTTTCAAAAATTCTAATCAACATTAGAACTTCTAGTTTCACAATTTTTTTCCAAACCAAATACTAAAATTATTCTTTGTGGTGATTTCAATATCAATTTTTTAATTGAAAGTATCGACTGTCTTTAATTGTTAACGCTTCTACTAACTTTTACAACTTTTTACACGCCGACACGTAAAAATCAAAATGGTAGTACTTGCATTGACAATATTTTTACGAACCTCACAGAACACAGAATACTTACATCAGAAACAGGTCTTTCAGATCATAAAGAACAAACATTATGTGTGCAAGTACCAACTTCAAATAATATTGATTCGTACGTGATTAAAAGCATTTATTCTCCTTCAAACATAAACAAATTTATAAATGATATCAATCAAAAGTTAATTTATATCAATGACACTCACAGCCAAAACATAAATGACCAATTTTTAGACCTTTTAAATACCTGCAACTGCTCATTTGAAAATTGTTTTGTACCAATAAAAGTCAAAATAAAACAAAAAACTTGGGTGAGTAAAGGAATTAAAGAGTCTTCAAAAAACAAAAGATTATTACTATCATTGCTAAGTAGTATAAAATCTGTAGAATTTTGCTGTAAAGAAATCTTAGAGTCTTATATAAAACAATATTGTAAAATTTATAAAAAAATATTAAAAAAAGCTAAACAAATATCATATGAAAACAAAATAAAAAATAGTGAAAATAAAACCAAATCTGTTTGGAATATTGTTAAAGAAGAAACCGAAAGTAATACAAGAAATGAAATAAAACTAAATATTAATAATGTCACAATAAATAATAATCAAGAAATTGTTAACCATCTAAATAAATATTTTTTAAATTTTATAATAACAACCAAAATTAAAACATCTGAATTTTCTGAAATAAAAAGTTTTTTAGAAAAATGCTGTCCAATACCAATACCAAAAGTTTTTTCATCAGTCCCACAACAGGTAATGAAATAACTATATGAGGCGCCGTTTGTGCCATAATTATAAATAAAAAAAATATGTTAATATAAAACAATATTTTAAAAATATATAAATGTAAATCAAAAATTTTAAAATATAATAATATAATATGCGTAAATATATTTTATCAATAAAATTTATATATAAATATATATATATATATATATATATATACATATATATAAATATATATTATCACACAAAGTTATTTATATTTGCTTAACCGTTATCATTTATATTTTTAGCAGTTTATCCATATATATTTTTAGCATGTGCCATAATCAGGGTTGGGTATCTACCTACATTTTTGTTTTCGACATGTAGAAAACCTTTTTCGACGTTTTCGACGGTAGAAAACGTAAAAAAGTAGAATACTGTCAAATATCAAAAAATGTGAGGTTATGCAAGTTTGTTGTTTATTATGATTTGTTAAATGTTGTGAAAAATCAGACACCTACCATAAATTTGAAGTTATTTGGAGTTTTTTAACATTATTATGGTGGGAAAAAAGGGCCACGTTTGGTTGGGAGACCCCAACATAATTTTTGGCATGAAGGCAAATTTTTATCAATTATAGAGAAGTGGAAGGAGAAGGTCGAATAAGGTAATTTACGTAGGTAGAAAACCCTATAGGTTTTCGACGCAAGTCGAAAACAAGTTTTCTACCCTTTTCTACCAAGGTAAATTACCTAAGGTTTTCTACTGACCCAACCCTGGCCATAATATACAGTTGGTTGCATACGCAGCGGGCGCTTACTAATGAAGTTGGCGTCTTTTCACATTACGAGTGGCAGCACTGGAAGGACATTTCAACTGTCAAAGTTGTTCATGTTTAAACAAAAGTGATTTTAAAACAGTGTTTTGCGTCATTTTGCGTTTTCGTGAGGTTGTGGCGAGTTATTAGGTTTATAATATAAACTTTATACCATAAATTTTATAATACAAAAGGTGCGGTCGTTGTCGTAATATAGTTGTTATATTACTTTAATTAATACACTGTACACGTTAAACATAGTTTATTAAACAACAATATTAGAGAACACGTTGACATCTGTCTGAGAAGTATTTGTTAAATCATGGCTATTATGACACCTCCCCTTTTACAAAACTAACTAAATGTTTAATACATAACAAAATCCCTAAACCTATGGGGTATTTTTATGTCTCTCTTATTACTAACTCTATCTGACACATTTGAACTAAACTGCGCACCACTCAATGTGTCGCGACCAAAAAGTTCGTCCTTTTTTAAAACGACATAACTTTTTTGTTTCTTGAACGATTTTATTTTGGTCTGTGATGTCTGCTAACCCCATCCTCTGGCAATTCATTCTATAGATATTAAACACACGGTTCTTCAAGTAAATTTTCTACAGGGTGATATGTAAAACGGTGAAAAATTTCAATATTTTCATCCAAGCCCCGTTTGTAAAACAATAATTTTTTTTTCGTTTTTACTTTGAAATAATGAAGTAGTATGTGTTACCTTGAAACGTTCTTCAAATTTTTTTAATTGGTATCTTAGCAACGAAAATATGATTTTTTTTCGAAAAGAGTACATTTAAGACTTTTTGGTAGGGAATATACTCAGTCTTTTTAAGAACAAGAAAATAAGATGGAATGAATAATTCCGAACAAGCGACAAGCAACAAACTTCCATTATTTTTAGAGGGCCTCAGCTAAGACCACTTTTTCAAAATGACATTTTAGTGAAAATTTGCGAAAACTAAACCTGAACCGATATTTACGTTCGTGACATGTTTTCTTTATAATTTTGACCTTCTGATTGTGATTCAGTTGTCAAATTTAAGTTTCAGATAAAACCAAAATCATCAAGAATCAAAATTCGTTGTTAAATGTCTTAATAAAATCCGATTGCTGTCGTGTTTCTTGCATATTTATGATGAAAATGCCATTTGGGGATTCATTTTTTGGGCGAAATTACTGCAATTTGTTTGAGTGGTTAGGATAATGTTACATAACTTACATTTACATTGCGCAGTAGTGATAACATCATTGATAAGTACCTAATTGGTAATAAAGTTAAATACAAATATTTTTGTTCATTTTTGAAAATTGTATGCGTAGATATAATCATAATCAAAACTTCAACATTCAACAGAAAAATGTAACAAACAATAACAATAATACCTTTCAATATTTCGTTGGCCCTCCCCTAAGCCGTAATAATTCGTTAACCCTCCTGGGCATTCCCTCGACCAAGTTCCTTAGAAATTTCTGGGGTACCCCATTCTTCCTGAATAGCATTTACCAATTCATCCAAATTTTTTATGCCTCCTTCCCTCTCTTTCATCTTCAATTTTATCCTGCTCGACACATGCTCAATGGGATTCATATCCGGAGACAAAGGTGGCCAATTCATTTTCTCAATATGGTGGTCCCTTAAATACTCATTTACGATATGTAAAAAACAGTAAAAACCAGCAATCGGATTTTATTGACACATTTAACAGCCAGGAATTGTTTTCGAATCTTGATTCTTAGTGATTTTGGTTTTATCTGAGACTTAAATTTGACAACTGAATCACAATCAGGAGGTCAAAATTATGAAGAAAACATATTACGAAAGTAAATATCGGTTTAGGTTTAGTTTTTGCAAACTTTTACAAAAATGTCATTTTCAAAAAGTGGTCTTAGCTGAGGCCCTCTAAAAATAATGGAAGTTTGTTGCTTGTCGCTTTTTCAGAATTATTTAAGGAACAATCTTTCACCATCTTATCTTCTTGTTCCTAAAAAGACTGAGTGTATTGCCTAAAAAAAAGCCTTAAATGTACTCTTTTGAAAAAAAAATCATATTTTCGTTGCTAAGATTCCAATTCGAAAAATTTGAAAAACGTTTCAAGGTAACACATAATACTTCATTATTTAAAAGTAAAAACGAAAAAAAAATTATTTTATTACAAACGGGGCTTGGATAAAGTTATTGAAAATTTTCACTGTTTAACATACCACCCTGTAGGAAATTTACTTGACCAACCGTGAGATTCATATCTATAGCATAAATTGCCAGAGGATGAGGCTAGTAGACATCACAAACCAAAATAAAATCTTTCAAGAAACAAAAAAGTTATGTCGTTTTGAAAAAGAACGAACTTTTTGGTCGCGACACATTGAGTGGTGCGCAGTTTAGTATTAAGTCGTTGAGTTATAAATCTGATTTTGGGAATTACAAATTAAGAATATGGAGGTTCAACAATATTTTGCACAATTAGTTGATGATGTAGGCCAAATGGAAGACCTAATAATGCAGAATAATATTGATATTCGACTTCTCGAAGAATTCTTCACCTTAAGGTGCTGTTAAATTGGAGAATCACTGCTAAACTTTTGCTGTCTTTATGGGTATTTATCAAGCTATTGATGCTGGAATTCTTCATAATTTAAACAAAGCTTATGGAATAATTTGGAATTTATATTATACTGTTGACTGAACGTTTTATCCAAAGAACACCTTTGCCTTATATCTATGAATTGAACCAATGTATGTAACATGCCACAAACATACAGGTATCACGAGAACGCAAAAGTTTTGCGGCAAAACACAACACAAAACGCTTGTTGCACTTTTGTTTTAAAAATGTGACAGACTGTCACTGACAGTTGAACTGTTCTTCCAGTGCTGCCACTCGTAATGTGAAAGACGCTAACTTCATTAGTAAGCGCCCGCTGCGTATGCAACCCAGTATATATTATGGCACATGCTAAAATATATATGGATAAACTGCTAAAAATATAAATGATAACGGTTAAGGAAATATAAATAACTTTGTGTGATAAAATATATATAAATAAATTTTATTGATAAAATATATATCTCAATTTATAATTTTATTTCTTTAAGTAATATTTTATAATTTTTGATTTACATTTATATATTTTTAAAATATTGTTTTATATTTATTAATTTTTTATTTATAATTATGGCACAAACGGCGCCTCATATAACTAATTTAGCATTACAATTTAAAAATACCTTCTCTTGTGGTTGGGATCAATTACCCTCTTTTATCTTTAAAAAGATAATTATTTTGTTGGCAGACAAACTCGCTGATTTAATAAATAAATCTTTTGAAGTTGGCATTTTTCCAGATTGTTTAAAAAAATCGGATGTGTGTCCTGTTTTTAAGGGAGGCGAAAGTTATGAATGTGCTAATTTTAGACCTATATCTCTTTTAATAATGACCTCGAAACTTATTGAAAAAGTAATGTTAGTGCGTTTTGAAAACTTTATTATTAGTTCCAATATAGTTACTAAAAATCAACATGGATTTTTAAAAAAAAGGTCTACAAACTCTGCCCTATTTAACATTAAAAAGGATATAATTAAAAAATTAGACAACAAATCAAACGTATAAGGTCTTTCATACGACTTTCGTAAAGCATTTGATAGTGTAAATTTTGAGGTAATACTTCTAAAACTCGAGCACTATGGTATAAGAGGGACAGCTCTTTCTTGGTTTGGGTCCTATCTTAAAAACCGATATCAAAGGACAAAAATAACAACTAAGTTTAGCACTGCTTACTCAGAGTGGGGTGAAACTTTGGCAGGGGTCCCACAAGGATCCATTTTAGGGCCATTTTTGTTTTTACTTTATATTAATGATTTGCCAGCCAACGTCTCAACGGCCACAACAACTATGTTTGCAGATGATACTTTTTTATAATTCAAAAAAATCGTATAAATATGACAATTAATAAAATAATAAAAACTTGGTGCACTCTTAACAAAATTGAAATTAATTTTGAAAAGACAAAATGTGTGTATTTTCATCAAAGACAAATCAACACTGAGCATCCTACTTTAAATTTCAATATCAATTATGAAAATAAAGAACGAGCTTTAGGTTTAATTATAGATTCTGCTTTGAACTGGAAGAACAACGTTAATACATTATGCAACTCATTGAGATCTGCCTGCTACTGTCTAAGAATTTTAAAACTTAAAGAAATTAGCGTAGAGACGTTACAATTAGTTTATTTTAGTTATTTCCAAAGTCGCCTCAGATATGGTATAATTAACTGGGGCTCTTCAGTAACGTCTTCCAAAATTTTTATATTACAAAAATACGCCCTAAGAATAGTCCTAGGTTTAAAAAGAAGGGACAGTTGCAGGGAATACTTTAGACTAAAAAATATATTAACGTTTCCTTCCTTGTTTATTTTCGAATGCTTAGTTTTTGTACATAATAATAAAAATGAATTTAATTTTTTTTATGCAAACACTCGCCAAAGTGGTCTAATTATGTACGAATCAAATAACACCAGTTTATTTCAAAGAAGTATTTTGTTTTTAGGACCAAAATTTTATAACAAACTTAATAAAAATATTAGATCTTTAAATTTAAGGAGCTTTAAGTACACCATTAAACAACTCTTAATTTCAAAAGCTTATATAGCTATGGTGAATATTTGGATGATAATTCAGTTTAATAATCTGGTTAAATAATTTTGGATTTGGTTTGGTAAGAAGAACACAAATATTGTTCCTTATTATAGTTTTTATTTTAATGTTATAATTTTTTATATTTTTTGTATTTTTTTCAAGGTATTGCCATATTTTCATTTTTTACTTTTCTATACAACTGTACTTGTTTTTTGAAAATAAACGTTATTATTATTATTATCATTATTATTATTATTATTATTATTATTATTATTATTATTATTATTATTATTATTATTATTATTATTATTATTATTTAGTATACTTTACCTACCCCACTATCACAGCTTATTACGAAAATCAAATATTGAATAAAATAATCAAAACATCAAACAAGTTTTATTTAATTATTAGATTAAAATATTAAAAAATTTGATAAATTCAATATATTTTTTACTAACTATTTAGATATATTTTGCACGAATCAATCAAATGATCTGATAAACTTTATCCTAATTATTCTTAATTTTGCCAAATTTTTGATAACTATTTCTTAAAAAATAGATTAAACTGACCTAAAAAGTGTTTAATTGGGATTCAAAAATTGGTAAATTTAAGAAAATATTATATAAATTCTAGAATATCGTAGACGAATTTAATTTAATTTTTACAATAATTATTTTAAATTTTGTTGTGATTTATAAAACTAATTTGCTGCTATTTGTCACGGTTTGATACATTTTAGTACAGTCATCTTGGTCAAAAAAAGGGATCAACCTCGGAATCTAACGGAATAAGCTGAATTTTTGTGAAAACCTTTATTTTAGTATTATAAATGTTGTCTCAAAAGTAACATATGCCAACGCGTGAGCGGCCTTAGATATTCAAGGTCAAAGGTCGCAAAAATCAGTTTTTTAAGAATATCTCGTTTTCACTGCCCCCTATCATATTTGCATTTATTATAAAAGTTGTAGGGAATAAAATTCTCTACAAATTTTGTTTACAAAATTTTTTTATATGTCGAACCGTTTTTGAGATAGAGGGCGCAGAGTGTGGACACACTGTGGAGCGCTCAGCCATACGTACCTTCAGCGCAAGTTAAATCGTGAATCCCAATCTATTATAGCGTTTTTTTAATAATATAATAAATATTACTAAAATAAAAATGTAATACCAGATACTTATATTTATATTTCTTTTAAATCAAATATATTTTATCTTCATATATATCTTATATTTTAATTTAATTTTAATGAAGGATAATTGGATCGTAGTAGGAAAAAATGTTTTTATTTATATCAATATTATTATTATTATTATTATTTTTAATCTTTATCTTCTTCATCCTCATCTTCTTCAGGTTGGCCAGCAATTTCAGACTCATTCTCATCATCACTCTCCTCGTTATCATTGACATTAATTGTCATATCTTCAAAAACTTACTTATAACGCGTTTGTACTTATGCAGATTTTTTTGCCTTTGTTGCCTCATCTGCGACTTCACCACAAAATAAGCAAAATATTTTAAAATTAAACACATCATTCCCTTTTTTACGAGGTACAGTTGATTACGTTGAAGGTTCAGTCTCTTCAAGGCGACGTTTTGCTGCTGCAATTTATAGTACGCTATAGCGTACAATTTTCGACACTCATTATGAACGTTCACAGAAGTCAAAGTATTTAGGTAGTTTATGTTTATTTCTCTCAATAATTGCTTTTTTTTAAGTCTTTATACCGCGCACAAAAGTCACAGAATCACCTTCAGAAAGTAACTTATTACACTGTGCGACAATTTTCGGGTCATCGAAATCAAACCGCACCGGACCATTTTTTTCTGAAAATATACCTATCCAATAGCAAAACCCTCGCTGGGTTTGTAAAAGTTAGCTCGAATTTTTTTTTATCGCCGTTTGTATTTTCGAGCTTTATATACCCCAATTTAGACCTATAAATCGATTTTTTTCGCATACATTCGATTTATATCGTCAAGATTTTTTGTAGAAATGTAGATACTGCACAAATAAACCCATTTTGTGAACAACCTTTATCCCAAAAACCCAATTTTTGGGACCAAATATTCAAAAATTATTTTTTTTTTAATTTTTTGATAATATTTAAAATTTCTTGCTACTTTTCTGGCAAACATGTTGTAAAGTACATATACTAAAAGAAGTAATTTATAAAATAAGCACACAAAACTTAACTTTAAGTTTGATTATTTGCTGGAAAATAATGTTTAAACAAGATTTTCCAAAATATTCATCTTTTCACACTCAACACCAAATATTCTGCTGAAAAATCTGTAGGAAAAAATTTAATAGATAAAATAGAATTGTAGAAAAGTACAGAGAGTTTTATTTTTTATTTTGTATTAATTTTATTATTAAAAAACTTTTTTATATCAAAACATTGCGTAATCTGGTTCATTGCTCAAGAATTCAATCCCTTCCACTTCTTCTCCTTTATTTCCTTGCTCTTCATTTTCATTTTTTGATTCATCACTGAAGAATTCCATCCCTTCCACTTCTTCTCCTTTATTTTCTTGTTCTTCATTTTTATTTTCTTCCTGATCGTAGTCAAAAATATGTTTACTTCACCAAAATGTTTCGGCTAGTATGGCATCTGGAGCTTGTGTTCCTCTTTATCTAGACTCAAATGGCATCGCAGTTTGATGATTGTGTCGATAACTGTCGACTGAAGTAGTCAAAATGGCGATGAGGGAAATGAATTTTTAGCGACATATTCACTCCAATTTTGGAAAAAAACATCCAACATTCGTCGCAGAGATCCTTCATAATTGGGAGAAGGATGTTTGCCTAAAAGTCCAACGATGATTTCTCTTATCGACGCCCACGCAACTATCTCATTGTCAACCAAGGCCCTGTCAAAGTCTTCATACTTTACCAAATTCCGAATATCAGGACCATTTAAAACGCTTGAAATGAAATAAATATAAAAAATATATGAAATGAAGGGATGGAATTCTCCATTGATGAATCAAAAAATGAAAATGAAGAACAAGAAAATAAAGGAGAAGTGGAAGGGATGGAATTCTCCAGCAATGTATCAGATTACTCAATGTTTTGATATAAAAAAGTTTTTTAATAATAAAATTAATACAAAATAAAAAATCAAACTCTCTGTACTTTTCTACAATTCTATTTTATCTATTCAATTTTTTTCTTCAGATTTTCCAAAGATTTCGGCAAAAAATTTGGTGTTGAGTATGAAAAGATGAATATTTTGGAAAATCTTGTTTTCCAGCAAATATGTAAACTTAAAGTTCAGTTGTAAATTACTTCTTTTAGTATACTTTACAACATTTTTTCCAGAAGAATCAGAAAGAAATTTTAAATATTATCAAAAAATTGAAAAAAAAATAATTTTTCGGATATAGGTTGTTCATAAAATGGGTTTATTTGTTAAGTAACTACAATTCTACAAAAAATCTTGACGATATAAATCGAATATATGCGAAAAAATCTAAGTCTAAGTCTAAATTGGGGTATGTGAAGCTAGAAAATACAAACGGTCCCAAGCAGCATTTTAAGTAAAAGCGTAGAGCTTTGAGGCAATATTACTTAATTTAAGTAAATATTTTGTTAAATTAGCCTTAAAAATTTACTTTAAAGTAAAACTTTTTTTAAAGTTATAATATAAGTTTTATTTATGTTATTTTTACTTATTTTAATAACCCTTAAGTTTCAACACTTTAAAGTATTATGAGGGACGTCATTTTTACGAAAGAAAATTACTTATAAGTGTATTTCATCTAAAGGAAAATTTAACGGTAATTTTAACGTCAGAATTTTTACTTAATGGTAAATGTTACTCATAAGTCATAATTTTACGATATTAAGACCACTTTATAACCGTAAATAATTCCTATTCGCCTGGTAATTTTTAGGGTTATTAGTGTGGTAATAAATACTAATAATATTGACTAAACAAGGAAAAATAAGCTTAAAGTAAAAAATAAAACTTTGCGGGAATTTTTTTTTAGGCCGCCATAATGAGTTTTTTAAGATGGCATCCATTACTTATCTAAACATTTATATAATATTTTTTCATGAATATCTTTCTAAAATATAATAAGAAAAGTTTTAGTTATTAAAAAATGATTAAAACTAAATGATTTTTCAAAGATTTTATAAAATTTTGTAGGTTTTAAGTTTTGTTGAATTTTTACCCAAGCAATAATTTTTCTTAAAACCGTAAAATATTTAGAGGGCATATAATTTTTAAGACGTATCGTATCTATTTTTATCAATAAAATAATGTGCGTTTGAGTTTTAATGCAAAATATCAATGGTTTTGACAATTTAAGTTATATTTTTTAATTTTACTCTAGGGTGGCCTTTATTACTTTGTAATTACTTAAGTACCTACCATTTTGTAAAATATAAATTAAAAGAACAAAGAAATTACGAGTATCAATGTTAAAGAAAGAGAGAGCAAACAGTTAGTAATTATAGCGTTATTTTTACGTAAATTTGTGGTATTTATATTGTTTTTATTACGTAATTTTCTCAGAAGATCAAAAAGGTTATTATGTGGGTAAAATAACGAAATAAACCATTCCCCAAATTTGGTAATTTTTCGTATCTATACCGTTATAAAACCGTTTTGGTTAACCGTAAAAAATACTTTAAAGTTGACTTAGTAGTAAATTTGTAGTTATTTAAACTTAAAATGCTGCTTGGGGTCATAAAAAAATAAATCGAGCTAACTTTTACAAACCCAGCGAGGGTTTTGCTATTGGATAGGTATATTTTCAGAAAAAAATAGTCCGGTGCGGTTTGATTTTTGGTGTTGCACAGTGTTACAAATAAAACACAAATCAGCCATGTTAACCTTTAAAATATTACGAATATTATCTGTCACAACCCTAGACCTATACATAGGGTCACAACTTGCTTTAAATATAGGTATACCTAACCTTTTTATTTATAGCAAGCCCACTATAGTATTTATTTCCACCTTCTTAGTAAATGACATTTTATAGGTTAATTTTGTGGTTTTTGTAACCAAGTAAACGATACATTATGGGAACAGACCTGTAAAGTTTTACAGGCTTGTAGAAAAGCAATTTATGAAATGAAATGTTACATTTGACATATTAATTAAAACTTTAAATTTGAAAATCGTTATCTTAAGGTGAAAATAAAAGTTTGTACGTGTCACGCTTTGCAATTAATCTTTACTAGGCTCACTGGAATATGGGGTTTGCTCCTGCGTCGCTCACCCCACAAACTTCCAGCTCGCCCGTAAAGATTCATTTACACGTAAATAACTATTACAGGTCTGTTATTTTAAAAGTAATATCTGGATCCAAGAGATGACCAGATAGGTACATATTCAAGGCAAATTCATTTAATGTCTTTTCTTCTTAAAATCCATTTATCATTAATTAGAATAACATTAGAATATATTTAAAAAGATTCACTTAATTATTTAATTATTTGTATACAATATACAATATACAATATACATATATGTCAAAAGTAAGTAATATTTAATGACTATCTGTTTTAAAAAAATATATAAAAATAAATATAAGGTTTTAAATTTAAGTAATATTTAATAAATAATTAATTAAAAAAACGGTATAATAGATTTGGATTCATGATTTACCTTCCGCTAAAGGTACGTATGGCTGAGCGCTCCACACTCTGCGCCCTCTATCTCAAAAACGATTAGACGTATAAAAAAATGTTTTAAACAAAATTTCTAGAGAATTTTATTCTCTACAACTTGTATAATAAATGCAAATACGATAGGAGGCAGAGAAAAGGAGATATTCTCAAAAAATTGATTTTTGCGACCTTTGACCTTGAATATCTAAGGCCGCTCACACGTTTTCATATGTGACTTTTGAGACAACATTTGCAATGCTAAAATAAAGGTTTGTACAAAAATTCAGCTTATTCCGTTAGATTCCGAGGTGAAATGCCTGAAATAGATGACTGGACTATTTAAGCATAGCACTGTAACGGGTGGTTTTTTGGGTTACTGAACGAGGGGAGCGGGGCTGATATCGACTACTATCAGTCCGTTACAAGGATGTTACCACTAATCTGACCTTTAATCCAGCGACGGTTGCCGATGATTTGGTAATCCCAATAAGCACGAATCACCACACTAAGTCACTCGCGACGGATCTTCCGGAACACTTCGCGAATCACGATACTTACGCTTGCCAACCACTGAGTAATTAGAATTAACAGGTACCCAAAGAAACAAAGCAGATTCTAACCACAAACAATATATTTACAATTAAGGAGAAGAATAAAAATTAACAAAGAAAATAAGAAAAATTAATAATTTAAGATTAAAAAACTAACTTTTGAATTAAACTGATAAGCGAAAACTAAATTAACTCTATAAAAAGGTAACCTAAATGAATCTTATAAAACTAATAATTTAAACTACAAAATTTAAACTAAACCGGTCACTTAAGGTGAACTTAACTGCGAGCACCGGTATAAGCAACTTTACAATAAACTTAACAATATACCTGACTTTAATTAATTACTGGGCTTTGGCACTGACACTGACTGGCAAAACTTTGAACGTAACTCGGAAACGACGCGCGCGAAATCTAGCAAGATAAAATCTGCAGAACGCAGTTGAGTCGAGCTTTTAAAGACTCCCTTAAGTCGAGGGCGTGACTTGGCTTAGGGTTGAAGTTTGGCCAATCAGCGGCGTGCAGTGACATATTTCTACCCCTACTTAATGCTGACTTAGGGTGAATTCGGGGTTGCCTAACTACAAAGTTACTTATTTTCTATAAAAATTTAAATCCGTTAACAAAGTCCAAAAAATTAAAATATCCTATGTCGGCAATTACTAACTACCCTTTTACTTCAACCTAAGTTATACATTTAGACAATTTTCTAGGGTTACATTAAATTCTTAGAACTTATCGGTAAAACTACTATACGGCTGGTTATATCCTTATCTTAGTCCTAATTCTTTAATCTAAATGATTATTAACTAAATAAATTTGTTATTATTCTTTTAACTACTTTCTCTATTATTAAATTTTCCAACGATCGATTTAAACAAAGGGAAGCGTTTTCAAATGACCGTTAAGGCTTTCTAAGAAAAACATCATCTGGCTACTTTTCAGTGCGCGTTTCCGCTGGTGAACTTTTTGGACAAAGAAACTTTCTATCTATTTATTTATTACTTCCAAAACATGCTCCTAAGCCCCCCCAAGTGACATCTGGCTCTCTTAAAAAATCCTTCTAAGTATTAAATTTCTTATTACTTCAAAACAACAATTTCTTTGAATTTAGTGAAACTTAAGATTTTTCCCCTATTACATCACTCCCCCCTTTTTAAACGAATCAATAAAAAAAAAATGCAAAAATAACAAATTGATTCGTTAAAAAACCAAGCAACTTAAACTAAAACTAACACATATAAGGTGTACAATCCTCTTAAATCTATACTAATTAGTCTTTCCCTAGTCCATGATTTAAATCAGGCTTAGTCTGTTTTTTAACTTTCACTATGTTTGTGTCACTGTATCAGGCACCAAACACTTCACTTGTTCATCTCTGCACTTTCTAGGTTGGTTTAGTTTTTCTTCGACGTTGCTTCTTGTACTTGTAGGTGTTGGCGCTGATGATTGGATTGCTACCGGGGTTGTTGCTGCTATTCCCTGCATCTGCTATGCTGCTGGTGTATTCTTTCAAGGTTCTTTAGTCATTGTAACGTTTGACCTATAGAATGATTTTGTGCTCATCTTAAATCGTTCTAACTGCTGGGTTCGTCATAACTTTTCTTTCTTCTAGGCTATTGGCTTCTTTTTCTTTCTTTTTGAACTTCTTTGCGTCCCTTGGCAATATTGTTGTTCCTGAGGTGCGGTCGTCTTCTTCGTTTACATCTTGGCATGGTACGTCTGGGATGCTGTGATAGGCTGGAACAGGCTGCTTTGGTCCAATTGGATTATTTGGAATAGGAAACAAGTCTCTCTTTGTTATTGCATTTAAAGCTCTATAGTCTATACAAAATCTATAATCAATGCTACCTGTCTCAGTTTTCTTCTCTATTAATACTATAGGAGCGCTCCATGGGCTAGAACTAGGGCGAATTATGTCATTTTTTAACATTTCTTCAATTTTTTCCTCCACTATTTTCTTTTTAGCCACTGGTACTCTGTAGGGTGCTTTTCTAATTGGACCCTTTGTCCCGTCTATCTCGATTTCATGTCTCACACCCTTCGTGAACTTCAGCGGTCTACCTGACACAGCAAAAATGTCTTCCCAATCCTTTAAAAACTTACAAACTACAATACACAACTCCCTACTGCTAGAAGTCCTGACCACGAATTCCTTATTGTTTCTCGGCAAACTCTCTCTATCCTTTGTAATACTATAATCTTCACATACACGGTTATTCGAAAGTGTCATTTTAATGATTGGAGTATTTTTCTTTATGGACTGAGGTATCGGAGTAACGTTTAGAATTCTAACCACAATTTCTCTATCGTTATTGTTTGATGTATTTTGTAAATTAACTATTGTTTGCTCGGTTACAATTCCCGAAGCTGTGTTGTTGAGTGGTTCACAAATCATAGTACCAGAGGGTATGCGCTTACTTACTCTAATACTAACATTACAACCGTGAAATGCAGGTATACTTAAATTACCTGTTAATTCTAATTACTCAGTGGTTGGCAAGCGTAAGTATCGTGATTCGCGAAGTGTTCCGGGAGATCCGTCGCGAGTGACTTAGTGTGGTGATTCGTGCTTATTGGGATTACCAAATCATCGGCAACCGTCGCTGGATCAAAGGTCAGATTAGTGGTAACATCCTTGTAACGGACTGATAGTAGTCGATATCAGCCCCGCTCCCCTCGTTCAGTAACCCAAAAAACCACCCGTTACAACTGGGGATCCCCCCAAGTGACATCTGGCAAGTATTAAATTTCTTATTACTTCAAAACAACAATTTCTTTGAATTTAGTGAAACTTAAGATTTTTCCCCTATTACAGCACATAATTTAATCGAATGAATTATTGATATTAGTCTAATTTTGAATTGGCGCTATATTAATCAAAAATTTGATTGCAATACTACTTTATTGGATTTATTGTATTCAAAATTTCTTTCCGTGTGGATCCATATAAATATTATTGCATTTTTAAATTCTACGTAAAATTCTACAAATACTGAAGTTTGATTATTTTTTATAACAAAAAATGTGAAAAAAACGCGTATTTTGTATTTGTAATATCAGTAGTGTGCGTTGGATTGTCTTTTATTTCATATTTATAAAGTAATGTAAATGTTAACATCTCTTACAATAATTGTGTTACATTGGGTGATAATAATTATTAAGATATTTTAATCAAGTTTTACACATATGGAGGGTGCGGAAAAGTTTTATATAATATATTATATAAATAAAAACCCCCAGGCCAATTATTTCGAAAACTAAAAGTGACATTTAAATTCTGTAAACGCCAGTTTTTAGCCTCTATGATTGGCTTCACAACTGTGTAAAACATTTGTTTGATTAATACAAGATGTAGGTGGCGCCACTGTGCAAAAAAAATTTTCGATGACAGGACCTTTTAAATTAATTTTTGATCAAATTATGTCCCATTCAAATTTTTCATAAATCCAACATGAAAAGAGATATTTGGGGTTAAGTTTTTTTTAAATAATTTTAACGAGTATTTTAATTATAAATATTTTGAATATGCTTTATTATTAGCAGATGTTCATTTAATTCTGGTAATCATAATTATAGTGATAAAACGCTCGTGTAGCGCTAGATTAAAATTATTACGTCCAGTGACGCCTCAGGGGCCCCCCCTTAACAAATAATATTGGCAAAAAATAATACGCCACTGAGTTTCTCGTAATTTTTATGTTTATTTCGGAATAAGCAACTATAAATATCCTTTTTTTGATCTGTTAAATTGTTTTCATAATATGAAGATATTATCTTGCTTCGTTTTCGAAAAATAAAAATAAAACCATTTGGAAAACAAAAAATCATTAAGAAACAAAACCATAAACTATTAATACGCTATATTTTTTGCTGTTTAAAAACAAAGGTAAAAACATTAAAACATAATAAAATAAAATTAAAGGATGTTTTAAATTTTATTAAAGAACTGGTGAGAAATTATACAAAATTGTTAAAGAAAATTAGAAAAATACCAAAAACCAACTAATAAGGTATGGGGTATTCAAAATTATTGCCGTTTTTATACACACATATCAAATCGATATAATAATTCGGTTCTGCAAACTCTCAAAGTGTATTATGATTAATAGCGGCTATAGTAACATAGATTTTGTTGTACAGGTCAGCCATGTCTTTTATTGGTTCCTTGTAGACTTCATTTTGTAAGCCGCCCCATAAATAAAAGTTAGGGGACCTTGCTGGCCATCTAAGATCCCCATTTGTGCTGATCACTTTTCCTGGAAACGTCATTTAGATGATTCATAACGATATTGCTAGGGCTGCCCTAGTAGGGCACCGTCTTGATGAAACCACATAGTATTTACGTCAATTCCCAAATTTTGTAACAGTAAAGTGAGATCGTTTTGCAGAAATTGTAAATAACAAAGTGAAGTTCATGGTACAAATAGGGCCCGACTATGTAACCATTTGCAATACCTCACCAAACATTTACCCCCAATCGTGTTTGAAATTTAGTCTGTCATATCCAGTTAGGATTTTCTTGGTAACAGTAGCGACAATTAGGTTTATTAATTACTCCATTATTGTGAAACCGGGGTTCGTCACTCCACATAATTTTGTTTAATAAATTTGGATTTTTTTCAAAAAGAATATGAAAATGTGTCAAAAAGTTTAATCTGCGCTGGTTATTTCCTTATTGTAGATGATGCACCAGATGAATCTTGTATGGAAAAAACATATTTCCTTTTAGGAACTGAGTGAAATATTGGTTTCATCTTTTAATATTGAAATATTAGTTTCATCTTTTAATTTTCGTAATGACGATTGTGGGTTATTTTTTACTGATTAAAGGACTAAAGCTACCCCAAGCAGCATTTTTGGTTCCAAAAACCATTGCCAAAGTGGTGATAACTTTAAATTAGTTAAGTATACTAAACAGCTACTTTAATTTTTACTTAAAAGTAATTCTAACTTTTAAATAGCAATATTTTGTAACAGAAACTTAATTTTTCCTTAAATTGTATCTATAAAGTAATAAACATTTAAGTAAAACTTGGTTGCCCCCAAGAAGACTTTGCAACTTTAAAAAAGGTGTTATAAGTAAAAAAAACTTTCAAGTAAATTTAATTTGTAGCTGTTACTTTCGGTTGCTACCTAAAGATTACATTATAATTATTTTTACTTTGTAGTCCCTTTGCAAGTTAAAATCTCGAAACTGGAACATGAGTTAAAAACTACAAAGTTAATAACTTAAAAGTTATTATTTTAGTATTTGGAACGTTTATGGTACTAACCAAAACAACCGTAAAGTGGAAAAAAACTTTAAAGTAGCGAAAACTACTTCAAAGGAAAATGCTTCTTATCGGCCATTTTTTACTGTACAGTACCACGTGGTAATGTAAATAATAAATTATTTTAATTGTTTGTAAATGGTTGTTTACTTTTTAATAAATAGAAATTTTGTTGGTAATAGACGGTATTAATAATTAAATAAAAAAAAAAAATAAATATTAAGATTTTTTTATTTATAAACATTACTAAATAAATAATTTGTTTATACTTAAATATTGATGAAGCGCATTTATTTTACAAAAACTAAATTCATAAGTTCAACAGTAAAATTTAAAGGGTTTATAAATTTACCTGTCTAATTAAACATTATATTGTTATTCTGGAAGTTATAAACTACCAGTACATATTTAATAAACGACGACATTGAAAAGCCAAGTCCGTAGTGGTTCCATTTAAAAAAGGAGGGATAGTATAATCATTATATAAGTTTGACAAAGACAGTTAATATAGAAGTAAAAACAAATAATAAAAGTAATTATAACGCTCTAGCAACGATATTGGAACGTTCTAGTAACGTCCCAAATAGTAGCAGGGTTTATAGCTAGTGACATATTTGCTACCTTTTTGGAACTCAATAATTGTTCCCCACTTTAGTCGTAACTTAGTAATGAAAGAGTAATATAAAGAGACCGGCGACTGTCGCAAAACACTTTAAAGTTTCTTCAATAGTCCCATATACGTAACAAATACTTAAATTGTTGCTTGGGACATTTTCGTCAGTCGTATCCCTCTTCCTTCTTGGAACCGTTTCCCTTTTAAAGCTACCATATGTAGCTAAGTTGGTACACAAAGCTACAAAAGATTTGCGATCTGGCGTTGGTCTCGATAGCAGCGCACAGCTTCTGAAGCATTTTGATGTCATTCTCCATAAACTAAAACCATGTACCTATGTTCAATTTGTCTTGATTTGTATGGTGAACCATTTTTATTTTGGAAATGTAGAAATTGCAAATTCTTACACTGACACTAAGTGAAGAAAAATTTATTTGATGTTTCTAACATTCATTTGTTTTTATTTAATGATTATTGTTTCCCAGAGATATGAAGTGAAATAGTTTATTTTTATTTCTCGAAAAGGAAGCAAGTTATGAAAACAATTCAACAGACCTAAAAGGGTATTTTTAGTTGCATAATCCGAAAAATATATAAAAATTACCAGACACTCAGGGGCGTATTATTTTTTGCCAATATTATTTGATAAGGGGCCCCCTGAGACGTCACTGGACGTAATAATTTTATTCTAGTTAGCGCTACACTAGCGTTTTATCACCAAAATTATCATTACCAGAATTAAATGAATATCTGCTAAAGGATATTAAAAATATTTATAATTAAAATACTCGTTAAAATTATTTAAAAAAAAACTTATGCCCAAATATCTCCTTTCATGTTGAAATTATCAAAAATTTATATGGGACATAATTTGATCAAAAATTAATTTAAAAGTTCCTGTCATCTAAAAAATTCTTTGCACAGTGGCGCCACCTACATCTTTTATTATTTAAACAAATTTTTTACACAGTTGTGAAGCCAGAGGCTAAAAACTGGCGTTTACAGAATTTAAATGTCACTTTTAGTTTTCGAAATAATTGGCCTGGAGTTTTTATTGAAACACCCTGTATTATTCCTATAGGAATTTTTAATGTGGAATATCAGTATTGTGCGTTGGATTGTTTTTATTTCGTATAACAACGTTAAAAAAATTATCAATTTCAGTTCAAAAATTATATTGAAAAAATAAACAAATGTAACAAATAAAACAAATCTAAAGTAATTGTTCAATGTATCGCCCGTGTTGTTCATGACACACATTGATTAGTGTCCAACCGAAGCTTCGGCTTCGGCTTCGACCACCTTCGGCCAAAAAAGCACATTCGGTCGCACATTCGGCTTTGGCCAAAACCAGCCGAAGGATTTTTGCCGAAGCCGAAGGTTTGTGTCCAGGCGCCAGCTGGCAGCCGGCCAGCACCGCTGGCCCAGCGGCTAATATTATCAATATCTACATTTCTAGCAAAATTGATAATACTGTCAAGAATATTTTTATCATTCAGACTTAATAGGTGTGTTATATTGGTTAGAAGTTGGACATTACAATTTAATATTCGGTCTAATTGCTCTTTAATTTGATGGGTGTAGTTATTGCATTTAAAAAAAATTATTTATATCACAATAAGATAGATTGTCACATGAACAATTAGGGGAATCCTTTAAATTTATCAAGTGAGCGGGAAACATACCATGATTAAGTTTTAATCGGGTTATAGTTGTTGAATAAAATTTACTTTCTTCGTAATCTTGGATATGTGGGATACATTTTGGGAGGGTGGGGTGAATTAAGGCATATGGATTTTTTGAAGTTATTACTATTTCTATCTAATTTAAGACTTAATTTAATAGTTGGCCAACTTTTATCTTTTAAATTAAATTACGTTATTTCAAGGTTATTTCGTACTAACCTAACCTATTTTAGGAGAATCTAACCTATTTTGTGTAATCGGTTTTAATAATAAGAAAAATAGTTCGATTGTAATTACCAAAGTAAGCCATATATGTATTATATGTATTATGAAAAATTACTTTTTCTCCAAAAACGAAAATAAATATTTTTACAAGTATAGTTAAGTCCATCCGTGCACACACTGTATATACATATATGTATTATATAATACTTTATGTTTTAGATACATGAAGTACCTATCTTTAAAATATTGTTTTTAATTTCAAACACTATTAAATTACGTTACTCTTTGTATGAACGCAAGTAAATTAAATTAAATTACTTTTAAAGTTGAATTAAATTATATTACGTTATTTCTCTGTTAGAACCCAGCTTAAGATAAATTTGATTAATAGTTTGTCAGCATTCGAGGTAGGTAAATCGTTTAAAAATGTTTTAATGAAAAACAACACTTTGCTATAGCATACTAGCTAACTCTTTTATATTTTATAATGTATTTTTGTTGCTTACATTATATTTGATTTTAAAAACAGCTTTACCAAACTTATAAATTGTCATCTTAATTAGGCGAGGCTTTATTTTATACGTTATTTTTATACTGTTCCATTGATCAATTGTTAACAAACTTTCTTCAACTGAAAAAAAGTATCTGATATTTTGTAATATTTGTAATAAAAAAAGTTATGGTCATAATTATACCCATAAATGTAAAAGCAGTCTCTTAATGACTTGATTAGTGAATAAAGCAGTGGCGCATCTACTGAATTTTCGGGAGAATCAATTATTAAAGGTCCTATAAGTATCCAAAATAACTAAATTGTAGAACCAAATCAGGTTATTACGTTAATTTGTTATAAATAAAAGATAAATTAAAACACCATTTTAAATTTAACAAATTCACAAATCCAAACAACAACTAAATTGTTAAACCAAATGTATATAAAATAATTATTTAATTAATAGTTTATTATATAATATTGTTATGAGAATTAACAAATTTTGTTGCCGCACCTTACAGCGAGTACACTACCTACTGTGCTTTTTATATTTTTGCTTTAATTATATAAAATTTTAAAAGTGCTGCAGACTATAAGTTAGAAACATTTTATGACTTGATAAACTTAGGGCCAGTTTTTCAATGTGATTTAATCCGAGGTTTAACTTCAAACCCCGAGTTAAATTTGGAGTTAACTAAATTCGCGTTTTTCAATTCATTTTGATCCTCGAGTTTATATTAAACTCAGAGTTACTTTAATTCCCAGAAAGGGTATGAGTTAAGTAAGAATTAAAATAAAAAGAGGTTATATATCGTTCTGTTGTGAGTGTTGTATAAAGTGATAATGTGGGACTATGATGTAAATGCCTATAGTAATGCATTCATGATGAAGAGAACTTTAGAAGACCAAAAGTTAATTGTACAAGAATAAATCATTTTGAAATGTGGGACAATATTGATTTTCTAACCAGATTTTGGTGGTCTCCAACAGGTGAAAAGTTTATTTAGCAAAAAGTATTCCAAGACGGCTCTTAGCTTATTGAGTCCTAAATGTCATATTTTAATTTTCTCGTTGTAGAAATGACGCTTTATCCGCAGAAAACCAATTGTTGCTTACCCTGCGGTTTTACCCACGGGTTCCTAAAATTTTATAAACAAGCCGCAACATTTTTATTTTCAAACAATTTTCTTTCTGCAGTTTAACAAAACCAATTTTGTCTTGAATTAGCTGTTCGTTTAGCCGGACAGGTTTGCGCCCCGTCAACGGCTGGGTAGTACCCATGACTTTCTTGCGATTTTTTAATTTTTTATGCATTTTACTTTCTTTTTGGCCGAAAAAAAAGTTGTAGATCGAGCCTTTTTTTCAGAATCACATATAGCAGTTTTATTACACGACATCACTGCCTTCAAATAAATTACAGCACATTTTCCACTAAAGCAAAAAATAAACTCACCGTAATCTTAAAATTGTAATCAATAAATTTAATAATTTTATAATAATGATCACACTACCTTCGTGACATTCTTTTCTAAAGGTTTAATCCGCAAAACAGAGTCAAAAATGAGGTTGGCGTGCAGCCGTTACCAAGACAACGCATTACCAACCTTACAAATTTTATACAAACCTAGAGTTGATAAATCCTCACTATGATTGTAATTGAAAAACCCGAACGCGACCTAAACTCGGAGTTGACTTAAGTCAGAGATAAGCCAGAGTTATTCAACTCTGGATTTAACTAGCCTATTGAAAAACTGGCCCTTAGTAGATTATGTATATTTTATTAACTCCTGAGTTTAAGTTGTTTAGAAAACCTCACCATTCCTAAATATTACTTATTAGTAAGTACATTAGGGTGTCCGTTATTTACCAACTTGGTTTTTTTGTTTGCAGTGCCCCCTAAATTTTTAGTTTATGACCTAAAAAGAATTATAAAAAAAATTATAAAAAAAAATATTCATTTTAAACCGTGCCACAAAGACGATACATTTTCCATTTAAATAACATAGGGTTTCGGCAAGTTTTACATTTAATTTTTTTTCTCCCGAGCAAGTTAATATACAGCAATAAGAGACACTTATTTTTATAGGAAATTGAACGCTGTACAAAAAAGCTCTCTTATGTTTTTTTCATAAATTCACTGATTTAAAAGTTATTTAAGGTTAAAGTTAAACTTGTAGTAATTTTTTCGTTTTTTTTACTTTGACTGCAAAATTATAATTATTTTTATGAAAATTAATTGTTTATTTTTAAAAATATGAGATTTTTTTATATTATTGAAAAAATAAAAATTATTAAAAAGATAAGTAAAAATTATTGACAAGAGATTTCGATAAATTCAATTTTTTTTTATTACATTAAACGAATTTGGTACTAGTTTTACTCAATTTTAGAACGATTACTTTTTTACATAATATTTTTATTTCTGTGAAATTCTACAAAACTTTATACGATTTTATAAAATATTATACAATAAGAAGTACAGCTTATGACGTAGAAATTCTTTTAACAATTATTTTTACGACAAAATAAAATTCGTAGTTACGCAGTTATGAGTATGAGAGCAGACATTTCCGCTACACCAATTATCCTTTTCAAATAAGTTAAATGTATTTATCTACTTCTACATTGACGAGCTGTGACTTTATGGCGCTTTAGTCAAGGGCAATAAGTAGTAGCTTTTGGGAATTTTAGTCACGGGCTGAAATTAGCTTTATTATATATTAGAGAAAAGTGAGGTTAATTCCATTGACATTTGAGTCGTATAGATTCAAAACCCGCCAAATCCATTTATTGAAAGTAAAGGACAGAAGACATGTTTCCATAACAACATAATTAATATGTATTGCAAACATATCTACTGTCCTTTACTTTCAATAAATGGATTTGGCGGGTTTTGAATCTATACGACTCATTTGACAGATGTCAAATGTTTAACAAATATAATTGGCTTTAAATTCTTTTTTGTGTTCGTCGTAGATAAAGTATACTTAGTAGGCAACTCGCTTAATAAACTTATCTAGACACTTGTTTTTAATAAGCTTCGCTCGTGCCTAATAAAACTCGTAACTAAAATGGCGTTTTGTAAAATTTCACAGAAATAAAAATATTATGTAAAAAAATAAATCGTTCTAAATTTGAGTAAAACTAGTACCAGATTCCTTTAATGTAATAAACAATTTTATCGGAAGTTCTTGTCAATAATTTTCACTTATGTCTTTTCAATAATTTTTAATTTTTCAATAATACATAAAATTACATATTTTCAAAAAATTAACAATTTATTTTCATAAAAATAATGATAATTTTGCAGTCAAAGTAAAAAAATGTGAAAAAATTACTATTAAATCAATTTTAACTTTTAAACCAGTGAATTTATCGAAATATTTTTTTTTATAATTTTTTTATAAGTCTTTTTAGGTTATAAACCAAAAATTTAGGGGGCACTACAAACAAAAAAACCAAGTTGGTAAATAACGGACACCCTAAAGTACATACCTACCTAGTTATATTTAGTATTTAATAAATACTACATTGTAATAGCCTAACTCTATATCTTAAAATGTTCCTAAACAATTTTTGCATTTCACTTATGCCCAAAGAATGTTGGTTGTGAAGCACCTTAGAAGATTATGCGTCATGCGCAGTTTATAAGCATCCAGTAATTAGATGTGCATTGCATTTTTCAAGAAATCGATGCTGGTAACGAAGCAGCGTGATGTCCTCCCCTCTCCGTCATAGGTCACACCGCTGCAGAGAGCTGTTCTCTGTCAACGCTTTAACTTATTCAGTTTTCTTGCTCGTTACTACCCAAAAGCTATTCGCTTATCGATCACATTTGCCATACAGGATGTAGATTGCTCTTAGTGTTTAAGAAATGCGTTTTTTATTTATTAACTAAATGTACTGTTTAAGCTTAATATGCATTTATATTCGTGGCATTTTACTAGAATATAGAATACAACTTATAATATTTTTCAGGCGTTACTAAATTTTTCTACAAAATAATAATAATAAATAATAATAAAACTTCTTTTTTTAGTGGCAAAGTCTAGTCAGTGCTATTCCAAAATAATACGTAAATAACGTAAATCATTATACTTTGTTAAGTTTAACACATGTCATTTTTGAGAACGCTGTGGAAAATTAAATAGACATTAAAAATTATGTTGTAGAAAGACAAACTTTGCTGTAACCTGAAAGTGATTTAAATATGTAATCCAGCTTGCATACTCGAAAAGTGCATATATCTCGCCCGTGTTATTGACTTTGGCACGGTATATAAAAAAATATCAGCACACTAAGACGATTAGTCATTGGTCTCCAAGCAGTCTGTCCCATGGGGCAGACTGCAGGGACCCGGACCGGACTGTTTTTGGACAGAAAACCGGACCGGAACCGGTATTTATTTGTGGACCGAAACCGTAACCGAAACCATATTATTTTTAATTGTAACTCTAGAGACCGAACCCGAACCCTTTAAATTTAAAACGGTTTTTTAGGTTATTTTCGGTTTTTTTCCTAATTTCTTTTTACAAAAATTAAAAAATATATATTTTTTCTTTCGTTAAAAAAATCTATAAAATCAGTTTTTTTTAAATATTTAAGCACGGGCTATAAATCTATAAATTATACACTCTAGCACAAGTATTGTTAGGGGTCTCTGATGTGTTAATAACAATTGTAAATGTTGTATAAATAACACTATGATAGTTCGATTTACTAACATTGAGAACACCCACATACATTACCCAATTTCGGGCTGCTGATTTCAAAAATGCCACTCGTTTTGCTCCAGGACGTCTAGGATTCGAATTGCGTAATAAAATGCTCTGTCCAATTAACTTAATATTATATAAGTACTTTAAAATTTGGATTACTTATTAAATTATTTTGCTTTAAATCTATTTTGGATGTAACGACTCCCTGTATATTTTTGACCTTTTTTGTCAAAAATATTCAGGGACTTCATACAAAGTCATCGTTAAGTATATATCAAATAGAAAATATTTATATTTTGAATTTTTTGTTCCATTGTAACAGAAGTAGTTTTATATCCCCCATAGAAAATATTTAGATATAAAAGGAATGGCATTCTAAATATTAAAACTAAAATTCTAATGTATTTTTTTGTAAAAAGTATAATTTTTTTAATTTTTCGGTATAAACATTACTCTTCGACAATTATTTAAAAAATGTTTATTTACAGCACGCCTAAAGTAAATAAAAATTTATTAAATCTTATCATATCAGGTCGAAACTTGGCGCCTATTCATTGAAGAAATGCTCTCCGATTTTCAAAGAATTAATGTTAATTTGCCTAAATTTCTTAGAGTCAAATTAACAACCCAAGCAAGTTTGAGTTAAACGTCCTGCTCAATCGAACTTCGAGTGGTATTTGTTGAGAAAATTCCACGAGTAAATAAATTAAGTCATTTTTGTGTCATTTTGTCATTTTTCTATACAATATACAATTCGCCAATTTTGGCATTTTTATTCCTTCCTTTTTATCCGTCAGCAAACCGTATTTTTAACAGTTTTTAATAGGTCTAAATTGACAGAATTTCAATTGGCGAAGATAATTTTCATACCGAAACTTAATTAAAATAAAATATCAAATACTGGTTAATTTTTACATAAAATACATTATAATTTTAAAAAACCTACATTTTGAGGTGATTACACAGAGAAAAGTAATCTCTTGATTTAAGAAAATGCATTTATTTGAAACAGTTTTTCTTGTATGAAGTAAAATTGTCTTATTCGTAGTAACTTCTTGTTTACAATAAGAAAATACTATTATTTGGTTGTAAATCATGAGTTTCTTGAAAACAACTTATTATTGTGATTAATTGTAAAGAAATATTTATTTAGAGCAATTAATTAAATTGTTTGGATATAGGTTGTATGGATTTAGTTTTATCAAATGTTAATACAAGCATATAATATCTTATTTTAACAAAATAATAGAATTGATACAATGTTTGTTATATAATTAACGTAAACAAGTGTTTGTTTGTTTCAAAAATACATTTACTTGAAACAAATACATATTTATTTGCTTTTATGCCCACGTGACTCGCGGAGCCAATTAGAGCATTTGACTCCAAAGACAAAGACGCTTGTCCAGCAGCCGGCAGCCGGCAGCCGGCAGCATTTGCGTGAAGACTCTTAACTTAAGAGAAGGAGGTGTTTAATCAACGGTTATAGTTTTGTGTTTCAGTGCTTATGTTTAATAGTATGGAAGAATTCTTTAAAGAAAATAATTTAACCCATTTGCTTTTTAGTTTTGTTGGTAAGTAAAAGTGATTTAGTTAATTAAAATTTTGTGTACCTACACTGTTTAAAATATCTACGGTGTGAAGAGTAATCCTAAAATGGTGTCAAAATCCAACACCAAGTGGTGTTAATATAACACCATGAATTAGGGTTGAAAATGAACACCAAAACGGTGTTTATCTAAAAATATTTGAGAAGTGCACCTACCCAGAAAAAAAGGAATAGTTCATTAAACCCAGTTGACCCATAAATATTTATATTTTTGTGGATCACGTGATGTTCTTAAATCTCGCCTCTGTTGACTTACATGAAGAATATATAAACTTAGGTAATCCTTTGCTTTGGTGTGACACTACAAGTTGTTCGATACTAAAGAGACCTTAAATAGGTGGAAACAGCTGTCAATACTTGAAGTAGTTAGTGGAACGCACTAAAAACATTATCTCTAGCGAGTTGAAGGTTTCATTTTCTGGAATAATACCACTGGTAATATACTAGTAATGCGTCAAGGAACTTCCTGTTTCCTGTGTACACTTGTTTTGTTCAAATAAAAAATATTGGAATAAACGTTTTTTAATTTAATTTTCCCGACCAAATATCAAGTAATTAACAACATTAAAATAAATAAATCATAGTATTAAAACAAGCAAACATTTGTTTGGTTCAATCACTATATATTTCGTGAAATTATAATATTAAAAGGTACTAATTATTTGTCTGAAATAAATTGTTTTCTTCATGTAAGTAAATATTTTGTTTCTTTAAGAAAGCTTTACATTTAATTTAAAAAAATGAATTACTCACTTCAAGTAAATGTTTTGTTTCTTTAAGTAAGATTCTACTAAACCTGAGATAAAAAGTCAACTAAATATTTACTTGTATTAAACAAACCATCAGTTTAAAAAGTCAAATAAACCCAAGTTTTCCACCAAATAAATATCTTCTTGTATCATATCGAAATAAATAATTTATTTGAGTCAAGACAGATATAGTAAAATCAAGAGATTACTTTTCTCTGTGTAAGCAGAGCATTTTATTACCCAATTATTTTAAATCCTATACGCCCTAGAGCAAAACGAGTGACATTTTTGAAATCAGCGGCCCAAAATTAGTAAAACTAGACCGGAGTACTCGATGTTAGAAAAAAAAAGTTTATAAAACTATCATAGTGTAATTATTGTAAATTTACATTTACACTAATAATTATAATTATTGTAAATTTACTGTAAATTATTTACATTTATGTAAATAAAAATAACTTTATTGGAAAAAAAGATGCCATATGTATAAATAATACTATAGTATTATTTATACCTATAGGTAACACTGTAATTAATAAACTCCCACTACAAAATATCCTACCGACTGCGCCATGAAGTAAATAATACCAGAGTAGGTTGAAGAGTGATTTATTAAAATGACTAGCATGCGTGGTAGGTACATTTGTAGTGGGGATTTATTAATTACAGTGTTGCCCAGTATTATGTATACAAATGACATCCGTAACACAAGTAAAGTCGGTCTCATACAGTTGCGAAATGTGAAATTTTTTTTCATTGGTCCATCTGATTTGGCGGGAAAAGCGTTTTGACAGATCCTGCGAATTCGCAAGATTTGAAATCTAGGGGCGGGAATCTTGAGATTGACCCAATATTTTGCAATAATCGCACTAATTTGACGTGATGCGCATGCATTTCTCATGCAAATTAATGCAATTGCTTATACCTACGCCATTTATGTTTATTTCGTTTGTATCGTAGTGTTTGTTTTGTTAAGTTTTATTCGAACTGTTTAAATAAGTGTTTACAGTTTTTTTATTTTTTATAATGCACAAAGAGTTTTTGAGTTTGAGGCACATTAATGTTTCTTATTTTACCTTTATACTCACGTTAACTAACTTTACTATTTAAGTACCTAAAATAACATTGCAAATATCGCCTAGTGAGAAAACAATATCTCTAAAATAGTTGGCATCTAAACTGCGCACCACTCAATGTGTCGCGACCAAAAAGTTCGTTCTTTTTCAAAACGACATAACTTTTTTGTTTCTTGAACTATTTTATTTTGGTCTGTGTTGTCCTCTGGCAATTCATGCTATAGATATGAAGCTCACGGTTCTTTAAGTAAATTTCCTACAGGGTGATATGTTAAACGGTGAAAAATTTCAATAACTTCATCCAAGCCCCGTTTGTAAAAAAAATAATTTTTTTCTTGTTTTTACTTTGAAATAATGAAGTATTATGTCTTACCTTGAACCGGTTTTAAAATTTTTCGAATTAGAATCTTGACAACGAAAATATATTTTTTTTTTTAAAAGAGTACATTTAAGGCTTTTTTTGTATGCAATACACTCAGTCGTTTTAGGAACGAGAAGATAAGATGGTGAAAGAATGTTTCCTAAATAATTCTGAACAAGGGACAAGCAACAAACTTCCATTATTTTCAGAGGGCCTAAGCAAAGACCACTTTTTCAAAATAACATTTTGGTGAAAATTTGAGAAAACTAAACCTAAACGGATATTTATGTTCGTGACATGTTTTCTTTATAATTTTTACCTCCTGATTGTGATTCCCGGCTGTTAAATGTCTTAATAAAATCCGATTGCTGGCGTGTTTATGATTAAAATGCCATTTGGGCATTAATTTTTGGGCGAAATTACTGCAATTTGTTGGAGTGGTTAGAATAATGTTACATTTAACTTGCGCACTAGTGATAACTTATCACTGATAAGTACCTACCAAATTGGTAATAAAGTTAGATAAAAATATGTTTGTTCATTTTGAAAATTTTATGCGAAGATATAATCATAATCAAAACTATAACATTCAACACAAAAATGTAACAAACAATAACACGAACGTAAATATCGGTTCAGGTTTAGTTTTCGCAAATTTTCACCAAAATGTCATTTTAAAAAAGTGGTCTTTGCTTAGGCCCCTCTGAAAATAATGGAAGTTTGTTGCTTGTCGCTTGTTCAAAATTTTCAAGGAACAATCTTTCACCATTTTATCTTCTTGTTCTTAAAAAGACTGAGTGTATTGCCTACCAAAAACCCTTAAATATATTCTTTTGAAAAAAAATCATATTTTTGTTGCTAAGATTCCAATTCGAAAAATTTGAAAACCCTTTTAAGGTAAGGCAAAGTAAAAACGAGAAAAAATATTTCTTTTTTCGAACGGGGCTTGGATGAAGTTATTGAAATTTTTCACCGTTTTACATATCACCCTGTACAAAATTTACTTGAAGAACCGTGAGCTTCATATCTATAGCATGAATTGTCAGAGGATAGGGCTAGCAGACATCATAGACCAAAATAAAATCGTTTAAGAAACAAAAAAGTTATGTCGTTTTGAAAAAGGACGAACTTTTTGGTCGCGACACATTGAGTGGTGCGCAGTTTATATGAAATAGGAGTTGCGAAATGCGAATACTCGTATTTCGCAATTCGCATTTAGCATCTGTATGAAACCGACTTAACGGCCATTTCAAGCGGATGGACGGGACACAAAACTGTTTTTATAAAAAAAATTGTAGCTAATTTATTATATATTATTTTTGCATCAAAATTGTCAAAAAAATTCTTCTATTATAAGGGTATACATTAAATAAAAAAAATCGCAAGAAATATTTTATAAAAGTAGAGATAATTTCAATAATTGACAGGGATGGACGGGACAAGATAAATCTTTTTTTTGTCCCGTCCACACCTTTCAGTTATTAAAATTATATCTACTTTCATAAAATATTTCTTAAGTTTTTTTTTATTTAATGTATAACCTAATAAAAGAAGAATATTTTTGCCAATTTTGATGCCAAAATATTATATAATAAATAATCTAGAATTTTTTTTATAAAAACAGTTTTGTAATTCGTGCGTTTCGCGCGCTTGAAATGGCCGTTAAGTAAGGCTGTTTTCTGGTCTTAAAATTTTACTTCCCCCAACAAGATCAAACATAAAAGAAAAAAAAATAGAGGAACAATTATTTGTGAGAACCAACAGAGTTTTTGAAGAAAAAGAAGAACAAAAATTTACAAGAAACGATCCGTTCGCTAACACTTCCAAAAAACTTACTTCCCTTTACTCGATTCGTGTACCTGGACCATCGTTTCTTGAATTATCTGGACGCCAGATTTTTAGGCAAAACCTGTAATTCCTTTACCTAAGTGTCACTTTTTACCTCTTTTGCAAAACTTATTGCCTTTAACACGATAATTTAGAAATTCCAAATTTATTCAAAAATAAATTTGTAAAATATATAAAACTACGATATTTTCCTTGAAAATAAATTTGTAAACCGTGTCAAAGTACGAAACCATTACAATATTTAGATAAAGTTCGTTTTTGGGTGTACAAAACTAAAAATCCATTTTTACACATTTCATGTGTTTGCTGGTTTTTCACGAATATAAATTGTGACAATTTTTTCTACGACCACTATGTAAAAGTCACTTTTCATGATGGCATCGTTGCTTAGAAAATGAATCTTTTCATTGGCAAGGCAAAACACGAATGTAAAGTGACATTTCTGTGTGAAAAGTGACAGGTCTGCGTGAAAAGAAATTGACATCATCGTTTGACATTCAGCTGTCAAAAAAGTTTTTAGGTTATTTTGTTTTGTATTTAAAAATAATAAAAAATAAAAGGGTCGCAGAAAAAACATAGTGTTATACTTGTGAGAAAAGCTTTCTTCAAGCTCGTGTTAATGCACACTCGGCCTAACGGCCTCGTGGGCAACTTAAAAACTCGCATGAAAAAGTCGAAGTCGAAATACCGAGTTTTTTAAATTTAATTTACATTATTATATAGGGCCCTCATTCATGTGATCTTATTCAAGGGGTTATATAATTTTTTTTTTATTAAAGTAGAAATATTACTTATATATACAAGTATAAAATTTTCAATTTTATCCATTTTTGGGTGCAACCATTCTGGCAAACCAGCGATGAAATGACATAAAAATAAAATCATATAATCAATTTCTGAAATAAATGAAAGCAAATTTGGCGACAGATTAGAAGAGAGAATAAAGATTTTTAAAACCTGTTGCCTTACCAATAAATGTAAAAAATACTTTATTAGTTTCCCGTCAATAATGATAGATTATTCCTAATGTTTTGATTGGCTAAAACATACATATGTATGTTTGTATGGATATCCATGACTGAAATTCAAAGATTCTTTTGGTTTTTAGAAAATGCTTAAAAATAATCACACAAATACAATAAGTATAGTCGTCTCGGCGAATGCTTCATTAATTTGTGAACCAAGCACAGACAATTTGCTGGACGTATGTCAAAAAACAGGTTTTTGACATTTTAAATTGATGACACAATGTAAAGAATTCGCCGTGACGACTTTACCTACTTTTCTTATTAGAATTGATAAAACGTGATAATTTAACGTTTAGTTTGTGTTAAGAACACTTTTCTTTAAAATTTACCAGTTAAAATTATGCAATAATATTGGTTTTTTAAAAAATCTAGGTTAGAATAATTTGTTTGGTATTAAAAACCGTGTGGTTTTGTATATACCTACTTAAATTAAAAAATATCTGCCTGCTGTTATGTTAAGTATTGATTTTTATTTTTTAAATATAAACAAGAAAATACTTACGAAAATCTTCTAATGCTTTTTTTACTAATTTTTGTGACCTAGTCATAAAACCTGCAAAAGCATTTTTAACCCTAGTTTCTGCAAATAATTAATTGTTTCCCTAATTAATTTAAAAAAGTTTAATACTACTTTAATAGTACCTACTTACCACCAAAAACTTTGTATTTTTCATCCATTTTTATCTAATTACACTACTTCACTAGCTGTAAATAATACTAAGACTAAGGAGCCAAATAGATACTACTTAATAGTAAATTAAATTAAATCTTAAATATCGGGAAACGTCTAGAATCTATATATATTCTATCATGGTGCCTCTACGTTGTATATTTTACTTACGTATTTTTTTTGTAGTTAGCGCTTTCTGTAGATTGTAAGGTTTAACTAAAATTGTATTTTTCTATAAAAATAGTCCAAGTAGCACCATCTGGAAATTTTGTAGGTATAATACTATGACACATCGAAAATCGAAGTTTAAATATATGAAATATTACGTTCTGGCACCTAGAAATGGTGCCACAACGATTATATAGCCACTTCGCCTATATATATGCGAATTTGGTGTGGTTACACCTGACGCAGCATTGAATGCAAATTTCATAATGTATTGACGCAGCATTGTAGACGGGATGTTTATATATATATATATATATATATATATATATATCGAATAGAGGTGCCGCGAGACACGAGACGTCTCGACTCGAAGCCATTTTGTCTCGCCTCGAGAGCATTTTGTCTCGAATTTCGAGACGAGACGAGATAAAATCCTTTGAGACAAGGCGAGACGAGACGAGACATCTCAAAATATTTTAATGACTTAATACGCTTTAAACGAATGATAATAACAGCATTTAAGTTTTAATAATTGTTTTTAACTTAAGAATTGGCAATAAACAGCATTATAGGGTATGAGCTGGTAATACGTGCATATAAATTGTTAAAATAAAACTTATAATAAAATATAAAACCTTTATTCAAAAACTGCATGGTGTTTTCGAGGAAATACATACATACCTTATAGACAATACAATTCATTAATATTAGAACCAATAAAATGCCAGTATTCCATAGTGACGTATTTTATCACAGCGGCAATAATTTTTATCATCTTGTTTACACGTTACTATGAATTTTGACGTTTTTTTGATTTGACATTTGTTGTCATTTAAATTCTGTTTTTGATATATATCAATAAAATAATGAATTATAAACTCTAAAAGATCGATGGGTTGGTGTAAACGATAATGAAATTAAGGTAAGTTTGAATAAATAAGGTTTATTAAAGTCTTTTTATATTTTAATTCCAAATGTCAAACTAAAAATTCGTTAAATCCTAAAATTCATTATATTTTCTCACTAAATATAACTCGTGGTATGATTAATTATCGATGATATTTACTCATTAAAACCGAAGCAGCACATTTCACTCGTCCTGCGGACTCGTGAAATCTGCAGATCGGTTTCAATTCGAAAATATCATCGATGATAATCATACCACTTGTTATATTATGGGTGAGAATAAACAGTAAAAAAGAAACCAAATAAATGTATTTTATAATAAACAAAATAAATCAATAAACTCTAAACTGAAAATAAATATTAAATATATCATCAACATTGTTAGTGCGAATATCACATTACAGGTCAAAAGTGCGTAATGCATTTTTCCCATACCCCCTACTGAAAAAAAAAAAAATCAAAGTTTAGCTTATCTTTTAACGTACAAGTGTACCATGAATTAAGACATAATAATGAACGAGACGACTCAGCATTAAGTCGATTCCGAAGTTTAGTGACTACTAATCCAGCTTTTGAAAAAAAGGCGTTCTGAAGGAACGCTTGTTGCGGTAATACTTAATAGGTCTCTTGCCATCTTTGAAATGTGTGAATAATTTACTTCATTTCTTTTCCACCATTCCAACAATATTTTCCCTTTTGATGCTCTCTCTGAATAAAAGTATGCGTTTAGTTCTTGTTTCCAAAACTCTTCAGTTTCGGATTGAGGAGTAGCCTTTTTGAATAAAAATTCAATATCCATGTCTTCATCTGAGCCAGATTGTTCTTCAGTTTCTTGTATAGGTAGAATTGGCCTAGTCGGTGCGTATTTTTCACAATAAATTGTTTCAAATTTTTGGTATGATTTATTTTTCATTTCTGAAAGTCATTGAACAGGTTTCCAATTTGTGACGTGGATCTATTAAGAGTGAGGGTGGGTAAGACATTTTTTATTGGATTTATCCGATAATTCAAAATTAAATTGAGATAAACCAAAAAACCAAAACAATTCGAGACAAAACGAGACGAGACAAGATAAGGCCTTGTCTCGTCTCGTCTCGACCTTGTCTCGTCTCCTCTCGAAAAATGTTATCTCGAAATTTCGAGACGAGACGAGAAAAGGCCTTATCTCGTCTCGTCTCGCGGTAACTCTAATAGCGAATTACCGAGGACATTTTTACTAGAACACATGTTAAGCTTATTGAATTAATTTATAACAAAAATACATTTAAGTAACCACAACGGCTACATACGCGATTATATATTTTTTAAGTTGAAAACGCCAAATGTACCAACGTATCATCCATGACATTGGCTTTATTGGAAACCAGAACAAAAGAAGAGAATGGATTCAAAATACATGTGTAAAAATTGTGGTGTCGGACTAGGCGCAACGCCGTGTTTTAGAATTTACCATGATCAGGTCGAGAACTGACCTTTAAAGTTTTTTTACATATATGTATAATATAATTTTTGATATGTCCGTTTGTTCTTTACTTTAAATCTAAACTTAATAAACATATTTGTCTAAGATTAACCTAAAACCACCCCAAACAACTTGTTTTGGAAGTGTTTTTTGAAAAGGTTGCTTTGTAGCATGGATTTGTAGGGTTATATGAAACGATGCCGAGAAAACATAAACAATGTTATTAAACATGTTCTTGGAACGGTGTATCAAAGAAATTATGATCCAAAAAATATTGAATATCACCCTGGAAGAGGTGATAAACAATCGTTTATCCTTTACGCAACATTATACAGCAAATATAGAGTAAAGTACCTATTCTGATGTATTTGAGAGGCCTTCTGCCTTAAGTAAAATCAAAGAATGGCGTATAACAAGTGTAATAATTACAGCTGGGGATAATAGATAATATTTTGCAAAACAAGATACAAAAGAGTGCAGTCATATCTAAACCACAAAGAAGTAATAATTGGTTGTTTAAAAAAACCTTCCTGGCAACGACTGGCTAAAAGCTTTCCTGAAGCAAAAATTGTGTAAACTCAAAGGAACGCTAAGAATATAAAAAGATCCAGAGCAGAAGTCTATGATGATGTAATAAACCCATATTTTTACAAAAATAAAGGAAATACTGAATGCTTTGCCAGGGCCTGGTAACCCAAGGAAACAAAAAGTTTTTGTGAAAAAAGGAACCAAACTTTCAGAATATTAGTCAATTATTTAACTTTCGTAATGTTTGCTTCCGCTGGAGGGGAACTTTTACCATTGTCTACCAAGCAAATCTTTTAAATAGTTAATCTACATCTAAAATGGTCGCATCACATCCAATATTTAAAGAATAGTTAGTACGCAAAACAAATTAATAAAAAATATATTTGGGAAATCTAGAAGATTTAGTACAGATATTCTGAACTTGATCACTCTCATCATCTTTTTGTCTCAGTAAGAGTTAATGGTTCATTTTAGTTTAGGATTAGCTATTGGTTAATTAAGTTCAAGATTAAGCATTTTAATATTTAAGTTTTACTTTTTTAATTGCAATTTAAGTTTTATGTATAATAATGTACAATAAATTTTTGTAGATATTATTGTGCATTTTTCTACTTAAAATTTTTCAATAAAATTTATTAAAGGGTCGTTTTGAGGGGTGGTGAATACAGTGCCGTGCATAGATTTTGTTAAAAAAAATCGCTAATATGAATTCTTCAAAATTTACTCTTAAAAACTGACATAGTAGGCCTTATATTTTGACAAATATGGCGTTTTTTACTCCAAAAATACAGTTTATCCAGATCTACACTTCTACACAAATCCGGTTAAAATAAAGATTTTATAGGGGTGAGTCGCAAACAAATGGGTCACACTGTATATATATATATATATATATTTTATATTATCAACTATTTTGATTTTTAATAATAAATGTTTCTTGTTTTCAGGGTATTTTAAAATTACTCTGCCAATTTATAGTCACCACAACTCAAACGATTAAACAAAAAAAAAATAAAAAAATCAATTAAAACCACTAACAATTGCCTTAAATATGACATTTAGAAAAAAACGTAAAAACTTTCAAAATGACAGATCACATATTCAAAAAGTCTTTTATAACCTAGGCCTAATAACCTTTGAACTAATACCCGAATAGAGCTTTATTTAAAATCAAATTGTAAAGGACCACACAGAAAATCTTGCGTTTTCTCCTGGATAGGCGAAATTCGGCAAAAGTTTTTTTTCGATAATAAAGCTTGAGTACTGGAGAGTTTAAGAGCATCAACAAAAACGTGAGTTCAGTGTAGATCTTGATATATCTCTGGTGAAATTTAATTTTTGATTTTACATGTAAAATCATAATTTTTTTTTAAATTCGCCAAGAAATCCATAAAATTTAAATGGTAACAGCCGCTTATTGTAAATAAGTAAATTAAGGATGGCATGGCGAATCGATTTTGACATTAACTGTCAAACCAATTACTGTGATACCAACTATCTAATGTAAAATTTGGCCAAATTAAATTTAAGGTATAAAATTAATTTCTTTTATAGAATTTTTGCAAAATAGATAAAATAGCATAAAGATTTCATGTCATAAGACCTTTTCATAAATTGTCCGCGTGTGACAAAATGACGTCCTATGACATTAGTTCTTTATTATACTATTATTGTTTTCATGTAATTATATTGTTCTAAGAAAAGGCTATTTTGTATGAAAACGTCAGAAAAATGTTCATATATTGATCCATTTGTTAAAGCTTTTACCGAGTCTATAAAATAATCATTAAAAGAATTAGCAATATTCTCTTTATTGTGAAAGGGTGTATTTTTACTGTAAAACATAGTATCTGGGGTATTTATTTATTTCAAATTTTTATTCATATTGATTTAAAAGTTGTAGATCTTGTATAATATGTAGGCAACATTTTTTTTCAAAATACCTTAAACTACTCCATTCTAAAATTTTTGTTTAAGCTATTTCGTTATATTTTAATTTGTTTACTGTAAGTATAATATAATACTATTAATTAAATATTATTTTTTAGATTTTGGCAATATTTTTCTTTTAAAAGTCGATTTGTTTTTTGTACAATAAATTTTTCTAATGTTTTAAAATATTTTTTAATTTTTTCATTAATTTTGGCAGTGTAAAATCCTACCCAAAATTATTAAAAAATATAACATTTTATAATACAATAATCCCACGTATTTACAAAGTTTTATAGTACACAGAGAAAAGTAATCTCTTGATTTTACTATATCTGTCTTGACTCAAATAAATTATTTATTTCGATATGATACAAGAAGATATTTATTTGGTGGAAAACTTGGGTTTATTTGACTTTTTAAACTGATGGTTTGTTTAATACAAGTAAATATTTAGTTGACTTTTTATCTCAGGTTTAGTAGAATCTTACTTAAAGAAACAAAACATTTACTTGAAGTGAGTAATTCATTTTTTTAAATTAAATGTAAAGCTTTCTTAAAGAAACAAAATATTTACTTACATGAAGAAAACAATTTATTTCAGACAAATAATTAGTACCTTTTAATATTATAATTTCACGAAATATATAGTGATTGAACCAAACAAATGTTTGCTTGTTTTAATACTATGATTTATTTATTTTAATGTTGTTAATTACTTGATATTTGGTCGGGAAAATTAAATTAAAAAACGTTTATTCCAATATTTTTTATTTGAACAAAACAAGTGTACACAGGAAACAGGAAGTTCCTTGACGCATTACTAGTATATTACCAGTGGTATTATTCCAGAAAATGAAACCTTCAACTCGCTAGAGATAATGTTTTTAGTGCGTTCCACTAACTACTTCAAGTATTGACAGCTGTTTCCACCTATTTAAGGTCTCTTTAGTATCGAACAACTTGTAGTGTCACACCAAAGCAAAGGATTACCTAAGTTTATATATTCTTCATGTAAGTCAACAGAGGCGAGATTTAAGAACATCACGTGATCCACAAAAATATAAATATTTATGGGTCAACTGGGTTTAATGAACTATTCCTTTTTTTCTGGGTAGGTGCACTTCTCAAATATTTTTAGATAAACACCGTTTTGGTGTTCATTTTCAACCCTAATTCATGGTGTTATATTAACACCACTTGGTGTTGGATTTTGACACCATTTTAGGATTACTCTTCACACCGTAGATATTTTAAACAGTGTAGGTACACAAAATTTTAATTAACTAAATCACTTTTACTTACCAACAAAACTAAAAAGCAAATGGGTTAAATTATTTTCTTTAAAGAATTCTTCCATATATGGAATAGTATACTATTAAACATAAGCACTGAAACACAAAACTATAACCGTTGATTAAACACCTCCTTCTCTTAAGTTAAGAGTCTTCACGCAAATGCTGCCGGCTGCCGGCTGCTGGACAAGCGTCTTTGTCTTTGGAGTCAAATGCTCTAATTGGCTCCGCGAGTCACGTGGGCATAAAAGCAAATAAATATGTATTTGTTTCAAGTAAATGTATTTTTGAAACAAACAAACACTTGTTTACGTTAATTATATAACATACATTGTATCAATTCTATTATTTTGTTAAAATAAGATATTATATGCTTGTATTAACATTTGATAAAACTAAATCCATACAACCTATATCCAAACAATTTAATTAATTGCTCTAAATAAATATTTCTTTACAATTAATCACAATAATAAGTTGTTTTCAAGAAACTCATGATTTACAACCAAATAATAGTATTTTCTTATTGTAAACAAGAAGTTACTACGAATAAGACAATTTTACTTCATACAAGAAAAACTGTTTCAAATAAATGCATTTTCTTAAATCAAGAGATTACTTTTCTCTGTGTATGTAAATCCCACGTTTTTTATAACATTAGAAACTAACGTTGTTATAAACCGGGACATTTCAACATAAAATTATACATAAAAGTTGGGTTTTTCTAACATGGGAAAAACGTTGCGTTTAAGTAAAGTTTCTACTCGGGTACCTTTTATTAGTATTTAGTATCAAGTATTTAAATACTTTTAGAGAGTATACCTATAGGTATCTTTCCCAGCTCTGGCGCTCTTTAATTTTTTCTTAAAATTGGTTTGTTTACAAATTAACTTCAATATAGTTTTTACAATCAAAAAGTGAATTTATAGCTGAGAATAATTGTACAACCAAGATTTACTATCTGCTCGCTACTATCGATCTTTCTTACTAGTGCAAGCAAAGTAGCTCCGTGGAATTCAGCCTCTGTACCTAACCGTAACTTTATATACAAAGGCGCATCTGTAGGTATACACTTTGTCAGGGCCGGATTAACCACAGGGCCATTGGGGCCATGTCCCCGGGGCGAAATCCCAAAGGGGGGCGCACGCCACGCCGACCGTTCCCTTTTGGGCGGCGCGCCAACTCTATACCAGTTGGCGCGCCGCGGCGCGCCGCCCAAAAAATGAGATATCACAAATTGTAATAATAGAAGAGAAGCAACCAATAATTACTAAAATAGTCATATCAATAGATCAAATCTACTAGATTGGATTTAAATACACTTTAGTACATTTGTTCTAGACTGGCAACACTGTTTACAGTTTTAAACAAAAGTTATTGCGCGAAAGTATAACCCCTAAGTAAATAGATTTTCATAGAAATCACAATATTTATAAACATTGCCAGTTTTTGCAGTTATTAATAAACATGTGAGTTGAAAATGTATACATTGGCGATTTGTGTGTTTCAAAAACATTTGCAAATTTTTGTTAAATTAGTTTACTTATAAGTGGCGGTTTGTGTTTTTAAAACTTTTAGACAAATAGTGTATCTAACTGTTGATGCTGTTTCTGGTGTTAGATTAAAATTTAGTATTTAGTTTGGTGTTTATTAAAAAGTTATATTTATTTATCCTTTCAACACAGAGGATTCTGTGCCTTTTAATAAAGACTTTAAGACAAATAAAATACTATGAGTTATTTTTTTTTATTTTTTTTATTTTATTGTTTCGACCTTTACTTGATGAAACTCCATGTCACTAATATACAAGGTGTCCCTAAACTTAGTGGCATAAATTTAGGAGCAGATTAAGCAAGTCAAAATAAGACGAAAATCTAAATAAATATTTTTCCTAATTACTTATGTTTCCAAGATACAGGGTGATAAAGTGTAACCTATCATATCAGTTTTTTTAATATAACTTCTACTATGGTAGTCTTGGAAACGTGATATTTTGCGAACAGTCAGTTACTACCAAAACACATATTCACACATAATTACAATTGTTCGAGTGAACGCAGTGTCGTAGAAACAGGGGTGGATTAAGCTTATTGTCCCATACAAACTTTGAGGTTAGGTTTTTATACCATTTGATGAAATTTTTCGATTACTCAGTTCGGCTACTATTAAAAAGGTGTACCTCTCAAACTTCGATAAAATAAACCGTTTCCGAGATATTCGAGATTACAATAATTGTTATATCGCATTAAAGGACTAAAAGGTAGGTATATGATACCTACTAATTTTTTAATTGAAAAAAATTACAATTTTTTTTAATGTGACCGTCAGGGCAAAATGTCTCGAGGCTCATGGAATGCCCTTTTTAATTTTTTCAATTAAAAAATAAAATTTGTTATCACATACCTTTTAATCCTTTTAAATAATGCGATATAACAATTATTGTAATCTCGAATATCTCGGAAACGGTTTATTTTATCGAAGTTTGAGAGGTATACCGTTTTAATGGTAGCCGAACTGTGTAATCGAAAAATTTTATCAAATGTTATAAAAACCTAACCTCAAAGTTTGTATGGGGCAATAAGCTTAAAGCATCCCCCATTTCTACGACACTGTGTTCACTCAAACAATTGTAAATACGTGTGAATATGTGTTTTGGTAGTAAGTGACTGTTCGCAAAATATCACGTTTCCAAGACTACCATAGTAGAAGTTATATTAAAAAACTGATTTGATAGGTAACACTTTATCACCCTGTATCTTGGAAACATAAGTAATTAATAAATTTATGCCACTAAGTTTAGGGACACCTTGTATAACTGGATAAAAAACAAACACTGTTTTTGAGTTTCACGAATTTATTTAAATTTTATTTGACAATTGTTTCGCTAACACAGTAGCTTCTTCAGAAATGATTTCAAACTTATCTAATAACAAACTTATATAACACAATTATTGCAGGTAATGGGTTTTTTTTATAAAATATTAGTACTGTATAATTATTTTACCTGTCAAAGTTTAACAAAAGTTGTAATAAAATAATTTTGGGCATTTTCTATCTTATATAATATTAGAATAAATTTAACAGGGGGGAATTATTAGTTTCTATTTGATCATTTAGAATAATATCAGATTTTTTTTATTTATTAATTTCCAAAGATTCCAGCAAATTTAACTTCGTACCCTTATTTTCAACATGCAAAATTTTGAAATTATTATCACATGAATGGTTTTTTTGAATTAAATTGTTAGCAAACGTTGAATCTGTTTTTTGATAATGAACATCGAAAATCTTTTATTAATTTGATCCCTTTTTAAAAAATCATTTAGAGAAAAAGGCAAATAAGGGAAGAGGCCACACTTCTTATTTATCCAAAACAATATGCGATGAATTTATTGACATAATGGCAACTTTCACTACAAAAAAAATTATTGAGGAAGTAAAGCATGCTAAATATTATTCAATTAGCGTAGATTCAACCCCGGATGTTTGTAATATAGATCAGTTGAGTTTTATTTTACGTTATGTATTACCTGATGGATTGATAGTTGAACGATTTATAAAGTTTGTAAATAAGGTTGGACATAAGTCTTCAGAAATGGAAACTGCTGTTTTACAAACATTAAATGAACTTTCTCTAAATATAACAGACTGTATGGGTCAAGCTTAAGACAATGCCTCCAATATGTCCGGAAAATATTCGGGCCTTCAAGCACGAATTAAAAATCAAAATAAAAAAGCTGTATATATCCCATGTGCCGCTCATTCACTAAATCTAATTGGTTCCTGTGCAGCGGAAAGTTGTTTAAATGCCACCAAATTTTTTATGTTTTTAACGATTTGTACGTATTTTTTTCAGCTTCCACTTTTAGGTGGAACATTTTAATAGATGCTTTAAAAGAATCTAATAAAAATTTAGTTCCCAAAAAATTAAGTACAACTCGATGGTCAGCTAGAGCAGACGCCACTAAAGCTCTCTACAAATCCTATGAAAGCTATCAACACGCTCTCGAATTACTAATAAATGATAACAATCAAACTCCCACTGTTAGAGCTCAAGCCAGTGGCCTTAGTGATATTATGAATAAACTAGAAACTGGATTATTATTAGTTTTGTGGCATAAGATTTTAAATCATTTTAATTCTGTAAACAAAAGCTTACAGGAACAACATATAGATTTATCAGTTGTAATAGATTTGTATAATTCATTGATAGTTTTTATAACTGAACTAAGAAACGATACTAAATACGATGAATTTGAAAAAATTGGAAAGGAGATTTCAAGTTGTGAAGAATATGAAAAAGAAGTAAAAAGAAAGCGATTTAGAAAAAAAACAATAGATGAGGAAAGCGCAGATGAGGTAACTTTTAGTGGGAAACAACTTGTTTCAAACAAGATATGAAAGTCAATACATTTTATGTTATTTTGGATAATCTTTTATTTGAATTAAATCGAAGAAAGAATGCCTATGAACATGTATTTAATCTTTTTGGATTTTTTAATTCATTATGCGACATCCCTGATAATGTAATATTAACAAAAGCTAAAGAACTATTGTATATATATTCAACAAAAAAATCTAATACAGAACACATGAAAATGGCTGGTAATATCAGCCTGATATGTTAAAATTAATAAGACAACAAAAAATTATTTCTACTTATTCAAATATCGATACAGCTTTGAAAATATTTTTAACCATACCAGTAACCAACGTTAGTGGAGAAAGGTCGTTTTCGGTTTTAGGAAGAATTAATAGTTATTTACGATATAAGTGGGATAAGAGCTTTATTAACGTACGCATGCGAAATTTGCCCAACGAGTGCGTAGCACGAGTTGGGCAATCGCAAAAGTACGTTAATAAAGCGTTATCACACGTATATTGTACAAATTTTTATCTACGCCTCTAAATGAAAAAATAAACGGTAATTATTTTTGTCTAAGACTTAATTTAGGGTTATTTTGACATTTTGACATTTTGACTTTTTTATTTGATTGGTTAAAAGCAGAGAAAAACGCGTGCGTTAATGAACTTCACTCAAAATGAGTGGGATAAGAAGTTCTTATCTCACTGGCGTAGATAAAAATTATTTAAGAAACTGCATGGGTGATTTAAAAACCAGTAATTTGTCACTTTTGTGTATAGAAAATACATTGTTGGATTCCTTAGATGAAGAAATAATAATTTCAAATTTTATAAGCTGTAAACTACGAAAAAAAGTTTATTAAAAATTAAATCACGCTTTGGTTTTTTTATTTATTTTATTTATTTTCTATACAATTTTTTTCAAAATTTTCGAGTACGAAAAAAATGTGGGGGTTTTAAAAAATTGGGGGGGCATGAAAACTTTTGGCCCCGGGCGCCACGAGACCTTAATACGGCCCTGCACTTTGTTTAATAATATATTAAAAAATAAAATAAATGTAATAATTTAAATTATTTTTACACTATTAACAACAATAAACCTAAGTGATTTAGAGTGTCTAAAAAGTCGATAGCTTATAATTTTAAAATAATGTGAAAACCCATCAAAATGAAGAAGAATATAAATCGCGATGCAGAAAACTTCATACTTCATTAAAACTCAATCAGTACGGCTAGATATGGCTTCAATCAGAATTTAATCCGTGCTTACAGGAATCTTTAGTTTTTTCCTAAGCAGGTATAAAACAAGATATTAACAGCCTTTGTTTATTATGATATTAAAAAACAGTGAGTTTAGCACTTCGTATAACAAAATTACCAATAAGCAATATAACAATAACGTAACATTGTAAAACTATTGTAATGTAACAAAGTTACCATAAGCAATATTATCGCCGACGGTGGACTAGTGGTTAGTGCTGCTGACTACAAGCCGGAGCTCGTGGGTTCGAATCCAACCAGGGGTATGGCTGTTTATTTGTGTTTGTCCTATATTATATATTGTGTAATAGTCCTTCGGAGGGGACTTTAAGCCAGCGGTCCGTTCCTACCCCTAACCCGCACAAGCCATTCAGTTGGCTTATGGGACTTCTTAAGAAGTAAGGAACTGAAAGACCACTTTTGTATATAAACTTTTGTATAATATAACAGCAACGTAACATTGTGAACAATAAGGTAACATTGTGAAATAATTGTAATATAATAATATTACCAAAAAGCAATATAACAATAACGTAACATTGTGAAATTATTTTAAAATAACAAAATTACCAATAAGCAATATAACAATAACGCAACATTGTGAAACTATTGTAATATAACAAAATTATAAAATTACCAATAAGCAATATAACAGCAACGTTACATGCATAAACAGTGCAAGTAAATTGTGTCAATGTAGTCAATGTCAGTTTCAAAGTAAAAGAAAAGAGGTTTATTATTGGTGTTATGTATATTTCACCAAATTCACCATCACAAATTTATAATGATCATTGTAACTCAATTGAATTTATCTTGGATCATTGGAAGGATGTATACTCTTTTAGCGTTTGTGGTGACTACTATTTGCCTAATGCAAAATGGGTAAATGAAGATGGAGGAGTGAGAGTCACGGGTGGTGTAACTGAGTGTAGCATGTTGGTTTCTAACTCCTTTACTTATTGCAATTTGTACCATTTAAATTATATTCCAAACCGTAATAACAAAATATTAGATTTAGTTTTTTGTAATGCAGTTGATGCTACTGTAAGTGCGCCCCATGATATACTTTTACCCATAGATTTATATTATCCACTGATCACTATAAATTATAGAATGGTTGAAGACAAACGTAATACAGGAACCGAGCTGTTCTACTACGAATTTAAATATGCCGATTATGGCTCTATTAACTACTGTTTATCTGTTAATTGGGATTTAGTCTTTAAATCTAATGATATTAATATATGACTCTATTCAATCTGATGCAGGATTTGTTTGAAATGTATGTCCCAACTGAGAAGTATGGTAAAAATAAATTCCCTAGGTGGTTTTCTTAAGAATTAAAATCTAAAATTGTTGAAAAAAAAGTTGCTCATAAAAATTTCAAACAAAGTCCAAGTGATCCTAACTATCTATTATTTAGTAACTGATTGTTAAAGATTATCAAAAAAATGTTACTCTGATTATATACAATTTATTGAGGCTGATATTAAAAATGACTCCAAACATTTTTGGAGTTATGTTAAATCTAAAAAGTCTGACTGCAACTTGCCAAAAGCCATGAACTTAAATGATGAATTTACTGATAACTATCAAACTATAGCTGACTTATTTGCCACTCATTTCTCGTCTGCAAATGGTACTAAAAATCTAGTAAATACTCCTGATTTTATATATAGTCAAACAGTTGATTTGCATGATCTTTTTATAGGAGAAATGGATGTTTTTACTGAATTAAGTAAGTTACGTTCTTGTAAAATTGCGGGTCCTGATGGGGTCCCATCTGCCATTTTAAGCGGTTGCAAATATGTATTAACTAAGCCGTTATCTTACTTGTTCAATGTGTCTTTTAGATCTGGTATATTCCCTGATATATGGAAGAATAGTTTTGTAATACCAGTGCACAAGAGTGGTGACAAAGGTGATATATCCAATTACAGAGCTATATCTAAGATTTCACTAATTTCGAAGTTATTTGAATCAATTGTGACCAATAAAATTTCACCTTTATTCAAAAATATTATAATTGATGATCAACATGGCTTCTGTAAGGGTGAGTCGACATCAACTAATCTTGTTATTTATGAGAAATTTTTGTTGGACGTAATGGAGAGGCGCGGTCAGGTGGATGCCATTTATACTGACTTTTCCAGGGCGTTTGACAGAGTTAATCATATCATATTGTTGTCCAAGCTTGATGCACTGGGTAATACCCAGTGGGTATACGCGGTACTTTCTTGAATTGGATTTCTAATTATTTATCCGATCGGTATCAAACTGTTCTAATTGATAATTGTTACCAGTCTAGACCAATTCTTGTTTCCTCTGGAGTCCCTCAAGGTGGGCATTTGTCACCTCTATTATTCAACTGTTTTATTAATGATATTTATTTGAATTTAAAATTTTGCAAATACCTTCTATTTGCGGACGATTTGAAAATGATTTTTGAAATTAAATCACTTAATGATTGTGGTAAGTTGCAGTCTGACTTGAACAGTCTAAATTCATGGTGCGAGTTGAATTGTATATTCTATTAATAACAATGTTTTAGAGGTTGTGAACTCAATTAAAGATCTTGGAGTGCTGTTTGATAATCGGCTTACGTTTAGTGATCATGTTAACTTAATTATTAAGTCTTATCGTATGTTCGCCTTTGTCAGACGAAAACTTCAAGACTTTTACGATATTGCTTTCAAAATATTTTTATTTCATATATACGTTCAATTTTATCAATTTTAGATTTTAACTGTGTAGTCTGGTCACCGCACTATAATGCTTATGTAACTACCTTAGAACGTGTCCAAGATAGGTTTCTTAGCCTTTGCGCATTTAAACTCAACATAAGAGTTGATAATATTAATTATAGAGAACTGAGACTGTTGGTAGATCTGCAACCACTATCGATTAGGAGACAGGAGTTTGATATTCGATTCATTAATAAAATACTCAATAACCCTATAAATAGCTCAGAATTGCTGTATACCATTCGTTTGTCTGTGCCACAAACTAGACATACCCTATTATTCTTCATTAATATGCACATAACTAATTATGGTTACTATTCTCCGATCGATAGGGGGTGCAGATTGGCGAACTAAATTTTTTTTATTTGAACTTAGTTCAATTCAAGAAACAACTAAGGCTAAAAATTAGTGTATAGTACCTATGTATTATTAATACTATTATAATAAGTTTACGTAACAGTAACTTATACTTGAACACATCATTTACATCTCGCTCGTGTTACCACCTTGGCTAGGTATATAAACGAAGTTAAGACAGCGCACCATGTCCATTTCTCATTGGACCTCAAACAGTATGCCTGATTATGGGAAAGTCAGAATACGATATTATGTATCATTTGATACGCTTTAGCGTTAAACTAACGGCACTTTCTCATGTCGAGCATAATAACGTTGCAACGTAACAATGTTACATAACCGTAAAGGCCATGTTATGTAACATAACTTGGATTGCGAAAATGAAATTGCAACGTAACATTGTTACCTATTTGCAACCATCAGGTTATGTAACTTTATTGTTACATATTATGAATGTTGCATAATATTTTGGTTAATGTTACGTTACAGTTATGTTTCACTTTCATAACGGCAATGTAACATTGTAATCCATTAAAAAGTTACATAACAACAACATAACAATTATAATGCGTTTATGTAGCGATAACGTAACATTGTTATATAACGACAACGTAACATTGTTATGTAACGACAACGTAACATTGTTATGTAACAATTTTACTTAATAAAGCGGGAAATAGGAACCTATTTGCAACCGTTAGGATATGTAACTGTAATGTTACATATTACGATCCTTGCATAACATTTTGGTTAATGTTACGTTACAGTTATGTTTCACTTTCATAACGGCAATGTAAAATTGTAATCCATTAAAAAGTTATATAACAACAACATAACAATTAAAATGCATTTATATAACGACAACGTAACAATGTTACTTAAAAAGAGGGAAATAGGAAGCTATTTGCAAACGTCAGGTTATGTAACTATAATTTTAGATATTACGATCGTTGCATAACATTTTGGATAATTTTACGTTACAGTTATGTTTCACTTTCATAACGGCAATGTAACATTGTTATGTAACAATGTTACTCCTATGAGTGGGAAATAGGAACCTATTTGCAACCATCATGTTATGTAACTATAATGTGTCACATCACAATCGTTACATAACATTTTGGTTAATGTTACGTTACAATGTTGACCGGGTACTACTTCCACTTTAACCGGAATTGACATAAACTTTGTTATTTCAAAATCAAATCAAATCAAAATCTTTATTTGTTATAACATTTTTAGTATTTTTTACAAAATAATAATAGGTGATTCGCCTAAATTTACATTTGTGTGCGAATCATATTAGTAAACAATATTAAGAGTAAATAGTAATAGTAAATTAAATATTATATAATTTATTCGAGGATTGCGACATAAGAAAAACTAACGATACATACAATCATTTGATAGAAGAACAAATTAGAGAATGGAAAGCAGGTCAGGGTTACTCAATATATATGATTTAATTCTTTTTTTAAATTCTGAAAGTTTTAAATGTTTTAAATCAGGTGATATAAGATTATATATTTTATGTCCTAAGTAAACTATAGATCTTTGTGCGTGTAATTTTTTACTACGTGGCGGTAAAGTTGTGAGATCTAGTTTCATAAGAATGTAACAATCTTGGCATATTCTTTGGATTTATGTGGGTCCATATTAATATTTTATAGTCATAATGCCCTTTTCACTGAAAAGAGCATTTGTTGAGAATCTTTTTTCTTTTTTAAATATTTATTTATTTCCAGACTGTATAGGCCATTTTCCAATAAACCCCCCCAAATGCTTATACCATTTCAGATCCCAAAATTGATTCAACCAAGGAATCATAAACAATTAATTTTAATTTAATGGGAAGTATATCACGCAGTTGATAAAATTTGTATGTGAGCCCTCTCAGTCTAGTGCTAACGTGTTCTACATGCTTATGCCATTTCAGATGCTGATCTACCATAATACCAAGATATTTAATATGACTTGCACGTTGAATAATGGGACAATTACAAGTGATATTACTAAAACGATTCCCATGGATTTTTAAAGTGTTATATACTGGTTGATTAGCAAGTGTTGCGGAAAAAGTTAAAAATTTTGTTTTGTCCACAGTTAGACTCAGAAGATTCACATCTAGCCAAATTTTTATCAACTTTAAATCTTTCTCAGTTTTTTCATAAACATCGCCCCATGAACTTCCTGTGAAGAGTAATGCTGTATCGTCTGCGTAAGAATAAATTTCCCCAGTAAATTTTTTATATGGTTAATACTATTTATGTAAATTAAAAATAATATTGGACCAAGTACTGTACCCTGAGGTACACCTCTGGTAACTGCTGTAGGGTCACTAATAGTTGTATTAATTTTAAGACGCTGTACTCGATCTGTTAAATAGCTTTTAAAAACTTCCAATGCTAATCCTCTTATACTGAACTTATACAATTTTTCCAGGAGTATTTAATGGTCGACAGTATCGAAGGCTTTTGCAAGGTCTAAAAAAATTGATAAGCAATTATTTTTACTATTTAAATTATTTATAAGATTTTATAAAAACACAGAACAGCGTTTTAAGTACTCATGCCTTTTCTAAAGCCAAATTGTTTATTATTTAAAAGTCTGTTATTTTCCAGAAAGTTCAGAAGACGATTTTTTAAGCATTGCTCAAATACTTTTGTTAAGTTGCTGATTACCGAGATTGGGCGATAATTTGTAGCTACATTTTTTGCACCACTTTTAAAAACCAGGGTAATTATAGACTCTTTCATGGCTTTCGGGATTACACCTTGTTCTAAAATAGGATTAAAAATATATTTTATTTCCACCTTCTTAGTAAATAACATTTTATAGGTTAATTTTGTTGTTTTTGTATCCAAGTAAACGATACATTATGGGAACAAACCTGTAATATTTTACAGGCCTGTATATAAGACCTGTAAAGTTTTACAGGCTTGTAGAAAAGCAGTTTATGAAATGAAATGTCACTTTTGACAAATTAATTAAAATTTTAAATTTGAAAATCGTTATCTAAAGGTGAAAATAAAAGTTTGTACTTGTCACGCTTTGCAATTCATCTTTACTAGGCTCACTATTTTTTAAATTGTAAATATGTTTAATTAGTTCATTATCTGTAACAGGTGTTAAAAACAGTGAATATTGACTTGAAAGTTCATTTTCTATTACAATGTTTTCTCCTATGTTAATTTTCTTAACCATATCTTCTCCAACCTTTGCAAAAAAAAACATTAAAATAATTTGCTTTAATTTTTTCATTTATAATTTCTTTATTATGAGTGTCTACAATGTTATAGCTTTCTAATTTCTTTCTTTTGTCATAATTTGAAACTTGATTTATAACAGCCCAGGTTTTTTTTAAATCATTTTTAGCTTTTTTAAGTTCAGATTGATAATATTCGTTTTTTACAGTTTTTATTAGTTTGTTTAATGTATTTCTATAAGTTTTAAATTCGATATTAAGAGTTTCAGTATAATTTTTATTTAGAGTTTTTTTTAATTATCTCTATGCCTGATTGCCTTAATTAATCCAATTGTTATCCAGGGCTTTAATTTGGAAAGTTTATTGTTTTTAATTTTAATGTTTTTTTTTGCATTTATTTATATGATCAAGAAAAGTAGCTAGAAAATTGTTATAACAATTTTCAGAATTTTGATTTTCAAATATGTTTACCCATTCTTCATTTTTAAGGTTTTTATTTAACATTACGTAATCTATTTTTGTATATTCATTTTTTATTAAATCATTCTTGCGACAATTTAAATTGATGTTATTAATGCTCATAAAAATAAAGTCATGATCAGTTAAGCTGCTTTCAAATAAATATGTGGAGATATTTACTTTTTTTCGGATGTTTATGTTTTTTGTTCCCAACATAAAATGATCAATAAGAGTGGCACTATTTTTATTTATTCTTGTTGGTAGTGTTATATAGGAAAATATATCATGTTGATATAAAATATCAAGATAGTTAAGAAGATCGTTTGTGTCTAGTAAATTTATATTAATATCACCCGAAAAAATTTCAATATCCATTTTATGCAAATTTTTTAAATATTCCTTCAAATCATCATTAAATAAAGCTATATTTGTTCCATATGGTCTGTAACAAGCTGTTAATCCGAAATTAAAATTATTTATTTTAAACGTACATGTTAAAAAATTTATTTGGCTGGTTTTTATAACCTCAGTGTTTGCATTTATTAAGTTATTAATATAAACAATACAACCATCATTTTGGTTAAACTTTGAATCGTTGTAAAAAATGTTAAAACCCGCAATATCAAAGTCGTTTACCCTATTCACATGTCATGTCTCTGTTAAAATTATTATGTCAATGTTTTTTATTTTTATAATATCCAAATATGTTAATAATTGATCAAAATTTGCATTAATAGATCTTATATTTAAATGTAATATATTGAGTAACCTTATGTTACCTATAACTTTTGCAGCATTCATTATATTCTCCACAATCTTTGTTTCTTCTACGCCATTATTATATTGCATAGCTCAAAATACTATAACATGTATACCTAAAGTAAAAAATTTTTGAGTTATTAATTTTTTTCGTTAAACTTTGAAAAATGCGCGTCAATTAAAAATAGTCGTTAAATTTTTTGTTATTAGGTTTGCAAATAAGGGGGTGAAATTTTGGAATAAAAGATTTTTTGCCAATTCCTTAACAATTTTTAATAACTTTTTTTTTAATGATTTTACTTAATGAAATAGGTATTAAATTAAAAAACCTTTTGATTTATGTAACTATTCCGTATACTTAAAGTTAAGTATTTAAGAGATATTTAAGAATTTCTAAAATTTGTATTAAGAAACCTGTGACGGGTGAGTTGACGATATCTGTGGTTAACACTGTTAACACTGTTAACATTGTTTGTATCATGGTTAACACTAGCGTTGGGTCATACGACTCTTTTTAGTGAGCGCGCTCATTTCGTTCACTTAAGTGAGTCGTTCACACTGTGTGTAATAATAATAACAAAAAGAATGCGTAACTGTAACAGTTTAATAATCCAATAATATTTTAATTAACATTTTTTATTAATAATTTACACAGGTTTTTTGATACAAAATAATATTTAAAATTTTTGAAATTGTTAAATATCTCTGAAATTATTAACTTTAGGTATGGAGAATGGTAACATTAATCAAAAGATTTTTTAATTTACTATTTTATTAAGAAAAAACATACCGGGAGTTACATCTAAAATAAAAAAAATATTAACCTTTCAAGTTAGCCTAATTTGCCCTGGGTTTTATCAGGTAATTTGTAAATTTAATGTTAAAGAATTGGCATGGAAACTTTTAAACAATGTTTTAAGATTCCAAAAATTTCACTCCTATATTTTCAAACCTAATAACAAAAAAGTTATCGGCTATTTTTAATTTACGCGCATTTCTCAAATTTTAACGAAAAAAATTAATAACTCGAAAACTATTTACTTTAGATATAGGATATGGTAAAGTATTTTGAACACACTGTATAGTATGAAGTATGAAAAATATTTGTAATTTAAAAAATATTTTATCAATTTTATCATATTTACACCGTAAACGGAGAGATTAAAAGCGTTGTTGAAAAGTCTTTTTAAGATTACTTATTGGGAAGTTTATTTTACAATGTTTTAAGAATCCAAAAATTCCACCACATTTTATACAGATTTAAAAATGTAAAAATAAAGGGGTGTTCTATTTACAATAACAAAGTTGATGTCACTTTCGGTTAAATCGGAAGTGGCATGAGTATGAGTATGAGTATAAGAGACGTATAACCAGCCCCATTTCCTCTTGACTCTCGAACCCCGTACAGGCCTATGTTTACTTACGCCGATTTTTGTTCTTCCCCAACAACTTCGCGGCTTCACCCGTGTTTGCTGGGTGCGAATGTCCATTGCGTTCAGTACTGTCCCCTATTTGGAGCTCGAGAGCGAGAGGCGAATAGTTTTAATAGCCGTTCCCGGGTTCGCCGAGCCTATGCTATACGCTCAGTGGGGTATGGAGAAGGGACGGGAAGGTGTTGGTTTTTGGGGGACAATTACGCCGACTTAAAACTAAGTACGACGCGGAATCCCCCTAGACCAGTCGATTAATATTACTCCAAACATTTGGGATTACTATTTGGAGTTGGGGAGTTGTTATTCCGATGCAGGGTGTAGTTTCCTAGTCGAGGGGTTCGTCTTGTTCATTATTGTCATTATCCGTGTCGGATAATTCCTGAACTTGGTAAAGTGTGTCGGTTGTTTTTTTTTATTTTGTTTTTATTGTTGCTTATTTGCTCCCAGCTGGTCTTGTTAATTTGTGAGAAGTGCATGTTTTGTGCTAACGTGTCATGAAATGTGAAGCATGGTCTCCCGACGATCTAGTTTAAGGGTGGCTTGTAGTATGTTGTTGCGTTGTCTACGAGTGACGTGGACCCAGTATTTTAGTTGGGCTACTTTTACCCTTTTGGTAATGGTTTTTCCCATTACACTTAGAGAAATATCATGTCATGAAAAGCATATGACATTATATTAATTTAAATAGTCGGGTACATTTGATTCAAATAGAAAAAATTGTAGTTTTATATTTATTTACCAACAGTTTTACAATGTTGTTAAACACTTTTAAAGTGTACCCTCTTTAAAATATATATACAAAAAGAAATCTATTTATTTCATTGCCTTTCTCAACGTTGTTTCAAAAAGGTATGTATTATACAATTGTTATACACTTATTAATTTAATGGGATACACCAATGACGCTAACATATATTTGAATCCCTTTGAATTATTATTGTTTTGAATGATTTTACAAAAAATTTTCTCTCAGTGTAGCAGGTATTTATTTTTACTTTTAGTGTAGTCTAGTGTTTACAAATTCCGTGGAGTTTGATTAGAGTGCTTTGATTAGGTTGCTTTTTTTTACTTTGTTTATGTTTTCTTAGTTTGTTGTTTATGTCTTTATGTTTATTGTTTATGTCTTATGTCAAATTTATTTGGTCTCGGTTTGTTATAGTGAATTGTTTTGTTGACAGCTTTATTGCCCTGTTCATACTCAGGTGACGACTTAGGTCTATAAAATATTATTATTTTTTTTTAAATATTTTATTAATTTAGTAATTATAATTATAAAACAGGTATTTATGTTTTTTTTAGATATTTTTTCAATATCTATTCCAGATAATATTAAAATAATTAATTTTGAATACTTTTGAATAATATATAAATATCTTAAAATAGCTATAAAAAATTTATTTTCATAATTTTTAATGGATATAATAAAAATGTTCTAAAACGTATATATATATTTTTTTTTTTATTAATATCTATTAAATATTCACTGAACATAAAAAATAAATATATTTTAAATAAATTTATTAAATATTTACTACGTATTCAAAACAAATATTTCCAAAATAGTATTAGCTAAACATCCACTGTATATTAAAAAACATATATTATAAAAATATATTTATTACATATTAAGCAAATATTTATATATTTAAAAAAACATTAAATATTCATTAAATATTAAATATATATTCAATGAATATTTGGTGCTACTGGAGACGTTTTACTTTAGATTTTTTTTGGAATAAAATGGTTTTGTTAATAAGACATGCAATTAGAAAAATTACTTAGCTTGATTGTTAGGCTATAATCCTGATGCTATGTCTTTCACGGTCTGTCCGTTGTTTCTTGACCTCGCCTGCAGGTCTTTGACAGGCTTTGGTTGTGACAATCCCTGCTGACCAGGTGGGCCGGTTGGCCTTATAATTACTTATTCGGTTGCACTCTTTTACGGCGTTAATAGGGGATCTCCCGCACTTTTCACACTCATTGCACTTTTTTTTTTTTTTGCACTAGTTGCACTTATCGCACTTGTTTGTTTATTTAGTTATTTATTTATTTATTTATAACCAATATTTCCGAATGCTTAGGTTCGTTTTTGGAACTTACGGTTGCGTTTGTCTCGTATACGCTGCTAGGAGAGGAATCTTTAACTACTTGACGCGTCTATCTACGTCGAGTGTTAAGAGGATACTGACGGTTAAATCGGAAGTGGCATTTTGTTTAAAACATTTTAGAAAAATATACTTAAAATTACTTTAAAATTTCAAATTGATAACTTTTTTGGTCCCCAGAAACTTCTAATGGACCACGAATGTAAAACACCCTGTAGAGTCCATAGTATAAAAATAAAAAATCTACGTTTGTTTTGTTAAATTAAATTGTTGTTTTTTATTAAAACATTGATTTCTGGCATAATTAAATTTAATCTGAATTCCTATAAATGCTAGGTCAACGACGCTACTTTATATTAAAAATCGGTGATGCTACCTAATGAAACTGGCGTTTTGACTTTGTTACTTCAAATAGAACACTCCATATATTTTTACATTTTAAAATTCCACATAACTATACCTAAAGTGAATAGTTTTCGAGTTATTATTTTTTTGTGGTTAAAATGCGTATCCATTAAAGATAGCCTATAACTTTTTTGTTATTAGGTTTGCAAATTTAGGGGTGAAATTTTTGGAATCTTAAAACACTGTTTAAAATATTTCTTGTCAATTTTTTTCAATAAATTACCAGAGAAAATCCAGGACAAATTAGGCTAATGTGAAAATTTAATAACTTTTTTATTTAAAATGTTTTACATAATCAAATTGTTAAAAAACCTTTCGATTTATGTAACTATTCCCTATATTTAAAGTTAAATATTTAAAAGATATTTAACAATCTCTAAAATTTTAGGTATTATTTTGAAAAAAAAATCATTCCTAATCAGGACTTATACAGCTCTTCCATACTAAAACCGAATATATCTATATATATATGGGGCGTGGCCTCGCCTCCCTCCAACGCGCGACACAGTAGCTAAGCAAATAGACTGCATCGTTAATGAGATTTTTTGCATTATTATCATTTAATTTTTTAAGTCCTTACCTGCTCGACCTTTCGTCATGTCGTTTATTACGTAAGCAACTGTGACGCGCCTTGGAGGGAGGCGAGGCCACGCCCCATATATATATAGATATATTCGGTTTTATTCTAAACAGGCTGTATATGTTAGCGGTACTTCCCCTGTTTCTATATGCCTCTACGTCCCAGGGCTCTGTGGCAGGAAACTCTTATCAGCTTAGTAGCAGCCCAACAATAACAAATTGCTCAATTAGAAAATCAAACAAAGAACGTGACGTGACCATCGCAGCCAACTCCTAATGATTCAGGAATAGAGACTTGGAGTGCGCAAGTCCGTTCCTTTGAGATCACGACCTATGACCCTGACAAAAGTACATACCCAATCAACGAATGGCTTGAAGATTGTTCAAAATTATAAAAAGAACTCAACGTCAGCGAAATGTTGATGATAAGCAAAGCTGGGAATGCATTGCGTCATCGAGGATATCGTTATTATCGTGACTGGAGACCCCTTGCTAGAACATGGGATAATTTTTGCAACGATATTACTGTTGCATTTTCCGATCGTGAAACACCTAGAACACGTGCACACATTACTGCAAATCTTAACAGTAGAGATTGTAATTCTTTGTCTGATTATGGGAATAAAAATTAAGATCAATAAATCGTTTTTATAGTCAGTTGCCATGGGATATAATTCTAAGCATGGTAGAATTTGGTTTAGAACATATTGAAGCCCGTTCTGCAATCCGAGCACAAACACCAGCGTCTGAACGTGAATTATTGGTCTTATAAGTATACTTAGCAAGTTTGATGCCCGCCGTGCAAGATTAACTAAAAAGTATACCGAAACCCGAGGAATCGAACGCAAGTCAAAATAAAGACACGATCCGAAGGTCGCTTCGATTTCAAAATGCTTTAAATGTGGTCGGCTTGGACACCATCAGGCTAAGTGCAGATTGGCCCAGAAAGATGAAAAACCAGCGAATCAACCTCTCATAGTACATCAACTCCTAACAAAGTTGTTACGTGTGATTTTTGTAAAAGAATTGGACACACTGATATTAATTGTTGGCTTAAGCATGGTAAGCCTAAAAAAACTTTTGTCATAAAAAAATGACTTCATTTGGATTTAACACCCATAGCTACCTTATTGTGCAGTAATCAAGTCGTTTACGTACATTATTAATAGTGGTGCCGACATGTCGATCATTAAGCAATCGGTTATAAAAACATTGTGTGGGACGATCAAACAGGAAGGAAATTTACGTGCTTTTTCGGGAATCGGGACCCAAATTGTTTATAGTATTGGTATTTACTATTAAATTATTATTTTACCAGCTATTACTTTAGAAATAAGTTTCGCAGTTGTTCCTGATAACGTAATACCGGGCAATATTGATGTTATTGTAGGTTGGAATGTAACTTGCTTGCGTATCGAAAAAGCCAAACATGGACTTCAGCTACATTACAACCTCCTCAACATACCAAAAGTGTTTGTTTTTAAAAGTGCTAACGACTTTAAAATAAACCAAAGCAATTTAGATGATAGTTTAAAATTAAAATTAGAACATTTATTAATGGCGTTCCGACCTAGGCGATTAGCGTACCAAGAAAGGATTGAGGCGAAAAAAATTGTTGATGAACTTTTAAGTACCTAATGGAGTTATTCTAAAAAGTAAATCAGAATATGCCAGTCCTATTGTATTTGTTAAGAAAAAGAACAATGAACTTAGACTATGTGTAGATTACCGAAGCCTTTACCTGTAATTGAAGATATAGTTAATTCCCTATGGAAGTGTTGAAAGTTTTAGCAACTCATGGTTTTTCTTTAAACTACGAGGTGCATTGTTTAAATTAGAAACAGAATATCTTGGTGTTGTGTTGAGTGAAGGGACAATTCGCCCCAGTTCGCGAAAGGTTGATGCTTAAAAATAAGCTCCTTCTCCTTTAGATGTAAAGGGACTTGCCGGTTATTTCCGTAGGTTTATTAAGGGATTTTCGCAGTTTTGCACCCACAACGGGATTGCTACGTAAATATTGTATTTTAAATTGGACTACTGAATGTGAAAATATTAGTCAATTAATTATAAGTAAACTAACTGATGTGCCAGTGCTACGAATGTTCAACCCGGATTTAAATTGTGAACTGCATACAGACGCAAGTTCTATAAGTCTTGGTGCTGTGGTTTTTCAAAAAGAAAATGATGTTGCTTAACCGGTAGCCTATTTCAGCCCTCGTACTACCGATTGTGAATCCCGATATCATTCCTATGATTTAGAGGCACTTGGAAGCGGTTGAACATTTCCGAGTGTATTTGTACGGACGACATTTCGTTGTGTATACTGATTGTAATTCAGTACGAGCGACTGCTTTAAAGAAAGATTTGCATCCCCGTGTAGCGCGCTGGTGGGTAATATTACAAGACTATGATTTTACAATTGAGTATAGACCTGGCACAAAAATGTGTCATGTGGAATATTTAAGAATAAATCTTTGGACAATGATTGTAGTTTAAAAATATGTGCTTTAAAAACTTTAAATGTAAATAAAGTTTCTGACGTAAAGACATTACGTGAGCATCAAAAAAACGATGCATTTTGTCAAGAAATCTTTAGAAATCCGGATATTAACCCAAATTTTACAGTGAAAAACAATGTGGTTATAAAAAAAGAAAAGTCTGAAAAGTGTTTTGTTCCCATTGCGGCACGTCTCTTAACGATGTGGCTGTATCATGACGAATATTCACATATTAGTTGGGATAGATGTATTGCATAAATAAGAGAAGATTTATATTGGCCGAAAATGCTTAAAAATACATTAGAAATTGTAGAGCCTGTGTATTAGTAAAATCTCACACTGGTCGTCGATCTGGATTGTGGCAACATGGCGAAAAACCAGATGATTTTCTGCATACGTGGCATATCGACCATGCAGGGCCGCTTGTTAAATCTAATGGTTGCACTTTCAAAATATTGCCGACTACAGCCAATTACAAAGAAAACAACTGAAGACTCCATTCGTGCGCTTGTATCAGTGTTCAAAGAGTTAGGCAAACCTAAACGAATTATATCTGATAGAGCAGGGGCATTTACTTCATTTATGTTTCGAAATTTACTTTGTGAACAAAATGTAGAGCTGCATCACATAGCAACTGGAGTGCCCCGTGAAAATGGTCAAGTTGAGCGGGTCATGCGTACAATATTTAATTTGTAACCTACCACTCTTACCGCCGAAACAGAAAAATCATGGACAACTACTTTGTCAGCAATAGAAAGTAATTTAAATTCCACAATTCACTCCGTAACTGGCTGCGCCCCGTCAGTATTGCATCTTGGTACAAATACTCGATTAGAAGCAACTCTGCAATTTTTGGATGATGGACCGTTGAACGACAATTTTGTTGACCCTGAGAAGGCCGTCGCAGTAGCCCGGGAAAGAATATTAAATAGCTTTATTAAGCGGGCGCAGCAATTTAACGCGACTCGCTATCGCACCAGTTTGTTTACTGTGGGAGACCTTGTGGCCGTTGAGGACTCTCAGCTGGCTGGCGGAGGAAAATTGGAGCCCAAGTACAGGGGACACCATTCGGAACGTACTACCAAATGAAAGATATGTGCTGTATAAGCAAGGACGGCGCAATAAAGTAGCTGCCCATGAACAACTTAGACCTTGGCCAAAGAAATAAATTGTATGTAATGGTTATTTTATTTTCCATTGCTAGTTCTTAAAAGAAAGGATAGTGTCACTACCACTTTGCCTAAAAATAAGGTGGCAGTACCACCTAAATGTTAATAATAAAAGAGAGAATAGTGGCGCTACCACTTATGTTTACTGCAACGGTGACATTCCCACCAACAATAGTTTAATAATAATTAGTGGCGCTCCCACTTGTGGCACTCCCACTTGTGGCACTCCCACCAACAATAAAGAAAAATTGCATTCCCATTGTAATATATTGTTATACTTATTATTGTTTAAATTAAGCAAGTATTTTTTGTACATATTTTTTATTACATTGTAACGGTCGACACAACGCAAGTCAGTCGGTAATAAACCATCACCAAGTACACTGAGTTTTAATTAGTAAATAATCTAGTAAAGATATTACAATGGCGACGGAAAATAATTTAATTGGTTCAATCAAGGAGTTTAACCATCAATCATCTCATTTTTCGGTTTTTAAAGTGAAAATTGAACAGTTTTTCCTCACGAATGGTATTAAAGAGGATCAGAGGAAACGAGCCATATTGCTGAATTTCATGACTGACGATACCTACATTTTATTAAGGAATTTGTGTGTTCCCGATGCTCCAGAAAAAATGACTTCAGAAAAATTAATGGAAAGTTTATCCAAGCATTGTACTCCCGTAGAGTCCTACTTTACGGCTAGATTGAAGTTTTATGGAGCTAAGAGAGGAGATGAAGAAAACGTGGCCGATTGGGCTGCTAGGGTTCGTAGTTTAGCGTCTGGGTGCAAATTTGGGGACGAATTCAAGATAGTGTCACGAGATATCTTTGTTGCTGGTATTGGGTCTGGTCCCATAATGGATAGACTTATGGAGGAAAATGCAACCTCCGATAAAGCCACGTGGGAGCACATGTTTAAATTAGCTCTTAGTAAAGAAGCCGTGCTGAAGGAGAAAAAGAAAACATTGGAGATTGTTCCCGTATTAAAACCAAATGGTTCTGTTAGAATATGTGGGGATTTTAAAATAACCGTAAATCCGTGTTTGGAAAAGGTTTCTTACCCATTACCACGTATTGAATATTTATTTTCTAAAAAACGGTAAAACCTTTTCTAAAATTGATTTATCGGACGCGTATCAACAAGTTTTAATTGATGATGAATCAAAAAGAATTGTTACAATATCCACACACAAGGGTTTATTTTCATATACACGTTTACCTTTTGGAATAACCACGGCTCCAGCAATTTTTCAAAAAATTATGGAACAGACATTAATAAACATCCCCGGAGTAGTTTGTTTTCCAGATGACATTTTAATAACCGGTGAAAATGAAAATGAACACTTAGAACGCGTAGAATTAGTTTTTAAAAAACTCCAAGAATGTGGGTTAAGATTTAAAACAGAAAAATGCAAATTTTTACAAAAGTCACTAACTTATTTAGGTCACATAATTGACAACACTAGTGACGAGAGAACGTTGGCAATAAAAAATGTTCCATTCCCCGAAAATGTCACCGAACTAAAATCTTTTTTGGGTATGGCAAATTTTTATTGCAGATTTATTCCCAACGGTTCCACACTTATGTATCCAATGTATAAATATTAAAGAAAAATATAAACTTTAAATTTGATTAAAAATGTCAGGATGCATTTAACAAATTAAAGAAAATATTATTATCTTTGGGGGCAATAATTTTGCATATTTTTCCAGATAAAAGTGAAAAACCAATAGCTTATGCATCAAAAATGTTAACTAGCCACGAAAAAAATTATTCTTAGTTAGACAAAGAGGCATTAGCTATTGTATACGGCATAAAAAATTTAATCAATATCTATACGGTCGAAAATTTGTATTACATTCCGATAATAAGCCTTTGGTATCAATTTTTGGGCCAAAGAAAGGCATTCCTGTAATGGCTGCAAGTCGATTACAGAGATGGGCTCAATTTTTGTCTAATTATGATTTTGATATAAGTTATATCAAATCTGAGGAAAATATGGCCGATGCTTTATCTAGGTTAATAGAAAATAATAATAATAAAAATATGATTGAAAAAAATATAAGTAATAGTTCATACATAAATTTAATTTCTGAACAAACATATATTCATTTAGATGTAAATAAAATCAAAGTTGAATCGAGGAAAGATTTAATTTTAAGTAAAGTCGTTAAGTTTGTTTTGCAAGGTTGGCAAAGCCAACAAAATACTACATAAATTTTAGCTTTTTATAAAATAAAAAGTTAACTTTCAGTCGAAAATGGTTGTTTAATGTGGGGTTACAGGGTAGTTATTCCTCAAAAATTTAGATTAAAAATTTTACAAGATTTGCACAGTAATCACTTAGGCATAGTTAAGTTAAAATCTTTAGCTAGATCATACCCAGATAACATTCGTGAGTTCACCGTGAATGCACGGTGAAAAATATTGCTTCACGCGTGAATTCACGGTTGCTAAAAGATGCGTCCGCCCCTGGAATTCACCGTGAATGCACACGTGAAGATGCGTCCGCCCCTTAAATGCACACCTGAATTCACCGTGAATGCACACGTGAAGATGCGTCCGTCCCTTAAATTCACCGTAAATGCATGCGTGTTCTAAATTCGCGCGAAAAAAATGAAATAAGGGTGCATGTTCAGAAAACATATTTTCCCCTATAGAATAAAATAAGTTTTCTGAACAAAAATGTGCATTCACCATAATTTCAATTTTTTCGCACGAATTTTAGCATGCATGCGCACTCACTTCGAGCTTCACTTGTGCATTTACGGTGAATTCAAGGGGAGGACGCATCTTCGCGTGCGTATTTAAGGTGAATTTCGTGCGTATACTCAATTTTTTTTGCACTTAATTTTAAATTGGAACACAAAATAAAACGTGTTATTTATAAAATAACAGAATTTGTTATATTTGTAAATAAAGTCAAATGAAAAATGTTAAATAAAGATGTGATTTATGTCCAATTGGACGGTGGTCTAGTGGTTAGTGCTGCTGACTACAAGCCGGAGGTCGTGGGTTCGAATCCCACCAGGGGTATGGCTGTTTATTTGTGTTTGTCCTATTGTGTATTAGTCTTTCGAAGGGGACTTTAAACCCGCGGTCCGTTCCTACCCCTAACCGGCACAAGCCATTGAGTTGGTTTATGGGACTTCTTAAGAAGTAAGGGTGGAACTAAAAGAGCACTTTTGTATAAACTTTGTATAATTAAACTTGAGGTACAATAGTACTGAAATAAAACACAAAGTGTTATGTTGTAAAGTTTATTCCGAATCAACCTCAGAGGATTTAATGTCCTCTTTAACCTTAAAAAAAATATGAATTATAACATCAATAATACTAATTAATGCATACACATGACATGAGTATAATACTGTATAATATTTTATTATGTATCACATATATGAAATTACATCTACAGATAAGTATACTTACTGATTCATTACTGGACACATCATCAAATGAGTCAAATAACTTATCATTTTTTCCCCTTATTTTAATTTCTTTTTGGTCCTTAAAAAATATATAAATTATAACATTATTAATGGATTAAAGCATTTATTTACAAGACTCATTTTATAAAATTTAATAAATAATATTTAAAAAACGCTTAGAACAAAAAAAAATATTTGTTTTTGTGTATAAAGAAAAGTCTTGCGATAGCTAATAAAAATATTCTGTATTAATTAATTAATTCATTTATTTTATTGATTAAAAAATTGTAAAATATTTGTCGACTGTATATTTACTAATAAAAATATTAAAATGGATGTCATATTTTGAATTTAAATAAAAACAAATCATTCAAACCAATGGGGTAGTTAAATTTTTTCTGACCTATACTTTTTATGGTTTTATTCAAGGCGTTTTGTAATTTTAAACATCTTTGTGAAATCGGAATTTCAATTAAGTTTACCGTTTTCGAGATATTTACAAAAAAAAGTCTCCTAATTACGTCACTAGGCTATTGACAACGTTGCCAGCTTTTTCTATGGTGTTTAGTTTAAGATTCTCACGATAGATGGCGCCACGTTATAATATTTTAGTTTTAAAACTACTTGATCTAAAATTTTAGTTGAGAAGAAGAAGAAGAATTGATTTTTTGACGTTTCTTTTTTTCGGGTTGTTTTTTTTAAATTTAGATTATTGAAAATCAATGTTATTGTTATGTTATTTGTAAGTAATTGATATTAGATAAGTGATTTATTAATAACGGACTCCAAAGCAGAGGAATCTTGTGGAATGGTTGGTTACATTGAACATTGGATCTTTTAAACAAATAAAGTAAATACCTATAATTATAATCATATTTTGTCGTAAATGCATTTCATTAGTATAATGCCTAGTTCTTTATATTCTTTTAGATATATCTTGGACTCTAAAATATCAAACAGTATAGTCACGGCCAAATCTATATGGGTGCACGTCATCAATGAGATATAATGACGTCAGCATTACCAACTTTGAATTGTAAAGTTACTGCCGTTAAATTTGCTTTTTTAAGGCGTAATTCTGATGTGTTATTAAAAAGAAATCATTCATTTGCGTATTGTTTATCAAGAACTGTAACAATTTCTTTGTTTTAAAACGTTTTTTCACGAAATTATCAAAATAAAATCATTCACTTAGTAATTTTTGTGTGTGCCAGTTGGTAATAGCTTAAGGCTGGCGCGCACCGTTCAATATTATTGATGGGTCGCTGTCATTTTATATTTGACGTATTTTTGTAATTGTGACATTTCGTCCGAAAGCATCGTTTGTTGCAAATTATTATAAATAATATTATACATTATGTTTATAAGATTCTATCCCTGGATTGTGCAAACAATGATATAAGGCTTGTTGGCAACTAGCCGTTATTAGATTTCAAAGAGATTGCGCCCTTAATAATAAATTTGGGGAAATAATCAGACTTCAATTCTGACCTGGTTTGCTCTGATGACAAGGACGACTGGTAATTTATTATTTTTGTGTTTCTGATAATTTAGTATTTTTTTGTTATGTGCATATGTAATAAAAATGTAATAAACTCCGTTTGTTTCCTCTTTTAATTAGTTAGTGCAGAAGATTATAACAAGGACGTTATAATTCCATCTTAATAACAGCCCCGACCGCTATAAACAGTCAACAATACACGAGCGTTAGATTGTGTCTGGGCACGTATGAATAGACCTTAACGCTGACGTCATATGCCGTTGATGACGTGCACCCATACAGATTTGGCCGTGACTATAATATGATACCTCGTTATAAGTAAGATATAGTAAATTTAAAAGTAAACTACGTACACGTCATCAATCAGCTGATCGGGCACGGTTGTCAATGTGATGCTAAAATCCTTGCATCAGAGGAAAGTGGTAGTGCAACTACAGGGCGATAGATGGCGTTTACATGAATAATACTAAAATGTCAAAAGTCTGAGTTTTTATAACCTATATGATGCACCGCCAAAAGTATGTTTTTAGCCATTTTTAAAGACATTTTCTGATATAAAACCCAAAAATTTTGCCATCTAAAGTCAGTCTTTGGTATATATATTATTATTTTATGTATCCAACATATATTTTGTTAAATATTCTAATATATAATTAATAATAATCCTATTTACCTCTCTAACAGCTGTTAAAGGTAACAAAGGTCCATTATTATCCCGTTCTGCCTCAAAATAGCGTATTAAGGATGACGCAAACTCTTGACTCCGACTATTTAAATGCTTCGGCATTTTAAATATAGGAAACACAAAAAAACGATATATAACAAACACAAAAACGGCAATGAAAACTTAAACGATATAAAATAACACAAACAACAAACAAAATAAACGAAATAATACACGAATTAGACGAAATATTCAAAAACACAACTGACAGCTTTGAAATTCTAAAACGTCAAATTCTTTTTTATGTGTCATTTAAATATGAAAAATTTGAATGTAAACATGACAACATCGCAATTGTTGCCAACATAATTTGGTTAAAATGCATTCAAATATTCAATTACAGACTTCGATTTAGTCATTTAGTGTTGGTACCAGTGCGCAAATTTATGACGTCATCGATGACGTGTACGTAGTTTACTTTTAAATTTACTTTAGGTACTTAATGAATTTGGTGACCATCTTTCACTCAACTGACAGTGACAGTATTTGTACATAACCTCTTCGGGTATTTTCTGACATAACCGAATGAAATCATTAACAAGACAACTTGACAACAGGGTAATTTTCAACCAATAGAAATCTTAGAATGTTGGTCACATGGTGAGGTTTGTGACGTCATAAAAATGTATATTTTTTGTAAATATCTCGAAAACGGTAAACTCAATTGAAATTCTGATTTCACAGAAATGTTTAATATTACAAAACCCCTTGAATAAAACCATAAAAAGTATAGGTCAGAAAAAATTTAACTACCCCATTCAGCCGAGCGCGGCTTCGACTCATGAGGCGCGGAGCCTTTCAGTAAAAAATTAATAATGTTTAAAGAAATGCCGAGCAGTGAAATTTTTTTTTTCAGGATATGAAACCTTTATATTCAGTACATGTAACCATGAAAAAACTTGATTATTTGATAGAGACTTCAAAAATTTGAATTGTATATTTTAATGATCAAAAAAATTATAAAAAAATTAAAAAAAAAAGTCCTGAAAATTTCACTACGAAACTTTTAACAGTTTTTTCACAATTAATTTTTTAATTAAAAGTGAGAAGAATCTTTGTTACAAAAAAACTGTTAAAATTAAAATAAAAAAAATATATTTTAAGGAAATATTGTTACTAATGACTACTAACGATTGATGTATTAAAATTTAAATTCTATTACCAAGTGGAAAATAGGGGGTCCACTTGACGTGATCTGACTCAAAAACAAAAACAATGAATAAAAACTTTATAAAAAAATATAAACACAATAAAGCGTTATAACCATGGTTATTCATTGTTTTTGTTGTTTTTGCAATAATTGTAACAATTATTATCAGTGCATATAGTATATATAGTATATATACAATAAAATTCGTATCTTAAATTTGATCATGCAAAAATATAAAAATGTCAAACTTACCTTTGGAATTCCTGGCTAGCAACTTAAGTATTTATTGAACTGAATACCTATATATTATAAAACTGAAAAACTGAACCAAGATACATACACCTTAAACTGAACTTTTATCTCTGAACCATAGAAAAAGGATATGAACTGAACGTTTTACCGGTATACAGGATATCTAGCTAGATGTTTACCATATATGGTATTCTATAGAAAACCTCGTGGCTCTTAGCTGCGTACGCACACTAACGCTGCAGTGTTGCCGGATTGTAGCCGGATGATTTTCGTGAAAGTTCCCGATCAAAAATTACAAAATACTAGAAATTACCCACACGAGTAAAAATTTCTTTCAATTTGGAAAAGTGAATTAAATTTTGAATAAATTAAGAGAAAAATAAAAGAATAGAATTAAAGAATTATGTTTAGTTAGTAATTATACAATATTATTTACTGAAAATTTCTTTGAAAAGTAAAATTTATAAAATATCTGCTTCAATATTTTACTTGCAAGCATGATGAAATACGCGATTTTCGGGTCAAATACCTGCAAGCGGCAACCCTGCATTTAGTTGAAATGTGACGGCCATGGGCGCATGCGCACGAGTGCCCGCGTATTTGGTTTTGCAATTATTATAATATAAAAAAATATATAAAATAATAATATAAAATATATATAAATTATATAATTATTATTACCTATATGTATATTAAATATTAATAACTGATATTAATTAAAAAATGTACTTTTTTATTTTCCGTTTAATATTTAATAAAAATCTTTAATTAATATTCCTTTAATGTTATGTTTTCTTTTTCTTATTTCGAATTCGGTCTTCAAATTTATTTTGATAGGGTAGGTATACCTTCCCTATCAAACAGAGGTATAGCTAACCTATCAAAATAAATTTGAAGATCTTTAATTAAACGTGCTAACAGATCTGTATAAAATCTTGGAGATTCACGGCGTGCGTCCGGTGTGCATAAGAAATGTTAGGGGGCATCCATTAATTACGTGAGGTGTTTAGGGGGAGAGGGGGTCGATCCAAACCCCACCCAATCTCACGTGGGGGGGAGGGTGGTCTCGGCATATGCCACGTAATTTTTGAAAAAAATGAAACAGTGTAAAATGGCGAGAAAACTGGGTTAAATTAAGTAAACTTATAGCAATTGTTTTTTTTTAATAAATCTAATGGAATCAATCCCAGATTAACTTATTTACATTAAAACAATGCATTTTAAAACATCTTACGTGAGATTAAGGGAGGGGGGACGGGGTCGGGCAAAATCTCACGATATCTCACCAAGGGGAGGGGGGAGTCGAAAAATCGCCAAAATTGCCTCACGTAATTAATGGATGACCCCTTATCTGTGAACTTACGGTGAATTCACGATGCACTTAATTTTAAAGATTCATGGCGTGCGCCCGGTGTGAATTTAATGTGCATTACGAATGTAATTTGGAAACTCACAGTGGATTCACGATTAATTAATTTTTAAAGATTCACGGCGTGCGCCCTATGTGAATTAAATGTGCATTACAAATGTTATCTGTGAACTCACGGTGAATTCACGATGCATTCAATTTTGAAGATTCACGGCGTGCGCCCGGTAGGAGTTTAATGTGCATTCAGGAATGTAATTTGGAAACTCACAGTGGATTCACAATGCATTCATTTTTAAAGATTCAGGGCGTGCGCCCTATGTGAATTAAATGTGCATTACAAATGTTATCTGGGAACTCACAGTGAATTCACGATGAATTCATTTTTAAAGATTCACGGCGTGCGCCCTATGTGAATTAAATGTGCATTACAAATGTTATCTGTGAACTCTCGGTGAATTCACGATGCATTCAATTTTGAAGATTCACGGCGTGCGCCCGGTGTGAGTTTAATGTGCATTCACGAATATATGGTGGCCTAAATTAAGATAATCAAGATATTGAAAATATCGTCAAAAGTTGCGATATTTGCAAACAGTTTTCAAACTCTCCTGAACTAAAATCTTGGCCATAATCAAAACAACCGTGGTCACGGTTACATATTGATTATTTAGAACCATTTTTAAATTTCAATTACCTTATTTTAGTGGATTCATATAGTAAATGGATCGAGTGTTTTAAAACTAAAAGTATTACATCCACCGTTATTATAAATTTTTTACGTGAAACTTTTGCAAGGTTTGGTTTGCCCACTGAAATTGTTTCGGACAATGGGCGATCTTTTGTATCAGAGGAATTTGAAATTTTTTTAAAGCAGAATGGCATTAAACATACTACAACTCCTTTTCATCCCCGTAGCAATGGTGCTGCGGAAAATGCCGTTAAGACTATTAAAAGTTGTTTAACTAAAAATAAAAATATTTTGAAGGAAGCAAACACGTTAATGATTTTAAATAGATTTCTGTTTCAATATAGAACTATCCCGCATGACCACAAATGAAACTCCCGCGTAATTTAAGGACCAGATTGGACTTAATAAATCCACTAGCTGTAAGTATAAATGAAAAAATGTAAAAACAAAAACGTTATTTTAAAGGAAACAGAAATAACTCATTTCAAATCGGTGAGAGGGTAAGGGCTAAAGATTATCGAACAAATACTTGGTCTACTGCTAATGTTATTAAAAAAATTGGAAATCTAATTTATTTAGTAAAAACACTAGATGGTTTAATTTGGAAACGTCATTTAGATCAACTATTACCTGATCAATTTTTAACACTAAATTTACCAAACGATTCAGTTGAAAACAATGCTCAACAAATATCGCCGAACAGCGATAATATGAGACATAATTTAAGACGTAGAAGCCAAACTTCTAAACCAGAAAGGCTGGGTTTTGAATAAACTTTTGTATATAATACATTTTTATAGGTATACCAAAATAATATTGTTTCATTGTTTCATATGTTTTTTTGTATGCATTATTTGTAAATATTAGGTATTACTATTGATATTATGTAATTTAAATATATACAAATGGTATTGTATAAACTCATTTTAATTTTAGGGGCGAAATATGTAATATATTGTTATATTTATTATTGTTTAAATTAAGCACGTATTTTTTGTACATATTTTTTATTACATTGTAACGGTAGACACAACGCAAGTCAGTCGGTAATAAACCATCACCAAGTACACTGAGTTTTAATTAGTAAATAATCTAGTAAAGATATTACACCCATTTTAAAATAATAATAATGTTTACAGTAAGGGTGGCAATTGCACCAACAATGATTTAAATAATATTATGTTATTAACCACACATGCTGCTGTCTTATCTTTTATAGGTAAAAGAAAAATAAATGGAGAAGTCGCGTGGACGCTCCGATCACAGGATGGCCGTGTTAGCGGTACTTCCCCTATTTCTGTATTTTCCTGATATGCTGAGTCAGGACAGACGAGTGGCGAGTAGGACGAGCACAATGCTTTTGCAGCCAGTAGAGTTTGGTTCTGGGCAGCGAAAGATCAATTTAAGTTGTTACGCAATTATGCAGAATAAATAGTCAAATCGTCGTTATTGTATCTAGGGATAAAGCACCCTCTTTTTGTTATTAAATTTTAGGGTGCTTCGTTTGAGACGACTATTTTTTTTCTTACTCCATTGACGAAATATTGTTCTAAACATAGAAAAAAAAGCTCTTAATTTTAATTTTAAGTACTCACTAAATGAATTTAAAGTTTTCCCATTTAATTAACCCGTAAAAATAATTTTTTTTTGCTTAAATTATATATAGCATAGCGACATTTCATGGCATTCATTTGACCATGCGTGGAAGAGGGATCATTCCTCTTAAAAAGCTCTAACAGCTAATTTCCAACTTTTGAATTATATTGCCAGTAAAAAATTGTGTACTTGATTTTTGCTCAAAAATCGTGTTTTTTCGACTTTCTCTCCTAAACTATAGTCTTGACACCAAAATTGTAAAGGACCTTTTTTGTAGGGAATTTAATTTCCTACAAGACAGATTAATAGCCGAACCCGCAGAATAAATTGTTTCTGAGATAAATTTCGAAAAACCACGAGCAAAAATCAAGTACACAATTTTTTACTGGCAATATAATTCAAAATGGGAAAACTTTAAATTCATTTAGAGAGTACTTAAAATTAAAATTAAGAGCTCTCCTTTGGTGGGAATTTTTTTTTCTATGTTTAGAACAATATTTCGTCAATGGAGTGAGAAAAAAAAATAATCGTCTCAAACGGAGCACCCTATTATATATATTATAAGGAATTTTTTTTCGTAAAACGCAGCGTACTCTCTAAAAATGAAATAGTCAAAATTCTACTATTTGAATTAGTACCAGCATTTTTTACTAATAAAATAGTCGTTTTCACTTTTAAATAGTTATTTTTTACTATGTAAATAGTTAAAGTTTGACTAATTTAAGATTAGTCACCATATTTGACTATTTCTGACAGTTAAAAGTAACTAATTTCTTTAGTCGTTTACGGCCAACAACAAAGTATTATTTGAATTAAATGCATATACCTCTCCATGGTTAAATGACCCATAAAACAAATAAAGATGCAAAAAGTTTAGCTCAAAATAGCAACACAAATAATATATTAAACTTTAAAATATTATGAACAATATTTATTGACAAATAAAATTAATTTTTATAAGAGCGGCTGACAGCCGAATGCGTTAAGAGGTTAGCTTGACAAACTTGTCAAGTGACAGACCTGAGTTCAATCCCAGGCTGGGTCAAAACTTTTTTTAAATTTAAATTTACTAATTTGACTATTTCATTCAGTGGAATTTGACTAATTATTAGTGACTGCTTTTTCACTATGACAATTAGTCAAATATGACTTATAATTAGTTATTTTTGACTAATTCATTTTAAGAGAGTAGGGAACTAGTAAAACCAAAATTATTCTTTTTAAAACCTTAGTTTTGTCACGCTTTAATTTTTGTTACTGTATGGCCCTTTTCTCTTGACTCTAGTAACGCTCGATCCAAGTTATTCAAAATGCCTGTTTGAGACTTATTTTTGGCATACGCAGGAGAAAACATATTTTGGATAAGTTGGTTAACTAGTAAACTGGTTAACCCATATGTCAAATCGACGACGCGTCGCGACGGCTGCACGTGTCATATCTTTATTTTAAAATTATTAAATATAAAAAGGCTTATTATTTGTATATTACTAACTGGATGTACTCAATAATAAATTAATTAACAATTAATTAGTGAATATATCGCTATTGTAAAACCAGAATTCTCTGTATTATTGCAATGTAATAAACATCGCTCGTTTTAGAAGCCACTTGAAAAAGTGAATGCGAAACTCCGATTGAAGGCAACGTTAATAAATGACAGAGTGTGTATAGAATACAGTAGCCTCATTAGTAAACTTAATAGCAGCCAGTAGCCCAATCAGGGCATTGATGAATTTCTAAAATAATGCATGAACACGCGTTAATTAGTCTAAAATCTACTAAGAATCAACGCTCTAAAGCTTGACTGGGAACTATTTTAAAGAGACGTTGTTTTACGAACTAGGCCCGTACAGGATTTTAATTAAAAAATATAGCGGTGGCGGATCCACAGGGTCCGAACACCCCTTCGGGATCAGAAAAAGCAAAATTCGAGATTTATTAATATTATTATGAACTGATAATCAGTTACTGATTATCCGAAGAAAAGGCAGACATTTTTTTTGACCCCCTTCTCAAAATCCTGAAGACGAGAAACAAGAAATGTACACTGATTGATCATAAAATGGATCTATTAAAATTATCAGAAATTATATAGGTATAATTTTTATAGACAGTCTTTTAATATTGTCAGTTTAATATCTACAATTTCTTATTAAAAATACCAACCATCAAGGATAAAGAGGTTGATGTATGAACAAAAGGTCGATAAATCAATAGATGCTTTACTGAATATTTTTTAAATGAAGATGAATGCAGCAGTGTGTCTATTGATGGTTACTATTGTGCCTCTTTTTTACAAGAAAAAATCACATTCATGATGGTTCTATAATGTTTTGCAAATAGTACATAATAAGTGTTCCATTAAACCAGTTAAACATTCTTTCTGTTAAAATTAATTGTGAAATAGCAGCGGTTGAACTAAAAAATCTGAGCTGCATAATTGTGGTTGTCTATAGACACCCCAGTGGAGATTTTAACCTATTTTTACATTTACAACCATTTTAGACTATTTACTACACAGAAACATCAGTGTGATAATATGTGGGGATTTTAATCTGAATTTTAATAACAAAGACAATAAATGTGTATTATTTAAAGAACTTGTACAAACTTAAGGGTTTTTTCAGACAATTTTTGATAATACCAGAAAGGCAGCATGTTTAGATAATATCTTTTTAAATTTTAATGAAACAAATTTTAGTTCTGTTTTTAATCTAGACCTTCTACTGATTTTTAATTTTTACCATATTCTGTTAAATGAAAATTGGTATTGTGATATAACTGTTAAATTTAATATTTTTATAAATTATTTTATTAATATATATATATAATGAAGTTGGCATTCCCAGAGCAATCAAGAACTATTTATAAAAAAGTCTAAAAAAATAACGTGGTTTACTCATAAAATAAAAAACATGAGAAATCATTTAAAATTTCTAGTTAAATTCCACGATAACTATAGGCCACCTGAAGTGGCAACTTACATACATTAAAACGTTTAGAACCAAACGAAATAAGGAAAGTAAAATTCAAGCAAACTCTACATATATTATGAAGGCAGATAATAAAATCAAGGCATCCTGGAAGGTATTAAACTCTGTAAGAAGAAAAACTGTGGCCAGAGAAGGCGTTGTTGGCATGCAAAATCGGGGCATTATTGATGCTGAAGTATATCTTCAAAACTTTAACAAAGGGGTTTCTGGTTTTTGCTTCAGACAGGTCACCCTTATTTAGGTAAGAAATGCAATTAAGAATTTAAAAAACAAAAACAGTAAAGATTTTTATGAAATAAACTTACTTCTAATCAAGAGAGTCAAAATTGTCTACTATCAGTACTAACTAAACTGTTTAATGAATGTCTGTCTCAAGGTAAATTTCCCGATTGTTTGAAGATTTCCAAAGTTATACCGATCTTTAAAAAAGGAGGGATGGTATAGATGTATAGATGAACCAAGTAATTATAGACCGATATCATTGATACCGGTATTCCCCAAAATATTTGAGTATTTGTTAAAAAAATTAATTTCAAAATTATTTTTATTCCAAAAACTTATTGATTGATAATCAATATGGATTTAGGAAAGGCAAATCTACAACAGCAGCTTGTCTACAAATGATTGACAACATAATCGAGGAGGAGCATTTAGTGGGTACACTCTTTTGCGATCTCTCCAAGGCCTTTGATTGTGTTTCACATGAAATTCTACTAAAATAACTAAATTATTATGGTTTCAGTGATGTTGGTCTACTTTTTATGGAAAGTTATTTAAAATTTAGACGACAGATGACTTTTTATGTGGGTGAGGTGTCTGAGGTGAAGGCCATTAAATGGGAGGTTACCTCAGGGATCACTACGAGGTCCATTGCTATTTATAATTTACATAAACGATATACCAACAATCACACCAAATGCTCTAATTTTGTATGCAGATGATACCACCATAACAACTTCTTAGTTGACGTAAGATCTAGTTTAAATATCGATATGCAAAATGCCAAAAGTTGGGTCACTGCCAACTGCTTAAATCAAGATCTGGCTCTGTAATAAGTTAAATTTCTAGGAATTAAAATTGATACCGAGTTAAGATTTGAAGCCCATGTCAATTTTATTTTCCCTAAAATATTATACAATAATGTAAATGTAAAACTGTTTAAAACAGCATATTATTTTTTAATACACTCATTATGCACTTATTCAATATTAAGTTGGGGGCATAGTACTCATACAAATAGGGTCTTTGGACTTCAGAGGAGAGCAGTTAGGATTTTGGCCAATGTTTCTTACAGAACCGATGACAAATAGGCATTTATAGACAATAATATACTTACTCTGCCTTGTTGCTATATATTGGAATGCCTTATTTATGCAAGAGTAAATCAATAGGTATACATATTATACAAGAACTTCTTGTCAAGAAGTTAAGTTCACAGCCATAACATAAGACATAATAATGATCTAAACATTGAATTTTTGCGTTTGAAATGATCGTGGAATGCCACTCGTTACTATGTACCTCAGAGCCGGCTTAAGGCAATTGAGCGCCTTAGGCACTTAAAAATTTGGATCCTCTAACTAGATACTATACTTATGGGGTCCGGGGCAAATTTTAAAAAAAGCTTATTAGAGCCACCCCAACCTGTTAACGCTTAAGGGCGCCCGAGCATTATAACCTAATTATTCCCTATGAATTAGAATACTTTTTATCATTAAAAAAATACATAAAAAACATAAATAACATACAAACATAACAAATATAATGTAAATAAAAAGTGTTAGGACTTATAAGTGCGTTTTTCTGCAAGATGTCATTAGTAAGTATTTAAAAAAAATTAAATCAACTTTAATTTTCTGTATTTGTATGTTAGATGTAGGTACTGCTGGTATATTGTAATTAGTTTAATATTAAAATTTCATAAATACCTTAAAACAAACAGAAAAATGAACACTACCTAAATGTGGATTTAGCCAGCATTTTGTGTAACGTAATCTAACGTAACGTAATTTAATTTAAAAGCCAGGCTAAATCAACCTTAACTATCGAACACAGACTGCTATCACCAAACACACAACACATAGAAGTGCCACTCTTGAATAAACGCGAAAACACCCAAGTCCTTCCGGCAGCAGTTTCCTCTAGTATCGCGTACCCGCTGGGGTGAGCAGCACATCACAGCGGGTACCCGATGCAAGAGGAATCCGTGTGCTTGGAGCATACGGGGGTTTTGAAATAAACTGCGCACCACTCAATGTGTCGCGACCAAAAAGTTCGTTCTTTTTCAAAACGACATAACTTTTTTGTTTCTTGAACGATTTAATTTTGGTTTGTGATGTCTGCTAGCCTCATCCTTTGGCAATTTATGCTATAGATATGAAGCTCACGGTTGGTCAAGTAAACTTCCTACAGGGTGATATGTTAAACGGTGAAATATTTCAATAACTTTATCCAAGCCCCGTTTGTAAAAAAATATTTTTTTTTTTCGTTTTTACTTTGAAATAATGAAGTATTATGTGTTACCTTGAAACTTTTTTCAAATTTTTCGAATTGGAATCTTAGCAACGAAAATATGATTTTTTTTCCAAAAGAGTACATTTAAGGCTTTTTTTTAGGCAATACACTCAGTCTTTTTAGGAACAAGAAGATAAGATGGTGAAAGATTGTCCTTAAATAATTCTGAACAAGCGACAAGCAACAAACTTCCATTATTTTCAGAGGGCCCAAGCTAAGACCCCTTTTTGAAAATGACATTTTTGTAAAAAATTGCAAAAACTAAACCTAAACCGATATTTACTTTCGTAAAATGTTTTCTTCATAATTTTGACCTTCTGATTGTGATTCAGTTGTCAAATTTAAGTTTCAGATAAAACCAAAATCACTATGAATCAAGATTCGAAAACAATTCCCGGCTGTCCGATTGCTGGTTTTTAATGTTTTTTTACATATCGTAAATGAGTATTTAAGGGACCAACATATTAAAAAAATGAATGGGCCACCTTTGTCTCCGGATATGAATCCTATTGAGCATGTGTGGAGCAGGATAAAATTGAAGATGAAAGAGAGGGAAGGAGGCATGGAAAATTTGGATGAATTGGTAAATGCTATTCAGGAAGAATGGGGTATCCCAGAAATTTCTAAGGAACTTGGTCGAGGGAATGCCCAGGAGGGTTAACGGATTATTACGGCTTAGGCCAACGAAATATTAAAAGTTGAATGTTGAAGTTTTGATTATGATTATATCTACGCATACAATTTTCAAAAATCAACAAAAATATTTTTATTTAACTTTATTATAAATTAGGTAGGTACTTATCAATGATGTTATCACTACTGCGCAATGTAAATGTAAGTTATGTAACATTATCCTAACCACTCAAACAAATTGCAGTAATTTCGCCCAAAAAATGAATCCCCGAATGACATTTTTATCATAAATATGCAAGAAACAGGACAGCAATCGGATTTTATTAAGACATTTAACAACAGGGAATTGTTTTCGAATTTTGATTCTTCATGATTTTGGTTTTATCTGAAACTTAAATTTGACAACTGAATGACAATCAGGAGGTCAAAATTATAAAGAAAACATGTCACGAACGTAAATATCGGTTCAGGTTTAGTTTTCGCAAATTTTCACCAAAATGTCATTTTGAAAAAGTGGTCTTTGCTTAGGCTTGTCGCTTGTTCAGAATTATTCAAGGAACAATCTTTTACCATCTTATTTTCTTGACTGAATATATTGCCTACCAAAAAGCCTTAAATGTACTCTTTTGGAAAAAAATCATATTTTCGTTGCTAAGATTCCAATTCGAAAAATTTGAAAAACGTTTCAAGGTAACACATAATACTACAATATTTCAAAGTAAAAACGAAAAAAAAATTTATGTTTTACAAACGGGGCTTGGATGAAGTTATTGAAATTTTTTACCGTTTTACATATCACCCTGTAGGATATTTACTTGAAGAACCGTATGCTTAATATCTATAACAAGAATTGCCAGAGGATGGGGTTAGCAGACATCACAGACCAAAATAAAATCGTTCAAGAAACAAAAAAGTTATGTCGTTTTGAAAAAGGACGAACTTTTTGGTCGCGACACATTGAGTGGTGCGCAGTTTAGTTTAAAGAGTGCTAAAGATATGTTTATACAGGGTAAAGTTTACAAATTAAATTATCTTTTAAGTTTTTGTTTGCAGTTTAACGTTAAGATTTATTATTATTTGTTAATTATACAGTTAATAATAAAATATCTTATTCTACTTCAAAACGTAGTGCCCTCGTAATCAAGCATGGTGATATAACACCTGATTAATTTTATCTGAAATACATTTATGTATTTGGCATAAAAACAGAAGTGAATTTGCGGCACGCTTTTTTGTCGGCTTTACACCTCGTTATTACAAAGGAAGCTAAATTTGTATAAAATAATAAAAACAGTAAATAATATTCTTATATTACAATTGTATATTTGTTTTATTTTTGGAAAAAATAAACATTTTGGTAACAATATTTTTTTTTAAGTTGTTTGGGGACAAGGCGCCTATTTCTACGTGGCGCCTAAGGCAATTGCCTTGCCTGCCTAATGGGTAATATGACCCTGATGTACCTACTTTTTACAATAAGTTATCTGACAGAATAAAAACTCTGAGTTTAAAATCTTTTAAACAAACTCAGGGGCGGATGGACAGAGCCCAAAAAAATTATAAAAATACAACACTTAACGACTTTTCATAATTTCACCCCTTATAATTTCACATAAAACTTAAAACTTTATTTATATTGTTTTTTTTATTTAACTTTTTTACGAAATAATAAATTTTAAATACATATTTTAAAAATGTAACGGGTATTTGTTTTTTCTCACATAAGAATTTCTATAGTATATTCATTTTAAAAATTCACTATATTAAACATTTTTACAACAAATATGTATTTTTAGATTTTTCAGTAAAAATTCTAATTTAAAACCCTCCTGAACACCCAAAACCGTGTGCACGGGCCTGGTTTATACTATACTTTGTGTTTCATAAGATCATAAAAGATCATAAAAGAATGAAAAAATGAATTTTAACATCATTTTGGTACAATTTTTTGTGAAATAAACATTAGTAGTGGGTGGATTTTTGTGTGATTTTATATATGTATTCATACGTATGAGGCGCCGTTTGTGTCAAAATTAAAAGTGCTAAATAAACTTATTTTGTTTTATATATAATTAATTATATGCTTTTATTTATTATTTATTATGCTTAATTATTTTTTTATAAAATATTTTTTTTTATAAAATTATTTCTTTATAAAATAATTTTTTAATAAAATTATTTTTTAATAAAATTATTTATAAATTAATTTTTACTGCAGCCATCTCTATTTGTTTGTAGACACTCGAGTAAACCCGAGTGAACCCGAACGCCCCTCCCCAGATACAATTTTATGACGGACTGGTCTTTTGTTTGACACAATTTGGGGGAATGATTGAAAATAACAATTTATTATTTTTATTAATTAATTTATTTATTTTTTTATCTACATTTATTTTGATTTTTAGTTTTGTTAAGAGAATTGGTTTATTTATTTTAATTTGTTTTCAAGAGAATTATTTTATTTATTTATTTTAGTTTTTAACAAGAATACTTTATGTTTAAACGTTTTTTATAAGAAAGCACTTTTAGTTAAATGCAAAACATATATTGATTTTACACCTTTAACTAATTTAAAGATTGCCTTCCTTCCTTTCTCCCTTCCTCCCGTAAAAGATGAACAATAAGAAAACCATAGTGCTGTTGTAGGGTACCAAATCTATAAACAGCACTACGGTGTTCGTATTGTTTATCTTTTACGGGAGGAAGGGGGAAAGGAGGAAGGCAATCTTTAAATTAGGGCCATTCCACGCTTAACGGATAGGACAGTTGCCGTGTTTTTATTTACAAAATAATATTGTTCTATTATATTACCAATGTCAAATTTTTATAAATAGTTCTAAACAAAAGCTGTTTAACAAGGTTTTTATTTGGCAAAATTAGGTATCGTGATTGACTGTTTAATTCCTTAAAAATTAATAATTTAAAGCGTAACGGGCGGGACTATTGCAAAGTCCCGACCGTTACGCTTTAAATTATTAGTTTTTAAGGAATTAAAGAGTCAACCACGATACCTAATTTTGCCATATAAAAACCTTGTTAAACAGCTTTAGTTTAGAACTATTTATAAAAATTTGACATAATAAAGATTTAACATTTGACATAATAAAGATTTAAATCCCATTTAACGTTTACCAAACTAGGAGTTTACAAACTACCCGATTGGTCTAAATTATTTTTACAGCCTAAGAAGTTTTTGATTGAAGATAATAGCTATTTTCTTAATCATATTAAAGAATTTGTACATATTTTATAGGTTTTCAATTGAGAAAGTGGCTCAGTCTTAAACTGTAGAAAAAATGTTTCTCTTTCTTCACGGGTCCAATAAGACGACAAGATTTTACTTTTTTCCACAGTAGTATTTATCGTTACTAGGATGATTATACGGTGGTTCATTGTTTTTTTTTATTGACACTGTGTTGTGGTAATTGTAATTAATTCTTTTATAAAATTAGAAAAAGAATAGTGTTCACTTCTTCAGAAATAGCCATTTTCATTCGGATGAATTACTAAACTCGCCTTCGGCTCGTGTCGCAATATTTCATCCTTTGAATTGACCAACTTTCTCAATCGTTGAACAATCTATAGATTGTATACAATTATGTCAAGCTAAGAATTGAGTCTTTTTGTGCTGAGCTCAAAGTTTAAATGCCGACAAGTAGCTGAGGCCTACAATTGAGAAAATCACAAAAAGGCACTTCTCAGCCGCATGGCATACAACATTTTATCTTTGAGGGATACATTTATTTGTTAAACAATACATAAAACGTGGTAAAATCATCAGTTCTTGTTCTAGAACTTGAACGACTAATGTACAGTAGGCACGGGAAAGTCTACTTTTATCAAGTGGTCAGTAGGAAGTTGAATGTTCATAAAAATTTTACGTTCAATACAAAGACCCTCAGAGTCTTACATAAAGTAAGTATTTAACTGGATATAATATTCAATTTAAAACTGAAGTAATTGATCACAGCACATCTACATACCTATAGGTATGTACTATAGTAAAAAAAAATTCAGAACAACTAATTATTGGTTGCAAATATTTATATTTTTTTACAGAGTGGTTTTACTCAAAATGGACAACGGTGTTCAATCACAGATTGAACAAATAAATCTTGAGCCGGCAGAAGGTTCAATCATAGGTTAAAACCCAAATTTAACAGAAAAATAGTTCAACATATGTTTATTATTATTGTGTAGATATCACTCGTACAAGTAGCGTAAAAGCGACCTTGTGCTATAAACTACTTAGTCAGCAAAAGTTCCAGTCAGTAGCGTACAGAATAAAATACAATTAAAAACACATGTTTTGTCTAGTACGCTACTGATATTTGTTTTAAATACAATTATAAAGTGTTTTAAGTTTATAGTTCGAAAACATCAAATAATATGATATGTTTTATAAATTATTTAACTTTGTTGGATATAAAACTCTGACAACTTTTAATAGAGACATAGTTTAACACTGCTTACTCTATCATTTCAATAGAATCTTAATTGATCTCTACTCATGGTCCTTCGAACCGGATAGGATCATGGTCCTTCGAACTACGTGCTAACGCTGGGAGGTGAGCATCATCAAAGAGAAAATCTTTGTACTCGCCCAGCGCTTAGCAAAAACAACAAACTACAAAAATCTTACACTGGGAGGACAAACTGATCCAGCAGCCCAGAATACTTTGGAGTAAAGAAGAGCACAGTCCTGAAAAGTAAATCCGGACCTCTATTCGCCTCCACACAACCAAACTACAAAAATTCTACACTGGGAGGACAAACTGATCCAGCAACCCAGAATATTTTGGAGTAAAGAATAGCACAGTCCTGCAAAGTAAAGAATCCGGACCTCTATTCGCCTCCACACAACCAAACTACAAAAATCTTACACTGGGAGGACAAACTGATCCATCCAGCAGCCCAGAATACTTTGGAGTAAAGAAGAGCACAGTCCTGAAAAGTAAAGAATCCGGACCTCTGTTCGACTCCACATAACCAAAAATGCATTTCAACGACAAAACGTCACTTCAAAAAGTGAACAAAATGACACTCAACCACGAAACTATGGATCAATCCAGGCCCCGGAGCGTTCAACCAGAAAAAGCTTCGGGTCAGCATTCGAGACGCCAGACTACTCACCAAGAAGGAGCTCTGGGTCCACAGCCATCATCAGGCGATCCACAACGACCAACTACCGGGATTTACGACCCCGAACAAATGGTGACCTGTCCGTACGACGACAGCCACCGAGTCCTAGCAAAGAGGTTACCGTACCACAAGATGCGGTGCCTCGTCAACAACCCAAGGGCCAGGAAAATGGAACCACCGTCATATCTCATCGAGGAAGAACGCAGGGCATATGAAGTCAGAATAATACGACCACCCGTAAAAGACGTTTTCCCATGGGAGAACAAAGAAGAGGAATGGGAGCTGCAGGATGGCAGCTATCTAGACTACCTTCCGCCAATAAAACCAATACCTCCACGAGCCAAGAAGAGTCGTGGCCGGCAGAATGTTAAAACACAATTTTAACATAATAATCTTAAATGGCGAATCGGCAGAATGTTCAATCACAGATTGAACAGATAAATCTTGAGCCGGCAGAAGGTTCAATCATAGGTTAAAACCCAAGTTTAACAGAAAAATAGTTCAACATATGTTTATTATTATTGTGTAGATATCACTCGTACAAGTAGCGTAAAAGCGACCTTGTGCTATAAACTACTTAGTCAGCAAAAGTTCCAGTCAGTAGCGTACAGAATAAAATACAATTAAAAACACATGTTTTGTCTAGTACGCTACTGATATTTGTTTTAAATACAATTATAAAGTGTTTTAAGTTTATAGTTCGAAAACATCAAATAATATGATATGTTTTATAAATTATTTAACTTTGTTGGATATAAAACTCTGACAACTTTTAATAAAGACATAGTTTAACACCGCTTACTCTATCATTTCAATAGAATCTTAATTGATCTCTATTCAAACGGAATAAAGGTTGTAGACCTCATGGAGAACAACATTTTTTCAAATAAATATTTTTTAATTCTATCAAACTTTTTTTTAATTAAACCTTTTTTTTTTTGTTGGTTTATATTTATCACAAAAATTGTAGGTAAATAATAAACTGACAATTTAAAAAAACTTTAATTTAAAATAAAATAATAAAAAGGTTTATGTAAAAATAAAAGAAGGACGATAAGTTAAAAACAAAAGGACAAATAAAAAATACTTATTACCTATACGTATTTAAAGTAAGATAAAGATAGATAGTTTATTCATGCATAAAATTTTTACAAACTTTTGCACATGTCAGAAAAATACAAAATAGATTTAAATAAAACATCATCATCATCAAAATAAATGTAGATAAAAAAATTAATTAATTAATTAATAAAAATAATAAATTATTATTTTCAATCGTTTCCCCAAATTGGGTCAAACAAAAGCCCAGTCCGTCATAAAATTGTATCTGGGGAGGGGCGTTCGGGTTTACTTGGGTTTGCACCCGTCGTCTTTTATAAAATAATTTTTGATTCGCAGAAAATAATTTTATAAAAAAATTATTTTATAAAAAAATTATTTGGTAAAGCATATAATTAATTATTTATAAAACAAAATAAGTTTATTTAGCACTTTTAATTTTGACACAAACGGCGCCTTATACATACGAGTATCATCCAGAAAATGCGTTCTAAACAAAAATTTGTGTTATGATAACATTGTTATCATGTAATACTTGGATTTGCATAATGCATAATTTAAAATAAAAACAAATAGGTGAGTTAAGGAGAGCAATAATTGCTTACTCTTAGATTTTTGTATAATGCTGTGTGTGTCTTAAATTTTGTTTAAAATAAAAACAAATAGGTGTGATAGAGGGGGGGGCAATTGCACCCACTGGTCCACCCTGTATCCGCGCCTGCATAGATTTAAGATTTTTAGTGTTCAAAGAGAAAAATTTACACCATTCAGGTGGCGGCACCCGAGCCGTGCGCATGATTTCCTCCTGGGGGATATCAAATTTAGGGCCGTCCATGAATCTCGAAAAGCTGAAGGGGGAAGGTCTTTTTAAAACGTCAGGTGAGAAAATAAATCGATCGTGTACAAAAAAGAATCGGAAAAAGTTAGGGGGTAGCGGGTAAGGGGGTCAATTTTGACCATTTTTAGCTTATTTATGAAATTCATAAAAAATATAGATATAATTATAAATAATTTTTCAGTATTTTAAGGGAAAAATATAGTTTAAAACCCTGCTTAAGGGGGTTTGAACACCCAAAACCTCCAGTGCGCACGGGCCTAGCGGTAATTGTAACAATGTGTTTTCCGTCACAAATATTACTTTATTTCTCGCGCACCCCGTGCAACAAAATCCCAAATATTTACGAACTTGTATCCGATCCCAGATTTTTTTTTTCATATTCTGTAATAATTATGTGTTACCATGTTAAAAAAAATTACCTATTAAGAACATTACAAACAAAAATTTGTTTATAATTTTTTTACCGAATATTTAATTTTTATATATATTTTTATTGGTTCAGTAGTTTCCGCATGATAAATTTTAGGCAAAAAAAAATTTTTAAGTTGCAAAATCAATATCAGAAATATTTTATTTTGAAAAACCACTCCGCGTGAAAAATCAAGGTACCACTTCCACTCTATAGGCAAATACTTAAGGATTTGGCGGAAGGGGTTGTAAAAAAAACAAGGTGGGCCGCTTTTACAAAAACCGTCCCGGGCCGTTTGAAACATGCCCATCCGCCCCTGAACAAACTGTTAAAACGTACCTGCTAAAAATGCTTTTTATAGTATACAGGAGTTTTTAAACAGTGATTTGCGCAATGCCTTTATTTAATGATTCCTTTTTTAAATGTATAGTTTTGTAACATTACGGTATACAATATTTAATGTGTAATGTTTGTACTTACATATCTTGAATTTTATTGTTATTTTGATGTTTTATTTAAATCTATTTTGTATTTTTCTGACATGTGCAAAAGTTTGTAAAAATTTTATGCATGAATAAACTATCTATCTTTATCTTACTTTAAATACCTATCGTCCTTCTTTTATTTTTACATAAACCTTTTTATTATTTTATTTTAAATTAAAGTTTTTTTAAATTGTCAGTTTATTATTTACCTACAATTTTTGTGATAAATATAAACCAACAAAAAAAGAGGTTTAATTAAAAAAAAGTTTGATAGAATTAAAAAATATTTATTTGAAAAAATGTTGTTCTCCATGAGGTCTACAACCTTTATTCCGTTGTCCATTTTGAGTAAAACCACTCTGTAAAAAAATATAAATATTTGCAACCAATAATTAGTTGTTCTGAATTTTTTTTTACTATAGTACATACCTATAGGTATGTAGATGTGCTGTGATCAATTACTTCAGTTTTAAATTGAATATTATATCCAGTTAAATACTTACTTTATGTAAGACTCTGAGGGCTTTGTATTGAACGTAAAATTTTTATGAACATTCAACTTCCTACTGACCACTTGATAAAAGTAGACTTTCCCGTGCCTACTGTACATTAGTCGTTCAAGTTCTAGAACAAGAACTGATGATTTTACCACGTTTTATGTATTGTTTAACAAATAAATGTATAAAGATAAAATGTTGTATGCCATGCGGCTGAGAAGTGCCTTTTTGTGATTTTCTCAATTGTAGGCCTCAGCTACTTGTCGGCATTTAAACTTTGAGCTCAGCACAAAAAGACTCAATTCTTAGCTTGACATAATTGTATACAATCTATAGATTGTTCAACGATTGAGAAAGTTGGTCAATTCAAAGGATGAAATATTGCGACACGAGCCGAAGGCGAGTTTAGTAATTCATCCGAATGAAAATGGCTATTTCTGAAGAAGTGAACACTATTCTTTTTCTAATTTTATGAAAGAATTAATTACAATTACCACAACACAGTGTCAATAAAAAAAAACAATGAACCACCGTATAATCATCCTAGTAACGATAAATACTACTGTGGAAAAAAGTAAAATCTTGTCGTCTTATTGGACCCGTGAAGAAAGAGAAACATTTTTTCTACAGTTTAAGACTGAGCCACTTTCTCAATTGAAAACCTATAAAATATGTACAAATTCTTTAATATGATTAAGAAAATAGCTATTATCTTCAATCAAAAACTTCTTAGGCTGTAAAAATAATTTAGACCAATCGGGTAAAGTTTGTAAACTCCTAGTTTGGTAAACGTTAAATGGGATTTAAATCTTTATTATTTTCTTAGTAAAATACTGCAGCTATAATTTTTTAGTGTATTGCCTTCAAAATACATTTAACTTAAAATTTACTTGCCTAAATATCAACTATTTTATGGTTATGTATACTTGTCATTTAGACAGCTCTGAAAATTAGAAAACCAGTGGGATTCAGATTCAGGGGGGGATCTAGAAAAATATTTTGGGGGGTTTTTAAAATATTTATGTAGATTAGTGTGGTTTACATTTTTCTATGTAATGATAAAATAATATTCGTATCTATAGAGGAACAGGAAAGGCTTAGGCTCAAGCAGGCGTTGATGTAGCTAAGAAAAGTAAAATTTAATCGTTCATTATTATATTTGATACGACAGCAAGTCCTGGTCTTTACATTGGAGCTATGTAAAAATTGTTCCAGAAGCTGAACTATTCAACAGCTCTCAGAAAGTATAACCAACTATTGATCAAACTGCTTATAGCGCAGCTGAAATTGGCATGTTTTGGAATCTTTACTTAATAGTTTGAGGAAAGAATTTCTTATAAAAACAGCAACCACGAAACGATTATAAGAAATTTTTAATCTTGTCCTTTTATTTCTTGTTGGATGAAATGCGGTTCGGGCCCTAACATCATGCTTGATAGATATCAAAAGCCATTTATGTCTTAAAGATTTCCGTTACCGTTTTCAAAAACAGTTTCTTTTAACAATAATTGTTAATTAATTATTAAAGAAACACAGAATTTTAAATATTTAGCGCTATTTGTAAGCTTGGTTTATATAAAATATGGAAATAAAGATCCACTTAAATTAGAGCATTCTATAATTATATTCAGCTCTAAGGTATCTTAAACATTTATTCTGCATTTTGCATTTTTTGATGACAGAGTGCACCATTATTTTTTTAGTTTTAGTAGACACTGACACTAAAAATAATTGTTAAAAACCTAAAGCGTCCAAAATTATCTAATTGTCCACGTCACATTGATTTAACTAAGGAAAATTATCAAACAATAGATAATTTTATTACTGATAGAACCAGCCTCTTTATAATTATCCTTATGATTGAAGGGAAATGCAAAAGTGAATAACTCCCGAGTACCACCTAAGAATTGGTCAAAGGATCCGTTTTTATTTGCCGAAAGGTGAATCTTATTCAAAAATACACTGACTAAGGACAAAAACAGTTGCAGTATTTTCTTCGGCTATAGCCGCAAATCATAAGGCTTGTTCATACTAGGGGTGTCAATCCCAAACCCTTTTTCCAATCCCGGGACTTTTGGTACCAATGTTAACCAATATATAATTCCTTAGTTTTAAAACCAATTTAAAATAAAGAAACAAACAAACTAACGAACGATATCTTTCGGACTTCACACTAGTTGTAGGAATGATTTTCAAGAATTCGTAGGCACTTTGTACCCACGTTTACCCCCATTAACAAATAATTCCATTTCTTTTATCAATCGGGCCTTGGTGAGTTGCAATTTGGACTTAAATAGTACATTGTCTAACAGGCGGAAAAAGCGCTCATTCATAGCAGAGCTCAGTGATCTGAGCGAGGCAGTTAATATGCTTTCTCCGCCGTGTTGTATATTCTATTTTTTTTTCAAGCGTTTAATAATTCCGTACTTACATTTAAATTATCCAGTTTGTGAAATTTTTTTAGGTTTGACGTTTGAAATATTTTATATTATAGATTTTGTACATAAATTTATTCTACAGTAACTTGTAATTTTACATTTTCTTTGCTGATTTTATGCTAAACGCTAAATTGCTATGTAATTTAAATATATTTTCATTATTAGTACGGCGGTGTATAATAATTTGACTTTTATACTGCGTATAAAAATGTATTAAAAAAGTATTTCTAAATATGCTTATGAGTATTATAATATGAAAATTTTCATACCCTTAAAAAAAGTAAATTTTATTTTTTTACGGGATCCCGGGGTCCCGGGATTTTGGGATCCCGGGATTGATACCCCTATAGTTCCTACCGAACATTTTGACTGTTAGATGAACGTCAGGAACATGCGTAATTTTAAAATCACGTCCCTTTTTTAATACATCGCATGCAATTTTGGAAATGCGCATGTCCCTGACGTCCATCTGACAGTCCAAATGTTCAGTGGGAACAAACCTAATTTAAAACAGTTTCCGGAGCCCTAAAACACATTTTCTATGTCGTTTTTCATTTTAGTGTTTGATATTTTTGATTTTTCTAATTTACTTATGTACGTTTAATTAAGGGCGTACTCTAAATGTTAGTTGTCATTAATTGTGTAGACAAAATATGTATTTAAAACTTTTATTTTTTGACAACTTTTACATTTTATTGTTATTTTGTACGTTTAATATTATCTATTAGAAAAATTTAGTGAAATTTATTACTTTATTTAATTTTGAGGGGGGTTTGAACCCTTGAAACACCCCCTCTGAATCCGCCAATGGATATAATGTATTATTAAGTGCATTTGCCTTCATAAACCTTTACGTTATAAAGCCACTTTCCATAAAAGAGCTTTTTGGCAGCTGGTGCTACTTTTAAATATGTAATAAGTACTCGATGAATTTCAATTAAACTTTTAAACTTGCTATCCTGAAAACTATAAAGCATCTTATAGCCCAGGTGTAAAACCTTGCAACAGTTAGTTAAAATTTTGATAAAATATTTAATGTTACAAATATGTATTATCTGAATTTTAAAAATGCTTAGGTACATTATTTAAAAATAAAATGTCAAGTACAGTAGCAGAATCCATATTATTTTCTTGTCAAGTACAAAGAAATATGGTTTTTTGAGTAACGAATAGCAATACATTAACTTTTTACCAAGAAAGTTCATTATATTGCCAGCTGCATTCTTGTTTAGTTCGCATTGTAAATTAAAAAAAACTGAATTAATATTATTTTATATACTCCTACATTGATAAGCTGTGATTTTATGGCGTTTTAGTTAAGGGCTAAAGTTAGCAATAGTGGCTTCTGGGCATTTTAGTCACGGTTTTAAGATAGCTTTATTATAAATTAGGGAAAAGTGAGGTTAAATCTGTTTAAAGTTGACAGATGTCAAATATTTAACAAAAATATGACCGTTCTAACATCACTTTTTAATGTAGAATTATACAGGGTGGCCGATTTATCTGAAGACATTGAAATATTTCGAAAACTACGCATCGGATCAAAAAAAGTTTTGAATAAAATCTGTTCGCCTGGAAGGGGGCCATCCAATGATACCAAAGTCGACCCCTCACCACCACCCCCTGGGGTGGGGGTGGGGGCAACTTTAAAATTCTAAATAGGAACCCCTATTTTTTATTGCAGATTCGGATTTCCCATTAAAAAATAAGTAACTTTTATGGAAAACCTTTTTTTAATTTCTGATAGATGGCGCTGTAATCGCAAGAAACCCTATTTTTGGGAATATCATGAAAAATTGCAGATTCGGATTTCCCATTAAAAAATATAATTAGTGTATACGAGAATTGTTAGGGAATTCAAAATAAATTAAATTAATTAATTCCTTTTGATGTTGGTACAAATTAAAAATATTTATACCTTACTAATGCGTCCAGGTATGTAAAGGGTGTCCCATTAAGATCGCCTATTTTAAAATTTAAAAAAATGCCGTGTTTATTTAAAAAGTTAAAATATTTTTATTGCAATAAAGAGGGAAGACATGGAGGTTAAATATGGAACACAATATCCGATAAATGGCCGCCTCGTTACTGACGGCACACGTTGATTCTTTTGTCAAAATTTTCGATTACATTTTGGCATAGTGCCGGCTCAATTTCATCAATGACCCGTCGAATCTCATGTTTTAGTTTAGGAACTGTTCTTGGGTTATTAGCATAAACCTTTTCCTTTAAAAATCAGCTTGGCCACATCACATCCTCGCGGCGCGAGATAACTCTGCCTTCAAATTTTGTCCTCAATAATTCCATGGTTTCGTTGCTGTGCATGGTCTGCTGTCTTTAAATATTGTGTCAACCGAATCTTGTACGCATGAAATTGCAGGTCTTTGGCCAAAATTCGCTGTAAACTGCTTCGAGAGAGTCTCAAGTGCTGGGAACGGTGGCGAATCGAGGTGGAAGAATTATGTTCAATTCTTTCACTAACTGCTGCAATATTTTCAGCAGACCGAGCCGCACGAACACGGACATGTCTCTTTTTGGTTTGAATGGACCCAATCGTTTCAAATTGCTCGATTAATCGGACCACAGTATGGCGAGAAGGTGCGTTATGGTGACCGAAAAATCCACGATATTTTCAAACCGTTTCCGAAAAATTCTCACCATTTCGATAGTGGATTTTTACAATTTCTATGCGTTGTGCGTTCGTGTAAATCTCCATAACTTAACCTCAATGTTCACACATGACCACTGTCCAACAACAACGCTGTACGATTGACACAAAAAAAATGACACTAAATTTAAAATAGGCGGTCTTAATGGGACACCCTTTACATATGTAGGTATGTTATAAAAACATATTTATACCTTACTTATGCGTCTATAAAAACATATGTTTCGTTTTTATAGACGCAACATTCGCAGTTGATTTAGAAACGTACGAGTGAGAAATGAATGCTGCAACCTTAGAAGAAAAAATTGAAATGATTTTGATTTTCGGAGAATGTAGGCGGAATATTGACGATGCTGTTGCCTTATATGCTGAACGTTTTCCAGATAATATTCGTTCACACTCGTTTTTTTATAAAGTTGTTCAATCCTTTAAATCCGACGGTAGTGTACAACTTAAAAAAAGAAAACGAAGAAACACTGTCACAGGAGAAGCTAATGAAATTAATATGATAGCAGCTGTTCAACATAACCCTCATGTAAGTACTCCGGAAATACATCGGGATCTCGGGATTTCCAGAGATCCAGAGAATCGTCACAAGTATCACCCATACCGGGTTTCACTGCATCAGGAACTTCATGGCAAAGATTTTCATCGGCGAGTAGAATTTTGTGAATGGGCAGTTCAGCAAATACAAAGAAATCCCAATTTCTTCGCTAATGTACTATTTTCAGATGAGTCCAGACTCACAAACCATTGTTCCGTTAATCGGCATAATATGCACTATTGGAGTGTGGACAATCCCCACTGGTTACGAAAAGTTGAACATCAACGTCCCTGGTCGGTTAACGTTTGGTGTGGAATTTTAGGTAACAAACTCATTGGTCCTTATTTCATTGATGGAACCTTAAATGGAATCAAATATCGAAATTTCCTGGAACATGAACTACCACCTCTACTTGAGGATGTTGCCCTGCCCATTCGACAAATTATGTGGTTTCATCATGACGGTTGCCCAGCCCATTACTCAGCAACAGCACGGGAAGTATTGAACCGTGATTTCAATGGCCGATGGATCGGCAGAGGTGGCCCGGTTAATTGGCCTGCTAGGTCACCTGATTTGACATCGCCGGATTTTTTTCTTTGGGGTTATCTAAAAGATAAGGTTTTTCAACAAGCACCAACAACTCGGGAATACATGAGAAACGCTTGTGCTGAAATTCCCGCAGATATGCTCTCCTGTGTACAATCATTTGAAAAAAGAATAAATAAGTGTCTAGAAGTTCAAGGTCACAATTTCGAAAATTTAATATAATTTATTAAATAGTGAGAGGCAGGGGGACTCTCTTAAAACTAGCACCCCGATGGGAACAAAATACTGCGTCCTGGTCCTTGTTCTTGGGTAACGTTAAAAATAGATGTTAACTTATTGATATACGAATAAAATCCAAAAATTAAACAAGTTTTTCTTTTTTTCGATCCGATGTGTAATTTTTTAAGATATTCCCAAAAATCGGGTTTCGTGCGATTACAGCGCCATCTATCAGGACTTAAAAAAAAGTTTTTCCATAAAAGTTACTTATTTTTTAATGGGAAATCCGAATCTGCAATAAAAAATGGGGGTTCCTATTTAGAATTTTAAAGTTGCCCCCACCCCCACCCCAGGGGGTGGTGGTGAGGGGTCGACTTTGGTATCATTGGATGGCCCCCTTCCAGGCGAACAAATTTTATTCAAAACTTGTTTTTGATTCGATGCGTAGTTTTCGAAATATTTCAATGTCTTCAGATAAATCGGCCACCCTGTATATATACGTAAGTATCGGGTTATCGCAACGCGCGCGCCATCTGGTAGACTTTAAAAGCATTGTGTGAGTTTAAGAATAGTCAACAATACATTTAACTGTACATAATTTTTTAATAAAAAGGTATTTTTTCACAAAAGAGAGGAAGGCAGAAGTCTTAAGACTTGCTCGATTAAGCTGTGCAAATGAACAAAATTTGTCAAGTAATTACTTGACAAATTTTGTTCATTCGCACAGCTTAATCGAGCAAGTTATTTGTGTTTTACTTTACAAGGAAAAAACTAAAAAACGGGTTTAGTACTCGATTTTGATTGATTATTCTTTATATCATTGATTACTAAACTCAACGCTTAAATGCTTATATAGTTACGTTAGTGTGTGTATTTTATCTAAGGGATCATGGTGAATTATTGTGTTTTTAATTGTAAATAAAATTCAAGAACTAAATCGTTGCATTTTCATGTTTTGCCAAAGGATCCAATTCAGTAAGTACATTTGTTGGTGCAGAATTAACTAATGATATATAATGTTTTGTTTGTAGTTTTCTCTTATTGTTTTAACTTATTTTTATTTTAGATAAAAATTGACGTCTTGAATTTATGAAGTTTTTTTATTATTTATTTTTACAATAAATAGCAACAAAATTACCATCGAAACCAAACATACACCCGCCGTTGAAATCATGAGATTTCAACAAAGAAAAAAAACTAATTTTAATCAGTTGTTGTTTTGGCGTCAGAATCAGTCGCTAGTTGATCCAAATCACGCTTTGAACCATCGTCAATATAGCGATAAAAGAATTGTGGAAACTGAATCTAGATTGGGATGAATCAATTCCTCTTAATTTATACACTAATTTTGAAACATTTAAAAGGCAAATATTAAATTTGAATAAAATAATAATTCCCAGGCAAGTGACGCAAATAAAATAAGTTTACCTTTTATTAAAATTGGACTAATAAGTCCTAAAGGGTCAAAAACCTTAGCAATAAATGACAAAATTGTGCGTTTTGTAATTTTAATAATCGAAAATACTTCATCGTGAAGTGTATATTTAAAGCTATCCACATTAGAGTCTCAAAGGACACCGAGTATCTTCTGCTCTTTATTATCAGTAATTAAAAAATTTGTATTTTCAACAGAATTTGATTTTTCATTTATGTCTGAATATAATATGCTTTTATTATTCGAATTCCATTTGCGCAAAGAGAATCCAGATTGCTTTAAAATGTTTGAAATATCATTTTTTAACTGCAACGCTTCATTAGCATTATTGCAACCTGATATAAAATCATCCACATAAAATTCATTTAATATTTTATGACAGGCATCTGGGAAACTCGCTTCGAAACCAATTGTCGATTGTTGAAGGCATTTTGTAGCTAAATATGAGGCACTAGCTGTGCCATAAGTCACAGTATTTAAAACATAATGTTCTAGATCCGAATTTGAATTAAATCGCCAAAGTATACGTTGAAAATGCTTATCTACATCGTCAACATTAATTTGTCGATACATTTTTTAGTTAAAGAATCTTTTTGTACGCAATGATGTGGAATATAATAAATATTTTCACACCTATCTGAATTTAAATCAATTTTAGACATATGGCCCAGATTTAGGTATTCAGTAATAAATTCATGATATAACAATTTAAGATTATGGTTTTTATTTAATTTACGCTCAAGGGACATAAACCTATTTTTGGCATTTTGTAAATTTGTGCCCACTTTATTTATATTATTTTTAAAAGGCAATTTAACAACAAAATGACACTGCTTGTCCTTGGAAACAGTATTAAGAAAATGAGCCTGCACTTCACTTTCTTGAGTAGAAAAATTGATTGATTTGTCAGGCAAATCTTCGAATAACCAAAGCTTTTCCAGCAGATTATCAATATTATTTGTCGCACAATGCATTGACATTGATTGGTTACTTGAAATGTTGGTAGCACCTGAAACAACCCAACCTAACTGTGTTTTCTGCAATATTGGTTGGCCTTTAATCTTAATTTGACCAGCGCAGAGTAATTCAAAGAAAATACCTGCCCCAAGCAAAACATCAACCTTATTAGCAATATTAAATTCAGGATATACTAAAGTTATGTTTTTCGGAACATTAACATACGATTTATCAAATGTTTGATTTGGAATATTTCCTGTGATATTTTCAATAATTAAAAAAGATAAATTATTATTATATGAATTGTGAAGAGATTCAAGTTTGGCATTTGTAATATGAGAAACAATATTTTGCGATTGATTAATACCTGTAATTGGAACATTTATTTTGGATTTTGATAAATTCAAATTTTTACACAAATCTTTGGAGATAAAATTACTTTGGGACCCTGAATCTAAGAGCGCTCTGCATTTAACTTTTTCTCCAGTTGAACTAAAAAGATATATTTGGGCTGTTTGAAGCATTATCAATAATTTTATCGGGTATGCACAGTGCGTATTTATAATGCACCCCTCATTATTTATTGAATTGGTAATATTTTTGTTCAAAGACAAAGCATTTTGACTTTTATTTCGCGAGTTTAGATTTTTATTTTGAAAATGTAATACACTGTTGTGCTTTTTTCCACAATGTTTGCAAGGACCGGAGGCGCAATTGCTGCATGAATGTCCTGGCTTAAGACAATTAGTGCATACATTTAATTCCTTGACTTTGGTATACCGATCAAAGGGTTTCAGAGCCAAGAACTGATTACAATAAAATATTACATGCGAGCCATTACAAACTTGGCATTTTGGTACAGAAACTACAGTATTTTCTTCGAACAAATATGTGTGTGATTTGGTAGAAGGTGATTTAACCTCTTTTACTTCCAAATTTTCTAAAGTCTCATACTTATTTGTTAAAAACTTAAGCAAATCATCCAAAGTTGGAATAGATTTACCCTGTGAACATTCCCATTCTTTTTGTGTCTCTAAATTTAATTTAGAAGTAAGAATATACACTAAAATAGTATCTCAATGATCTACAGGCTGTTTAAGAGACATTAAACATCTGCAGTTTGCAGAGAACACGTCGAGAAATTTTCGCAATTGAACATGGGACTCTTTGTAAAGCTTTGGCAAATCAAAAATCTTTTTAATATGCGAATTAACAATTAATTTATTATTTTCAAACCTGTCCTTTAACAAATCCCACGCAATAAAATAATTTTCATTTGAAACTTTTAATGATTGAATAACACAGGCAGCATCACCCTTTAGGGCCGACCTAAGATAATAAAATTTTTGGATATTTGTAAGCTGCGTATTTGAGTGTATCATAAAACTGAACCCAGTCTTCATAATTGCCTGAAAACTCTGGTAAATTTATTTGTGGCAATTTAATGTTAATCTCCGAGTGAGAATGGTTAAACGAAGAAGAAAAAGGAGATTCATCTTTATTAGATAAACGTAAGCGTGTCTTTACAGCACCAACTAAGCTGAAGTAATGATTTTCAACCTCGATACATTCGCTAAGATCTTCCTCATCATGCATTATTTCAATTTGGTTTTGAATTATTCCATATTCATCAAAATTAGCAGTTAATTTACTTAGCCTAGCTTCAATTTCAGCATCAGTTGTTTCATCGGAAACAGTGGAAAAAAAGGTACCAAATCTGGTAATACAACCCTTAATTATACCCCTGCGCTTAATCAAAGTCTTTAAATCTTCAGGCATCATAAATTAATTGAAGCAATATTATAGCAAATACTCTGACAGAATAAATGTCAAAATATAAAATAGGCGAATTTATCAAACACCAATTGAATATGAATATTTATATTACCATAAAACGCAAAATGAAAGCTTACCCAGTACAATGCGGTAAAGTCGAAACGGCAGAGACCGCAGCAAATGTATAGACCAGGTTCGCAAATTAAACTTGAACCAATCGTTCTTCGTCAACTTGGATCGGAAGGATAATCACCCAATTCAGGAATGCCTTTGGGGAGGTGAAATTGAATAACATGGAACAAAATTGGTAGAATTCGCAACTTGATTATTTGCCGACTTCTTTCACAATCACCGGAGTATCCGGCTCGAAGGACCAATGTTTTGTTTGTAGTTTTCTCTTATTGTTTTAACTTATTTTTATTTTAGATAAAAATTGACGTCTTTATGAAGTTTTTTATTATATATTTTTACAATAAATAGCAACAAAATTACCATCGAAACCAAACATATAGTTATAACTTTACCTAATATAATTTATATTTATGTTTGGACATTTTTAAGAAATTAGTAAAATATTATTTTTGCACAAACATAACCCTAAAATCAACCATTTTACTGCATTTTAAACAACAAAATGTACCTACGAATTCATGGCAATATATTATATTTAATACATAATATAATGGTATTTTACCTTTGAGTGGAGACTTTAAATAATTCTTAATCAACGCATTTAATATTAATATTAATAATAATATTAATAATATTTATTCGTATTTTAAATACAAGGATTTTTACATACGTCAGGTACATAAGAAAAGATATAAATATACAAAATACATATATAAAATACAGTTAAAATAGTTACATGAGAAATGGATCCAATACAATATACATGAATACATATTAATTATCACATTAAATCAGTGCATTGCAAATATTCACTATAGTTATAGAACGCTCTCCCAAAGAGGTACGTTTTGATAAAAATTTTATATGATTTTATGTTTAAGTCTCTTACATTATCAAGCAGTTTATTGTAGAATTTCAGTGCATAGTATTATGTAGAATTTCTAGATTTATTTAATATAAGATGATCCACTACCAGATTATTTTTATTCCGCGTGTTATATTTGTGTACATCGCTGTAAACCTTGTTGTTATTTATATTTTGTTTTGCATACATTATGCATGCTAATATATAACTTGAAGGAAGTGTTAAAATTCCTAAATTAATAAACGCATGTTTCACGTCATCCCTATATTTCAGCCCTGCCACTATGCGAACTGCTTTTCTTTGCAGTGAAAACACTCTTTCTGCATGTGAGGAGTGTCCCCCAGATTAGTAAACCGTAATTGAGTATAGAATGTATAAATGAATGGTAAGCAATTTTTAAAATATTAGTTTTGACACTTTGACTTATTTGATGTAAAAGAAAAATGTTTTTTTGTTAGTTTCTGAGATATGTACTCTGTGTGTTGTTCAAAAGTTAAATGAACATCCAGTATAATTTCCAAGAATTGGCATTTTGTGGATTTACGCCGGTAATATTTTTTAACGAAACAATTATTTTATCTGTCTTTGTTTGATTAAATGTCAGATGGTTTGCTAGAAACCAATCATTTATTTATACACTCTCCATTGACTGTCTCAAGCCATCCATACTTTGACCTTTAGACGAAAAAGCAGTATCGTCTGCAAAAAGTATAAGTTCATCCACTGCGTCGATCCCCTGAATATCATTAATATATATTAAAAATAGGACAGGACCCAAGATGGAGCCCTGTGGAACCCCGTTTCTAACCAGTTCCTTCTCAGAGAGCCCATCGTCTATGCAAGTTTGCTGATATCTATTGGTGAGGAAACTGGTCAACGATCCCAAATTCGCATCACCAATCCCATAATATTTTAGTTTTTCTACAAGTATTTCGTGATCTACACAATCGAAGGCTTTGCTAAGATCGCAGAACACTGACCCAGTATATTGCTTCTCCTCAAAGCCCCCGATTATATAGTCAACAAGTTTTATACACGCAGATTGTGTAGATTTGCCTACTCTAAAGCCATATTGGTTGTTTATAAATAATTCATTTTGTTCAAAATAATTAACTAGCTGGATTTTTAACAATGACTCAAATATTTTTGCCATTATGGGGATTAATAATAGCATAGAATAGAATAGAATAGTTTATTGTCATCAAAAAAAATGTTACATGACTAGTCAAAAATTTCAAGTTACAATAAAATAAAACATAATAGGTACAATAAATAATTAATAAGTAAACACAGTGTATCTCCAAATTAAAATCAATGAATTCAATTAATACAAAAAACATTATAAACATTAAAATAGCTGAAGGTAGTATAAAAAAACTCATTGTTTATTGTTTTGAATAAAAACCGCAATTATTTAACATTCGAGCAATAGCGTTGAGATATCACACTCTAGGAACTCTTCAACAGTGTAAAATGCACCAGTGGTAAGTATGCATTTTATTGACTTGGTAAATTGATTTCTTGGTAATGTTTTTATTTTTTTAGGAAGTTTATTGTAAAATTTTACTCCCCAGTAATCCACGAATTGCTGTGTGGCTTTCTTTAAGGCGGCGCCAGACATGTGGCATTTGGCGAGTACCGAGCGACTGCTCGCCATTTGGCAAGGAGTTGAGTTACTCAGCAAGTGTAGCGGAGTAATCACCAAATGACGAGCACCTTAAACCAGATATTCGTAGTTCGTCATGTATAGAGTCTCTGTGGGAACAACGAGTATTCAGTATTGGCTTATATTTGTTTATCGAAATGGATAACGATACAGTGCTATTAGCTACTTTTACAGTAATATCTTGTGGTAGTATGTTATTGTACAAAATAAAATCTAAAAACACAAAACTTTTCTACAAAAACCCACACAGAAACCCAATATAATTTTTTAAACCCGTTTTTTGGCCAACCCCGCAATAAATAATAAGAAACAATTCGGTAATTCAACAATAGGTATACTTGCTATATATATATATATATAGATATTTTCTAGCTCTACACTTTTGCTTGCAAAAGGACGAATATGTGGATACAGATTTAAAGCTTAACGGCGAATACTCGTTTACTTTGATGTTGTATAAAATACAGACAAACCACGGGAAATACACGAGCACTCTACAAACACCAAAATTTGTCATCGGCAAGTAGCGACGAACCCGTCCACACTACTCGGCATTCGGCGAGCAGTCGCTCGGTACTCGCCGAATGCCGCATGTCTGGCGCCGCCTTTAATATGCAGTGGGATTAATAATTCATCTTGGTTTCTTGTGGCAATTTGCCACTGGCAAAATTGTGGGTTTTTCCGTTTGTGTTAAAGTTGCTTAAGCTTGAATATACATATTTAAGACTTTCAAAAATATAGATAGAAGTTAATGTAAGTATTTTTTCCATTTTAAACCATGGCCTACATGTTTCATCGTGGTTCAAGTTATAAATTATTCTTATTGCTCTTTTTTGTAGAATAAAAACATTATTTGAAGCTGATGATCTTCCCCATATAATAATTCCATACATAAGTAGGCTTTGAATGTTAGCAAAATAAGCAGTTTTAAGAATATTTAGAGTTGCAATGGTTTTTAACCTCCTAAGGCAGTATATATTTTTCTACATGGCAAGACCAGTTAAGTCGGCTGTCTATATAGATCCCAAGGAACTTTACCATTTGATTTTCATGTGTCCCAAATGTAAGTATTTCGGTTTTATCCTTATTAATTTTTAGTTTGTTTGTAGCAAACCAGCAATCAACTTTTTCAGATATATCTTTTGCCTTTAAATAAACTTGTTGTTGATTTTTGACATTTATTAAAAATGAAGTATCATCGCAATTAAGGCACGTGGAGAGGCTATTTTTAACCTGTAGATCGTTGATATATATTATAAAAAGTATGGGGCCTAGAATAGAGCCTTGAGGCACACCATACTCTATTTGTAAGTCGCCAGATTGAGAATCATTATAATAAACACACTGTGTTCTTTTATCTAGGTAAGATTTTAGTAAATTATAATAATTTAACTTTCCAGATTCATCATACTCAGCTTTTCACCATTATCTAATGCCCCAGTAATGGAGTTTATCACTTGAAGTAATACTGTCGTAGTACTCCTTCCTACTCTATAACCATGTTGGTAATCTGTAAGTAAATTTCTTTTTTCTAGAAACTGTACTATTCTGTTTTTGAGTATAATTTCAAAGATTTTTGATAATGAAGGTAAAATAGAGATTGGTCGATAATTTTCACATTTATTCTTATTTCCTTTTCCTTTATAAATTGGTATAATTTTTGCCTTTTTAAATTCCGGTGGAAAACATCCTTCACGAAAACATTTATTTATTATTATATTTAAAGGCTCTAAAAGTTCATTTTTAATAGATTTTAAGATTTTTGTAGTAAAATAAATGTCATTAGTGTTTTTGGTCTTTAGAAGGTTGAAACTTTTATCCAATTCTTGGACTGTGCAATCAAACATAAAAAATGACTTATTTGTGTCTAACTGACTGGCTTTAGCAAAATTAATTGCTGAACATTGTGTGTCCGGAATTTCTTCGTAAGTATTTTTACCAACTTTAACAAAAAATGAATTGAAATCAGTTGGTTTTAGGTTGGTACTATAATTCTGTGATTGTGGTTTTTCATTCTTTATTATATTCCACAGTGTTTTTTGTTTGTTATGTGAATTTTTAATTATTTCTTCAGTTTGCCGTTTTCTTGTGTTTTGGATTTCTTTCTTGTATAGGTACTTATAATTTCTGTACATTTTTTCTGATACCTGATCCTTTTTAACTTGTTTTATGGTATATAGTATATATGGGTCTGTAATTACTGACATCACCTTTTACCCCCTTTTTAAAATACTGGAATAACTTTGCTAAGCTTTAAACACTCTGAAAATACTTGTTCTCTTATACACTGATTAAAAAGTTTGGTAATTGGCATAATAAGTACATTTTTTACTCTTTTGATTAATAGGATATTCATGTTATATATATTTCGACTGGTTTTATTTTTTAAATTACTTATTACATCTCTTACCTCATTAAAGGTGACCTCTCTGAAAAAGAACTCGTCAGTCACATTCTCCCTCCTTAGACGGTTAAGATAGTCAAGGGATGACACCGTGGATGAAGGTTGAGAAGATAAAAGTTCACTTGCAATATTCACAAGAATTTTGTTGAATTCATTGCTCGATATGCTACAATCTGTATATACACTCACTTTCCTTTTATTGGCATTTAAAATTTCCCAAGCTGCCTTACTTTTATTATTGGAATTTTGCATATATCTACTATTAAATTCCAGCTTAACAGACTTAATTTTATTTTGATATTTTGACCTAAAACCTTTTAGTAATTTGTTGATTTCAGGTAATGGGTAATTTTCATAAAATTCTTGTAAAAACCTCAGCTTTTCACGCATTAAATTTAATTCTGGGGTAAACCAATCCAAATTTTTAATCTTATTCTTAATTCTTCTTTTTTTAAGAGGAAAAGACAGATTTATATTTGTTACCAAGGTATTTACAAAAGAGTTTACTTTGAGGTCAATTGGTAAATTTTCATTTATTAGCGGCTCAGTCTCTAAGTTGTTATACAGGTCGTTTATCCCACGTTCTGTAAAACTTCTATGCTATTTAGTTTTAATTATGTCTATTTTTTCACATTGAAAATAAGTATCTATACAGACTGTCGCCTGTTCAGACAATAATGGATTTTTCACGTAGGCATTAAACTCAATTTCTGATTAAAAATTTACGATTATATTATCTATACAATTTAACAATCTTGTGTTGTCGTGGATCATCTGTTTGAAACCACACATATATTCAGAATATCGAGGAATTGAACACATTGATTATTTTTTATGTTTAAATTTATGGTAAAATCACCGTTAATAATTACATACCTATATGTTTTGTTTACATGTTCTAAAATTTGTGTAAGAGTGTCCAAAAAAAAATAAAAAATCTCCATTTGGTCTATATATGTTTATAATACAACATTTATGTAGACGTACCTCCATGGCTGAGATTTCACAATTCATTTCACTAGATAGATTTTTAATTTTTGTTATTTGCTTGGTTTTGTACTTATTTTTACTTAAAATAAGTAAACCTCTTCTTATGCGCGAGAAGACTCTCCTTGGGTTTTCGTTATTTTATAATTTGTTGTTAAAAGTTAAATTGTTATAGAATATATGAATTTCGTTGGTAAAACCTTAAGGCGGGCACTGACTTGCAACTGAACGTTGTAATGTAATGTAATGTAACACGATTCGATAGTCAGTGCCTATAAACGAGCGCGAAGCGAACGCGAACGGCGAACGGCGAGCGGCGAACGGAGCATACGTGCTCCACTTGAGTGTCGGTTTTTTAGCGAATCCCTTTGATTGTTACATTACAAGTCAGTGCGCGCCATTTCGGAACTGACCAAATGGAGCACTGTTAAGCAGAGCATTCAAAATGAGCATTCGCGGCGCCAAGAAAACGATCTGAGCTAATGCTCGCCTTGAGCATTACATTACAAAGCTCGGCTCAAGTCAGTGCCCGCCTTTAGGTTCTTAGTTGACTCGCCATCTAACGAACAACGAACGAAATACTGACTTATCTGGACGCTTCCTTCTGTACTGTAGAGATAGGAACCTTCTTTTTCCACCCCGGTCAGAACTATCAGTGTTAAATATTAGTTATTTCTTAATGAAAAGGTTAAAAAATATTGCAGTAGTAGATAAAATAAAGAAGATTACGCGAGATTTAAAGCAATTATACGACTGGCGCCGTTACACACTCGCCGCAGGCGGCCTTGTCGCCGCTTGCGGATAATATGCTACTTACTTTAATGTAATATACCTACTATGTAAAAATATTTTTTTTTTATAAATTTGTTTTGTCATTAAAAATACTATACTAAAAACTTACACTATAACCAGTATTGACTTTTTCTCCATCCTGGCGTATGTCTGTGAAGCTGTAAAAGTTTTTGAGAATTGGTGCTAAAGTAGGATGCTGAAGGTGACATGGGAAGATAGAATTACCAACTGAGAGACGCATAGGAAAACAACATGTCGAATTGCATATAGCATAATATTGAAAAGAGAAATCCAATTTGCTGGAAATGTGCTAAGGGGGTCAAATGGGTGGCTATTGCTAGACGTGATAATGGGAGACTTGGACATACCAAGAAGTAGAGGAATACCAAGAATACTGTGGTTTGATAACATCGTTACACAGGGCAACATTGATGCAATACTTAGCCCTGGCTTAAGACCTTGAAAGAAAAACAACAGGAAGAAGCATTTACCAAATGAGTTTGTGTCTAGATAAATGAGTCATACTTGGCTTTTGCAAATGGCGATTTCCGTCGCATTTTTAGTACGGCCAATAAATGAAGACTCATTTCTGGTGTTTTTTCTTCCAAGCTCCAAATAAACAATTATTTATAAATTTAACCAAACTTGGCCACCATCGGCACCGATGATGCTTCTCAATGATGATGATGACTTTTTAAGTTACATGTATTAAAATTCTTGGATAAAAAAAGTCACTTTAAATTTTTATTTTTATACCACTAACTTTGTCTGCGCAGACAAAGTTTGTGGTATAAAAATGTAAATTTAAGTAATTACTGTAATTTACAAGTAATTTTTTTGAATCGATATGTGTATATGGAATCGAAAAATGTCTAAATTTTTAATATTGAGAGGAAAAATATTAAAAAGATTGGAATTTATGACTAAAAAAATTGGGAAATTAAAATGGTTTTGACGGTATCAGTTGCTAAACTGTTTTGTTGAACTGTGATAAAATGTAATATTAAAGTGTAATATTAAATAATAAAATGTCAATAAATAACCCACAAATCGCAAAACTTTGAAAAATTGTCTGCTAGTTCTTTTTACAATGTATTTAAATATTATATATTTTAATTTAATTTAAAGTCGAGGTGAAAGCCGGGACAAAAAATCATCAAGTACGAAAGATATTAGGTGCATACAACATGTTTTCTACAACTTTATTGAAATAGTAAAACTATTTTAATATTTTTTGTTGCATTAGGTTATGTCAGAATAAAATTAACATTTGTCTATTTACTTTGTTCATTCACACACTAGTGCCCCAATGTTACATTTTCGCACGTCGTCAAGGTAAAAAATACATTCGCGCAATGACTAAGGTAAACAAAACGAATGTTTAAACTAAAATAAAATAAATAATAAAATTTAAACTTTTTTAATGGTTGTACGAAAAATATATTTGTTTATACATTTAAAACGTTTATACATTTAAAACATTAAACAAATAATGACAACCTTTAAGGTTGAACCTAAACCGATAAATTATAATTATGGCAGGGTTTAGTTTAGCCATAAAAATAATTTGTTCCCACTAAACTAAACTGTAAAATATAATATAGATATTAGGGTGGCCCAAAAAAAAAGAATATTTTTTTTCTTCTCGTCTCTTGTGAAAATATGTTGGTTTGTCATGTTTTAAGAGTCCTGTCAAAATATCAGCTCGATTAAAAATTTTGTAGGGGTCGCTCAAGATTTTTAAAAAATTTCAAAATCGTCAAAAATTGAATTTTTGTTTTATTTTAATTCTTTTTCTCGTCTCGATATTATTTTTTAGGTTAAAAATAATAAAAATTCTGTAAATTTTAAATCAATATTTTGATTTCTAAAGGTCGCTAAAAGTTCGTTGATATTTATATTCAGAGGTCGCTCGAAAACATTCAAAATACTCTACTTTGAAAGTTAAAAAAATCTTGAGCGACCTTTAGAAATCAAAATATCGATTTGAAATTTTCAGAATCATTATTATTTTTAAATTAAAAAATAATATCGGAACGAGAAAAAAAATTGAAATAAAAAAAAATCCAATTTTTGACGATTTTGGTAATTTTTAAAAATCTTGAGCGACCCCTAAAAAATTTTTAATGGTGCTGATCTTTTGACAGGGCTCTTAAAACATGACAAATCAACATATTTTCACAAGAGACGAGAAGAAAAAAAAATTCTTTTTTTTTGGGCCACCCTAATAGATATATTATATATAATATAGATATATTATATCATTTGCGCAATTGTTATATTTTACTTTATATTTATAAAATTTATTAATTTTTGTTAATAATAATATTAATAGATGGGTTTTTAATAAATACATACATATTTATATAAAAAGTTAAGTGTTAACCAGGCCCGTTCCTGGGGTGTTTGGCGCCTACGTGCAGCATTCTTTGGTACGTCCCTTATATATTTAAATATAATACATTAAATATTTTAATTTTTTAGCCCTAAAATTTAAAAAATATATAATTGAAAATGTGTAAAAACTGCTGAATTTAATTATAAAAAATATTTATTAAATTACTAAAGGGTATTTCCGCGAAACCTTACCCCACCTTGACAAAAAATCAGATGTGTTATTTAACAAAATAAAAACTTTATCTGAAGTCAAATAGTTTAATTTTGACGTAATTTATAATCTTAAAATATTCGTACATTGTAATGCTAAGAAGCTAGCATTAGGAATAAAAACGGAAGAGTTTCAATACTCGATAAAAAGTTTAAATGTCGCACCCATTACATTTTGAGAAAATTTTAGAAAATAATATATACAATATTTGTGCATATTATAAAATACGTGCTTGTTTAACGTTACTATTCAAGATTTACACAAAAAATTATTACTTGCTTTCATCCGAAATTTTACATTATAAACTTTAGAAGCAAACTTGGTCGCATTTGCCGATTTTCTAAGGTCGCGCCCGTTACGCGATTTATGACGTTATAAAAGGTTTTCTATACAAGTTTTTATTAACATTTTGTTTGAGTTAAATATCTAATTTTTTATACTATTTTTGTATATAAAAATATCTTGATATGAACCAACACTTTATTATCATGAAAAAACGCAGTGTCAGTGTCGCACCCGTTACAATTGAAATACCCCTAAATAAACAAAATCATAAACAATATTTGGTAATAAAAATACCCTAAATAAAACAAAAATAACCTATATAAACAATATAATACTGGTTTTAAGTGACGCAAGCTCGTTACAAAGTGTATACTGTATGGACTGTTAAACTTTGCTACCGTCAACTGCAACTATCAAACAAATACTAAAAATATTATGACAATTTCTGTCCTTTTATTTTGATACTCATATAGAAACGCGCTTTATAGCGGCCGAAAAAAGAGCGGCATAAGGCTTTAATGCGGCCGACGCAAATAAGTTACTAAATGAAATTAACGACATCCCATTAATTACAAAATTTAAATATGCTACAGGTAAAAGATTTGCTTCTCCAAAACTGTTTTTACTCTTTTAATAAATTTATAAACTTTTAATTTGTTTGTTTTAAATAATGTATTTTAATCTTAATTTTACTATTATACAGGGTGTTATGTAATTAATGTTATATATTAAAATACTGAATACCTTTTGACATAAGGAGTAAAGGAAAAATATTTTAAAAATATTTTTCCAAACATAAAGAAAAAATATGCATTAGAAGTTTTTTATATTTTTTTGTGATGTGCCACTGGTTACACACTTGGTTTATCTCTGCACACTTGTGTTCTGTGAGTACATAGATACCAACCAACAAAGTGCTGCGCGTTGCCAGATGTAAAAAATTGTTACTAAAAATTTTTCTTGCAAAAAATAAATAAAAACTCAATAAATACAAAAGTTTTATGCCCTTAAAGCTCTAATACCCTTCTGTATTTATTTACTCATCCAGCTATTAGCTTAAGCAATGATTAGAAAATTTAGTACCTATTTTTAAAAATCCATAACCACAAAATTTATTTTTTCCACGGTTTTTTTCTTTCCGTTTACTCAGACGAAATTGGGACCAGTTCACAGGTTAAACTTTAAACATTTAATTTGAGTAAATAAATCCAAAAGCACTTAGTTAAGATATTTACAATTTGAGCACATAACCTAAAATTTGAAAGAAATGCACTAGATTCTGTCATAAAAGTTGTCAGATTTTGTTTGAATTTACCTTCAGTACAAAAATGACATAACCAACAATTAATAAAAACGCCAAATTGACAATTCGCATTGTTGATTTTGTCATTTTTGTAATTAAGCTAAATGAGTCATTCCAAATAAAAACACCAAATGGGGTGCACTGCTTGATTTTTTATTTTGATAAAAAATATTGAGGATGATCTTTTAGGTATCAAATATGAAAATCCGTTGCCGTTTTAATTTTTGGATTCTTTACTTTTAATCGGCACCCTTTAGAAATCTGAAATCGTGTTAATTTCTTACTCTCTTATAGTGGGCCAGAACTTTTTTTTCTGTGGCAAATATTGAAATGATTTTAATTTTGTTTTACTGTTCAGTAAGTGTGTTTTCGATATAAATTATTATTATCCAATTAGGTAGTTAATCTCATAAAATAATGGTAAACCACTAAAGATTCATGATAATTTGCCAATTTTTGTGATTTTTGTCTGGCTCCTGTGCCTATTCTACTAAATCTAGAAAGTTATTTTTTTTTTCAGGTACCAAGTACTTATACAATAGAAAACATAACTATTATTTTAAGTTCCTATACTATCCTTTTCTTTATTAAAAAAATTATTGAAACTTGATCATTCTTAAAATTAGTCAATTTTGCCCTCAGAAATCATTATGTTGAGGAAAAAATAAAAATCTGAAACTTTCAGGAAATGTAGTCCCTCTTCATCCTTTCAGTCCACATAGTCTTGTTTTGTTATTTTTATTCCTTTAAAAGATATATTAATTTTTTAATGCCCGTTTTGTAGGGATATTGTTAGTTTTATTTATAATTTAAAATTTAATTAATAATTAATTTTTTTGCCAGCAGTTTTTCCCGTATAAGGGCCCCTACCAGATTTTTGATACGGGGCCCCCTCGAGGCTAGCTACGCCACTTCAATCTGGCATGTTTTTCTGACTTTTCACGCAATTTGGATAGTAATAAACAAATTGGTGTTATATATACTTACTTTGCAAAGACGTTTGACCGCATTGATCATAGTATTATTATTAAAAAACTAAACAATTTTGGTTTTAGTCATTCATTGATATTACTGTTGAACTCTTACCTACTCCAACGGAAACAGATAGTTGTTTACAATGGGTTAAAATCCTTTCCTTTTATAGCTTCTTCAGGAGTCCCACAAGGGTCAAATCTGGGTCCTTTATTGTTTACATTATTTATTAAAGATCTATATGTGGTATGTCAAACTGCCAAAAATTGTTGTTTGCAGATAGATAGATAGATAGATAGATGTTTATTATTTTACAACCAATTTTACAAACAAAAAAATATTTAAATTAATTATATGCAAAAAAATACAAAAAAAAAATATTAACTTTACCAAGAAAAACAAACGCCAAAGTCTTGCTTGTTTGCGGCTTTTCTTGGTCAAGAAATTAAAATATAAAAAAAAATTAACATAATGTATACATACAGTTTACAGTATTAAAAAAATATATTCGTTTTATTACAATAGATTGCAGAAATCAACAATAATATTTTCTAGGAAAGGGTATTAATTAAATATGTAGAGTTATGTCTTAAAAAAAACTTAATATGTTTAATAAAAGTACTATATGATAAAGAAAGTTTATCTCTTAGGTTACGGGGAACTTTATTATACAAATTTATTAAATTAAATGTGAAATTTTTTTGTCCAATGGTTTGTTTACGTTTTGGTAATATTAAATTTTTATTAACAGCTGAACTGGTTGAATATTTATGATGGGGGCTAATTATGATTTTTTGTTTGTTATTGTAGAGGTATTTAAATATCTCTAAAATGTATAATTCTTTTATATTAAATACTTTAGAGTCTTTGAATAATTGGTCAGATGCAAACCTTGTCTCTTTTTTGTACATAATTTTTAATATATTTTTTTGCAAAATCTCAATTTTATTAATGTGATTTTGATATGCTGATCCCCAAGCTAATAATCCATAACACAAAACTGACTGAACCAAAGCGTAATATATTAATTTGATAGTGTCTATATCTACCATATGCTTTAGCATATGAAACATGTACGTAATTTTTCTTAATTTTTTGCAAACCTCATCTATGTGATGACTCCATTTTAGATTTTCATCTATATATAAACCCAGGTATTTGATGGTATTAACTTTATGTAACGTAAACTCACAATTACAATGGTTATTACGGGAACACTGATAATGATGTATTTTAAAAGAATTTATGTGAGGTTGCTTGCGAATATTATTAGTAAAGCATATAAATTTCGTTTTTGATATGTTTAAAAGTAAGAGATTTCCATCTAACCAATTTTTCAAATCCATCATTACATTTGAAGCTTGTTTATAAATATCTGACCAGGTAATCCCTTCTATATAAACCACTGTGTCATCAGCGTATGACACGATATGCCCACCCTTTATTGAAAAAATATCGTTCATGTACAAAAGAAACAACATCGGACCTAATATTGTACCCTGTGGAACTCCAGATGTAACTTTTTTGACATCACTAAAAGTGCCGTTAATTTCCACAATTTGAGTTCTATTTTTCAAATAACTTTTAAAAAGATCCAATGCTATCCCTCTTATTCCATATATTTCCAGTTTATTTATCAAGGTAGTATGACATATCGTATCAAACGCCTTTGACAAGTCTAGAAAAATTCCCATTGAGAGTTTTGAGGAATCCATACTTTTATAAATTTTATCGGTTAAAAAGGCAATTGCATCATTAGTACTTATTCCAGATCGAAAACCAAACTGGTTTTGATGAAAAATTTTACATGTTTCCAAAAAACTTAATAGTCTTGTTTTAATGCAGGTTTCCCAAACTTTGGATAAAATAGTTATTATGGAAACTGGTCTATAGTTATCTAGCAATTTTAGTTTATTTAAAATGATATCTATTTCCCGACATGTAACTGGGCACAGAAAAATAGAATTATTGTTTCTTGAAATATTATTGTATGTGTCATAATTCGAATTATGAATTTTGCTTCTCATTTTTGCAGCTATATCTGTAAAATATTCTACCATTTGATTTGCTATTTCCTTTTTACCAACAATAATTTTATTGTCTATTTTTAATTCTGAAATTTCAGTCTTTGTTTTATTACGATTTGTGATTAAATTAAAAGAATTCCAAATTTTTTTTGGATTACCTTCGCAATTTGAGAATTTAGTTTTATAATAATTATTTTTTGCTGTTTTTAGAGTTTTGTTTAGTTGATTTCTGTACGTCTTATATTTTCTTTCTAGTACCGAGTTGAAGTTACTTTTTTTAAGCTCCCTATACATATTTTGTTTTCTATTAACAGAGTTTACCAAACCTTGAGTTATCCAAGGTTTTCGTTTAATAAGTTTATGACAAATTTTCTTAACAGAGGTTGCATTATCTAAGCATTCTTTAATCTGTTTTATAAATGAGTTAAACGCTTCATTCAAACAATTTGTATGGTATACAAAATCCCAATTTTTATTTTCCACTAATTCTTTTAAATAATTATAGTTTATTTCTTTTTTAAATTTGTTATTGTTCATTTCCCTAAAAGGAGTCATAAAATCAACTGACAACATTATAGGATAATGATCGGTTATAGCATTCTGTAACACAATCGGTTTGCACTGAAAGAAATATATACTAAAGTTAAATAAAAAAATAATTAGGGCAAATATATTTTATGTTTCATATATAGACTACCACATACATTGCTAAAACAAATATATTCGTTTGGTTAGCAGCCTATTGCTGCCCTAGCAATATAAATGGTGTTTCTAGCAATATTTTTTTGCTGTAATTCACTTATAGTTTACATTTTATAGTAAGGGTAAGTTTATTTTTATTTAGATCTAACATATCTTCTTTACAATAAATGTATTACAAAATTTACCATACATTCATAATAAACAGTAGTATAAATGTGTAAAGCACTAGTATAAAATTTTTAGTATAAATTTGTATTTACTTTTAGCAAGAAATTTCTTTCAGTGTGGCGTTAATAGTATTTGTAGATTTTACGTAAAAGTGATCAATACATGTGGCTTTTTTTTCCACTCTGGTAGGTGTGTTAATAAATGGCTTAAAGTTATGATTACATAATAAATTTTTGTATTTCGTAGAAATAAATTTATTTTCCAAAATATTAATATTGATGTCCCCCACTATAATTTCACTTTCTAATAAAGCTTTTGTATTTAAATAATTGTTTAACAGATCAACAAATTCATGTTTACTAAAATTTGGAGAATTATATATGCAACTTATACCTACTTCCTTACCATTAATATTAACTGTTATTCTTAAAATCTTAAATATATTATTATTACAGTCATACTCCATTATATCTACTAAATGTTTCATCGATTTTTTTACAAATACTACTACACCGTCATGGGTACTTATTTTCCCGTTGTTGTAGTAAGTCTCATACCCTCCTATTGCTAATTGCTTTATGTTACTAACCTGTCGGGTTTCTGTTAAAACCATAATGTCAAAAGAATAATTTAAATTTTGTATTAATACCTCAAACTCCTCAAAATTGTGTAAAACCCCTCGAATGTTTGTATGAAAAATGTTAAAAGTAGTTTCAGCTTGAATACTAGACAAATATTTATTAATCTCTGCAACATCGTTAGTAATAAAAATTTCATCTCTATTTTCTAATTCTGACAAATAATCCATAAATAATACAAAAAAGAAATATTTTAAAAGTAATAAGTTTACCTATTAATTACTGGATAACTGATCATTAGTGACATTTTTTTTTCGTGTTAGTCTAAACAAGTCGTCTTCACATTGTATTTGAATAGCTGGGTCATTTTCTTTTTTCCTTATAAATATTTTTCCATTTGTCGCCCATACAAACTTAAAATTATTTTCCTTTTTAATATCTCTAGCTTTTTTGAACAAAAGTTGTTTGGCCGGAGCCAAATCCTCGTTTATAAATAATGTATTTGTTCCAGGTAGCTCACAATCTGAGGCTTCTAGTTTTCCAAAATTTGATTTTTTTTTCATAATTTCTTCTTTTATTTTGTTAGTTTTTAGTTTTAAAAGAATTGGAGTGTTTGCATTTTTAATATTGCCCTTTTTAGGCAAACGCATACATTCGGAGTATTCTGCATTGATTACTCCTATTTTATTTAAAATCTTTGCAATTTTATCAGTAACATTTTCATCTTCCTCAAAAGGAACATTCATTAATAACAAGTTATTTTTTCTTTGTTCTAGATGATTTAAAGATTTTCTTCTCTATTTCTACAATAAGGGACTTTATTCTACTTTAAGCCCAAATCAACAACTTGGTTTCTTAGTGAAGTTATAATAGGCTTTCGAAATAAAATAAACTCCGTCCCCCTAGAAAGGAGACATACTATCAAAAATCTCGGTGTATGGTTTGACAGCAAGTTCACATTTCACTGCTACAACATATCACTGCTAAAACGAAAAGTGCATATCGATTATTAGGTTTTATCATTAGAAACTCTTCCTCCTTTTGAAATGTTAAAGTATGTAAGTTTCTTTTTAGGTCATATGTTCTTTCAAAACTAACACGGTTGAAAGAATACAAAGAAAGTTTCTTAAGTTTGTTTATTTTAAGAGTCATGGTAACTATCCAAATAGAGGTTACGATTAATATGCTTTGTTAATTGAATTTTCTTTTAAAATTTGTAAAAATATTCATGTCTACGTTTTTTTTCTAAATATTTCGGAAAAAACGACACCCTTTTGCTTATTTAACCGATTTGTAGCGCTAATTATAACGAAGTTAGTTATGGTTAACAGGGCCGTTCCTGGCAAGCGTGCAGTGCGTGCACGCACGCAGGCGCAACATTTTGGGGGCGCAAAATCAAAGGGTCAATCAGTACTTTGTAACGATAAACTTTTTTGCAAATAAACAAATACTTAAAAATACATAGGTTACATAGGTTACCGCCTTTAATAATAATAATAATAATAATAATAATAATAATAATAATAATAATAATAATAATAATAATAATAATAATAATAATAATAATAATAATAATAATAATAATAATAATAATAATAATAATAATAATAATAATAATAATAATAATAATAATAATAATAATAATAATAATAATAATAATAATAATAATTATAATAATAATAGTTTTATTAAAATAAGATCATTACAATGATATCAACAACGTCAAGAGGTTACACTAAATTAATAATATACCTACATATACAGGGTGTTATGTAATTAATAATATATTAAAATGGGTTGTTCCTTAGGGCCCACCTGAAACTTTTTTTTTCTAAATTCCAAAGACTAAAAATAATTTATAATAAACTTTATCGTACCAAAAAGTACGCCACTGATCGACTAGGAACTTTAGGCTAATCTGGTTGCCTAATTTAATTTATTATGTTATGGTTGGTAACAACAGCGTTTCCAAATTCTGTCAAAAAAGTTGCCAAGCATTGTTTACATTTGAGTCAATCCAAATGAAAACACCAAAAATGATTTTTTATTTTAATGAAAAAATTTGAGAATGATCTTTTAGGTATCATATATGAAAAACCGTTGCCGTTTTAATTTTTAGTTGCCTTATTTTTAATCGGCACCCTTTAGAAACCTGAAATCGTGTCATTTTCTTACTCTCTTATAAGAGGCTAAAACTTTTTTTCTGTGGCAATTCAAATGATTGTAATTGTATTGTACTGCCTAGTAAGTATGTTTTCAATATTAATTATTATTATCTACCTAATTAGTTCATCTCATAAAAGAATGGCAAACCACTAAAGATTTGTAATAATTTGCCAATTTTTGTGATTTTTGTCTGGCTCCTGTGCCTATTCTGCTAAATCTAGAAAGTTGCTTTTTTCAGGTATCAAGTACTTATACAATAGAAAACGTAACTAATATTTTAGGTTTCTAGACTATCATTTTCTTTATTAAAAAAATTATTGAAACTTGATAATTTTCAAAATTAGACAATTTTTCCCTCAGAAATCATTATGCTGAGGAAAAAATAAAAATCTGAAACTTTCAGGAAATGAAGTCCCTTTAACTTTTTAGTCTACTAAGTCTTGTTTTGTTATTTTTATCCATGTAAAAGATATAATATTTTTTTTAATGCAGTTAAGAAGCGATATTGTTAGTTTTATTTATAATTTAAAGTTTAGATGGCTTTGACTTAGTCAATTCATGTTTGGTAGAGAAATGTCAGAACTGTCAAAAATATTGCATGAAGTATTTAATTGGTGTTTAAAGAAGAAGAATGTAAAAAATATATTCAAGATCCTTACGGTTTATATCGTGAAGTATAATAAGTGAAATTAATAAAGAGTTAATTCGTATTCGTATTCAGCCAGTAGCGTGCAAAGGTGATCGGGGGCCCCCCCGCAAATTTTGAGCTGGGGCCCCTTTGTCACTTATACCACCCAATGTGGTTCTCTACGGGGCCCCCCTAAGGTCGGGCCCCCCCGCACCGCGGGCCCTGCGGGGCCCGTCCTGCACGCCACTGTATTCAGCGCATCAATGGTAACTGTTTTCTTTTCTCCGTGTATGAGGTTTTTAAAGTCTTAAAAATAAATCGTAATTTTTAACATTTTAATTTTGTTTAACTCTTATATACGTATTTAACGATATTTAAAGTTCATATTTTATTTTGGATTTTGATATTTTTAGTTATGAGTCCTGAAATAAAAATAATAAATATTTTTTTACAAGTGTTCGTACGCAGTGCAAAAAAATAAAACTATTTAAAAATCCAAAGAAGGTTTATATGTATTTTAGAAACTATAGACTATTTTATGCCACATGAAAAGAAGCCATACAATAAGCGGTTCCCTAAACCACCACTGCGAAAAAATATCTATTTGCGTACTTGTTAGTAAAATAACTATTGTTGTTTTTTTAAATAGTATATATGTCATATATTATATGATAATTATATTAATTTATTAATCATTATTTAATTAATTATAGTCGTTTAATTTTATTTTACACAAATATTATTATACTCATGTTATAACTATTAATTTATTGATTTAAAGAAAATTTAATCTAGCCTAGTCTTTAAAAGTTTAAACAAGGACCCAGGGGAGCCAATGTAGTAAAAATAAAACATTATATTTTAACTAACAAATTACTAGTTTATTACAAATTAAAGTATTATTAAAAACTAACAATGACAAAAAGTACTTAAGTAAATAAGTAACAATATAAATTGTTAATTTGAGGTAATAGTGTCAAAATTAAGGTTTGTGTTTTTTAAGTTGGTAGCACGAAATTTAAAATTTAAAAAATTGCTACATAATTGTTTGATCCTCTTTTATTGGTCGAGGTAACAAACGAATTTTTAAAATAATCTATGGAAAATAATGTGTTATTTTTCACAGATTTCTTATGACTATATTTCAAAAATTCGTTTTCACTCGAAACACAACATAGGATCATATTGACAGCTCAAAAATTGATTATTATATTTTATTTTTTATGAAAATCTCGTGAGATACAAAATCCGCCTCGATTCGCACGGCATTTATTTAATTTGATTACATTCTCAAGCACTATTTGATACTACCCTAATAGTATATTAAGTATAAAGGTCAGTGAGTACCTTTTATTGATTGGGGATGTGTTTGGAGTTAGAAACGAAGAGGTTACAAGTATCCTAGGCGGGCTTGGTCAGTGCTTGAGCACATGTACCTATTTTTTTATATGAGGTCCCTAGAAGCCAAGAGTTACAAGTACTAGTGCTCTAGCTATGCTCCATACTATGCTCCATACCCAAAAGCCCCACCTTAAGATTTGAAAATTGTTTTATTTTTAGAAAATAATAAGCGTGAAACTGACAGATTATCAGATAGATTCTATCTTAATTATTTGTATTCAAATATTAAAGTGGAGTTTGGAGTCAAAATTGTTTGTTATTTTATGACTTTGTTTTTAAGCTTGTACCTATAGCATAGAATTCAGTTATATCTCTTGGCCAAGGGTCTTATTTACAGCCTGTTTCTACTAAAAATAATAGAGGTTTTAGATCTCATCGACACTAACACTTTTTTAAATAGGTACATATTTTATTTGGGCCAGAATGGGGTTTGCACCACCTAAAAAACTTTATAAGGCCGCCCGTAAGGGTAGTTGGCGGTTTTATGATGGCACGCCACTAGTAAAATTAAGCTTCAAATATTTAAAAATCGTATTAAAAAAAACCCTTCATGCTATCCCACTAATTTATTAAAAAATAAAACATTAAAATTTGCTACGCACATTTGTAGATATTATTATATAATTAGATTTTTAGTACAACTTTTTTCATTTGATGAACAAGTTTTTAAAACCATTAAAATAAAAACTATTTATTCTGATGTTTAGAATATGATTAAATTAACAGTTAAATTTTTAAACTATTGGTATTTCAAATTGTATTGTGTTGAGCAGGAAAATAAACGAAACAATATTTAAATGTAATAAATTATTTTGTTAAAACTAAACCAAGTTCAAAATAGTGTTAGAGCAGGGGTTTCCAAACTAATTCAGTTTGATTTTTTTTCTCGGAGACCCAAATAATTGTAATCAACAAAAAAGACCCAAAATAACAAAAAAATAAATAAAAACTCCAAATATAATTTCGTTTTCTAATTAGGAAAATATAATATATATATATTATATAATATTATATAACATGTTGTATGTAATACACCTCGTTATATCAATTTTTAGGTTAGATATATCTTTTTTCTTTAAAGTTATGTTATTAATAATTATGGTAGATTGTTTGAGTTATTTATTTTTCTCTAATCACCCGACTGTAGAAAAAACGTAATTACATGAAATTTTACTGATAAACAATTGAAAATCATCATTTATACAAAGTTTGATACGAAAATCCTAAAAATTTCATAAATTGTCAATGTAAACGCTTTATATCTCAAGAAATATCAATCTTAGCGATTCAACTGATAGGACCTTTTTTAAAAAAGTTTAAATATTCTACAAGTTTGTTCTTTACATTTTTTCAAAGAATCCAGTCACTTTTGAAATATCTTCAAAAATATGATAATTTTTCACTAAAATAAGATTTAGTGACCCGTACCATCCTACATGTGCAGATTACAGCTATGGCACATAAAGCATTTTTGTAGAACTTTTGATTACGAGTAAATCCTTTTTTGAAACAATCCAATAGCATAAAATGCGGCTGAGATATAGATATTTAAAAAAAAATAATCAAAGTTTACGTGTATTTTAAATGGGAAATCTTTATACGCTTTGGTCGAGTACTTTGAGTTAATATTAAGGGCTCAAATTTTCAGGGAATTTTTTTTTGAACATTTTCAACAAGATTTTGAGTTGGGAGCGAAAAAATAAAAATTGTCGTGAAAAAAAAAATCACCCTAATATATATATATATATATATACAGGGTGAGTCATAAGTGGTGAACTTCCCGAAAGGTGCATGTGGGGGGGCCTTAATATAGGTAGGGAAAAATGTTAAAAAAATTCCAAACGAAAAAATGACCGAGGAATTCAGGTCTTAAGTTTTAAATTTAACTTTTTTATTATTTAATATTTTTCCACCTTATATGATTTTTACTGAAGAGTTTAGGGTTCTTAAATATTTCCTAGCAAAAAAATTGCCCAAAAAAGTGTATTTTCTTTTAATTTTAATGTTTTAGAATGATTTTTTAACAATTAAAATGATCTGGCAACTTTGTTGACGTTTATATTTTTTGGTGTTTTCTGGTTATTATTTTGTCGAGTCTATTTGTAATCAACAATGCGAAAATTAAGTTTGACGTTTATATTTTATTTTTTTGGTTATTATTTTGTCGAGTCTATTTAATAAAATGTACACCAATCAAGAATATGTGAATATGATGCTGGTACTTGGATTCTGTGAAGAAAATTGCAATGAAGCAGCCCGGGTATACGCAGCAAGATTCGCTGACATAACCCACCCATCGCCGGGAGTTTTTAGATGGATGATGGTCAAAGCTAGAGAGACTGGATCTCTAATTCCCACGGCAGGTCCTGACCTTGGTCGGCCTCTAGAGATTGTACCCGAAGCCGATGAGTTAATCATCCAGCTGATTCAAGAAGGAGAAGTTCCATACCACTACACTAAAGTTCAGGCTCTTAACAACAACGATTTCGGTTTGCGTTTAAATTTTTGTATTTTGGTTATTGGGAAAAATTAATGAGGATAATGATTTTTTAACTCGTATTTTATGGCAAATTTTAGTAGGGATGGGTATTTTAATAGTAGAAACTGCCATTATTATAACCAAGAAAATCCACATAGAAAATGGGAATTTAATCATCAAAATCGCTTCAGTGTAAATGTTTGGGTTGGGATAATTAAAAATTGGGTTATTGGGTCTATCATATTACCGCGGCGGTTGAATAGGGATCAATTTTTAAATATTTTGGAGAACGAAATTTCTAATGAAATTAACAATTTACCCTTGGCCACATTGCGCAACATGTGGATACAACTGGATGGTGCCCCACCTGATTTTGCCGCTCCTGTTAGAAATTGGCTAAATGAACAGTAACCTAACAGGTGGATAGGTCGTAACGGCCCAGTTTCTTGGCCTCCTAGGTCGCCAGATTTGACCCCGCTTGACTTCTTATGGAGTCATGTTAAAGCATTGGTGTACCAAACACCGGTACATAATGAGGAGGAACTAATACTGCGTATTCGAAATGCTTTAACAACTGTGACCCCAGAAATGTTGACCCATGTACAAGTTAGTACAAGAAGAAGACTGGAATTGTGTTTGGAAAATTAGGGGCATCAATTCGAGCAATTTTTGTAATGTTTGTTCATGCTTCTTTATGTTATTTTTTTCATAAATTTTTATTTTGTTTGATTTTGGTTTTAATAATTATTATTTAAGTATTATAATCACAACAACTGTCTCATTGCTGTCTTTTATTATGACAGTAATGACAACAATATAAGCACGTAACAATTCAAATAAGTTCCTTAGTTACTTCAATTAAAATGAAATCTAATAATTTCCTGTAACATTGTTAGTGTTTACACGTTGCCAAAATTCTCTTTTGAGTTCTTGGCCATAACTCGAGTACCAAAGCAGATAGATTTTTTTAAACATTTTTCCCTACATATATTAAGGCCCCCCTACATGCACCTTTCGGGAAGTTCACCACTTATGACTCACCCTGTATATTATATAATAGTTGCATAAAGGTAAAATGGTAAAAATTAACTTTGGAATAATATTTCTTTTTAACGGATTAATGAACTTAAATGAAAACATATTTTAAAAATATTATTCGTATAGATTATATAAAGTAAACGCTCGACAAAAAGGTATCTTATTATTTTTAATAAATCTGCTTGTTAAGTTATTTGAGCTTAAAATTACATTTATGATACATTTCAAGTTTTTTTACTTTTCCGCTAAAACTATGGTTTAAACCATTAAACAAATAATGACATATTTTTATGGAAAATAAAATCTACAAAAAATGTATGATCATTGTTAACGTTAACATTTATGTTATAACATTTTGTGACAAGTCTGATGTTTTTTTTGGGAAAGTAAGAAAAAGATAAAATTTGCTATGAATTTGTCTTAAATAATTTTTCCACGAGTAGATTTATCTCAAAATAATATATTATTTACGTATACGTAAACTTTATTGTGGAGCGTTTAATTCTCTAAAATAAAAGTTCTAATCATTCATTACTACGTTAACGAGTTAATTAACTCTAACATAAAAAAATCTTATGTACCTACTTACTTTAAATGTAAAATCACAAATAGCAACCAATAATATTAATGGGTGATATTTTATCAGGCTCATGAGGCTTTTAAATTTTATAGAAAAAAAATAGTCAATTAATATACTGCAGTATAAAATAATCTTTTTTACAAATTATATAATAATCTTTTTTACATATTATAATATATGTATGAGTACATTAGATGCAAAACTCGGTTTTTGCAAATTTTTAAAAATATATATTTTATCCTATTTATGTACATTACTGCACTGTCTACAGCATAACTAAGTAAACCAGATGTAGGTATAAGTTAGTATTTGTAGAATAAAATACATTTAAAAACTGGGTATTTGTTTCTTCCTGTCGGATGCAAAACTCGGTATTTGCAAAACTTGGTATTTGAACGAGGAAGATGCAAAAATATTTTGATTACAATTATTTACTAAAATACCTAATTTTAAAGGATTTTTTTTACCTTTTTAAATAAAAATTATGCAAAAGCACGTCTATACAATTTTTTTTTTCAAAAATGATCTTATGAGCGGTTTTTCATGTTTTTATTAAAATCACTTATCCTGCAAATACAGAGTTGTGCATATAATGTACTCATATATAAAGGCCGCTAGCAGCTAAACAAAGCAATTTTTATTTGGGTAAGTTGGGTTAAGTCGAAATAATTTAAACCCAGAAATATGTGGCCTTCTATTGTACAGGTCTTAGCCCGATACTTTGTATAAATGCTAGAATGTTTTATTTATGTTATTCATTAATTTTATTAAGAATAAGTGTAATTTTTTCTTGTTTTTTAATTTTTGACGTAGGAATTTGTTGTTTTGTTTTGTACATATATAAATAATTATTGATAGACCCACAAAGAGCTTTAGCCCAGGGCCCCCAAAGTCAACGGTCCACCCCTGCTCGCGGCGCACACTTTGGAAACTTCTGTGTTAATAATGCCATAAAATAAAAATCTATATGGTTCTATCTGGTTCAATATATAGTATAGTATAGTATAGTATATATATATACAATTTGAAACAGGCAATGCACTATTGAACCAGATAGAATTCCATACATGGAAAACCATATAGAAAAGTGATTTCTATATGGATTGCCATATAGGTTCAGATTGAACCATATATGGTTCAATATATTGGAGCTCTATATGGCCCAATATGGTTTGGGTATGAAAAAATTATTACCATATAGATCCATATTTAACCATATAGGGGAATCTATATGGTTTAATATGCAATTTTCGTTTAAATACATATACATTTTAAAATGGAATTTCATATTCAACCATATAGGGAAACCTATATGGAAAGACACATAAAACAGAAACCAGATAAATCCATATAAAAATCCCTAAGTTGTACATTTTAAAATGAAATTCCATATTAAACCATATAGATTCCAAATTGTAAACTAGGTCGTTCCATATGGGACATATAGAACCATATAAATCCATATTAGTTTCCTTATCTGGATCAATATGGGTTCTATAGGGCATTTTTAATAGGGTAACACTATTTTTAACCTATTTATTATCATATGTTTATAATATATCTTTTATAGCCTACTCACATATTAATTATATAAATCAATATACAAGTTAAGGAAAATATAATCACTTTAACAATTATCGAGCCTAATTAATAACACTAATTATAATTATTACATAATATTTAAATTGTTAAAATACTTAAGTTTAAATTTTAATGTCAAACTTTACCAAATAAATGCACATATTTGCCGCATTTCTATTTTGACTATTTATTCTATTCTATTATATTTATTCTATATAATATAATACCTATATTATAGAATAGAATATATTGTCTAAATAATGAATGAGGGACCAAATATGTGCATTTATTTGGTTATTTGACATTAAAATTTAAACTTAAGTAAATAATCCATTTAAATAATACATTTTTAAACTATCCAACAAAAAACGAATAAACAATTAACTAGATGCTACTAATTAACAATAAGTTAGGTTATATGCTATAATTATTGCAGGTAATTTAAAATTGTTCTGAACCTCTTTTTTGAAAACAATTCAATAATAAACACTTACCCGTCGAGAAAAAAAGCGCGGTCCAGCACCATAATATTGGGGCAAATTTCATAGCTGCCCCATGCTATCAAAGTTCCGGAACACAAGTCTGAGACTTCAGTCTCCCGAACGGCAGCCAAACACGGACTATTCCTGCGAGTCCTGCTGCCATGCGAGCAGAATGCGCGCGTTCTTTTTGCAAGAGACGCGAAAATCAAGGCATGCTAAGCAGTCAGATCATCGGACCTACTCAATATCTGAAAGGCTGACAATAAGTATTTAATCCTGTATATTTTAGGATTCAAAAATAAGTCGTGCTTTTAAGGAAATTATAATAGTTGTTAAGTGTAAATAGAATAGTTCAAGTCATTTAACTTAAAAATAGAATATCTACTGTATTGAATAAATACTTTATACTAATTATACGACAGAAAATAAATTCCCCAGGACGTTAACAGATTCGTGAAGGGCTTTTTTGGGCCAGTACTTCAACACTTTTGTGCCATCCTTAAATTTTACAATAGAGTCATTCCATATGAAATCAACAAATTTGAATTAAAAAGTGGGCCGCATGATTTTTGATTTAAATACAAAAAAATGAGGATAATCTTTGAGGTACCAGAAATGCTAATCCACCATTTTTTTTATCGTATAACTTCTAGTCAGTACCCATCCAAAGTCAAAAATTGGGTCAATTTCATACTTGTACATAATGGGCTCTAGCTTTTAACTTAAAATAGGTATTTAATTTATTGATGCTTTATTTGATTGGGTAGTAAATGAACATTTCATATTATAAAATAAAATTGAACAGTAACAACTAGGAACCAAATGCTGACAATCTAAAATTTACAAAGAAAATTCTCATTTTTATTATTTTTAATTGGACCCTGTGTCAACCCAGTTGGACATTAAGGTTTGATTTTTTTTAGAAATATAGTATTAACCATTCTGATGCCATGACTTAACTTTAATTATTCTAGAATGATATTGTGAAAATTGATAAACTTAAAAAATGCTTAACTTAGATCCTCAAAAAACTCATGTGGAGGAAAAAATAATTTGATATGTTCACAAATTGTAGTCTATATCTTCGTTAATTACGTCCAGTTAGTGCCATTCTGTTTTTTTCACTTCCTTAGGAAATATGATTTTTTTAAGTGCTACTTTTAGAAAAATCAAAACAAAGTTTTTTACACTGACATTAATGGCCGCATGCAAAAAATGTTTATTAAACTCTGATCAAATTAATCCGACGATTTAATTTGATCAATGATTTAAGTTTTGCCAATTTGGCAACACTGTATGACTCCCTAAAAACGTATAATTAATAAACCTAATTAAGTAATTATCTTTAAAATGTGTATATTTTCCCTTAAAAGTCAACTTCTATGCACTAGCAATTACATACTTAAGTCAAGTAACCTGTGACTTGTGTCCAACCAATAGCATCATCATAAATCAGGCCGCCTGATGCCGGGATGCCAGAATCCGCTAAATTTTGTTTAAATGCACCTTAATTACAAAAATGATACAATTAACAATAATGAATAACGTCAAATTGACAATTTAAATTGTATCATGTGTCATTTTTGTAATTAAGGTGCATTATAACAAAATCTAGTGAATTTTATTGACAGATTCAGGCGTTCTAAATTAAATTAGAGCATAAGCAGTGATTTAACAATAACTTAATACCATGGTAAAAATTGCAATAAATGTTTATAACCATTACAAAACCCAAAATCCACACAAAACCCAAGAAATATGAAAAAATAGTAAACGGGTTTTCTATGGCAACTGACAAGTAAATGTTGTTACCAGGTAGCTACGTTTTAGCTGCTGTCGTGTACACGCTTACAAAATATAGACTTTATTTAAAAATAAGTTTGACAACCAAAAAATTTTTACCCTCTTATTTTACTGTTTTTACGTGAGTGTTTTTGCTGTTTATTTTCTATCATTAACAAGTTACGCAAACTCAACAATTTATTTATAATAATGGAGTGTTAAATTGGTGTTTTTAAAGAAGAATATTTACCCATAATATCAAATATCATCGATAATTAACCATACCACGAGTTATATTTAGTGAGAAAATATAATGAATTTTAGTATTTACCGAATTGTCAGTTTGACATTTGAAATTAAAATGTGCTTTAAAATATAAAAAGACTTTAATAAACCTTATTTATTCAAACTTACCTTAATTTTATTATCATTTACACCAACCCATCGATCTTTTAGAGTTTATAATTCAATATTTTAATCATTTAACAAACTCAGTATTTAAATGTCAACAAATGTCCAATCGAGAAAAGTGTCAAAATCCTTAGCAACGTGTAAACAAGGTGATAAAAAATATTGTCGCTATGATAAAATGCGTAACCATGGAATACTGGCATTTTATTGGTTCTAATTATAATTAATTGTCACAAGAATATTTCTTCGAGATCATCATGACTCAAAGCAGCGAGCGAGATAAGTGAAAATTTTAAAATTATCCTAGTTAAGAGTACAGGCATTCCTTCTATTAATAATATTTGTGAATATCATTACAAAAAGTACCACGTAGTTAAATTTTTTGACATAAAATGTTAAGAAAAATATCACAAAACCATTAAGGGAAATAACATTATCGTTTTGCAGGAACATAAACAAATTAACCTTATTCCAGGCTTCGCTATTTGTACCCGATGCTAAGATTATATAAACGAGAATTATTGTGCTCCAAATTTAATTACGATGTCTCGCAACAACCAGAATTTGAACTTGCTTTATTTTTTTGTTTAACTTGTTGTTTTTGCGTTCGGTAAGGTTCGAATTACTTTTTAGTGTTCAAATTATTGTTATTGCTTTGTGTTAACTTGTTCTGTTTGTTTATTAATGTTTTTGTGTTGCGTTAAATTGTTTTGTTTGTGTTTTAGTTTGTGTCGTGTATTTGCATTTATTAAAATGCGGTGTGGCATATTTGGATGCAATTCGGACAACCAGTCCAAGAAAAAACCTTTAAATAAACACATTAAATTTAATCGATTCCCTAAAAACTTTGAATTGTTCAAACAGTGGTTAAATGCCACAAAAAGAATAGACAATATTAACGTTAAGACCGCTTCTGTTTCCTATAAACATTTTCTGGACAGTGACTATAAGTTTAATTTAAAACACCAACGCTTAAACCACAGCCCTAAATGTCATCAAGGACTGAAACATCTATCATCCATATTATAACACTTTCTTTAATATTAAGTTTAATAAAAACGCACTATGCCCAGATATTTCTCTATTTTCTTTGATAATATTACTATTATTCATGTATTCGCACGGCAACTACTCATCAAGTGACGTCATGCGCGGCACGAACCAAAACTCGTCCGCCGGAGCATCCAGCCCTGGTATGTCAAGAGATCGTGTATTACTAATCTAAGCTATTTCTGCTTTGTTGTGGTGAATAGTTGGAAAAAAAGGATATGCAATAACAGAACCATTGAAATATGCATATTTACATTACTTGGTTTTGCTATCAGAAATTTGAACAAAACGTGGACACCGACATTGTTTTGCAATAGTTGCAGAGCTGTTTTATACAAGTGGTCGAATGGCGAAAAAAATAATTCGATTTTTTAGTTCCAGTAATAGATATAGATAGATAGATATATTTATTTACCTTCAAAATTTACAATACTATAAAATGTACAAGAGACATATGAATAAAAAACGCAATAAATTAGTTCACTAACTACACAAGTTTAAAAATATTAAGAAAAAATTAAAGATAAAAAATTTATATAAATAAGGTAACAATACATACATTAGAAATTTAAAAATTCATCTATTGAATAAAAAACATTTTGGATTAAGAATTTTTTTACAGTCTTTTTAAAAAGTGTTTTGTCCATCTTTCTAATCTCTTCTGGAAGCTTATTTAATAGTTGCATTCCCAAATATACAAAATTGTTCTGAGACTTCTGCAAACAACATTTAGGTAGAACCATTTTGTCTCTATTTCCTGTTTCAAAATTGTGATTTTGTGCGTGTGTTAAGTAGTTGGTCTGATTTTGATGTATGTAGCACACTGTGCTACTACATACATCAAAATCTAAGCACAGACAGGTAAGTATGGAGCAGCTTGGAATGGTAAGTATTTAAAAGATTGTAAATAGTTCTCTACAGCTTGTTGTTGGCGGTGCTCCGATTATTGCTCTACCCTAGTAGAAATTTGTCCAGTTTTCCTTACTACTGGTAGGGCGCTGGTTGGATTTAGATAGGGAAAAACTAGAAAGGGAAATCCTAGATCGGCCCCGACTAGGAACTAACCAGTAAAACTTGCCTAGTTGTGGCTCGGCTCCGACTGACTAGTTCACATCTAGTTTCCCTTATTAAATCCCAGTCTAGGCTGAGTCAAGTTTTCCTCGCCATAAACTTGTAAGTAAATGTATGGAAAATCTTTAAGATCAATCTTAACATTCCATTCGTATCGATCGATATAATTAAAACATAATGACAATAATTGTTATAACAATTATTGTCATTCTTACTCTTAGAATGGATTGTATTAAACGTTTTACAATTTAAATATATTTGATTTACAAGGCTTCTCTCGGACAAAAATTTAAGGAATTATGTTTTTGAGATGCTTCTTTGTTTCAAAGATAAAAGTTGTTTAATTAAACACCTTTAACTTAAGTTAAACTGGGAAAAAATTTAAGATTAAGATTTTTTGGGTGAGATTTAAGATGAGGGTGTATATTTAACATGCCTGTAGAAATCAAATGGACAAACACAATTTGTTAATATTTCAAATAACTTTTATAATATTTGCGTCCCGTCTCACTAGATGGCACCACGATTTTACAGATAATAAATAAATTTTTAAACCTACCTATCGAAGTTGGTAGACCTGCTTGTGACGATGTTGGTAGACCTGCTTATGTGACATAAGTTATGTCATTCTTTTTTGTGCTTTATGGTAACCACCAGGGTTGGGTATCTACCTACATTTTTGTTTTCGACATGTAGAAAACCTTTTTCGACGTTTTCGACGGTAGAAAACGTAAAAAAGTAGAATACTGTCAAATATCAAAAAATGTGAGGTTATGCAAGTTTGTTGTTTATTATAATTTGTTAAATGTTGTGAAAAATCAGACACCTACCATAAATTTGAAGTTATTTAGAGTTTTTTAACATTATTATGGTGGGACAAAAAGGGCCACGTTTGGTTGGGAGACCCCAACATAATTTTTGGCATGAGGGCAAATTTTTATCAATTATAGAGAAGTGGAAGGAGAAGGTCGAATAAGGTAATTTACGTAGGTAGAAAACCCTATAGGTTTTCGACGCAAGTCGAAAACAAGTTTTCTACCCTTTTCTACCAAGGTAAATTACCTAAGGTTTTCTACTGACCCAACCCTGGTAACCACGTTTGTTGAATCAATACTTAAGTTTTTAGAAAAATTGTGCTAGATTTATCAAGAAAATGGGCAAAAGGCTTGGACACTCGCCCGTTACTACTTCCTCAAGCAGCTCTGAAGAGGAAAAGGAAAATTTACGACGTAAATTAAGGGAGACAAGACGCAAATTCAAAGCCGCTTAAATGGCGGCAGATCAAGAACGGTATTGTTCACCTATTATTTCGTACGGAGGTACCTTCAAATCCTTCCGTATTAAAGGTTAGTTATTTTAGTTGTCGTATGCCTGTCCTTTCTAGACTAGCATTAGTCTCATTTAATTACAGTATTGTGCTTAAATTTATCTCAACCAAAAGTTCTAAAGTTTTATGGGATATTTCAGGTGAGTCACCAAATTTTAATAATATTATCCCTTCAAACACCCCCCCAGGATCCACTGGCATTAGATACAATTCCACCCTTAAGTGACGACGTAATTGATCTGAAACAGGAAATACAGACACTATTCACATTTCGCAAATAGTATAAAAAGTACGATACATTTATCACTTAACACTAGTCCAGTTTAATAGTCGAAAATAATGCGTTTAGATACAGTCCAATAAAAATGCATTGCCTTTAAATATCATTAAATTTAACGCAAATATTCAGGTAACTTCCCTTAAAATTTTATTTGATTTCGATTGAATGCAAAATGAAATGTGAATAATTATTAATTATTGCCTTAACATTTTAGATTTCATTGATGGACAAAAACTACCGGATAAATAAAGGCTTACGGCAAAAGAGTTCGAAAAAGCTTTAAGCTTCCAAAGACTAGAGTGGGGGCAGAACCGAAAAAAAAAAAAAAAAGTGAAAATGTAAATATATTTAAATCTAATAAAAAAAATTTTGTTACTGGCATTTATTATTGGTTAAAAAATTCACAAATATTCCCAACTAGTTTTAAGCTAGTTTTCCCTACCAGCTTTTCCCCAGTAGTTCCCCACCAGGAAAAGCATTACATGACTAGTCAGAAACTAGTAGGGATTCCTAGCGAGGCCCTCGTTTCATTTGGGGAAAACTAGCTAGCGCCCTACTAGTTCCCCATTTAAATTTCTACTAGGGTAATAGCCCTTTTTTGTAGTAGAAATATTCTGGATGATTCCAAACATGAACCCCAGAGCATGATGCCATATGTGAAGATGCTATGAAAATGTGCAAAATAGCAGTGACGGCTGGTTCTAAAGGGCACAAGCCTTAGGGCACGTGCCCACTCAACCGCCCAGATAAAAAGTAATAAAAGTTATTTGTTGCATTGTGCATTATTTTAGTTTTACGTTTTACGTTAATTTCTATTTAAGTATGGTCTCAAACCTTCCTTCCGTCCGCTCAAACGGTTGGATTTAAACCTTCTTTACGCAACGCTGCAGCGAGCAAAACGCTGTGCCGGCCAGATTGCGAATCTGGCAACACTGCGCCGGGGCACAATTTTAAATGTACCCATTCCAAGCTATATTCGGTGATCTTCGGTTATCCTCGCAGTACGCGAATATATCAATATGGGGCACCGAGGCTCGGTGCCCGAGCGCCGCGTCTCTTGTAGCCAGTTTGCAGAGAGCTTTTGTCTTTGTCGGTTAGTTTGATTTCTAACTTTTTCATCGCCGCGCGCTGTTGTGTTTTTTTGAGTTGTGAATTACGTGTTTTGTTTTTTAAATAAACTTTATTTTTATTAACAATAATGGAACCAGCGGATGTAAATTGTGTGCAAAATCTTTTTAAAAGCCCGATGTCACATGAAGATAAACTTTTAATTAAAATTAAATTCCAGATCTTCGAATAAACTACACTTCCACAGGTAAAGACCGAACTTACTATAGAGTATTCAACAGAAATATGATAAATACGAGTGGATATGCGGTTGTTCAGTAACAAATAAGCTTTTTTGATTTATGTGATTAATTTTCAAAATAGAGATTAGTGCGTGGACTCAACATGGGTTGGATTGATTTAAAACACATTGCAGAGAGGGCTAAGAAACACGAAAATTTAGTTTCTCACATGAATGCATGCATGGATTTTAGTATCATAGGCAAAGTAGACATACGTGATAAGTTAGACAGTCTTTTCTTGCATGAAAAATAGGAGAATGGACTTTATGTACAAAAATTAGTAGGTAAGTTTTTTGTGCCTACCCTCTTTCAAAACCTACTAGCCGCCACTGCAAAATAGGTAAGTATTGCGGCATTTTTGTTTAGGATAAAACTTTTTCTTCTAATTGAATAAATGGCTGATCTGTGATGTACTTTATTTTCAATTTAATATTTAAAATTTGGGTAAGATGGTCAGAGAGGTGAGCATTTTCTGTTTTATTTTGGTAAGTATTTATCTTTGTGTTTATAAATATATTATCTATACATGTGTATGTGTTTAAAGTTATGCGTGATGGTTCCATAAATATTTTTTGTAAGTATTTGTAAGTTGTAAGTATTTAAGAGTTCTAATACATGTTTAGAATTATTTGTGTTTTCTTGAAAATCTACGTTATGTATCCATGGATGCATTTGTGTTAAAAAAACTCTTAGATCACCAAGTGGAGGCCTGTAAACACATATTATATAAAGTTCATTTTTTTCAATATGAGTTGCTGATAACTCGATATGGTTTTCGATTGAGAGGTTTTCTATGTTTTTTAGTGTGCTTGATGAGACACCAGATTTTACTAATATTAAACCTCCATTATGAATGCTTTGCTCTCAGCAGAAATAACTTGAGATTTTATAGTTTGGTATGATAATATTATTTATTATTGGTTTCTTAATCCAGTGCTCTGTTATACAAGCGACGATACAATTTTATTCATTTAGATAATAATTTAGGGCATCTATTTTATTGGTAATTGATTGTATATTCAAATTAATCAATGTAAAGCTTTGTGTATTTTTTGAGATATTGTTTATTAAAACGTTGATACTTTTTTGGGCCCCCATAAAAAATTATAGCGAGAGGCTGTTACTCCAGTAGGCCAATTTACGTGGCTATCGTGGCTAGCAGATGTGTTTGAATGCACTGTTCAAAATTTTAGCTAATTTTTACCTAAAATATTAGACTATATAGGACCATTGATTTTTTAAGGCAAACTGCTTGAAATGAATTCAGAGGAATATTCTCCTTTTAAATTAGTGAATTCTTTAACTGATATTTTTAAAGAAAATAATACAATTAATTAAGAAAAATCACTTAGGTTTCAAAGATGATAAACCATAGATCGTAAGGGATATTGCCTAAGAATAAAAGAATAAATTTCCTGTTTCTAAGGCCATTTGCTTAAATTTTTAGGTATATTTTAGCTAAGTTTTCAGGCAAATCATATATATTTTTAGTGTGTTTGTGTGTGTGTGTGTGGGGGGGGTGGTTTGACATTAGAATAAAATTCCTTGCCACAGTATTCATTAAATAATATTATTATATTATATTATACTAGATCAACATCCATATTTTTTTATATATCCATATCTATATTTCTAGCGAAATTAATAATACTGTCAAGAATATTTTTATCATTCAGGCTTAATAGGTGTGTGGTATTGGTTGGAAGTTGGACATTAAAGTTTAATAATTGGTCTAATAGTTCTTTAATTTGATGTGTGTGGTTATTGCATTTAAAAAAAATATGGTTTATATCACAATAAGATGAACAATTAGGGGAATCCCTTAAATTTATTTTGAACAAATGAGCGGGAAACCTACCGTGATTAAGTTTTAATCGGGTTAAAGTGGTTGAATAAAATTTACTTACCTCGTAATCTTGAATATGTGGGATAAATTTTGGGAGGGTGGGGTAAATTAAGGTATATGAATTTTTTGAGGTTTTTACTGTTTCTATCCAAAGTTTATTCCAATTTTCTCGTACAATGTGAGTAAGAGATTTAAAAATGTCGGTAATGTTTACGTATTTTATTTCATGTTCAAAATTTAATGCTTCTTTGGCGAGTTGGTCCGCTTTTTCGTTACCTGGTATTCCACAATGTCCTTTAACCCAAATAAGTTACATTAATGTTTTTTGTTTTAAGGTAATCCAATTTGTTTTTTAGATTTAATATTCTGCTATCTAGGTTATGACTGTAAGTTAAAGCCTGTAATACTGATTTTGAGTCTGTCAGTATAACACACCCTTTACATTTAACTCTTAAAACCCACTCTAAGGCAAGGTCAATTGCTTGAGCTTCCGCGGTGTAAATAGAGTTGACACTATTAATTCTTTGACTTTCACAATGCTCGTATAAAGGGACGTAAAAAGCACAACTAGTAGCATTCCCATTTTTTGACCCGTCTGTATAAATATGAACCTCATCCTGATATTTAAGAAGTGAATTTAATATGTTTTTATTGATTCTTTCATATTCCGAATATTGTGGTAAAATAACGTAAATCTGAGATATTATTGCACTCTATTTGAAATAGAGGGTGAGTTTTATTGGTTTTTAAAATATCCTGATATTCAACTGTATTTAAAAAGGCGTCTGCAAGTGGTGGACTATTTTTGATTTTCCAAAATTTATTAGTTAGGTTTTCTGTACATAAATCATATAATTTAGAAAGCATATTATTAGGGTCTCTAGAACGGATCTTTAAAATAAATTTTTTAGCTAAGTGTTCGCGCCTGAGATTCAAAGGAGGTTCTTGTGCTTCAGCTAACATTGCCTGACATGGATAAGAAAGCATGGCGCCTAAAGATATTCTAACTGCCAAAAATTGGATACGGTCTAATTTAATGAGGTTTGATTTCGAAGCAGATCCATACAAAACACATCCATAGTCAATGATTGATCGTATGTAGCTACGATAAAATGTTAAAGACATTTTGGGATCAGCGCCCCATTTACTTTTTGAAATATATTTTAACATATTTTTGCCTTTATCACACCTAGCTTTAATATACTCAATGTGTTTAGTCCAAGACAGCTTTGCATCTAGGATCATGCCTAGATACTTATATTGTCTTCTTATAGGGATTTCCGCATTACAGAGTAATATTTTATCGGTATGCGCTAGTCTATGTCTTGTGAAAAACATAATCGCAGATTTTGAGGGAGACATAGTAAAACTATGTTCACTAAGCCATAGTTGTAGAGTGTACATAATATAGCGGAGCTGCGAAATGCATTGTTGGTATGAATCTTGTATGGAATAAATACAGAAATCATCTGCGTACTGAATTATTTTAATATTATTGTCTACCATGTCATGCAAACTAGATGTGTACAAATTAAATAATATTGGGCTTAGAACTGAACCTTGAGGTAGTCCTTTGGAAACAGTACGCGGGCCATGTAATTCATTTAAGTGGTCCCTTATATAGACTTTTCTATTTTTAAATAGTTCCACTAGACTTGCAGCCACCTTTGCATTAAAACTTAAGGAAAACAATTTGTTAGTCAATATATCCAAGTTAACTGTGTCATATGCACCTTTTAAGTCAATGAAAAAAGCAGTTAAGTACTTGTTTTTGGAAAACGTGCCCTGTATGTCGGTTACTAATTGGCTTAGTGCATGAATTGTGCCTAAGCGTCTTCGAAAACCATATTGACCAGGAGGAAGCAAACAGTTATACTCTAAATACCATTCCAGTTTACTTTTTATCATTCTTTCAAATGTCTTCAGCAGGCAGGACATAAGGGAGATTGGGCGATACGAGTTAATACAATTTGGATCTTTTTCAGGTTTTAATATTAGGCAAATTACAGACTCTTTGATCGTTTCGCAATAGTTGTCCACCATCCATTAAAAACACTTAAAAGAATAATTTTAGCGTCAGTAGGTAGATTTTCTATCATTTTATATGTTATATTATTTTTTCCAGGTGCTGTACTGTGTCTGCTTTTTATGGCTATGTTTAATTCAGTTAAGTTAAAGGGTTCATCCAAAATACCTGTCTTAGATCGGGTTTGTTTTTTGAGATCAACTTTATTATTAACAAAAGGGGGTGCTATACTATTTAATATTTCCGTTAGAGTTTCATTGGGGATCTGCGTTTTTTTAATAGGGCATCTGGTTCGAACAGCTCTTTTAATAAAAGTCCAAATCTCACTTGGTGAAGTATTTTTGTTAATTTTATTTAAAAATGTCATCCAGCTACTTTTTGATTTTAATTTAAATAGTCGTTTACTTTTAGCTTCTACTTTTTTATAATTTGTGAAGTTTTCAAAATTGGATTGAATTTTATACTTAAAAAGGGCATCTCTTCTATCCCTATCAATAGAACGACATTCGTCGTCCCACCAAATTGGAAGAAGAGTAGTAGGTTTAAAAATACGTTTTTTTGGTATTGATATTTCAGCAGCATTGTCTATTGTATTTAACAGACTCAAAAATGTATTATTTGAACCGTCATCTTCTAAATTTACAACTGCGTTTTGTAGATGATATTGAAAAGCAAACCAATCCGCCGAAGAGTCTTTCCATTTATTGGCCGGTATTATTTTATTAGGAGTATATGTTTTATCATATTCTAATATAATTGGGAAATGATCGGAGCCCAAATTGTCGAAAAGTGAAGAGAATTTACCAAGCTTGGAGAGGAGATGGTTAAATCCACTATTGAAGGTGGGGAAGAGGGAGTGGATAACCGGTAGCACATCCATTGTTTAAGACTATTAAATCGGAGTTTTCCAAAGATTCCGCTAGTATTTTGCCTTGCTGGTTTGTTATTGTACCCCACAATGTGTGATGAGAATTAAAATCATCGCACGTTATTAAGGGACCGTTAAATTGTGAGAGGATATTATCCCAGTCTTTTTTAATTGCCAATACATTGGGAGGTTTATAAATAGATAAAATATGTAAATTTAGTTCATCCAAAAATACTCCACATACTTCTATATTTGTATTAAAGTTATTGTTTAAATGCACATCAGAGAATTTTATATTTTGTCTAATCAATATAGCAACACCACCTTTACCGTTTGGTCTGCATTTTTGTATAATATTGTACCCTGTCAGCTTGAAACCATTATTTGGTTTTAACCAGGTAAGATTATTAAATCGGGAGTGATATTAGTATTAAGATAATTTAATAATTTAGATTTATTTGCATATAATGATCTACAATTCCATTGAAATAATTTTATCATATTCAAATTCACTGGAAATAGGCTTTTCTTCAATATTTTTATTAAAAATAGACAAAATGGATTCCCTTATTTTATTGTTATAATCTTTATGTTACGTCATGAGGGTTGATTTAGCATTGATATAATGAAATTTGATTAATGATTGATTCCTTATGAGTCATGAAGTCATCTCTATAAGGATTGGGAATAATGGGTTTTGGTTTGTGTTTGGGTTTTTTATTTACTCTATTGGTTGCAGTACTTGTATTTTCAATGTTCGGGATTGATTTCCTTTTAGCACTTTGTGTTTTTGGGCGTGAAATTAATTGAGAGTTAAATTCAGTTTTTTTTGGGAAGTTCCGGGAAATTGCTTAAATTATTTAAAATGGAGAATCTATTATTTGTTACAATTTTTGCGTAGTTTGTGTTATTAGCTAAAAGTTCTGCTTCTTTAAAAGTTAAATTTTCTGTTGCCATAATGGTTTTTATGTATTGTTGTTTTTTAAAGGCGGGGCACAGTTTTGACAAAGAAGAGTGATCTGACTTTTTACAAAACATGCAATAATTTTCACACTCAATATTTTCTTCATGAATGTTTGTACATTTTCTACATTTACTATTGGTACTATAATAACTTGCCTAGGTATTTAGTTTCTCCATTTTCGATAATTTTTCTATTTATTCTTTGAACGTTAGTAACTTTCTTATCTGATATGATTGAATTTAATAAATCTTGTTCACTAAAGTAAGTGTCAACCATTTTAATCACACCCTTTCTATGAGTGTAAAATATCGGGATGTAGGCAACTAAATTATTTTTTGTAATAAGCTCATTATTTACCAAACTATTTGCAACAGCATATGATTTGAAAATAACTTTAATTCTATTTAAACCAACTGATTTAATGTCAACAATGTCATTCCTAAATAATACGTCTTCAAATAAATAGTGTCCCACCCTAATCGGAAAAAGTCTGCCTAAATTTTTATTCATGTGTTCAACATAAACAAAGTACGGCCCTGAATCTTTTACTGAATATTTGTTTTCTAAATTAAATTGATTTGGTTCTTCGCTTTTTGCGCTACCGGTCAAAGGTTGGTTGGCCGACTTCGAGTCGCCCGTCCCCCCTCTGTCATCCTCGCACGATTATCCAAATATTTACATTAAAAATAATGCCTAATATTAATAGAAACAAAACCAAAACCGGGAAGACCCAAATTTTATACTTACCCTATCCACTAACTTAAAAACTTATACAAAATATACCTGTACGAATAAACAAGTAGGAAAATTAACGATCCGCTTTACGACAATCTAACCTGTGTCACTGTCACGGGCAAACTGATATTTTTAGTGAAAATCCTCTTATTTTTAACGGTAAATTTATCTAATTTTTTTAGATAATAGGTATACCCTAAAAAATTCTACTAATTTTCTAGTGAAATTTCACTAATTATCTAGTGAAGTTTTACTAATTTTCTAGTAAAATTCTACTTATTTTCTAGTGAAATTACACTATTTCATTAGACAAAAATATAAGGGGAACAAGAATTGGCGGTGGGGGCATTTAGGAGAGAAGGTATTTATAATGTCATTTTTATTCTCACGCATCGCTTTGGTAATATATTATATTATATATATATATATATATATATATATATATATATATATATTATATTATATTTACAATAGTATATTTCCAAAATAGTATATATACTATTGTAAATGTTAAATATTATTGTAAAAAGTTACCGATATCCTAGTAGTGTTTATCCCTATATCGAGCAATGTAAATGAGAAAAGAATGACATTATAAATTCCCCTTATAAGTGCTGATGGGTAAAATAAAAAATACATTTATTTAGTTAAATTGAAAATGTATATAAATATGTATAAATAAAAAAAATAAAAGTAACAAAAACGAATTACGTTTATTTTAATAATACCTAGCTAATTTATAATTTTAATAATACTTATACCTACTTTATAAGTTTAATAAAGTTTCTTTTGGTTTAGGAATTTTCTTCCAAGTTAGGACTCCTTTATCTTTATGTCCTAGGCGAATTAACAACGGCGGTTCCGGTACTGTCAGTTATTGCAATGTGACCTGCAGAGGCTGACTAAGTGGTGTCTAACAAATGACTTAAAACTGAATCTAAGCAAATGTAAAATAATGAAGTTTTACAGATCTAAATCCAACTTAAAATTTAACTATAAACTCTACAGTACTTCGTTAAACTTAGTATCGGAAATAAAAGATCTGGGTGTCTGGTTGGACCCTCAGTTAACCTTTGTGGGTCATATTAACTTCATAACTAATAAAGCTAGCAAACTTTTGGGCTTCATACAAATAAATACGCGAGACTTTACGAGGGTGGGGTGTGTCAAGATCCTATACTCATCAATGGTACGATCACAAGTTGAATTCAACTCAGTAGTATGGTCACCTTATTTTAATATACAAGGTGTCCCTAAACTTATTGGCATAAATTTAGGAAAAGATTGAGCAAGTCAAATTAAGACGAAAACCTAAATAAATATTTTTCCTAATTACTTTTGTTTTCAAGATACAGGGTGATAAAGTGTTACTTATCATATCAGTTTTTTTAATATAACTTTTACTATGGTAGTCTTCCCACTGGGAAAGAAACCTTACAAAATATAGCTGCAATGTTCGCCGACTTTACAAATAAAATATTCCCTGTGTTACTTGCATTAACATAAATGAAATGTTACATTTGAAATATTGCATATAATAATTTCCAACAACCTTAAATTTGAAACATTATTTAAAGATTCACATGGAAAGTTTTTACAATGATATATTTGTAACATTTAGTATAAAATGTTGCATACAAATTTTTAAACATTACAATTATAATATTGCAGACATAACTTTTTTTCAATGTTTTAATTGAAATATTAACACAAGTTTCAAATGAAAAATGTTTGCAACTTTACTTTAAATATACAATAGAAACATTTATTTTGGAATGTTTGGGAATATTTTTGAAACATTGCAATTATAATATTACATTGATAAGTTTTGGGCAATGTTTCATCCGAAATATTACATTAAGATGATTTTTGCAATGTTACTTTATATAAACAATATAAACATTTCATTTGCAAGATTTTTGAAACATTGCAATTATAATATTACATTGATAAGTTTTGAGCAATGTTTCATCCGAAATATTACATTAAGATGATTTTTGCAATGTTGCTTTATATAAACAATATAAACATTTAATTTGCAAGATTTTTGAAACATTGCAATTATAATATAACATTGATAAGTTTTGGGCAATGTTTCATCCTAAATATTACATTAAGATGATTTTTGAAATGTTTCTTTATATGTATAAACAATATAAACATTTAATTTGCAAGATTTTTGGAACATTGTAACTATAATATTACATTTATAATTATAACTTTAGTTTTGGACTATGTTTCATTCAAAATATTGCATTAAGATAATTTTTGCAATGTTGTTTGCAGACTGACTTGCCGATGCATCTCGCCGCTGTCTTGGTCATTTATATCTTTATAAGTGAACAGTCCGAGCTTGATGCGTGTCTCCCGTCACCGACTGCCTGACACTGATGAGACCAAACAGGTCGAACTACTTGCGTAAAGTAGAAAACCTATTGTTTCTGATATATATATATATATATATATATATATATATATAAGGCCTATAGCTTACGGATAAATAATTATAATTAATTATTATTATAATAATTCATATTAATTTAATTGCAATGTTCCTGTAATGTTGCAGTAACCTTTCATTAACAAAAATAACATTTAGTAACATTGCAATTAATACATTTAAGCAACATTTTATTTGTAAATGTAAGGTTCCTGAACCATAAGGCTTTGTTGCAATGTTCCTGCAACATTTCCACAAGGATTTTTGTAACATTACACCTAACAAATGTAATGTTGCAGGAACCTTACATTAACAAAAATAACATTTAGTAACATTGCAATTAACACATTTAAGCAACATTTTATTTGTAAATGTAATGTTCCTGAGCCGGACAAGGCTTTGTTGCAATGTTCCTGCAACATTGCCACAAGGATTTTTGTAACATTACATCTAACAAATGTAACGTTCAGTAACATTGTAGAAATATTATTTTTCCCAGTGGGTTGGAAAGGTGATATTTTGCGAACAGTCACTTACTACCAAAACACATTCACACATAATTACAATTGTTTGAGTGAACACAGTGTCGTAGAAACGGGGGTTGATTTAAGCTTATTGTCCCATGCAAACTTAGAGGTTAGGTTTTTATAACATTTGATGCAATTTTTCGATTACACAGTTCGGCTACCATTAAAAAGGTGTACCTCTCACACTTCGATAAAATAAACCGTTTCCGAGATATTGGAGATTACAATAATTGTTATATCGCATTATTTAAAAGGATTAAAAGGTATATGATAACAAATTTTATTTTTTAATTGAATAAACTAAAAAGGGCATTCCATGAGCCTCGGGACTTTTTGCCCTGACCGTCACATTAAAAAAAATTGTAGTTTTTCAATTAAAAAATTTGTTATCATATACCTTTTAGTCCTTTAATGCGATATAACAATTATTGTAATCTCGAATATCTCTGAAAAGGTTTATTTTATCGAAGTTTGAGAGGTACACCTTTTTAATAGTAGCCGAACTGAGTAATCGAAAAATTGCATCAAATGGTAAAAAAACCTAACCTCAAAGTTTGTATTGGGACAATAAGCTAAAGAAACCCCTGTTTCTACGACACTGTGTTCACTCGAACAATTGTAATTATGTGTAAATATGTGTTTTGGTAGGAAGTGACTGTTCGCAAAATGTCACCTTTCCAAGTCTACCATAGTAGAAGTTATATTAAAAAAACTGATATGATAAGTAACACTTTATCACCCTGTATCTTTTAAACATACGTAATTAGGAAAAATATTTATTTAGATTTTCGTCTTATTTTGTCTTGCTTAATCTGCTCCTAAATTTATGCCACTAAGTTTAGGGACACCTTGTATTTAATATTTTAAATAATCCAAAATCTTTTTGGTCCTACATCAACTCAAAAAACAAAAACTCTTCTATACCCACTCTTATGTCATATAATGATATCACTTTAGATAACTCCTTAGATATTGCTAACGGATTTGCTAGTATGTTTAAGGATTCATTCATTGTATCAAATAACAGAATATTGGATTCGTGTGTAGAAGATGCTAACTGCTTCAATTTACTGTCATTTTCTGATTCAGATATTACTTTTGCGCTAAAAAAATTGAAATCCAAATTCACAAAAGGTCCATATGACATACCAGCATTTATAATCAGGGATTGTGCTTTTTCTTCTATTGAACCTTTAAAATTAATTTTCAATTTAATTCTTAAAACATGTGTATTCGATATTGAGTTACTTGGTAGTAAGACTATCCTGACGAATAACTGGATGATGAGGAAGAAAGTTTTGACCTTTAAAGTATGAATTTAATGGTCCAATAAGACTCATATGTGAAAGTGACAAATATTCTTTCATAAATGCAGAATACTGCTCAAATAAATCAGGAGTTCTATTTAATTTCTTTTCTATAGAATAGAAAGTACGAAAAGCTACTTCTTTTGAGTCACCTAGAATTGGCGCATCAGAAAGAAAAGGAATCTTTAACTGATAAGCCCCATTAGGAAGTCTAATATAAGTATTTTGAAAGTGGTCTTCACATTCACGCTCAAATTTGGAAAGATTTGAACAAGACGGAACTTGTTCTATTTCCCAGAATTGCCTCAAAGTTAAGTCCAACGATTCTTCAACTGAAGCATGATGAACAGTTGTAGTATTAAATGAAGAAATATTTACAGTTAAAGGTCCTGTTAAAACCCACCCAAAAATTGATAATTGTGCATGTAAAGCACTAGAGTTGGATCTTAAAAAACCATCGCGTAAAAACAACCCATAAACATCTGCGCCTAACAGCAAATCTATCCTTCCTTCTTTTTCAAAGTGCGGGTCAGCAAATTCAAGGTTTTGCCAATCGGATGGAAGATCTGACTTAAGAATGTCAGGCGGTCGATAAGTGGTAACACGAGGAAGAACATACGCATGAACATTAATTGGTTTGGAACTAGAATTAACCGAATTAATCATAAAATTAACAGAAGACATCACATTTCCAGTTGTTGTGGCATTTACTCCAGTTATTGTAGCTGAAGTTCGGTTCTTTGGTAACTTGTGTTAAATGTTCTGAAATAATGCTACATTCAGAACATTGGTCAAGAATTGCTCTGGCCAAAGTTTTCCGCCCTGACGTAGCTTGAATCAGTAAATAAGCAAAAACAATGGAAGATAAATGTACATTAAAATTTTCTGGAAATTCTGAAATTTTACTAGTGTTAACTTGATCATCTAGAGAATCTTTATGTAGCAATGAATTATGCCGCTGATGAAAAACAAAACAATTATGTTTAGATCTACATTTAGACAATTCATGATTACCTAGACAATTTAAACACAGATTGTATTTTGACTTGGTAACAAATGTTAATCGTTTAGAAACCGAGAGTGCTCCTGACAATATAAAATAAAATGATTTCCTTCCAAACACCGAATTCTGGTATCAATAAACTTTATTATTTCAACATATGTAGGTAACTCATTTTGTTCACTAACCTTTAATTCCCACTTTTCTCTAGAAATTTTATCAAGGTTTAGGTTGATTAAGCAGACCAATAAATCGTCCCAATGTTCAACTGGTCTTTTCAGGTTTTTTAAAGCAGTAACATCTGACAAAATAACATCACGAAACTTTTTTAAATTATTACAAAAATCATTGACAATTTCAGGAAATTCAATAATAGACAAAATCAATTAATGGGCTAATTGAATCGTATTATCGTACCTATAACTTAAAATTTTCCAAATTGTTTGGAAATCAACGGTATTTACTGCAGTTTGAGAGAGTATCAGAGCTTCATCTGTTAAACTAGCATGTAAATAATGTAATCGCTTAACATCTGAAAGTTGATGATTGTCAATTACCAAAGAAGTAAATAAATTTCGAAAATTTAAACAAGAGTCTTGATTACCGTTAAAATTTGGAAGAATAATTTGAGGAAGCTTTATATTGTACCTAACCCTGTCATTAACTGAGCCCTCCTGTTTATCTCTTGAATCAATATTAGCTAGCAATTCAAAGACTGAGTTAATAAGTAGAACATACGTGTCTAGAGCTGCATAGTATTCTTCAGGATTGTAGAGTTCCAAATCTCCAGTTCCTTAACCTGGTTTGAGTGCGATGATTATCATATGCTCCTCTCTAATATTCTTCTCCAAGTTCTCCAATTTTCTTAGATTCCATTTTAACATTTCTTTATTTTAATTTTCGCAGGCATTTAAACGTTGTTTCTAGCTGTGAAGTTCCAAAAAATAACTCTTAATTCTAATACCCACATAACATGCTATGGATATGGATATTTTACGGATATACTTGATATATTCTTTTATGTATATCCATTTGTGAATATTTTATGGATATACTGAATATATTTTTTCATGTATATCCATAAAATTGATATACTTGATACATTCGTTCATGTATATCCATAAAATGTCCATAAATGGATGTACTTGATACATTCTTTCATGTATATCCATTTATGGATATTTTATGGACATACTTTGTATAACTTTTATATAATAAATAATTATAACTATAGTATATAATTATAGTATATTATACTATATAATAGTATACTATAGTTTTAATTTTTTTACTGAAGTTTTCAATCATCCTTTGAAAAATCGTTTTTTCTCCACTTAAGTTCTAATTCATAAGAGACAATTTTTAAGATTTTGTTTTAATAATTAAAATATTTTTAAGATATTGAAATTTTTACATATTCATAAAAACCAAAATAATAAATTATTAAATTGTTAACAGTTTTACCAATTTCTGTCATTTAAAAGTGTCAAATAGTTTGAAGTGTCCAAAAATGGATTGTTCCGTTGGAAAATTAATTAATGAAAAATGCCATAAAAAATATTTTTCGCCATTGAATCTTGTACTAAGGAGGAAAAGGGTTTAATAGAAAGGCGAGTGGATGCAACTGTAACCGATATTTGTACGTAGGTATCACGAATTAAAGTATCTACATTATTTTACCAAAATTTTTGGTGAAGTCTGCTGCGATCCATTTAAACGACAAAAGTCGTTAGTTTATTCCTCTTGAAAGACATTATACACATAAGAAAATTTTCCGATTCATATAATTTTTTAGAGGTAAAAAATAGTAAATAGGTTTTTTTAGGTGATTGTTAAAGTTGTTCAGTTTATTTATCTATATGCAGTTAAAACTATAGGTTTAATTTAAATTTAGGATTTAATACCTGTTTTATTTTGTCTAAATATAAAGTTGATGATAAGTACCTATGTCTTTTAGTCATTTAATTAATTTTTTGTACATTTAATTAGGTAGGTATGTTTTATTAATTTAAAAAATAAATAAATGGGTAGTTAATTTTCGACCCCACTGTATGTGGTTTTTATATGTTCAGAATGAATTAGAAGTCAATTCAAGGCTGTCGAGTTATTTTAAAGGTGTAATACGCTATTTAGAAATATATGGTTAATATATGGATTTAGTCACAGGTGGACATATACATCCACAGCCCAACTAAAAGAAAAATACACAATTATTTTATTTATGATTATTGGAGACTAACAAGCGCCTAACTAACATAGCCTTTTAAAACCATGAAATGGCTGAAAATAGTGATTTTTCGAAAACATGAATTTCAAATATATTTTTTTAACTGTAAGCCGGCATTATATGAAAATGTTTTTATTGCTTTTATATATAGTAAGATCTTTGGTAACAAACTACATCAAAAAAATTTTGCTGACAAGTTGTTCTAAGAATATATGAATTTATAAAATTAGACAATTTTGCCAAAAAATTGAATTTTTAAAAAATTCCCAAAGACCATTTAGGCCATCAATAACTAAATGTGTCTTATAAGGTATAAAAGAGAAATATTTCCTCAACAATTAACAGTTTGTTTAATGTCGATAGCTTTATTAGCGAAAGAAGCACAATTTTTTAAAGTTAGGTCTGCATAGTAACTTTTGAGTAGCCCTGTATAAATAGGAGTTAGGGGGGAAAAGAAAACGGGAGCTTTTTTCACTTCTTGCGTCCTTGTCTATTTGCAGTTAAAAAATAAATAAAATTAGAGTATATGAGGTTCACTCATTGGTGGCTAATAAATGGAGTTACCCTATGGGTAAGAATTTATTTTTATTTCTTTTTCAATGAGAAGTGCATTTATATTTTTTTTATTTTTAGGAATTTGTTTTTCAAGATTTTTCTTACATACCCTAACAATATGTTATGGATATCCATTTTCGGGTTTTTTAATATACATAATATATACCATGGATATAATATGGACATTCAGGAATATACATCATGGATATACTATGGATGTCCATATTACGAGTTTTTTAATGTACTTGATATATGTCATGGATATATTATGGACATCCAGGAATATACATAAGATATACGTCATGGATATACTATGGATATCCAAATAGAGGACAAAATCATATTTTATGGATATCCATGGTATATCCCTACGATATTCGCGAATATACGAATATGCATAGATGTATATCCTATGTATATCCTATGTATATTTTCTTGTTATGTGGGTAAGATGCTCGGAATACATTGATTTGGTTTTCATATCCCAAATATATTATGTATCAATTGTCACCACTGACAGAAGCAATTTATTATTACTAGCACGATAAGAAAATCTTGATCCAAATCTACGGCGCAACCGTATTGTGTCAGGAACAAATTCCAAATTTCAGCAAAATTTTATCTAGCACGATAAATGCTCCAAATCTACGGCGCAACCGTATTGTCAGGAACAAATTTCAATAAAATTTCACTTTAAAGATTTTCATAATATACTCCAAACCACAGGATTCGAAGGACCATGTTTTAGAGCAGCAAAATGAATGTCTTGGAGTTTTAGGAAATAGTATTATTTTCTTTTTATAACAGTTTAATTTCTCGTAATGTACAGAACCAAAATCGTGTATATGTTTTTCTATATGTATAATAATAATAATAAATAATGGTTCCCTAGGAACAGGGTTCCATAGAGATTACATATATTTATTTAATTAGCATATATGCTATCTTTTGTCTTTATTTATAAATACTTAACTTCAAAAATAATATCCCTTCATTTTCAGGTGGATACAGTTAATTGTTTTTAATTTTTAGTCATTTTTTGATAGATTATTCACATTTTTCTTGATTTTTTTAGAATGCAATTAATTTTTTCGCCTGGAATTTGCAGTAAATATTTAAGATTATTAATTAATAATAAAAAAAATAATAATTTACTTTGATTTAAAACATTCATTAAATTTAAAAATTGTATTGTTCTCTGCCAACTGAACACAAATCGGCAAGCAAGTTGAATTGCCAAAAAACCGGTCTTCAAAAGTCGACTTGATAAAAATTTTCAACGGCTTTATCAAATTCTGTTGACAGTTGTTTGTCGATGAAATCGAAATAGGCGTGCTAAATTTGTATTTTTAGATACATTTGCACGTCGAATGTGTGGAATAAAATATTGTTCATCATATTGTTAATAATGTAACTTTTACATTAACCATAATTTTTTTGTAGAGGAAGGGTATAGGAGAGAAAGAGATAGTTGCATGCATATTGAGATGAAAATATATATACCCTATCTTCATTAAATGTTAACTTTTCATTAAATTTACTAATTGTAAAAAAAAGACAGGCCATTAAGTTTTAATTTGATGATGATTATCTTTTAGTAAGTTAAACTGCATTCTTTTACCTTTTAATTCGTGTTTTTTGTTTGACCAATTTCCTTTTCGAAAAGTTATTAAAGGATTCAAGACATTTTCAAGAAACAGAATTTGATGACCGTCCCGAAGACACTTTTCCATAATTTCGATTTCCGGTAAACGAACAAAATTGGACGATAAAAAAAATGACATGGTCGAGAAGTAGGTGTTCTGGACGAAAAATTTCGTCTTTCCGCCGTTATCAATTTTCTAGCCACCGCGTCGCGGTGACCGCGGTACTCGAAAACCGATATCGGTGAGAAATTTTTCGGTTCACCGGGATTAAAAAACGCGATTCAGACACAGGCAACAGAAAAAATAAGTTTTTCAGAATTCGATTGCGAGTCGATCCATACATTTGAAGGTACATCTACGTTGCGTCTATGATTTTTGATTTTAATAAGATCATTTTATTAAATAAATATATAAAAAATGTAACCTTCGCCAAAACATGCGGCTTTGGATAAAATGGAGCCGAGTGTTCAGCCGAAGCCTACTTCTTATTCCGCTTCGGCTAAAATTGAGCCTGTAAATCAACTTCATAGTATACTATAAAGTTGATTTACAGGCTCAATTTTAGCCGAAGCGGAATGTTTGACCGAAGGTGGCATTTTTGGCCGAAGCCGAAACTTCGGTCGGACACTACAAATTGTATTTATTTGCCTCATATCCTCTATCTCTCTATCCATCATCTTGCGCCCTTGACCCATTGGCTAGCGAAGCCATTGAATTTATCGCCCATAAAACAGAAACCATTTAATTCTTCGTCATGCATTTTTAATAATGCTTGATTGAAATATTTTTGTTTGACGATTTTCTTAAAATTATTACGATTTATTTTTTATAAATGTAAAAACTGAAAACAATGATCAAAATTTCAAAAAGAATAGCTTGGACATAATATGGTATAAATGCTCTTCTAAAATTTCTGTTTCTAGAATTTTTCGAACAACCCTCGTATTTAGCCAACAAAATATGGCTGTTGGTATGATAGAAGGAGGTCAAACTCAGGCATATGTAGCGAATCATTTCAATGTGTCAAAAAGTGTAATTTCTAGACTTTACTCTAGATTTTTGGAGACTAAAACAAAAAGAAAGACAAAGAAGTGGAAGACCCACAGACCTGTGGGAAGACCAAAGAAAACAACACCACAACATGACCATTATTTGACTCTATCTCCTCGTAGAGAGCCGTTATCGACGTGCCGTCAAACTGGGTACTAGAATGGGAATCTGTATTTTTTACTGACAAGTCCAGATATGGTCGATTTTCTGACAGTCGACGAGTACGTGTATGGACAGCACCAGTCACACCAAAGGTACAAATTGCCACCCTATACCATAATTGTACCGTACAATTATGGTATAGGGTGGCATCCTAGGTAGCAAACTGGCGTTATATTGTCGTCATTATTAGGGCATTTTCCGACGAGGACAACTATTATTCACGTTATATTGACGTCAAGTTTTTGACTTATTTGTCACGTGCTTTTTTTGACGTTGATGATACCTAACAATAACGTCAAAATTTAACCAATACCTTTTTACGTATATTTCAAAACTCAAAACCAAACTAAAAAGAACAATGTTATAAAAAGTTTACTTTTCGTACTAACATATTAGAACCGGTAGTTATGTTTTAATACTTTTAAACTTAGATACTTTACTGGTTTGCCGCCACAATTGGTTGTCCTGTTTAGTAATGCGCATGCGCTTTTTATTAATCGCTAGAGCAGTGTTGCCGTTTGCGTGTATTTTACTCAAAAGTCAGAAATTTTCATCATGTTTGCGACTAAAATATTAAACGGGTAAGGCGGGTATTTAGCAAATTCGGATTAAAATACTAAATAAAGAAATTTTCAGTAAATAATATATACCTTTTTACCAAATATACATAATTATTGTACTCTATCATGCATGTTATAATTCTTCTTGATTACCTTATTCAAAATTTAATTTAGAATAGGGCAATGCGCTATAAAATTTATAAAGATCTTTTTTTACTTTTGCAGTAAAATCGTGTATTTTGTAATTCATCTGGCAACACTGCGCTCAAGTTCAACGGTTCAACGTTATTCGCATCCTGAATGTAGCATAGTAAAATAATGTTTGCTGGTTATATACGAACTTAAGTGCAAGTAGGGATGCGCATCGAATACAAAAACATCGATGTTGGCATCGATGTTGACATCGAAGGTTGAATATCGATGTCATCGATATATCGGGTAGAAAACATCGATTTTTCCAAAAAATCGATGTTTCAAACTAAAACACAAGTCTAAGAAAAACATGTATAAAATATATTTATTTTCAACTTATAAAAAAATACACATAAAAAAATAAACAAAATAAGTCAAAAAAAGTTAAGTTAAATACCAATTTTGCCTATCCAAGTTCTGTAGAAACAGTTATTTAGACAACAGTAACATCGCAAAGTCTAACATCGATGTCATTAAAACATCGAAAATACAAGATCGATGTTAAAAAATCGATGTTCACTTCATTAAAATCGATGTTTGACGAACATCGAATATTCGATGCGCATCCCTAAGTGCAAGTAAGTAATTAAAATAACGACTGTTATAAATTATAGATATTATAACTTATAATATGTAAACGTAATTAAGTTGTATACAAATAAATGTATGCAGAATGCTTTTAGTAGTATAGGTTATGGTTTTGCACGTTTTTACTTTTCAGCAATTTAATTTTGTAATTATTACTAAAATTCAGGCCAACGCACAGTTTTTTAAAGTATAGGTAAGAATGGTCAAAAATCGTTTCTGGTTGGCAAAAATTGTTTTCACTTGCTTTATTAAAATAGAAGAGACATTTTTGTTTTTTAGCTGCGATCGAATTTAATAAATTAATACTTTAAGTGAAGACTACTTAAGTAGTACTAATCAGTACTACTTCAAGTTATTTTTTACCAAATTTTTATAGTTATGAGCTTCTCAGCGATAGAATTTAAAGAAGAAGTGGGTGGTGGCATAAAAATTGTGCACCACACTTGGCTTACTCCTAGAAAACAAGAGGTTTTTTGGCCCATTTAAATCTATATATCAGTGGAGATTACATGACCGCTGCTCCTTTAATGCATAGTGCTCTGTAAAATAATATATATATTTTTTAATGTTTGTCCATTTGTACAAATTAAAATAGATGAACGATTGGTTTATAACCAAAGAATTATTGTTTAGGTTGTGTTATTTTTTTAATTGTATGTTTAAATTTTTATAACATGTTTTTTATTAATCATTTTTTTCAATTTCCATTGTATAAGATGTCACTTATTAGTATATGTTTGACATCTTACACCTTTGTCAGATGGGAATACTGTATGCGAGATTTGCGTATCCAAGATACAACAAATACACACATTTAAATAAGGCTATTCACACGGCGATAAAGTATCGCCGTGTGAAAAGCTACATTTAAATGTATGAATTTATTGTATCTTTATTATGTAAATCTCGTATGCAGTTTCCCCTTTTGAAAGAAGTCTTAAATTGCTAATATTATGACGTTCAGTGACGTTGTGAAAACACGTCGTTCAATGTCGTAAAATTACGTCTATCGACGTCGTTTAATGACGTCTGCGGGCTGTGACAAATTCACGGCATAATTTCCTCATATCGACGTTAATTTTTGGTAAGAATGACTTAAATTTTGACCAAAATATGACGTTTTATTCACGTCTGCTACCTGGGATATGTTTAGGAGGAAGATCCGAATTACACCGCCGACGGTGATCTAGTGGTCTAGTGCATGCTGACTACAAGCCGGAGGACGTGGGTTCGAATCCCTCCAGGGGTATGGCTGTTTATTTGTGTACTAGTCCTTCGGAGGGGACTTTAAGCCCGCGGTCCGTTCCTACCCCTAACCCGCACAAGCCATTCAGTTGGCTTATGGAACTTCTTAAGAAGTAAGGGTGGAACTAAAAGAGCACTTTTGTATATAAACATGTGTGAAAACACGAAAAATAGTGAAATTTATGAGGAGCAAATTATAAACAATGTTGTTACAACGCTGCTCTAGACTATATTGCGAGACCTCATTGCGCTGCACGAGTTATGCGAGCAATAGAAAACCACATTTGCCCTTGCCACCTATGTCACCCGACCTTAATTCGATAAAACATGCATGGGATTTTTTCCAGCGAGCCCCAGATGACCACCAGCCAAGACTTGAGACCCTTGGAAAACTAAGGCATCTGTTGCCCCTTCTTTGGGCAGAAATTCTTTAAGATATGCTGGATAACGCTTGTAACGAGTATGCCTAGACGTTGTCAAGCTGTTATTGATGCAAGAAGTGGTTACACAACTTTTTAAATTTAAAATTATAGATTCTTTTTAATTTGTGTTAAATCAGACTCTTTATTAATTTCACTTTTGGTTATAAAATGTATAAATATATATTAATTTTGGTCTCCACATACAAAAAAGTTTATTTACAAAAGTGCTCTTTTAGTTCCACCCTTACTGCCTAAGAAGTCCCAGAAGCCAACTAAATGGCTTGAGCTGGTTAGGGGTAGGAACGGACCGCGGGCTTAAAGTCCCCGTCCGAAGAACTATCCCTGCTTAAAATACCCCATAGAGACCTATATAAAATAATCTATCGGGCGCTACCGGATTCAATATGTCCATGGTTTTTTCCGGATAAGGCCCGATAGAAAATTTATAGGAAATTACCTATAGGCACACCATAACTTTTACATTTTCCCTATTGAGACCGATAGCAAATAACTCAATAAAGGATATATAGGGATATCCCTATAGAACAACCATAAAACATTTGACAAAATTTTATTAAAACCTATGGGGTCCTATGGGGGAAAAATAATTTCTACATTAATGTGCATTTTCCCCATTGAAACCAATAGCAAATAAATCAAGGGTAAATATCCCTTTAGAACAACCATAAATCCCAACTATGGGTCCTATACATACCGAAACACCCTATAGAAACACCATACATTCCGATACAAATAAATATCTATTTATATATATTTAAAAATAAATAAAATACACAAAAAAGTGAACCCAAAAACGGAATACACCACTAAATTCTACAACCAAAAATTAAGTTTACGTGTCTCGACATTTTCTTGTGTCCTTTCTAGTTGAAAATTTACCTACAGTAAATAATTATTTAAATACTCGCGACAAACTTTTCCTTAACAGGAGGCCTATAATATTTTTTTGATTTTATCAATTTGTATTGAAAGCCAAGAATAACGATAGGTTAAGAAAACAAGATTTTGTTTGTAAATATAGTATAGTATTCATTTCAACTAGACTTTTCCCTACTAATAACAAATTTCAATAAATAATACTAATATTTTCATTTACAATCGTTTTGCTCCACCCCATCACTGATTATGCAAATAATTTGAATTAGTGATCAAACATTATTTTAAATTACTTTTAAAAATTTTGATATTAGCTTAACCTTACACAAATCGTTTTGAGGTTCTCCTAATTGGGTAAAAATATACTACTTATAAATCATTTTGTATCGAATTTTGTTGTTATTGCATTGCATTGTTTGTTAAACTATTCGATCGTTTTTCATCTGTTGGAAAATAATATTGCATTAAGCCTTGTAAATAAATGATTTAATTATATTTCATATACATGTATGTTAACAAAAAATGTTTTAAGATAAAATAACACAGTACTAGTGAGTGCCATGGAATCACAAGATGATTTTTAAACTCATAGAAAAACGATTTTTAAACAAATTAAACAGCTTTTGTGCCTAAAAAAACTATCGTTCACGTTAGTTGCGACTTACGGCAATTACAAAGCCATTTAATTATGCGCGCGTTTCGTTCCACGATAGAAGGGGGCTCTGTTGGCCTGAATGTCTGAGGCAGGCAGTGCTCTACATTATCGCGCGGCCGACTACTGTCCACTGTTGACACGTCTGAAAAAAACACAGGACTGCCAGATGAACGACTGCAACTCAGCATTTCTTCGTAACTATCGCTTGTTAGACCCAATTGTTCAAAAAATTGTTCTAGATGACTTGTTGCTGGTTCAGAATTGCGCCAATATCTAAAAATATAATAATTTTTAAAAATAATTAAACTACGCAAATAAAATTTTACCTTTCACTGATATCTGATTTTGACCTTAAAATAGGTCTATCACGTTTATATCTTAAACATTTTTGTCTTTTAAAGGTACTTGTGGGAGGAGGAGGATAAGCAGTGGAACCCCCGCTTCTAGTTCTACATTCGGGTTCTTGACAACAGTAATAAGAACTTCCACCGCTATGTTGCGTGCTGGAACCACTATCGCGCCTACTTTCCTGCTGTAAATAATAATATTGGTTTATTTAAAATAACAATTGTCAAATACAGGACAGTCCCTAAGCCCTATGGGCTTGTGTGGACTATTTACAAAATGTTGCTAATTACAATGTAAATTATATTTATAAAATGTAACTTATAACTTATACTAATTTTAGTAGGGGACTAGAATCAACCTATGAATATAAAACATAGAGTACCGCAAACACGGGTGACTTTAGCGCACTTTCAAACTTAAGCTTAAAACTTTTGTGGTTAAATTTAACAATCACAAACATTAAATATTGTATACCAAAATTTGAGTCTTGAGTTGCTCTTTCATAATAACTATGTTATAATATTACGTATGGCTAAGTTTCAAAAATAAAAATTTAAAACTGGATGTGCAAAGTTACCCCCTGGTTGCGGGTAACTTTGTCTCACAGTGTATTTTCCGTATAAAATTAACTCAATATTTTATTGGCACATGTTAGCAGCGACATATAGCGATAGCAAGGGATTACCGATAAAAAAATAATGTATGATAGAAAAAATTATAATAGTTTTAGTTTTAGTGGAGGACTAGAAACAACCTAAGAATTTAATAACAAAGACAGGTAAAACAGAATAAAAAGTAAAATAGAGTCAGGTATAGCGTCAGCACAATTACACCTCACGTACAATTACACCTCAAGCAGTGTTCGCAAAAGTTTTATGTTTTTACAAAATCTTAAATAACTACAGTGTTTTAGTTCAAAAGGTAGTAGATTAAATAATTTTGGGCCTAGATAACAGAAATGTCTCTGAGTTGAAGTAAAGTGAAATCTGGGTATCTCAATATTTACACCCATTGATCTGGAGTTATGACAGAGGTTGACACTGAGCATGCAACATTACACAAGTTTAGGGCAATATTGCTATGATATATATATACAATATTCTCAAAGCAATATTGCTATGATATGATTTTCGGAAGATTGCTACATCATTGGAAAAGCAACATTACTGCACGATTCCTCCAACAGATTCGAAAAGTAATAGGTATTGACCTCGAGCATGCTCCATAGCTTACGTCATATTGCAAACTCATCAGGACCAACTATGCGAATCAAAGTGAATATGTAATAACCATAAGTACGATTTAATTTACACTTTTTTACCAAATAGTTCTAACTGCTAGATCAAAGCAAGGCATTTGATCTTGTAAATCACACGCTGCTACTGTCAAAGTTAAAGCATATTGGTCTAGGCACTGCTCCGTTGAAATGGTTCTCAAGCTATCTTAACAACAAGTGAAAATTAATACTAATTTATCTTCCAAGATGAAGCTAAAAAGCGGCGTGCCTCAGGGGAGTGTGCTTGGGCCAGTTTTGTTTTCAATTTTTGGTTTCGACATCCTGGGTTGCTTTGATTACTGTAATATACACTTATATGCCGATGATTTGCAAGTGTATTTAAATTTTAAATCGGACAGCTTCTCAGCGGCGTTGCAACTTGCTGTTCAAATAATGGACTTAAAATAAATCCAAATAAATCAGTGGCATCCCTTGTGGAAATTTTTCTCAGAGAGTCTTACTTTCTCTGAAAAAGTCTGAATAATACTTATTTAGTCGGAAATAGTCAGAATAAGACTTATTTAGTCGGAAAAAGTCTGAATAAGTCTTATTAAGTCAGACTAATAGCAAGATTTGGGAGTCTTCTGGAAGAGTTAATAAGACTTTTTAAGACTTAATAAGACTTTTAGTAGAGAAATGGTAGGTACCTATGGCGATAAAAATAAATATCCGAAATAATTCATAGAGGTTGAATTTGGTTATCGTAAAATAAAACACATAGAAAGGTATTTATTAACATTTTTGCTGTTGTTATAAGCCAAGTTTATTGCATAATTACCTATATAATAACATAGGTAAGATGTAATAATTATAACAATTATAATTTTATACATACGATGCGCTTGAGATGCTTCATTGTTTCCACCATAGAAAAAGGAGTTAATATCATGTCTATAGACATGATATTTTCGATAGTCTCATAAGACAAATATGGTTGATCTTCGTGTTTCATTCATCTTTGTATCATGGTTGATCTTCGTGTTTACGTACAGTGTTGCCATAAAAGTTCGTGACCATAAATTACAAAATACTAAAATAATAATAAAAATGTAACAGGATAGAATAAAATAATTGTGCATATTTAGTAAATATACAATATTATTTACTGAAAATTTATTTTGTTATTATTTTGATAGAAATTTGCAAATCACCCGCAAATATTACGAAAATAACCGATTTTCGAGTAAAATACTTACAAACGGCAACACTGTGTCCCACTGACAGGTCAGCTGTGCTCTAATTGGTCAGCTAGCTGAGCTGGTCTCTCGATATTACGTCTAGAAGATTTGTTTGTAACAATGTTAAGATAGCTAAATATTTGCGTGTATCAAAAGAAACTATTAAAATAAAACGTACAGTGGCAACTCCTTTTTCTATGGTGGAAACAATGAAAGCATGCATGTCAAGCGCATCGTATGTATAAAATTATAATTGTTATAATTATTACATCTTACCTATGTTATTATATAGGTAATTATGCAATAAACTTGGCTTATAACAACAGCAAAAATGTTAATAAATACTTTTCTATGTGTTTTATTTTACGATAACCAAATACAACCTCTATGAATTATTTCGGATATTTATTTTTATCTCCGTAGGTACCTACCATTTCTCTACTAAAAGTCTTATTAAGTCTTAAAAAATCTTATTAACTCTTCCAGAAGACTCCCAAATATTGCTATTAGTCTGACTTAATAAGACTTATTCAGACTTTTTCCGACTTAATCAGTCTTATTCTGACTTTTTCCGACTTAATAAGTATTATTCAGACTTTTTCAGAGAAAGTAAGACTTTATCAGAGAAAAATTTTCACAAGAGATTAGTAATTATCAATGAAAAAAGCAGACTAAAGCTTAAAGCTACATTCGTAATAAATTCGCTGGCCGTGGCAATTTGACTCGCAAGCTAAGCAAATGTGTAACAGTGTGATCGTTCACAATGAAATTCGAGGTTAAAGTGGAAGTTGAAGTGGGCAAAATTTCTTGCAAGCTGCAAACTTCGACTTTCGTGCCGGCTATGCGATATGCGCATTGCCTTTGTTATGAAGGTTTGACATTTTCAATGGCGTTGAGTTTTGTGTGTGTAGTGTTTTTATTGTGATTAAATACATTTTTCTGGCTTTATTTAAATAAACTACCCATTGTTAATGTAAATGTATGTATGTATGTAACTTAATGTATACTAGTTTTTTATTATTATTATTTATTATAAAGAGAACATTAGTGTTTTTTAACACATTGTAATAAGAATTTATCACTAAATAAACTATTACACAACATAAGTAAACTATTTGATTGATTGTTGTCCATTTTTGCATTTAAAAAATAGCACCAAGCAAAAACAAAATAATGCAAATTCTAACCTTACAAAGAACATGACAGTTAACTGGTAATTACCAACGCCCATGCGTTAAATTCGACTCTAAAGTTATTGTGAATGGTAAATTTCGTTACGACTTGCGTGCCAAAGTGTCACTCGGCCAGCGAATTCATTACGAATGTAGCTTAACACTGCCAATCAATTTGTAAATGTAAATAATAAGAGAATTGAATGGGTTAATATTGCAAAAAATCTTGGCCTATATATGGACTCCTCGCTAAGGTTTGATGCACAGGTAAACAACGTATACATGTATACGTTGCTTGAGTTCAAACAAAACTCAAACCTTGATTTATCAAGTTTTGATGTTGTCTTGAGCTCACCTTGATTTAAATTTTTGAGGTTAAATCAATGGTTGAGCTCACATTGATTTTAATTTTTGAGGTTAAATCAATGCTTGAGCTTACATTGATTTTACCTCAAGAGTTGAAATCAATGTGAGCTCAAGTTTTGAGTTAACCTCAAAAAGTCGGTCCAAGGTTTGTAGTCATAATTTATAAATTTATATACATATATGTATAGGATGGATAAAAAAAACCTTATGGGTATACTTCTGTTAGTATTGTAAATCCATATCAAATAATGGCAGGCTTTTGCAATGGTTTAAAATATAATTTTAATAATAATAATTATTAAAAATATAATAATTGAACCAACAAGGATTCAATTTTTAAATAATATAATATTTATTAAAAATATAATTTTAATAATAATAAATATTATTATTAATATTATATTTTTAAACAATTACAAAGCCCGCCATTAATTGCAATTGCAAGCTTTCGCGAATCGCGGGCTACTTTACCGGCTTTATTCAGAGATTTTTTCGTGCATCAATACGCAAATTATTCTTGTGTCGTGAAAGTTAATATTAAAAATAAATTGGTAAGTAAACTTAAAATCCGTTAGTTACTGTTTTCTTAAGGAAAACATTGTAAATAAATACAACAAAATCAGGAGAAAGTAAGGTTATAATAAAGTTTGTTATTAATGAAATTTACATAATTGGAGTAGATAAAGCATAGTATTACACTCGAGATAATGCGCATTATTAACTCGTGGGTAATAGGCTGCATTATCTCTTGTATAATAATATACTATTATTTTTAATTTCCTTTATTTGTTTTTAGGTCATCTGCTGAAAGCAGAATATTTCAAGAGCTTGCTGAAGTTCTGCCAAATCAAAGGTAAATATATACTATAAATACTGTTGAAAATGCAGGTATTCTAAAACTTAACCTGAATTATTTCTCTTAGGGAAATTCTTCAAAGCTTTGTCAAACAGAATTGATGCTTTGTATGAGGGGACCAGTTTTGACGCAAAAATTTCCAGCATCCAACAGTTGAAGGGATTTCCATTGAAAAATTGGGCAGAATTTAACCAGTTCAAGTCCAGTGAAACACTTAATGAAAGAAAAAGTCTAGTGGGTTGAAATATCGTCAACCTAATATAACAAGGTTGTATGTAAAAAAAAACGAAAAAGTCTATGTGTCTACAGGATTATACGTGGCCTACGCTTCACATACCACTTAAAAATAATTCTATAGAATGTATATTGTATGTATACATATATATAGAGTTATTTTCAAGTCGTATGTCAAGGGTGGATTACATAAAACCTTGTAGAAGCATAAACTCAAATTTTTCGGTTTTTTAACATACAACCTTGTTATATTAGGGTGACGATATGTTGAATGTGTGCCAGTGTTTATATTAAAGATAAAATTTTATTGCAGTTCATTTACCTAAAAATCTTGGTGCAAATATGGCTCTTAAAGAAACGATAACTGATATTTTGACAATGGAGTTCATCTTTCTGGGAAATAATAATAAAAGGGCCTTCATTGATACAAATTACAGCTCTTAAAGAAGCGATAACTGATATTTTGACAATGGAGTTCACCTTTCTGGGAAATAATAATAAAAGGATACAAAATTATTTCACGTAATCTATTGTAAGTCAATGTTTTCATCCTTTTTTCGTTAAGTTTTAGTTTTCATTGGCAATTTCTTCTGTCTACAGTTGCTGTACAGGGTCTTGTTTTGAAGGCCCCACATCAAATAAAGAGTTCTTGCCACACATTCAAGAAGCATTAAGAATCAACAGACAACGTGAGGCAAACAAATTAAAAAAACACCAGAAAACACCAGAAAGTGAAGCAACAAATGATAATCCTCAAAACTAAAGTTTTGTATACAGAGTCAATAAGGATACTGTTGAAAAGGCGCAAATTTAAAAATTGTTTTTTTGTATATTTTAATATTTTGTTTATAAATTTTGGTTGTGTTTTAATTGCCTATTTTATTTTAGGCAAGAAAACCTAAATAACTATATATAATTATGGGTTTTGAAAGGCAAAAGGACTGTTTATTTGATGCAAACATATCCAAATTTAAAAAAATTATCAATTTAAATGCTAGCATTTAAGTTGGAAATTATTTAGATATGTTTGCATCAAATAAACAGTATTTTTTCCTTTCAAAACCCATAACTTGATTTTTTCAAATATTTGAATTAATCCGTCAAAAGTAGGCAGCGCATGCGCGCATCCGATTCGAATTTAATCGAAAATCAAGGTTTGATATCACATTGAGCCCAAATGAGGAACCAACTTGATATGTTTTTGACCTCAAAGCTTGATGTATAAAATCAAGTCTTGAGCTCGCATTGATATCAACTTGAACACCACTTTGTTAGCTGATGACTTGCAAGTCATCATTGTTTGCCCTAAAATCAATGAATAAACTTAAGTATATTGCTAACGAAAAAACAAAGCTAATGCTGGTAAGATCACTTATATATCCCAAATTAAATTACTGCAGCTCAGTATATTTTTTCCTCTTACCAGACTATAATCGGTTAAAACTACAACGAATTCAAAATGCTTGTATTAGATTTGTTTTTTGTGCCAATTTTAGGGAGCATGTCACGCCATATTTTAATATTATACAGGAACTGAATGTCTCTCAGATGTGCCTTTATAATTATGGTAATTTTTTGTTTAAATTGATAAAATGTGAAAGTCCGAAATACCTTTTAAACTTGCTAAAGCTACGCTCATCAATTCATACAATAAATATTCGCAAAGACACCTATACAATTCCTCAGCATAGCTCTACCAAGTACAAAGGATGCTTTGAATATACTGCGCCTACTATTTTAAACGAATTGTTCAGTTTTTTAAACTTATCAGAAGCTTATTTTAAAAAAGCTTGTAAAATGTATGTAAGAAATGTGCAGCTGGATTTATATATACTTAAATTATTTAAAACATTTTGTCTTTCTTGCATTTGAAATTTTTGTTTTTTTCCTTTTTTTTTGTTTTGGTTGAAATCGTATTATTAATGGTAAATCTGTAGCATAATGTTTAGGAAATATTTAAGTTTTGTTATTTTTATGGATTTTTAGCGACTGCTTTGGTGCGGGTAGTTGTGTGCAAATTGATCGACGGCGAAGTATTTACAAACTTAACTTTATTACACTACGTATACACAATATACAATACAATACACATATATACACAAACAGAATTTATAATTTAAATGTGTTGTCACCCGGAGCCGATGTACTCAAAACGGGGAGTCAGTACGTTGTGTCTGGTGATAGACCAAGACATTTTCCAAGAGCCCTTTGGCCACCCACCCCTAATCGTGGTAGGGGATAGGTAGGAAACATTTGGAAAAATCAAAGCGCATCTATAAAAGGGTAATAAAAATAAAATTAAATAAATTACTTTGGGTAAAGAAACCGGAGAGGTAAGTAAGCAATCGTAAAGGATGTTTACCGATGACAGGAAACTCCAATGTTTTACAAGGCTCCAGGTAACAAACACACGCTCTCTGCAATACACTATTTACAACCTACTACCTGAAAAGTTTAAACATAATTACTGACTAATAATAATTCGAAATACATAGCAATAAAAATAAAATAAATAAAAATTATTTAAATTGTACTGACAGACAAGAGTGGGAAATCCAGTCCCCACATCACTCCCCTGCCAGTGATGAAGATCACGAGAGTCCGGATTGGAAGCGATCGGGAAACCGAACCTGTCTGCCCGATCTCGTCTGCCGATGAATTCTGGTGGTTGTATTTCCCGAACCAGCCGAGACGCGTGCTGGTGGGACGTCTGGTGCGTTAAGCGCTGCTGGTGGCTCGGGTTGTGGGTCAGGCTTTAACGGAGCTGTGGTAATAACGTATCCGCCAAGTTGTTCTGGCTCTTGTTCGGGTTGTTCTATGTTGTCAAGTATCGTGTATGCCGGTTTTAGCCGATCAATTGAAATTGTAATGTTCTTGCCCTTGACGTTCACTATGAAGAACTCGTCGGAACGGCTAACCACTCGGTACGGCCCATCGTATGGATGTTGGAGAGGTCTTTTAGGGCCGTCGTGGCGGACGAAAACTTGCCCCGTTGTTGCAAGGTCTTTAAAGATAAAAATCTTCTTGTCACCATGACGGTTGATGACTGCTGGTCTTATGTCCTGCAATCGCTGCCTCAGCTGTTTAACGAAAGTCTCCACGTTGATGTCGTCCTCCTCACGAATTCGGGGTGTCAACAGCTCTCCTGGAAGTCGCAACGGTTGGCCATATAGCATTTCTGCAGTGGTGGCATTTATATCGTCCTTCCGCTGGAAGCGCCTCTGTCCAGCGGCTTTGATGACAACGGATGGCTGCTTTTAGTTGACGGTGAAAGCGCTCGACCATACCGTTGGATGCTGGGTGGTATGCGGTTGTCCGTATGTGAGTCGTACCTGTCAAGCGATTCAAATGCTTGAACAGGTTGGATTCGAATTGTCTTCCTTGGTCTGTCGTGACTCGCAGCGGGACGCCAAAACGAGCTATCCAGTGGTTTAAAAATGCTTCTGCAACAGTGGTTGCTTCCTGGTTGACAAGTGGGACGGCCTCGGGCCAGCGAGAGAATCTATCGATCATAGTCAAACAATAACGATACCCATCGCAGTGTGGCATGATGATCAGGTCAAGGTGTACGTGGTCGAGTCTTGCTGATGGTGGCGCAAACGAGCCCACTGGCGCTGAGACATGGCGAGATATCTTCGATCGCTGACATTCCACGCAGCTTCGTGCCCACTGACGACAGTCCGATTTAATTGAGGGCCAGACGTATCGTTGGGTCGCAAGCTTGCATGTAGCGTTTGCCCCGGGATGGGATAATTGGTGAACTGAGTTAAACGCCGCCTTCCGAAATGGTTTTGTAATATACGGTCGAGGCGCTTATGCTGACACATCGCACGTAATAAACTCAGTTGTGCCTGGAATCTGTACCGATCTCAACTTGAGGGATGAAAAGCCTTGTTGCAGATTCAGAAGCTCTTGATCTCTCTTCTGAGACTCTGCAAGTGCCTTGTAGTTGATGGCTGACTCCAGCTCTTCAATGCGTGACAATGCATCAGCCACCACATTATCCTGGCCCGACACATGACGAATGTCTGTGGAAAATTGTCCAATGAAGTCTAGATGGCGTTGTTGGCGTGGTGAACACTGTGTAGACTTCAACCGAAAGGCAAACGTAATCGGCTTGTGGTCTGTAAAGATCGCAAACTGCCGAGCCTCGACCATATGCCTAAAGTGTCTGACTGCCATGTAGATCGCCAGGAGTTCTCGGTCGTATGCACTATATTTGAGCTCTGGAACTGTCAGCTTCTTTGAAAAGAAATTCAGCGGCTGCCACCTGCCGTCTAACCACTGTTGAAGCACTGCGCCTACTGCAACGTCCGATGCGTCGGTGAAGATGGCTAGGGGTGCATCAGTCTTTGGATGTGCCAGTAAGGTAGCTCGTGCTAAGCTCTCCTTACACTTCGCGAACGCCGCGATTGCCTCTGGTGTCCACTTGACTGGTGTGCTGCCCTTGACGTTACCTTGTAGCAGATCGTTGAGCGGTGCCTGCGCGTTTGCAGCCTTGGGTATGAACCTCCTATAGAAGTTCACCATTCCTAAAAACTGACGTAGCTTCTTAACACTTTGTGGCTGAGGAAATGACCGGATGACGTTGACTTTGTCTGGTAATGGCTGAGTTCCCGAACCTGAAACGAGATAGCCGAGAAACTGGACTTCAGATACGCCGTACTCGTGGAGGCGCTCGAAAAGTACTCTGAGGTGCTCCAAGTGTTCTTCTTGCGATTCGGAGGCGATCAGGATGTCGTCTATGTATGCATAGCAGAAGTCCAAGCCACGTAGAACTTCGTCGATAAACCGTTGAAAAGTTTGGGCTGCGTTACGAAGTCCAAACGTCATGTATGGAAATTCGTACAGTCCGAACGGTGTCGTAATGGCTGTCTTGGGGATGTCTTCTACGGCTACGGGTATCTGGTTGAAGGCACGTACTAAGTCGACAGTAGAAAAGATGATCTTTCCTTCTAACATTTGGGAGAAGTCTTGAATGTGGCGCACCGAGTATTGATCCGGTTGTGTCCGGTCATTGAGACCTCGGTAATCACCACAAGGTCGCCACTCATCTCCTTTCTTCGGCACCATGTGCAGCGGTGCTGCCCACGGGCTTTCTGAGGGCCTGGCGAGTCCAAGTCGGAGCATTGCTTCGAATTCTTTCTTGGCTGCTTTGAGTTTGTCTGGAGCAAGGCGCCTCGGTCTTAGTGCTACCGGAGGACCCGGTGTCGTGATGATGTGGTGCTTCGTCTGGTGTTTGACCGCTTTTGGAGCTCCGCCAGGCCGCGTTATTGACGTGAATTCCCGTAAAAGATCATGGTACTGCGAGGCGCCGGTGATGGTCCTGATGCTGGGAGCTTCACACTCAGTCACCTCTCCTTGCAGAGCGAGCCTGGTAACGGAGTCCAGTAGTCGCCCGCTTCTTAAATCGGGAAGTAGTCCATAGTGCGACAAAAAATCGGCTCCAATGATGGGCTTGGAAACGTCAGCGATTAAAAAGTTCCATGAAAAGTCCCGCCTCAGCCCCAGATTGAGGGTGAGCGTCGTTACGCCGTAAGTCGCGATGCGTGTACCGTTGGCTGCGGAAAGCTCGTAGCTGGACCTTCTACACGGCCCCCGATAAAACTTACGCGGGAATACGCACAGATCGGCACCAGTGTCTACTAAAAATCGGACATTTGATTCGCGATCGTGTACAAAAAGACGGCGAGATGTTGTCGGGCTGGTGTCGTTGGCCGCCATTAACGACTGCCCCTCCATTTTTCCGGAGTCCAACTACATGGCTTGGTACATTTCTGTGCGTTCTCTGCAAAATTCCAGTGATACCAACACATGCCAGTTGGACGCGGGCCGCGCGAATCTGACCTGGAGCGGGACCGGCTTTGTGAGCGTCCGCGGTAAGGGGTTCGAGACCTTCCTCGGGAGTTTGAACCTTCGTAAATTTCACCGAGTAGCTTTTTAATCTCGGCCATTTCGAACCGAAGCTGTTGCACGTGCACTGCTTGTTGCACGTCGGCCATTACTGCTGATGGCGGTTTTGATGTCTCTGCGACGGTCGAGCGTGGTGGCAATAACCCGTATACCGTATCCGCAACTTCAGCCATATCGGTGATGGACTTGTCCTGCACGGTAACCATCGTAGGCTTTATCTTTTCCGGCAAGCCACGCATCCACAATGTTCTCAGCAAGTTGTCCGGTATTGCTGTCCCTGCGAGAGCTTGTAGTCGACGAAGAAACTGCGATGGCTTCTCGTCTCCCATTACTACGTTTTCAAGTAACTCGCGCGTCTTTTCGTCCTGAGATGAACTCAACCGTTTTACGAGGTTCTCCTTCAAATTTTTGTACGGTTCCTCGCCTAATGGTTGCATTAGGATATCGCGCACCTCGTTAGCGTAACGTGTTGGTATGGCCGATAACACACTCAGGTATTGTTTACGGCTGTCGTTTAGACCTAACGCTTCAAAATACCTCTCCGCAATCGAGAACCATAATTCCGGATCGGCTGCATTGAACTCCGGGAAACGTGGTTGTTTCGATATTGTGAGCGTGCTCGTGGCGGTTTCTTTCATTTGATCGACGTTGGTCATCTTGCTTAATGTCTATACCTACACTATTATAACGGCTGTTAATCGGTCTACAATCACGCGCGCACTACCGACAAACTACCCGTGTCGTCCACCACTTAACACAATTATTGTCACTAAGTTTACAAAAAATTTTGCGAATACATAAAAAAAACTTACAGATCACGTCGGGGTCACCACTTTAGCGACTGCTTTGGTGCGGGTAGTTGTGTGCAAATTGATCGACGGCGAGGTATTTACAAACTTAACTTTATTACACTACGTATACACAATATACAATACACTACACATATATACACAAACAGAATTTATAATTTAAATGTGTTGTCACCCGGAGCCGATGTACTCAAAACGGGGAGTCAGTACGTTGTGTCTGGTGATAGACCAAGACATTTTCCAAGAGCCCTTTGGCCACCCACCCCTAATCGTGGTAGGGGATAGGTAGGAAACATTTGGAAAAATCAAAGCGCATCTATAAAAGGGTAATAAAAATAAAATTAAATAAATTACTTTGGGTAAAGAAACCGGAGAGGTAAGTAAGCAATCGTAAAGGATGTTTACCGATGACAGGAAACTCCAATGTTTTACAAGGCTCCAGGTAACAAACACACGCTCTCTGCAATACACTATTTACAACCTACTACCTGAAAAGTTTAAACATAATTACTGACTAATAATAATTCGAAATACATAGCAATAAAAATAAAATAAATAAAAATTATTTAAATTGTACTGACAGACAAGAGTGGGAAATCCAGTCCCCACAGATTTAATTGTATTGTACATGGGAGAGTGGAAGATCAGCATAGCTGAACTCTTTCCAATTGTGAAATGTACTTTTTTCACAATAAACTTATTATTATTATTATTAAAATATAGTTAAATAGTCTATTACATCCAAATTTCGCGGTTATTTTATAAATTTTTCCTTCCACCAATCGGTAGCGGGCAAAGCGCGTAATTAAGCCTTGCGCTTGCGCCTTCTGTATTCGTTACATGTGCTTGGCATGTAACATGCTCGGATATTTGAAACCCTGTATAGGCTTACTCTGTCTTGCATATGCATGCTTTCTCTGTCTTGCCTGCTCTGCTCGCGCCGTCAGTGGGCGAGGCGTATGCTATACGGGGTTTTTAAGGACATTCCAGGTAGAGCGTATTTTTCGTTCTTGCGTTCGAAAATTTGTTTTCAGTTATATTATTATAATATATATTATTATATATAATTATTATTATTATATATAATTATTAATAATATATAATAATTATATTATAATATATATTTATATAATTATTATATTATTCTAGCGGGAATTTCAAGACTCTTGGATAAAACTTCATATTTCAAGAACAGTTGAAGTTAGCGACTTCATTTTTTTTTTAAACTGTGTCAATGTTTTGACTACATTTGACTCGATATATATGTATAGAAATTTTCAATAATTCACATAGCTCGCCGCAGGGTAAAATTTTTGATGCACGATTTTGATAATTCTATATTAAAAATGTTTTTTTTTCAAAATCTTTAGAAATTTTTTAAATTTCTGAATTGCTATTAGAAGCGCTCACATTTCAAGTATAAGTCTGCAAAAACTCAGAATTTTACATTTTATTCTAGAATTAATACAACGGCTAATGTTACGAATCACCCACACTTATAGTGGAATACAATAGCTTCTCTTGCATAAAAATTCATATTTCAACAACCGTTAAAGTTAGCAAATTAATTTTTTTTTCAATAATTCACATAGCTCGCCGCAGGGTAAAGTTTTTGATGCACGATTTTGATGATTCTATAATGCAAAATTTTTTTTTTCAAAATCTTTAGAAATTTTTAAAATTTCTGATTTGCTATTAGAAGCGCTCACATTTCAAGTATAAATCTGCAAAAAATCAGAATTTTATATTGTATTCTAGAATTAATACAACGATTAATGTTACGAGCGGAATAAAATCGCCGTGTGAATTTAAAATTCTTTTTAAATTTTATTATGCAAAATATGAAAATTTTTCAAAAAATTAGTAATTTTTAATGCCAAGAAATCAATTTTTCTAAAATCTGTTGCAGATACAAACAAAGATATAATAATAATAATATTTTTGGGACACATTTTTTTTCAAAAATCACTAATTAATTAATTAATCATATAACTACAACAGAAAATGGTTAGTACAAGTCAAAAAGATAAACTAAAAGTATACTGAACATAAATTTGCTAAAATATAAGGATGATATTTTTTAACAAAATTTGTTAATATTTAATATTTTTTGAATATTTTTTAATATTTTGATTTGTTAATATTTAATATTTCTATTAAAAAAAAAATCAATAAAAATACTTTAACTCAATGATTTTTTGTTAGTTTTTTGCTATATAATAAAAAATTAAATTAAAAGTTTAACCGTTAACTAACTAAAATAATTATTTTGACCAAAATATGTAAACATTCGGGATTAAATTACGAAGAGGTAAAAAAATATTTAGCAAGGTTCAAATGAGAAGATTTAATACCGAACGGTTACAGAAATATTAATTTTTATATTAGTAATTTCAATTTAAAATATAAACACATCCGTGAGGTTAGTTAACGGTTAAACTTTTAATTTAATTTTTTATTATATAGCAAAAAACTAACAAAAAATCATTGAGTTAAAATATTTTTATTGATTTTTTTTTAATAGAAATATTTAATATTAGCAAATCAAAATATTAAAAAATATTCAAAAAATATTAAATATTAACAAATTTTGTTAAAAAATATCATCCTTATATTTTAGCAAATGTATGTTCAGTAGGGTGATTCATTTCCGCAAAGTTTTTGTTTTCTTCGGTGCTCAAGCAAAATATTAATCTGCATATAGAAAAAAAAATTCTCAACAAGTTTGAGCTCTTAATATCAATTTTAAGTACTTGCAGTTTAAATTTAAAGTTTTCCCATTTAAAATGCATGTAAAAAAAATGGTTTTTTTTTCAAATTTCTAATGCTTACCCACCTTTGACAATATTGCAAATCGGTTTAATACACCTTATGGGGAATTTCACGCTCTTTAAAATTGCTTTTGAGTTTTTTTTTGTAACTCGCATTGGTTCACCAGTAGGAGTCGTCAAAGGACAGTTTTTGAAAAAAATCGTTTTTTTTTTTAAATTTTTTCTAACAAACCGCAAAAAGTAGGGAGAAAAGTTTTTGTTTTCTTCGGTGCTCAAGCAAAATATTAATCTGCATATAGAAAAAAAAATTCTCAACAAGTTTGAGCTCTTAATATAAAATTTAAGTACTTACTATTTAAATTTAAAGTTTTACCGTTTAAAATGCATGTAAAAAATATATATTTTTTTCAAATTTCTAATGCTTACCCACCTTTGACAATATTGCAAATCGGTTTAATAAACCTTATGGGGAATTTCACGCTCTTTAAAATTGCTTTTGAGTTTTTTTTTTGTAACTCGCATTGGTTCACCAGTAGGAGTCGTCAAAGGACAGTTTTTGAAAAAAATCGTTTTTTTTTAATTTTTTCTAACAAGCCGCAAAAAGTAGGGAGAAAAAAGGGCTGAATCATAAAAAAAGTTATCCAACCAATATTTAATGAATTTACAGCCATTTTTATAACTGAAAACGTAAGAAATTGATAATTACCAACTCATAATGTTATTTAGATTGATTTTTTCTATTTATTATCATTATATTTCCCTACACTAAGAAGTTTTTTAAAATTATTAATTTCTCACTTATAATGAATATGAAAACAACAGATAAATTCATAAAAAAATAGCAAAAAAATATAAATGAAGATTATTTAATTTTTTGAAGCGAAATTTGAAATATGTTACATAACCTTCTGTATATTCCGATTAAAGTTTTGTGTTTTTTTATGAATTTATGTGTTGTTTTCATATTCATTATGAGTGAGAAATCATAATAATTTTAAAAAAGTTCTTAGTGTAGGGAAATATAATGATAATAAATAGAAAAAATCAATCTAAATAACATTATAGGTTGGTATACCAAATATATTTATCAATTTCTTACGTTTTCAGTTATAAAAATGGCAGTAAATTCATTAAATATTGGTTGGATAACTTTTTTTTATGAATCAGCCCTTTTTTCTCACTACTTTTGGCAATTTGCTCGAAAAAATAAAAAAAAAAACCATTTTTTTCAAAAACTGTCCTTTGACGACTCCTACTGCTGAACCAATGCGAGTTACAAAAAAAAACTCAAAAGCAATTTTAAAGAGCGTGAAATTCCCCATAAGGTGTATTAAACCGATTTGCAATATTGTCAAAGGTGTGTAAGCATTAGAAATTTGAAAAAAAAACGATTTTTTTACATGCATTTTAAATGGGAAAACTTTAAATTTAAACTGCAAGTACTTAAAATTGATATTAAGAGCTCTACCTTGGTGAAAATTTTTTTTTCTATAGGTAGATTAATATTTTGCTTGAGCACCGAAAAAAAAACAAAAACTTTGCGGAAATGAATCACCCTAATGTTCAGTATACTTTTAGTTTATCTTTTTGACTTGTACTAACCATTTTCTGTTTTAGTTATATGATTAATTAATTAATTAGTGATTTTTGAAAAAAAATGTGTCCCAAAAATATTATTATTATTATTTCTTTGTTTATATCTGCAACAGATTTTAGAAAAATTGATTTCTTGGCATTAAAAATTACTAATTTTTTGGAAAATTTTAATATTTTGCATAATAAAATTTAAAAAGAATTTTAAATTCACACGGCGATTTTATTCCGCTCGTAACATTAATCGTTGTATTAATTCTAGAATACAATATAAAATTCTGATTTTTTGCAGATTTATACTTGAAATGTGAGCGCTTCTAATAGCAATTCAGAAATTTTAAAAATTTCTAAAGATTTTGAAAAAAAAAATTTTGCATTATAGAATCATCAAAATCGTGCATCAAAAACTTTACCCTGCGGCGAGCTATGTGAATTATTGAAAATTTCTATACATATATATCGAGTCAAATGTAGTTAAAACATTGATAAAGTTATTAAAAAAAATTAATTTGCTAACTTTAACGGTTGTTGAAATATGAATTTTTATGCAAGAGAAGCGATTGTATTCCACTATAAGTGTGGGTGATTCGTATACGTATACGTTATAACATTAACCGTTGTATTAATTCTAGAATAAAATCTAAAATTCTGATTTTTTGCAGACTTATACTTGAAATGTGAGCGCTTCTAATAGCAATTCAGAAATTTAAAAAATTTCTAAAGATTTTGAAAAAAAAAACATTTTTAATATAGAATTATCAAAATCGTGCATCAAAAATTTTACCCTGCGGCGAGCTATGTGAATTATTGAAAATTTCTATACATATATATTGAGTCAAATATAGTCAAAACATTGACACAGTTTAAAAAAAAAATGAAGTCGCTAACTTCAACTGTTCTTGAAATATGAAGTTTTATCCAAGAGTCTTGAAATTCCCGCTAGAATAATATAATAATTATATAAATATATATTATAATATAATTATTATATATTATTAATAATTATATATAATAATATATATTATAATAATATAACTGAAAACAAATTTTCGAACGCAAGAACGAAAAATACGCTCTACCTGGAACGTCCTTAAAAACCCCGTATAGCATACGCCTCGCCCACTGACGGCGCGAGCAGAGCGGGCAAGACAGAGAAAGAATGCTTATGCAAGACAGAGTAAGCCTATACAGGGTTTCAAAATTTGCATTATGAAATGCAATTCAAATATCCGAGCACATGCCGCATGTTTTGTTCAGAGTGTTCTGTGAGGTGTTGTTACAGTATAACAGTTATACGCGTGTGTTTTTGTACAAATTTAGATATTTGATAATAGGTTTAAAAGGCGTGCAACAGGTAAGTTTTATTTATATCATGGCTATATGATGGTTAGTTGGTTAAACCATCTAACCATCATTATAAGCCATGATGGTTGTACCATGGTTATCACCATTGTTTTTAAGTATTGTTTCTTTGTAAACTTTTAGCCCAATAATTAAATTTAATTTTTAATTAATTTAATTTAACATAAATAAATAGTCATGGCATTAATTACAGCAAATACAATTCAGCAAGTCTGCCATAAAGCTCCTTAGGAGGTTAGGTACCTTTTTTGAAAACTGAAACAACCATGAATCAATTGTACAAATTTGTATAATTGTTGTAATGTAGTATTTTTTTTTATAGACATGGTAAGTCTATTATGTTATCTGTAGTTATAGTATGATTAGTCAAATTTACTCAAACTAATCACATCCAATTTACTTTTGAGGATTTAATTGAATCAAAATTCATGCGTAAAAGTTTTAGTTTCTATAATACAGTGTTTACATGTGGCTTTTTTTTAATGATACACCAAATAAGTAAGGAAGTGCCACTGACAACAAGTCTGCAGAGTACAATCGTACAAACTGGATGCAAACAGTAATGTATCATAAGTGTCAATGTCAGAATTTTAATCGTGCGGTCCCCTCATTTGTTTTTAAAAAATATAAAAAAATGCATGCCAAATTTAAATGTCCTAACTTATTTCCTTATATTGCCTGTAACAACGAGAAGCTTTCCAGATAGGGGACTTTTGTGTTAAATGTATTAATTTTTTAAAATTACTAATTTATGGAAAAGTATAATTTTTTGAGAAAATGTAGGGAATATAATAATAATTATTCTGTTTTATAGATGAAGTAATTAATGCGTTTCCGAATACTTTTACAAAAGTAATTTATAAGGAAGCCACCATGACATTCTTCCAATATGCAGCAGTTAGATTAAGTATACTTTATTGCTTCTTCTCCCTATAGCGAGAAGAAGCAATAAACCTAACTTGATTTGAACTAAAAAGATTCTTTTATACTTGAAAACAAATTTGTTATTAAGTAATTATTAAGTTTGTTTTGTTGCAGTGATGTGGTTGCAATTTGAACTTTCAATTTGAGGGCAACCCGCGTTTTTTAAAGTGACAGCATAGTGTCACAATTTGTGATTTGTATGTTATTTTGTTTGTCTCTACAAAAGGGAAGCTTTTGTTTAATTATTATTTACAGCCGGTTCCATAAATAACATCAAAAGGCTTCTTTGCGAAAAGTAAGCTTTATCTTAAAGTCGCTTTAAAATCGTTCTTAAAGTGCGATCAGTTCCATAATGAAATTAAATCCTTCTTTAACTAAAGGATGGATTTTAAAAATATTGTTATGTTGGCGCCCCTAAAATTCCATTCGTGAAGATAGGTTCATGGGTGTATATGAACTATTTTTAAATTGTCAAGTAACATCCCGTCATTTCTGACATTTTGTATATTAACAATTTTTGTTATGTAGTTTTATGCATTAAGTATAGTGTTTCTTTATTGGGTTAGCGTATTAAAAGAAGAACACAAATTCCTGCTTTAATCTTATATTGTTAAAAATGGTTTGATCGTGGCACGAGCCTGGCCATCGGGCCACTATATTCCTAATTTTTAATTGAGCATCACACATAGTCTGTACATTTAATGCAAAATATCCTTTTCGACAGCGATATATTTCTGCATCTCTACCTCCTATCGAATCTATAGAAATAAGTGAACAGTCTATAACACCAATTACACGTGGAAATCTGGCCAACATATAAAAAGCTTGGGCAGCACTTTATTTGTTTCATACTTTTTAACATACTGAGGACGTAGTGAAGCTATTGCTAATGAAACTCTTCTTACAATTCGGCATATTGAGGTTTTTGAAATACCCATAAAATCACCAGCTGTTATTAAAAAGTTACCTATGGCATAAAACCTTAATGATATCAGTAACTGCTCTGCTGGTTGGATGCAACCACCCCTGTGGAATATTTAACATACAATAAAACAGCTTATGAAATATATTAATAGGTACCTACCTATTTGTAGGGAGAGATATTAAAGGTGCTATTTGTTAAAGTAATGCTAGAACCGTAGGCTTTGTCAACCGAAATCGATCAAAAAAATTTATATCGTCATATTTTTTAAAATACTGTTGTCGTGTCCTATAAATTTTCCCCTTCTTAAAACAATTACATTTTCTTCCTCGCTTTCTGATGCAGAACTTGAACTCGTGTCAAATAAACTATTTGGATTTATCGTGATCGTACCCACAAAATAGGAATAAGATCGTACCACAGATCATAAAAAGAAATCGTACCCAAATACAATAATTATTATTTTTAAGCAAAAATTACCAAAACGTCAAAAGGTTAGGTTTAAGTCGACTTTTGGATAAAAATGACCAAATTCGGGGCTTTACGAAAAAGTCGACTTTTGCGTAAAGCTACTTTTAAAAATCGATTATGAAACAGATTTGCTACTTTAAAGGAGACTTTTGAAATTAAAGGAAGTTTTAATTTGATTATGGAACCGGCTGTTAATTAATTTTACAAAAAAAGTTACTTTATAAAAAATAATATTAGTCTATTAAAACATAAAATATCATGGTCAGAAAGTAAAAACATTTATAATTGGCCCAAGAGAGAAGTGCCCTTAATTTTTATGGCCGCCTATTACAAAATTCTTGATATTTTTAAAATGAATAAAATACTGCAAAACAGAGGTTAAGGAACAAAAAAAGCGTGTAATAAAATGTTATCAGGTTTGTTGGGCAAATATGTATATGTGATAAATGATTATTAGCTTGACTTCCATATTTAAATGTAATGTTAATTATAATTAAATAATTATTTATTATCCATTTTAGAAATATCTAGAATTTTTTAATAGGAGGCTATGCATTTAAACTTGGATATAACTTTTAATTCTAAGCAACATTTCCTTATTTCATTAAAAAAAAAATAAGGATACTTACTTGGGCCAATTATAAATGTTCCTACTTTATGAACACCCTGTACATTTTAATTTTTAATAGTCTTATTTATTTTTTTAGGAAGAATAAGTTTTTATTAAGACGTAACTTTTTTTGTAAAATTAATAATAAAAAGTTTTCCATTTGTGGAGAACTTACTCTTTATATTTATATTTATGCCATATAAACTGCTCAAAAGTTGATAAGGAATTTTTAAAAAAACATTTATAATAATAAATTGAACATAAAATGTTTTCATGGAGATTTTTCGCACTCGTCAGAAAAAATGTAAAACGCTTTGTAAACATATTAAACTCTTATTGATCAGAATAATTATTATTTTCCATCGAGTTTTGTGATTATTTATGTTATATTAAAAATTCCTTATCAACTTTTAAGCAGTTTATATATGGCAAGTATTTTCGATATTTTTGTTATAATTATCAAACTGTTGCGGAGTTCAAAAAATATATCTGACACAAATATATTTGTGTCAGATTTAATTTGTGATTATTGTTTTTTTCAATAAAATATATTTTTTATACGTTTATACGTACTTTGTTTATAACTAAAAACTGCTTTAGAGTTTAAAGCAAATGTTTTTGTATTTTCTATGTTATTTGTTTCTTTAAAAACATTATTATTATTATATTATTATAAATATTGGGATAAAAGTATCAATAAGGCCGGGTGACACACTACTTACATAATTTAAATTATGTATCATGTCACCTGGCCATAAAGCATTTGCCACTTAATTATATCCAAATAATTATTTAGATGTAATATCAAAACCTCTAAAGCGGTGATGTGCTTTATCATTAAACTAATAATTGCGATATTTTATTTTTTTTTTTGGTATGTTTTTATTTTGTTTTTATTTTGGTTTTAATAAAGAAAATGTAAATTTCAGATTTGTTTAAATATTGCTCCTTAACCTCCCTTTGATATTTTGAGGTAATGTTACAACATGCTTTAAATAATATTGCTACATGGATTTAAAAGCTATATTGATACAATATTGCAATTTAATCGTTCACGTACTTTTCGACAGTAATATTGAGGCAACATTGCATTAACAACATTTATGCATCATTCGTACCTTGCATTGCAATTTTGCTGCAAGGAAGAATTAGGATTGCTACAACATTGCAGCAATATTGCATTACGGTTTGATGCAACATTACAGATTACAAAGCAATATTGCGTCAACATTGCAGCAATGTTGGTTTGCTCAGTGGGTACTTTAAAGTTGAGATTATTTATAATCCTTAATTCTTAAAATTTTGCTTTCTTTAAATATTTCAACATTTGGTGTCATTCTAGGCTTACCGAGCAGTACCTACTTTGATAACATATTTTTGAGTTATATTGAGGGGTTCAAGCAGAGTTTTACATGCTGATCCCCAGGCTATAATACCATAATTTAGGATTGACTGTACAATTGCATTATACAGGGTGTTATGTAATTAATGTTATATATTAAAATGGGTTGTTCCTTAGGGTCCATAAAGAAGCACCTGAAACTTTTTTTTTCTAAATTCCAAAGTCTAAAAATAATTTATAACAACCTTTATCCTACCAAAAAGTACGCCACTGATCGACTAGGAACTTTAGGTTAATCTGGTGGATTTATTATGTTATGGTTGGTAACCAGTGTTTCCAAAATCTCTTAAAAAAGTTGACAAACATTGTTTAAATTTAGCTTAATTACAAAAATGACAAAATTAACAATGCAAATTGTCAATTTGGCGTTTTTATTAATTGTTGGTTATTTAATTTTTGTACTGAAGGTAAATTCAAACAAAATCTGCCAACTTTTATGACAGAATCTAGTGCATTTCTTTTAAATTTTAGGTTATGTTTTCAAATTGTAAATATCTTAGTGCTTTTGGATTTATTTACACAAATTAAATGTTAAAAGTTTAACCTGTGAACTGATCCCAATTTCATCTGAGTAAACAGAGAAAAAAACTGATGAAAAAATTAATTTTGTGGTTATGGATTTCAAATTTCAAAGGTACTAAATTTTCTAATCATTGCTTAAGCTAATAGCTGGATCAGTAAACAAATACAGAAGGGTATTAGAGCTTTAAGGGCATAAAACTTTTGTATTTATTGAGTTTTTATTTATTTTTTGCAAGAAAAATTATTAGTAACAATTTTTTACACCTGGCAACGCATAGCTACTTTGTTGGTTGGTATCTATGTACTCACAAAATACAGGTGTGCAGAAACAAGTGTGTAACCAGTGGCGTATCACAAAAAATATAAAAAACTTCAAATGCATATTTTTTCTTTATCTTTGGAAAAATGTTTTTTTAAATATTTTTCCTTTATTCCTTATGTCAAAAGGTATTCAGTATTTTAATATATAACATTAATTACATAACACCCTGTATACCATTATTAACATTTTTGTGTCCAATAATAACACGTTTGCATTTACAGTTTTTTAATTGACCTTTAAGACAGCAAAGGCTCGGAATTTTTAGAGTAGTTTTTGTTGCTGGGTTTACGGAGCTTTTGGTGAAGGCTGGGTAGTCTTTGAGTAGTCCAACGTTAGCAGGTTGTTGTCAAGCAAGAGCCTAAGTTTTCTAAGGGCTAACTCTAACTTTTTAAGCACCTCTTCCCATTTTGTACCATTGAACAATACCACCGAGTCATTAGCGTAGCAGATAACCGTAATATCGTCCTCAAGGGCTGTTATAAAGTCATTAAAGTATATGAAGAATAATATCGGGCCAAGGACCGTCCCCTGTGGCACACCGAACTCTACCACTCTCCTATGACTGTATACATTTGGTAAAAATAAATGGAATATATATATTCCATTTATTTTTACCAAAATTTGGTATGTAATTTCTGTTTTTAAAGCCGGGGATAAATCTAATAAAGAAAACTACAGACCCATCGCACTTACCAGCACCTTAAGTAAAATTGTCACTGTGTCACACCGAATTTTCCTTACTAAACTTTATAATATGGGTATAAGAGGTACACCTTTAAACTTTAAAACTTTAAAATCCTACCTTACTAATAGAATACATTCTCTTAAAAGAAAACATGCAATTTCGCTAAAATCAATCGTTTGTAGAGTATTACGCGAATTAGCATTTCAGTGCTTGTTGACTTTTTTCTTCCGTCTATATCGCCGCGATTCGACGTTCCGAATCGTGGCGATGCAAACGGATAAAAAAGAACGAAGTATCTGACCGGCTTAAGAAAAACAAAACGCAATAAACCCATTTTTCAAAACGATATAAATCCAATATTTTCGTCATACATAACAAAAAATAATAACTTAAATTTGGTTTATGTTATACAGAGTTGTGCGGTACTCGAGTACTTGTACTCAAATTTTGTACTTTAAGTAGTTTTTATGTACTCGGTACTCAGTCCAGAGTACATTTTAAACAAGGAACTTGTACTTGTACTTATTTAATTTAAAAATGTAAAAATGGACACGAGTACCTTGGTTGTACTCGAGTACATTGGATGTACTGAAGTACTTTTGTTGTACTCGAGTACTTTTTGTACTCGGCATCTTTGTGTTAAGTTAACATAACCACTACTATATATAGTGGCACTACATAATCAAATTTATCGCCATAATTATAATGCTTTAGGAGCTAAAGTTTGACGGTTCGGCAATATTCGAAATAATTCCTCGATATGGGCAAGTTGTTAAATTTCATTGTGGTGCCCTTCTTTATAGAGATATAACATATTACTAGAGGTAGTGACCTTTTTTATCTCTGGTAGTGCCGTCATAATGTCATATGTAACGGTTTTTTTTTTAAAGATTTTTGAGATTATTCTGCAATACAGAATCTGCATTAGTATTAGTAGGTAATCAAATACAAAATAAGTAAGATTTTAAATATTATTTTGAATTTGATTACCTACTCGATTAAGTTTTTGTTATATTTGGTACGCTTAAAAAATTAGGTTATATTTTTGCATTCAATCTTCCTTTTTTGCAGCCATAAATGCATGTTACTTTAATTTAATTTCGTGCTTGCCGTTAAATAATGTTTGGGCTATTTATTAAATAAAATATATAATAAATTACTTGCATGAATAGGTATACTTATACGTAATAAGGGTTGTACATATGTAAAAGAATAGTTAATCTATTTTAATATTATTTTTTCCTGTTTAAAATCGAAATAATTGGTTATTTGGAAAAAAAATATTCAAATCATAAATAAGTACGTGTATTAAAGAAATATAAAAATGCAGTTTTTTTTAAATATCCCTATAGTGACCTAAACCTTATACTTTGTTTTGTTTAACTTTTATAAAAAGTTGTTATAACAACTTTTTTGCTAGATACTGAAACCTAAATTAGATTTTAGGAGTTTTTGGAAAAGTACTTTGTACTTTGTACTTGTACTTGTAAATACTTTTGGATTTTTTTTGTACTTTGTACTCAAGTACATTTTTTTCAAAGTACTTGTACTTTTACTCGAGTACTTTTTTTTGTACTCGGAACACCTCTGATGTTATATCTCAGATATAATATCTGACCTACAAAAAGTTACCCAAAACGGTTTTCAAAAATATTTAAAACATATCTGGCAGGACATATTCGCGATTTACTCAAAATTTACTGAAAGTGGTTGGATTTATTGAATTTTGTTTGATCGCTTTTTAGTTTGTCAAATTTTTATATGCACTAAAATGTTAAATAATATTACATATTATGTTTTATTCCCAAACAAACCCAGAGAGCCATGCTTTGGGAAAGAAATTAGTCAACTTTTTCCCAACTAAGTTTGGACTACGATATTTTACATTTATTGGGGTTTATTTGGACATATTAATTGTATTTTCATAAAGTTTGACCAAAAATTGACATGTTTTATGCCAAATCATTTTCCAATGCGATAGCACAAAAACTACACAAATATACAGTCCTAGATAGAGTTATTTATTGGCCAACGTCGTTTGTAATGAAGTTTGGTCGAAAATTGGTAAAGCGTTTGTAATTCAGATTGATCGAAACTTGGCAAATACCTAATTGATCAGCATGGAAAAAGAATCGCAATGACGACATATAGTTAATATTTCAAGACCTTCTCTAAAAAAGGCGTCAAAAAGTGCTTGTGTGATAGTTATTACAAAAAAATATAATCATCTGTGCACTAACTAAACGTGTTAAGTTTTAAACGGCTTTAAATTTTGAGTAAGTAATTAAGGTTATGTTTTCAAAGTTTTTAATAAAACATTCAATTATTATACAATTTCTTACTTCTCGAAGATTTTATTCCCTTATTATTTTTGAAGTAATATAAATTTACATTGGTAGTTCTATATTATGTACTTATTTTTTGTTAATTGTTACAGATTTTCATCTTGAAGTTGCAGTGAAGAAAAATAACTGCCTTTTTCTAGGTAAATAGTGTTTATGGGTACTAGGCTTTTACTACAAGCAGGACAATTTAAAAATAAATTTTCTACCTATATGTCACGAAGGAAAAAGAGGATTTATTGGGTTTTAAGATCTATCGTGCTAGAAGCAGTGTTGCCAACCTCTTCGAACATTTTATCGGTAGATTCTTTGAAAATTTTCGGTAGATGATGTTAAAATTTCGGTAGATTTAAATATATGTGTAATTTTTAGTTAAAAAACACAGGTAATAGAAAAATATTTATTAAAAATAAAAAATCTAATAAAAACAATAACATATTTAACTTATGTTAACATAAGTTAACATAAGTTGAATATTTATAAAAAGAAATGTAACAAAAAATAATAAAATTGTAAAAACTGAAAACACAATAAAATTAATAATATACATAAATCAAGATAACAAACGCCGCTTACTTTTGCACAAAGTTGAATGTTCTGTACTTTACCAACCTACACAACAAAAAGCAAGAATAGAAATCTGTTTATATGGAAATTTGTGCTACCGTCGTAGTGCGACTTTTGTACAAATGATGTTGGTAAAAACATGTTTAATCACATACTAGTGAAAAATATATAATACTAGTGTGCAATTATAATATTTTTATGCAATTTAATCTAAAAAAAGTTCTTTATTTAGATTATTGCAAGATTTAGATTTTCGGTAGAATATTGATGTCTATCGGTAGATCGGTAGAATTTTTAAAAAATCGGTAGATCTACCGAAAATTCGGTAGGGATGGCAACACTGGCTAGAAGTGAGCAAGATAATTGCAATTTTTTTATTGAATTTAAAAAATTATTTCTTTTTATTTTTAAAGTTCTTCATAACATAAAGTTACCAATCACAAACTATTTTACAATAAAATCTTAATGTTTAATAAAGCATAATTCTTAATAGCCTGATAGTAATTCTATTTGTATCATAATATTATAAGAAGTATAAAGGTGGATTTAGCCAGCATTTAAAGTAATGTAATGAAACGTAACATAGGTAATTTAATTTAAAAAATTGTGTAACACAATTTGTGTTGACCCGCCAAACAAGAAAAACTCAACCAAGAATACATTTGCACTTAAAGAAATCTATACAGGGTGTCCTGAAATTAGGGGGCCAAACTTAAACAGTGCATTCTTCATAGAAAACAACACTTTTTTGTAAACATGTATCAAAAAATAGTTTTCACTTCCAAAATACGTTTTAAGACTCGTGTTTTTATATTGTTATGTTATAGGTTAGCTACTTTAAATTTGTCGCTGACGATGACGTCGTAGGCAGCGTGAATTTAATTGTCAAAGAAGCCTTCTCAGATGAAGTTTCTTCCAAAATAACGCGCACTGGACGTGCTGGTGATGTGGTGTCCAAAACAAAAATCGTACAAGCCATTCACCGTATGTTTTATGTTTTAATATTATTTCCTAGACAATTTTGTTACTTAAAGTATTTTTAAGAGAGTTTACATGAACAGACGACAACATGGCTCCAAGTGTAGAACACACGACTGAACTTGGTAAACTTAAAAAAGAGTTTTTGATCGAAATTATTCTGTCAAAGAAAATACCAATGGGTGTTATTGTGTCTCCAGAGCTACGCATGTTCATAGAGAACAGTGACCAAGACGATTTTCACGACTCAAGTGATGAAATAGTGAAAAATAAGGTTCCTAACCCTAAAAGTGCATTGGAAGTGTTAACATTGGGGAATGACTTAAAAGTAGCCCAAATTGAACTAAAATATGCAAAAACAATGATAAATCGACTAGAACAAACCGTGAGCGATAAAGCTTCAGATTACAGCCGATTGTGAGGAACTTCAGGTAAAATCTAATAGCTACAAGAGTTTCAAGGTTTCCGTACCAGCAAATGTATCCTCTAAACTATTGGACACTTCCCTTTGGCCCCCTAACATTGCTATAAAAAAAATCATAACTTACAATAGAAATTTTCAAGTAACTACCAGCACAATAAATCAAATTTGATACTTGATGAATGTAAAGATCACAAACTTTTTCATCTTAATATTCAATCAGTCAGGAACAAGGTAAATGAATTAGAGTCTTTTTTAATTGACAAAGAAATCTCCATTATATGCTTAACAGAACACTGGTTGAACAGTGATGAAATTGATCTATTAACATTGATTAACTATATAATGGCCTCATCTTATTCTCGAAGCTTTTCTAAAGGTGGTGGCTCTTTTATTATGGTTAGACCAAATCTAGATTATATATGTCTAAAAACGGTGGAAGACTTATCATCTGAAAAAGATTGTGAACTTTCAAGTATCTATGTATCAACCTTGAATATTGTGGTAATATGTGTTTATAGATCTCCATCAGGTAACTTTGCTTGTTTTTTAGACATTATTGAAAAAGCTTTTGATCAAATTAAAGCAAAAAATGCTATAATAGCAGGAGATTTCAATGTCATATCTTCATCTCGAAGCCTGGCATCACGTCGCGTGCCGGAAAGCTCTTGAAACGTAAAAGTTTAAAGATAAAACCAACAATAATTATAAAAAAAGTGCAAACTAATAAGTGAAACAAACATTTTCATAGAGTTCAAACTAAAATGGTGTAACGGTCATTGAGGAGTGAATGTTGAGTTATATGAATGAGTGCCACCGGTCATTGGAGGCTTTTCACTGGACAGACAGGGGAGGTTAAACAAGAGGGGAGGTGGCCATCCGCAAAAAAAAAAAGCTGATAAGTTACTTTAAGAATATGCATGACCTGATACAAATCTGCAATTTAAATACGGCAGATCCCAGCAAACATTTTCCGTTATTTGTCACCATTAACATTGCCCGTAATTCATTTTATTATACATAACATTTATTTTACTTGAAAATGTTAAAATAACTTTAATATGATTATGTTAAGAACATATTTTACTCTTTAAAAAATGTTGATGGTGATAGGTACCGTTAAAGTGTTTATTGGGATATCTTTAAAACCTATGAAAGGCAATCGGCATGGGCCAATAAATCTGTCAACAACAAATGCGTAAGGCAATCCCAATCGAGACCGAAAATAAACACTAGACTCACAGTATAAACTAACACATTAAAAAAAAAGCCTAATAGCCAAACTCGAGATTTGTAAACATTAGACAACAGAATAATCGCGCTTGTAACTTGTTTAACTAATAAATAAATGCAATGCTTAATTTTGGAATTTAAGAAAAAAAGACAAAACTACCACAAAACGTGCTTGGGACAAAATTTATTAAAAACAACTGACACTTTACCAAGTGCAGGAACTATCTGACCAGGACACGGACAATGACAATAACGAACAAGACAAAGACCTCGACTAGGATACTACACCCCTGCAGCGAAATAACAACTCCCCAACTCCAAATAGTAATCCCAAATGTTTGGAGTAATACTAATCGACTGGTCTAGGGGGATTCCGCGTCGTACTTAGTTTTAAGTCGGCGTAATTGTCCCCCAAAAACCAACTCCCTCCCGTCCTTCATCCATACCCCACCGAGCGTATAGCATAGGCTCGGCAAACCCGGGAAAGGCTATTATAACTATTCGCCTCTCGCTCTCGAGCCCCAAATAGGGGACAGTACGGAACGCAATGGACATTCGCACCCAGCAAACACGGGTGAAGCCGTGCAGTTGCTGGGGAAGAACAAAAATCGGCGTAAGTAAACATAGGCCTGTACGGGGTTCGAGAGTCAAGAGGAAATGGGGCTGGTTATACGTCTCTTTTACTCATACTCATACTCAATAGCAGGAGATTTCAATGTCCAATTTAATAAATCCAACAAAGAAACCACTCGACTACGCGACTTACTGGCTTCGTTCAATTTTAAGCAAATTATAACTTCAGAAACTAGAGAAAAAAACTGTATAGATAACATTTTCATAAATTTTAACAAAGATACATGCTTTGCGGGTTCATTCGAAACTAACTTGTCGGATCACTACGGACAGTTATTAAACTTTGTACCCCCTGCTGTTATTGCTGAAAATAAACTATGCCAAAAACTTTGCAGGCCCATCACAAAAATAGGAAAGAACATATTTTTTAACGCAATCTCAACAATTTCTTGGGACTTGAGAGCTCATTTCTTGAAGCTTTTCCAGAGAAACTTTACAACAATAAACCCAACTTTACATACAATCAAAGCTGGTTCAATCAAAGCATAAAGAATATGAGGAATCAACTATCTTTCCTAAGCGAACTCTGCAAAATGCATCCAAATAATAATTTTATCAAAACTCAAAAAAATCTATTTCGCAAAAAATATCAAACCGCAATAAAAGAAGCTAAAATTGAATGTAATGACAATTTAATTAAAAACTCAAACTCATCTATAAAAACTATGTGGGAAATCATAAATGACAAAAGAAAAAATTGCAAAATACCAACTAAACATAATATCTCTCCAAATAAATTTAACAACCATTTTGTAAGTATAGCTGAATCTTTAATAAAAAACTTATCTCAAAAACCTCCAATAATATTACCAATATTAATTTAAACCTAAACATAAAAACTAACTTTATTTTTTCATTAAGAACTTATAACACTGTTAGAGATGTAATAATAGTTATTTACGTGTCAAGCTTTGTAAATGAATCTTTACGGGCGAGCTGGGAGTTTGTGGGGTGAGCGATGCAGGAGCGAACCCCATAATTCAGTGAGCCTAGTAAAGATTAATTGCAAAGCGTGACACGTACAAACTTTTATTTTCACCTTAAGACAACGATTTTCAAATTTAAAATTTCAATTAATGTGTCAAATGTCATTTCATTTCATAAATTGCTTTTCTATAGGCCTGTAAAACTTTACAGGTCTTTTATACAAGCCCGTAAAATATTACAGGTCTGTTCCCATAATGTATCGTTTACTTGGATACAAAAACAACAAAATTAACCTATAAAATGTCATTTACTAAGAAGGTGGAAATAAAATCATTAAAAAACTCAAATTCTCAAGACAAATATGGACTAAGTGTAAACCTTATTAAGGGAATATGTAACCTCATTGTAATACCCTTAACTAAAGTAATAAATCATTTTATAACAAGAAACATATTCCCTAACACATTAAAAGAGGCATTAGTGATACCAATTTTCAAAAAAGGCGATACCAATGACTTAAACAATTACAGACCTATCTCATTATTGCCAATTTTCTCTAAAATATATGAAAAGATACTAGCTAGTCAAATAGTAAATTACTTTGAGGATAACAATGTTTTTTATGCTAAACAATTTGGTTTTAGAAGGAGTAGGAACACCACCCAGGCTGTACTAGAGCTAGTTAACAAAATAACAAACTGCTTTGAACAGCATAAACACTTAATTGCAGTCTTTTGCGACCTATCCAAGGCTTTTGATTGTGTTCATCATGAAATACTATTAAAAAAGATGCAGTGCTATAATTTTTTAGAGTAGTTGCTCTTTTAAACTTGTTAGATAGAACCCAACAAGTTAGGGTCGATGGAGTTAAATCCGAAAGGGGTATGATCAACTATGGTGTACCTCAAGGATCAGTCCTAGGGCCCATTTTATTTTTAATAAATATAAACGATCTGCCCAACCTTAATTCCTTAGGTGATCATATCCTTTTTGCTGATGACACTACTATCACTGTAAGTAACACTGATTTGGAAGCCTTGGTGATTCAATCTAACGATGTACAGTCAGGTGCTTCTGACTGGTTCTATGAGAACAAATTAACCTTAAATGACAACAAAACAGTTCATATGCATTTCTCTCTTAACAGAAAAACTACAGACAAGTTTAAATTTAGCGATAACAAAAAATTTTTGGGAGTTGTGATTGATACAAAGCTTAAATGGGATGCCCATATTGACTCTGTTTCCAGTAAGCTCACAAAAAACATATATCTCCTAAGAAACCTGGCAAAATCGGTTTCCATACTAACACTTAAGGCGGCCTATTTCTCTCTCTGCCACAGCCTGATTTCATACTCAATTTCGGTTTGGAGCCAGGCGGCAGAGTGGGGTAGAGTGTTTGCTTTACAACGCAAGGCCATACGTGTTGTTGGTGGACTAGGGTACACTGAAGACTGCAGGTCCAAATTTTCGGAACTGAACATACTTACCCTTCCGGGAATATATATTTTGGAAGTATTGGTTTACGCAAAAACCAAACTTGACAGTTTCAGTGTGCACGAACATCACTACAACACAAGAACAAAAAATAACTTAATTTTGCCAGGTTTTAGGCTGTCAAAATCGCAAAAGACATTGAAATTTCTTGCTCCTAAATATTATAACAAATTACCTGAAACAATAAAAAAACTAAAACCAAACTCATACAAAGCTTTACTAAAATCATTTTTGATTTCAAAGTCTTCCTATTCATATGATGAATTCCTAAACTGTGATATGACTGTGATATAATATTATTGTAACTTGTATTAATTTTTTACCCAAATTGTACCTGTCTTTATTTCTACCTACCTTTATGTTTATATTAGTGACAATTGTAAATACTATGTATGTTAACAGGAAATAAATTTATTATTATTATTATTAACATGATAAATTTCCTCCTCCAGGGGCTTTAGAATTCCAGAGGTCCTTTGACGTGGCCTTAAACAACGCGAAGCAACGGGTCCGAAATCAAAAAAAAGCCTTATTGCAAAAAAACAATTAAATCACTGCTTGGGATTCAACATAAAAAAAACAATATTTTTTCCAATTTTGATTATTTTAAATATTTTTTATTTATGTACATTTGTTTTTTTAAATTTTATTTTTGACCACTGTTCCAGTATTGGAACATACTGTTTTATTTTTTTATTATAATTAAAAAATATAAATACAAATTTTTTTATTTGTTTTATAAAAAGCGTTTTCAAATACTCTCCAAAAAGTTAATAGATAGATTAATAGATTTTAATATAAATAAGTGTCAGAGTTTCGAAAAGAATTTCCCGACGCAAAAAAGACTGTTGTAAACAATTTTTAAAATACCAAAAACCTAATTATCTGGGTTTTATTTTGTTAATTTTTTTGCCATTTTAACTGTGTTACTTTCTTCAAAAATAAATTGTGTGAAAACAATCTAAAAATTAATTTCATTATTTGCATAATTGTAATTTTGTACTTTTCTAATGTTGGTGCTCCCTAAATATCTTTTAGGTAATTTTAAATTATTTGTTTTATAAAACAAATAATTTAAGATTGTCTAAAAGATATTAAGGTAACACCAACATTAGAAAAGTACAAAATTACGTTTTAAAATACACTAATTATGCATTAAATGCAAATTATCTGTGATATTTTGTGTTGTATGCCATTTTCAATAAAATAACAATAATAGTAATAATTGAGCGAAGTAAAAAAGACCTTACGATGGAAATACATGAATTCTTTTTTTTTGTTTAACAGTACCATATTTTTCCTTCATTTCCTGAAAAAATTAGAATTGTTCATTTATTATTAATGATTTTATAAAATTATTGCGTTTTAAAGCAAAAATCCCCTATATGAAAAACTGTAAGTAATAATCGAGCGAAGTAAAAAAGACCTTATATGATGAAAATACATGATTTCCTTTTTTTTTGTTTAAAAGTAACTTATGTTCTCTATATTTTCTCAAAAAATTATACTTTATAGATTAATATTAATTTTAAAAAATTAATACATTAAAGGCAAATATACTCTATCTGAAAAACTTCTCGTTGTGTATTTACATGTATTTTCATCCTAAGGTCTTTTTTACTTCGCTCGATTATTATTCTAGAAGGAAATAAGTTAGGACATTCAAATTTGGCATACATTTTTTTTATATTTTTTAAAAAGAAATGAGGGGGCGGCACGATTAAAATTTCGACATCGGTCAAATAAGAACCACCCTAATGCTTATATCCTGAAATACTAATGGTCAATTTTCATATAACTTGTTCCGATGCTGTATCCACTTATTTTTGTGAAAACTAATTTATTTTTAGTGTAATAAGCATGTAGCATTCCAAGGTAATGGGGACTTAAATTATGACAACCCTAATCTATTAATTTTTTCCTAAAATGCAGGCTTTATGTTGCAAATGTCACGTAAGTTACCGGTCACCAACTGCAATATCCTAACATCGATGAATATTTCAACAAAATGGCCGTTCAAACAACTAATGTTAGTGCTTGATTAACTAAATAGACTTAAGATTGACAAAAAATTATTTTATCCGAAATCGGCAGTAAAGTAGTCAACAATCGTAAATTAAAATAAATCGGCAGTAAAGTTCTACTTTACTGCCGATTTCGGATAAAATAATTTTTCGTCAATCTCAAGTCTATTTTTAGTTAATCAAGCACTAACATTAGTTGTTTCAACAGCCATTTTGTTAAAATATTCATCAATGTTAGGATATTACTTATTTACTAACTCTAAAATTTAAAGTTATTTAATAAACTATTTGACATTAAATGTTATGCAATAAGGAACCAACCGACAATTTACGAAAAAACGAGTTAATTGCATTATACATAGTCAAATATTGTCTTCCCCCGATTTGCAATAGCGATCCAAAGATCTGGCACTCTAGCGCCATTTGGCGGACGATAGAACTTACTTGCATAGCTAAAACTATTTCGATTGTAATTTAAGTGAAGTTCCAAAGAAACTTGGTTCCCTTTTGCTAATTCTGAGATGTGTTGGTTCCCTTTTGCGAATTTCCCACGTGTTTCACGGCGTTCTCTGTTTATTGTTGTTGCCGGCATATTCGTTGTTGTGCAGTAGTGCTGGTCAACTGGTATATTATTTTTTTTTAATGTTTAAACAAATAGTGTCTTAACGTGTACTACTGATATTAGAAAACACAAAGTTAGTAGCGAAGACATCATCAGAAGACGTATATTACATATGTAATACCCATGAAAGTCAGGTACGTTTTTACCTCAAACTCTATTTTTGAAAAAAGGATTTGTTTTACGGTTTTTATTGTATTTAGTGAAAAAACCTTTTTTCTAAGTCTTGTAAAATATAGTAATAAATATTTGAAGATAATACAAGGTGTTTTTATTAGTTACAAAAAATAAAAATAAAACTTGGATCCTTTTCAGAAACTTACTGATGGTTCCTTAAATCCGCCAGTATACTTTCCACTATAGTGGAAATATATATATATATACAGGGTGTCCTGAAATTAGTGCACCATACTTTAACAGCAGATTCTACATGCAAAAATAAGAAAAAAAGTCCCTATAAACATAGGTCAAGAAATGCCTCTTAAGGGAGCTACAGCCCCCAAAAGGAAAGCCCCTGAAGATGGTTTTTATTTAATATCTCCAAAACCGTTAAAGATAGAAAAGTGAAATTTAGGGAATTAATTAAACTTTTTATGACCAATAAGACGTAACAATAACAATTTAAAAAATTTCATGAGGTTTGGGTCAGATTGATAGGAAGTGGGGTTAAAACCACCTTAACTTTTTTGTACGTATCTTGTACTAGAATTTAATGTCAGATTATGAAATTTTGGAGTTTTGCTCATAAAAAAGGTCATCTTGTTGAACTTCGTTAACATACACCGTTTTCGCTTAAAATCGATTTGAAAATTATTTTACATGGCATAAAAATTCACAATTAAATCACAACCATAGAAATGGACTCGCGTGGTCCTTGGAATACGACTGCCATGTTTAGGAAAAAATATAATAATTCAAGACAGGTGACAGTTTCATGTAGTAAGTGACAGGGTGTTTCTACTTTTTTATAAATATTAGATAAAAACCATATTCAGGGGCTCCCCTTTCGGGGGCTGTAGCTCCCTTAGGAGGCATTTCTCGATCTATATTTATAGGGATTTTTTTTCTTATTTTTGCACGTAGAATCTGCTGTTAAAGTATGGTGCACTAATTTCGGAACACCCTGTATATATATATATATATATATATATATATATATATATATATATTAGGGTGTTCCTTATTTAGGGGTCGGAAAAAATTTAACAGAGACGCCCCCCAAATCGGTTCCAAATCATAAAAAAAAAATTCCTGCAAAATTTTAGGTCAATCGGTCAAAGGGAACACGTGCCCCACAGGGGTTTTTTAATAAATAATTGAGAAAATTCGGAAGGCTGATATAACTCCGAAACGGTCCATCGTAGGAAAAAAAAGTGTATATAAATTTTATGTGTTTTTTTTAGATAAACAACTTTGGTAATAACAGTCCTGCGTTAAAAAAATTTATTCGGGGTCAAAACGCGATAAAACGCTTTTTTGTGTACTTTAGCGCTACCTACTTTTTCTGTCCTAGAGCATCGAGCCAATGACATAAATTGTAGGGGACAATGCACCCTACATTTTTTGTTGACAAAGTTTTTTTCTTAAACTAACCGATTTTGAAAAAAATTAAATCCAAAACTTTTTGAGTTTTCACTAAAAACACGTTGTGCTCCGAAACTACGAAACGGTTTATCGTAGGAAAAAAAAGTTAAAATATATTTTGTAGTTTTTTTCAAGCTAATCAACTTTCCTAATGCCTTTGTCACAATAGTGTTAATGTTAATGGTAATGTTAATAAAGCATAGACAAATGCGTGTATCAACGTAACCATCAACATTACCATCATTGTGAACGGATACACGCATATTTCTATGCTTTGGGTATTAACATTAACATTACTATTAACATTAACACTATTGTGAGGTATAATAATAGTGCTGCGTTAATAAAAAATCGAGTTCAAAAAGCGATACAACGCTTTTTTTGGTACTTTGGCCCTACCTACTTCTGAAATTTTTTGTTCTAGAGCATCGACTCAATAACATAAATTGTAGGGACTACATTTTTTGATTAAAATTTTTTTTCTAAATCTTATCGTGCGTACGTGTTAGTTTTGACGGATTAATCTTAAATTTTGCAAGATTTTTTTTGCGTGAATCATTGTGTCCTTATAACTGCGTTATCCTACTCCGGATTAAGGAGAAAACTCAATTTTTGTTTTTTTATATTTTAGTTTTCACAAAAACGTTAAGATTTAGAAAATAATTTTTAATCAAAAAATGTAGTCCCTACAATTTATGTTATTGAGTCGATGCTCTAGAACAAAAAATTTCAGAAGTAGGTAGGGCCAAAGTACCAAAAAAAGCGTTGTATCGCTTTTTGAACTCGATTTTTTTTTAACGCAGCACTATTATTATACCTCACAATAGTGTTAATGTTAATAGTAATGTTAATGTTAATACCCAAAGCATAGAAATATGCGTGTATCCGTTCACAATGATGGTAATGTTGATGGTTACGTTGATATACGCATTTGTCTATGCTTTATTAACATTATCACTATTGTCACAAAGGCATTAGGAAAGTTGATTAGCTTGAAAAAAACTACAAAATATATTTTAACTTTTTTTTCCTACGATAAACCGTTTCGTAGTTTCGGAGCACAACGTGTTTTTAGTGAAAACTCAAAAAGTTTTGGATTTAATTTTTTTCAAAATCCGTTAGTTTAAGAAAAAAATTTTGTCAACAAAAAATGTAGGGTACATTGTCCCCTACAATTTATGTCATTGGGTCGATGCTCTAGGACATAAAATTCAAAAAGTAGGTAGCGCTAAAGTACACAAAAAAGCGTTTTATCGCGTTTTGACCACGAATAAATTTTTTTAACGCAGGACTGTTATTACGAAAGTTGTTTATTTAAAAAAAACACATAAAATTTATATACACTTTTTTTTTCCTACGATGGACCGTTTTGGAGTTATATCAGCCTTCCAAATTTTCTCAATTATTTATTAAAAAACCCCTGTGGGGCACGTGTTCCCTTTGACCGATTGACCTAAAATTTTGCAGGAATTTTTTTTTTATGATTTGGAACCGATTTGTGGGGCGCCTCTGTTAAATTTTTTCCGACCCCTAAATAAGGAACACCCTAATATATATATATATAACACCCTAATATATATATATATATATATATATTAGGGTGTCCCAAAAAAAAGAATATTTTTTTTCTCTCGTCTCTTGTGAAAATATGATGGTTTGTCATGTTTTAAGAGCCCTGTCAAAAGATCAGCACCATTAAAAAATTTTTAGGGGTCGCTCAATATTTTTAAAAATTACCAAAATCGTCAAAAATTGGATTTTTTTTAATTCTAATTTTTTTTCTCGTTCCGATATTATTTTTTAATTTAAAAATAATAATGATTCTGAAAATTTCAAATTGATATTTTAGTTTCGCTCAAGATTTTTTAACTTTCAAAGTAGAGTAGGTATTTTGAATGTTTTCGAGCGACCTCTGAATATAAATATCAACGAACTTTTAGCGACCTTTACAAATCAAAATATTGATTTGAAATTTACAGAATTTTTATTATTTTCAACCTAAAAAATAATATCGAGACGAGAAAAAGAATTAAAATAAATCAAAAATTCAATTTTTGACGATTTTGAAAATTTTTAAAAATCTTGAGCGACCCCTACAAAATTTTTAATCGAGCTGATATTTTGAAAGGGCTCTTACAGCATGATAAACTAACATATTTTTACAATAGACAATAAAAAAAAATATATTCTTTTTTTTGGGACACCCTAATATATATATATATACTTTATACTTTATAGTGGAAATATATATATATATATATATATATATATACTTTCCACTATAGTGGAAAACTTTAATAAAAATTCTAGCTTTGACGAGTTATTAGGCGATATTTATGGCACGCCGCGGTATTTGCACGATCTACGCGGCCAAAATTATTTTTATGCTTAATTGGTATCTAAATAACGTAAATAAATAAAAAAAGTTATTTTTACAACAAAATTATGTTTTTTACAAAAAAATATATATATTTCCAAAAAATACAATTTTTTAGGTCGGTAAAAAGGAAGAAAAGCATGACTTTCTTTGTCGTTCTCTGATGAATTTTTTGATATATTGGATTCTGCACATACAAACATTGCCAAGGTTTTAGGCAAAAGTGTTTTTGCTTTTTTTTTTACAGTTTGCATGCTACTTAGTATAGTATCTGAACTAAGTAGAAGGCAGTTAAAAATATCCTGATTACAATTTACCCTGGAAAATTTTCTCACAAAATCTTGCCGGTATTATAAAAATTAGAATGAAGTTCTTCCGTTTTTTTCCTTCGAACAACTTGGATGGTCGACCTGGCCGTTTTTGTGAAGTCTTAACAAAAGGTATTTTAAAAGTACCTTCCAGCCAAGGCCGATTGTATTTTATAAAATTATCTTCTTTATGAGCTTTGGTCCTTATTAAATTTCTGATTTGAAATTGGCCAAAAACTAAAAATTTGGTCTTCATTATAACCTTCACATGACATACTCCCTAAAAATGAATTAGTCAAAAATGACTAATAATTAGACAATTATTGTCATAGCGAAAAAACATCCACTAATAATTCTCGTCAATAGCAATTTGTATCCCACATTCTGCAGTCAATTTCCATGTCAAATTGTCCCCTGAATCCGAAAATGTCGTCAAAAGTTAGAAAAGTATAACATTTTTTGAGAATAGTCAATTTTCCATATAATGGAATTGACTATATCTTGCTGCTCTACTTTTATGATTTTTGACGGTATTTTCGGAATCAAGAGACAATTTTACTTAAAAATTGGCTGTTAAATGTTGGGGAACATAGTATATGTGAAAAAGCAGCCGCTAATAACTGTGGTAATTAGTCATTTTTGACTAATTCATTTTTAGAGAGTAAGTTGATCTTTTAGATAGTTTAATTTGGCATCTAAATCTTTCTTCATGAGGGCAAACAAGTATTGTCGGGTCACAATCATTACTTCTGATACACCCTCTGAGCCTAAAACAAACATACACTATGTTAAAAGTCGCTAACAAATATTTAAAATTTTATACGAAATTTCGCTAAATATCTTTAATCCCTCAAAACTGTATTTATCCGGATGTTTCCGGAGATGTTTTTGATAGTAGTTATAAGGAAAAAGATCAAATAATGACCTATAATAATAACCATAGCCCGATCTACCCCGATACATAAACAAAAACACTAGTAAAGAAAAAATATTGAAGGAAATCACGGCACGAAAATAAGTATTTTCATTATAAAAAAAATAATGTTGTTTAATAGTAGATCATGGCTTAATCAATGTTGTTTGTAAGTTTCTTACCTTGTCCATCAGAATGCATCACTTTCAATTCGTAAGAAGAACTTGATAACATAAAAATTCACTTTGGAAGTTTGATGATTAGAAAAGCGCCAAGAACAGATACGTACACTATGTAAAACTATCAAATTTAGACTGGCGCTACGGGTGCGGGGTGCGCGGTAGCAGGTAGATTGAGTAACCGAATAGTTCCCGGGTTCGTACTCTCTTGGAACTCGTTTATACGAATGTTATTGTAATTTTGATATTGGGACTTTTTGCCGCGTAGATCGTGCAAATACCTGTATGGTATGCAAAGGGCTATAGACCCATCAGACTATCCTTTCTCTTCTCGTATTCGTAATGTATTTTTTAATATATGAATAAAAACAACACTGTTTTAAAGTTTCACTAATTTATTTATGTTTTTAATGATTAACAATTGTTTCGCTACACAGTAGCTTCTTCAGAATGGGTACATATTTTATCAAGTGGCGGTATTTAAATTAACAAATGGCAGGTAATTTGAGAAATTAAATGTTGTATAAACATTATACCTGAAGGTATTAATAAAACTTACATAATTTTGGAAAAACTAAGGGTTTGGAAAGTCCAATCTAATATAATATTATAATATTAATAAATATTATTTTTTAGTACTACAACTATAGACTGTAAAATAAATTTAGCAGAGGCGAGCTGTTAGTTTCAATTTGGTCATTAAGAACAATATCAGATTTTTTCTTTAGTTTATCAATTTCCAAAGACTCTAGAAGATTTAGTTTGGTACCTTTATTGGCTACATGTAATATTTTAAAGTTATCATCAAATGTGTGGTTCTCTTGTAAATGGTTAGCGTATGAAGAATCCTGTTTAAGGTTTATATAGGATATCTTATGTTCTTTAATTCGTGTATTAAAATTTCTACCCGTTTGGCCTATATATGTTTTCGGACAGTCTCTGCAGGTTAGTTGGTAAACGCCGGATTTTGAAGATTTTGATGTTTTATCTTTGTTGTTTTTGATAAACTTAATAAGATTGTTGTTGGTTTTAATTGATAAAATATGTACCAATTCTGAAAAAGCTACTGTGTAGCGAAACAATTGTTAATCATTAAAAACATAAATAAATTAGTGAAACTTTAAAACAGTGTTGTTTTTATTCATATATTAATAATATGGAGTTTCATCAAGTAAAGGTCGAAACAATCAACAATTTAAAACAAACAGTTACAAGTTTTTTGACCCTATGGTATTCTAAACTTTTATTAAGAAGCAAAATTACCACCCAAAACATTTGGTTTTACAACAAGTGCCAAAAAAATAATGTGATACCCAAGTACATCAAACTGAAGACACAGAATAGCAGCCCGTCAGCTACAAAAGGACAAACTTATGGAATGAGAAAATGGCTCCAACTTGACAAGAAAGCACAGTACAAAAAACGAGATATCTACAACATATACATCAAGGTGATACATTCTGAACTAACTTTTAGACTTAATAGAGTTGAATTTGACATCATTGATTACAATATCAGAGATAAAATTAACAATATTATTCACAAAAAATTTCTAAGACAAAGAAACAAAATTAATTCGTTATTAAAATCAAAACACACCCCAGTAGAAACAAACTATTCACAACACACTTTTTATGACAGATTTATTAATCTTACAGAAACTCAATTTAACAACAACGAAATTACATTAACACAATATAAATACACACATAACCCCCAAACATCTAGAAAACTTAGGAATAGAAATAGAATTAGCCCTAAATAAGAAATAAGAAAATAATAAAAACTATAAATCGATAGCATCACAATTAATTACTAAGAAATTACATATACCAAAAAAAAAATAATACCTTAGAACATTTTACAGCTAAAGCTGTTAGATCAAAAAGCCAAGATATAATTTTCACGAGAGCAGATAAAGGCCAAATAGTTATAGCGATCAACAAAAGTGAATATTTAGAAAAAACTAATAATTTCCTTACAACAGATAATTATACGATTTTAACTAAAGTCCCGACAAAAAAATTTAATAATGAAATCAGACACATTATAAAAAACTCTTAAAAGTTAATGTATTCTTTAATTAAATTACATAAGAAGGATTTATCCATTAGACCCGTAGATCTTTCTATACAGCACCATCAACTAAAATATCTAAGAAACTTATTAATTTAATTACCACATACTGTAACTTCAAACCTAAATTTACTATAAAAAAAATTCGTACGAATTAATTAAAAATATTAAAGACATCCCATTACCTGATAACGCCAAATTTATTTCTTTTGATATTACTAATTTATTCCCTAATGTACCCCCTATTGAAACACTTAAAATAATACAAAATCTTCTAGACCTAAACAATACTAACCCAGTTATTAAAAACGACATCATAAACACACTAGAAACATGTTTAAAACAAAATTACTTTCAATTTAACAATAAAATATATACGAGTCATAATGGCCTAATCATGGGTAATCCTCTTAGACCATTGTTAGCGGATATCTTTGCGAACCAATTGGAGATAATTATACACAAACATCCATATATTGATCATATCCTATATTGGTACCGATATGTAGACGATATCCTAACGTGTTTTACAGGTACAAAACGACAACTAAACATTTTCTTGAATTTTATAAATAACTTACACCCGAACATTAAATTCACAATGGAAGAAGAAATAAATAACTCTATTAATTATTTAGATATATATATATATTAGGGTGTCCGTTATTTCCCAAATTGATTTTTTCTTGGCTATCGCCCCCTAAAATTTTAGTTTATAGCCTAAAAAAAAATATCCAACATAGATATGCTCTTAATTCCTGAATTAAACCGTGCCGAAATCGTGTTACTTTTCCCATTTAATTATTAACATGGGATTTTTTGACTTTTTACTTTTAATTTTTTTCTCAGGAACAAATAAGTGGAAAAATCTACTCATCGAATATTCTGATAGGAAATTTAACGCTCTACAAAAAAGTCCTCTTATAAATTTTCGATTAAGTCACTCCGTTAAAAGTTATTCACCGTTAAACTTATATTTCATATCAATTTTGTAATATTTCAAATTTTATTCTAATTTTTGCGTTTTGTCACGGTAAAATCGTTAAAAGAAAAGATTAAAATTGTATTAAACAGAGTACTGATGATTATTTATGTGGATTTTATGGCTTGAACTGAAAGTTTAAGCAAATTAATTATTTTTCGAAATTTAAAAGAAATAACGTCCGTATTTGTAGTAAATTCAAAATTCAATTTATCCAGAGTAAATTTTAGTATTTGAATCAATATTTTGTACTGACTTAGTGAATTTTATCCCAATTAACTGAAAAATATAAGTGAAATGGGAATTTATCTTCAAACTTTCACTATTTCGCCTACTGCCATCTATGTGAAGCACAATTACTACTTCATCAAATCTAACCTCTTATAGTAGATACACAATCTATTTTACTTCAACATATTTTGATTTGTCATTCCTGTCACAAAGAATACTACAATGGATTTACGAAATCCTATGGTATTTTTTGGTGAACCAACTGACTCTATCAGTGGTAATAAACTACCGACAAATAAGCAAGTGCTAAGATTATTATTTTATCATAGTAGAGTATCTAAAAAAACACTTGCAGAAAGCTACCGACTCGTTGTTGATGAAGTGTCAAAATTTTGGAGTAAGGCAGGCATTCCAGTGCAATACAATGCAAGATGTGTAGCGAAATTAGAAAAACTTTACACCAATTACAAAAATGCACAAAAAAGTACAAATTCATCAGATGTCGTGAAAGAGTTTTCAGAATATTTAGATAAGTTATTTGATATTACACATGGTGATGCTCAAAATACAGTCAGTAATGACGTCTTGAAATTTTTAGACGATCAAAAGACGGTGAGAAAATATCATTTATACATTAATAAACGAGACAAAGATTCCATCGAGTCGATTGGTAAGTTGCTGCTAAAATATAAGTTATAATTAAATTACAATTATTAAGACTTGAAAAAAAAATACTGTATACTTATAAGTAATTAGTAAAATATTTCTTGATTAATTTATGGTATAACTTATTCTAGAAAACCCTATTTTTGAAAAAGACGACGATATCGCGGTGGTCCAATCTATTGATGAAGACGAAATTTGTGTAAACTACGGTGATTCTACAATTACCAATAATCGCTCAACGTCGGGTAACTTATCAAAGTTTTTATTTAAACAAGATTTTTATTTACTCGATAAGAGTAATATAGTAATAATTGTTTTTTATTTATGTTAGATCTGACGTTACCTTCGAGTTCAAAAAGCTTAAGCGAGCAGATTTTGAGCGGTGAAACAACGTCTACGTCTCAGCAAAGCACATCATCAACGTTCGAATTAGAAGGACGCAACTACGAACCAAAACATGAAAGATATGATGAATGATAAATATTCTCACTGAAGCTGTCGTTGCGACGTTAGATAGTTGCAGAATTTCCTATAGGAATTCTGTACGAGTGATATCATCAATAGCAACAGCTCTTGGGGTTGATACCACTGATTTAATCCTTAATAAGACTTCATTTAATGAATACAGATCAAAAATCCGCCAGGATGCTGCTGAAAAAATGAAAAAAAGGTTTGGTGACATTGATGTTGGTCCAGCGGTTATCCATTGAGATGAAAAATGGATACCTGATGGTTTATCCTGTGAAAAAGTTGACTGGGTTCCGATAATAGTGAGAAGTACTACTACTGAAAAAATTTTAAACGTGCCTGCACTACCAGATGGAAAAGGATTGACTCAGGCAGAAGCAATTTTTACAGCAATTCAAGATTGGGGAATTACTGAAAACATTAAAGCAATCTGTTGTGACACTACCGCTTCAAATCTTGGCTGTCGGAATGGAGCGGCGATTCACCTGGAACAAATGTTACAAACCGACCTTTTAGGCACAGAGGGACCAAATGTTAAATTATTTAAGAGCTTTCAAGAAAGTTGGAGTACAGTTGATCAAAGCACGTATAAAAATGGATTAGTTGGTAATAAAATTCCTCGAAAATTGTTAGGTATGGTTGATGAAACGAATAATAAAATTAAAAATTTTCTGAGTACGATATTGCCTCGTGATGACTATAAGGAGCTCTTAGAGCTATGCCAAATATTTCTTGGTACTATGGATGCCGAAAAAGTTAAATTTTACAAGCCAGGAGCATATCATCACGCCCGCTGGATGTCTAAGGCGATTTATTCACTCAAAATTTACATTTTCCGAGATATTATTGAATTAGATGATAACACAAAAAAAATTCTTCTGGATATTTGCTTATTTATTGTATTCATTTATGTGCCATTTTGGTTTGAAGCACCTCTAGCGGCGTTGGCTCCAAATCAAGATTTGATGTTCTTGATAGCTGTGTTTCAATATAAGACGATTGACAAACAAATATCTGAAGCTGTTTTACATAAATTCAAAAACCATCTCTGGTATTTAAATAGTGAGACAGCTGCTTTTTCATTTTTTGATCCAAACATATCTACTTCCATTAAACGTAAGATGATCGAGGCCTTAAAAAAAATGAAAATGACGATTTTGATTCGTTCAAGCGCTATGGAATAAATACTATTAGTGAAATTGCAAGTTTACAGAAAAAAGACCTCGATTACTTTATAAATTCAAATTCGTTGCGATTGTTTGATAGATTCAATATTAGTGGAGATTTTTTGAAGTTGGATGTTGACACGTGGGCTAACAATGATAATTATTTGGAGGGTTTAAGGATTGTTAATAATCTACAAGTCATTAATGATGTCGCCGAAAGAGCTGTGAAATTAACCCAAGAATATATTAATATTTTAACAACACGAGAAGACCAAAAACAATACTTAATACAGGTTGTGAGTGAGTACAAATCAAAATATCCCAATGCGACTAAAGCTTGCCTAACGAAAGAGTTGTAAACGAAGTAAAAATGACAATAAACCAACTGATAATGTGATTGACAGTATAATTTTATATTTTTATCCCACAATGTCCATTTTTAGGTCCATCTGTGTGAAGAAAGGAATATTATTTCCTTTAACATCATCAGTACTCTGTTTAATACAATTTCAATCTTTTTAAACGCAAAAATTAGAATTAAATTTGAAATATTACAAAATTGATATGAAATATAAGTTTAACGGTGAATAACTTTTAACGGAGTGACTTAATCAAAAATTTATAAGAGGACTTTTTTGTAGAGCGTTAAATTTCCTATCAGAATATTCGATGAGTAGATTTTTCCACCTATTTGTTCCTGAGAAAAAAAATTAAAAGTAAAAAGTCAAAAAATCCCATGTTAATTAAATGGGAAAAGTAACACGATTTCGGCACGGTTTAATTCAGGAATTAAGAGCATATCTATGTTGGATATTTTTTTTTAGGCTATAAACTAAAATTTTAGGGGTCGATAGCCAAGAAGAAATCAATTTGGGAAATAACGGACACCCTAATATAAATATATATATATATATATATATATATATATATATATATATATATATATATATATATATATATATATATATATATATATATATATATATATTATATAACAATCCAAAAAAATAATAGACACCACACATTCAAAATTTTTCATAAACCCAGCTACACTGATATAGTTATACATAAAAGCTCTTTTCACCCCCTTTTCACACAAAATAGCCGCATTTAACTCTATGGTCCACAGACTCTTAAACGTTCCATTATCAGAAAAAGATTATAATTACGAATTAAACATAATTAAACAAATAGCAGTTAACAACGGCTATGATGCACAACTAATTAACAAAATCTTAAACCACAAAAAACAAAAAAAAGCTATCAACAACGTTTTTCCAACATCTAAGATTACCATGAATACATATAATAGTTGTACATATCTAGGTGCTAAGATGAGACATGTATCTAATTTCTTTAATAAAATCAATAGTAATTTAGCATTTAAAATCAACAACAATCTTAGTAAGTTTATCAAAAACAACACAGATAAAACATCAAAATCCTGCGTTTATCAACTAACCTGCAGAGACTGTCCGAAAACATATATAGGCCAAACGGGTAGAAATTTTAATACACGAATTAAAGAACATAAGATATCCTATATATTATAATATAATAATGTAATATATATATAATATAATATTTTAAAGTTATCATCAAATGTGTTTAAGGTTTATATAGTATATAAACCTTAAATAGGATTCTTCATACGCTAACCATTTAATACAAGAGAACCACACATTTGATGATAACTTTAAAATATTACATGTAGCCAATAAAGGTACCAAACAAAATCTTCTAGAGTCTTTGGAAATTAATAAACTAAAGAAAAAATCTGAAATTGTTCTTAATGAGCAAATTGAACAGCTCGCCTCTGCTAAATTTATTTTAGAGTGTATACTTGTAGTACTAAAAAATAATATTTATTAATATTATATAAGATTGGACTTTCCAAACCCTTAGTTTTTCCAAAATTATGTAAGTTTTATTAATACCTTCAGGTATAATGTTTATATAACATTTAATTTCTCAAATTACCTGCCATTTGTTAATATAAATACAGCCACTTGAAAAATTATGTACCAATTCTGAAGAAGCTACTGTGTAGCGAAACAATTGTTAATCATTAAAAACATAAATAAATTAGTGAAACTTTAAAATAGTGTTGTTTTTATTCATATATTAATAATATGGAGTTTCATCAAGTAAAGGTCGAAACAATCAACAATGTATTTTTTATTTTACTATCACCACCCTTTTGTTCTTGCTTCGTTTAATCACTTGAGGTTTTAGAAGCAGAGTTTATGGGAGTAGTGTAATTTATTAAGCATTCTCGATACACTTATGTAGTCTTTGTTTTTCATATTCTTTGGTTTACCATTACCAATGTAATATACCAACCTACCATTTTTTATATAAAATTTAGTTATAGTTTTAGTTTAAGTAAGATACTATATTGTAGTTTTATGTTAATTAATAAGTTTGTATTTCAAATAAAATTAATTTAGTTATCTTATTTATTTGCTCTCTTAACTAAAGTCCTAGGAACTGTTTTTAAGTTTATTAAATTGTAATTAGGATAAAATAAAGTAATGAACAAGAATACAACCTATCATTGAATTGTTATCTGTTTGGTACATTATATAAAAAGTTACTAGGTAAACGTCCCAATTATCAACACCTTAAGAGATTTTTCTAAATCATGTCGTTATAAAAATTTAAATATTAAAGTTACACTTTTAAAAATTTTACTGTGGATTGTTATAATATTGATTATTGCTGTGCAATGTTTATTTTTTAAATAGCACTGGGTAATTTATATGCAAAAAATAAATTAGTTGAAAAGAACCATTTGACCCAGTTATCGACATCGGAAAATTTGTTTTGAACCAAATATCGACACCCTTGCGTACGTAATATCGACACTCGGAAAAGTAACTTGCAAAGGACTTAAATAAATAATAATCTATATTATCTAAGTAATTATAGTTTAAGGGTGTTAGGGTATATTTAGACAAGATAATATTTAAAAACATGTTTAATAATATGAACGATATCAAACACAATATATTTTTAACATAAATAAAAATAAATACCTACTTGCAGGTAAGTATACCTTTACATACGCCTTGCTAAGCAAAACCTCCGTATGTAAAATAATAAGTTCATAATAAATGATAAAAAAACCTTTTTAATTGTTAAAATCAATATAATTTATCTTTTGTCCTTTATTAATTAATATTGCGCATACGAGGCAGTAAGTATAATAATAATAAAAATAATTAATAACAAAAAAATAAATTTAACAGTTTAAGTAATCTGAAATTTCACGAACACAGTACAGCCCTCGCTTATTTTTTAGTTCTGGTTCAGCAATTTTTTCGGAAATTTCATGCTTATTGTACCAGATAATGTCCTTCTTCTCAGGCCATACCCAATTTAAACCTTTTTTCTCCATGTGATTAACCCTATATTGAAATTCAGTGTCGTCCTCATTATAACGCATGCCAATAATTTTTCCTGGCAATAACTGTTCATTATAGTTCACTATAACATAATCATCAGTCTAAAATCAAGTTTCTTTCTAGAACTTTCGTTTTCTGGTATTTGGTAACGTTTATCAAAATCCTGTTGAATTAAAGAAGTGTCCATATCATCAGGATGATTAATATCGTGGTTTTCGCTATCACAACGCTTTTTTCATCAATATTTTTCACTTTCTTGTTTTTCTTTTTTTGCATTTCTTCCTTTTCAGTCTGTCTCTTTTTTCGTTCAACTCTATTTTCTTCTTTTTTTTAATTCATTATTTTTTTTCTTCTTTGCGTTTATAGTATTCCTGCCATTGTTTAGAAGATGCCACTGAAGGAACTTTTTCTCGATTTTTTCTTTTCGGAACTGCGGTCTTTGGAACGGGCCAAAATAGAGACTTTTTAAAGGGTGATGGTACCGAATTTTTTTCTTTTTCTGCGTTTGGACTTTTGTTTTCTTTTTCATTAATATTTGAATTTTGTTGTACTTGAGAATAAATAATTTCGGCTTCCTCTATTACTGATTGTAAATTTGAATCTTGTTCTGCAAATTGCGCGTTAATAGCAGTGTTATAATCTTCTAAATTATCTTCAGTAGTAACTTTATTATCTTTTAGCCTGCCTGTGATGGTTTCATTACTTGGTTCAAGATTAAAATTATTCGTATCGTAGATCATTATTTTCTCTAATAACATATTGTCGGTACCAGTTTCGAAGGCTGTTTGCAATTCACACGATTTTGGTACGGTTATGACCAGTGGAAATTTAATGTTTTCAGCCTCTATTAACCCTGTTATTTCAATGTCGTCAACTGACTTATTCTCGCCTATATATCCACATGATGTTAGATCGGATCTATCAACTATGGGTTCTTCATGTCTATATTCAGCTAATGATTGGTAGGGTTCGCCCGCCTCAAATTCATATTCATCTAGTGGTACTCTAGGATCATCAGCTAATTGTCCTTCTTTTCCATGTTCTGCTAATGGCAAGTTTGACTCATCAGCAGTAATGTGAGTTATTATTACTTTATTACTAGGGATGGGATATTTAGGTACTAAAAACTGAAAAATAGGTAACTAAAAAGGTACTAAAAAAAGCATTTTAGGTTAAAAAACAGCATTTTAGGTAAAAAAAACATTAAAAGTTCAAGTTTATTTTATAATTTTGTTTAGCCGCATACCCAAACACAGAACATACCCACAATAAACTATTTCTATGCAATAAACTGTGTTTCACTGAGTGACACTCACTACACAGAAATTCTATGACAGAACATAAGCTCAATACAAAGAAATACTGTAAAGAAAGTTACTGTTACAGTCTGTGACCCATAGAAATAATTTAGAATAATAGAATAATTTCTATGCTGTGACTATAAAAAAAATTCTATACCGTTGAGTTGCACGCCCTGGATAAAATATTGGCGGAAAATTTAAAAAGAACACAAAAAAATAAAATAAGTAAAAATACGTAAAAATAGATAACAAATTTATAAAAATAAACTGTCAAATTAAAAAATATGTAACAAAAGTATAAAAAGGTAGTTTAAAGCAAAAACCTCCAAAAAAGGTAAAAAAGGTGAAAACAAGTTAGGTTCATATAAAAGAAAATCTTCTAAAACACATTTTGGCATTATTGGTTTTCAAATAGTTACATCGGTTGAAAAAAGGTAAAATAACTAAAATCCCATCCCTATTTATTACTATTTGCATTTAAGTTTGAACGGTGTTTTAAGGCGCCATAAATGAAATAGTTTCGTGTCTTCAATAGCACCTTTCCACTTACCTATAGAAGTTTTAAATATATGTAGTTTTGGTTGTAAGATATGAGTGGCATTTGCCACAAAAGAAATTAATATTATTCCATTTTTACTGCAAAATTCGCTCACATCCAATGTAAGATGGGAGGTGTGTCCATCCACAAATAAAATGACGGGAAATTCTATATTATTAGCGATCAACCATGGATGAAAAATATTGGCCACATACTCGTAAAAAGATTCGCCCGTCATCCATCCATTTTCAGATCGTCCTACACCCCAGTCTTGTGGAATTTTGTCGATGACATTTTTTGGTACCCTTTCATAACTATATACGATCATAGGCGGGGGAATCTCTCCAGAAGCACTGCATGTGACTAATGTTGTGAGGCATTCCTTTTCATCGTTGTTGATAAATGTGTAAACGGCCTTTTCTCCCTTTTTAACCAACACCTTATCGTTCTTAGGACTGAGAAAAAAAGCTCTCTCGTCGCAATTAAAAACACGACTAGAATGGTTTGTAATAGAAAAGTTGTTTGTTTGGTCCAAATGTTGCTTGATCTCAGTAAACCAACGACGGATTTTATCTTATGTTATGCTGGCTCGAGAGATACTAAGATTTTGCGAGAACCTTTGCGAAAGTTCTGGATGCCGCTTTAGGAACGATTCATACCAGTGACGCCCTGGCAGTGTTACCAGATTCTGTCAAAAAAGGACCGTACGTTTCGTTCGAATTTACCTTAATTATAAAATGACACAATGAAACAATGCAAATAAATGCAATTATGTCAAGTTGACGTTATTTAATATTGTCCATTGAGTCATTTTTGTAATTAAGGTAAATTCGAACGAAACGTACGGTCTTTTTTTGACAGAATCTGGTAACACTGCGCCCTGGTCTTCCGTCTGTAAAATTATTGGGTCTTTTTAAGTTTTTTACAAGTATTTGGACACTATCTATAAGCTGTAACTTTGGGTAGGAAATCCACAATCAGCAATATGAAAAATCCAGTTGACTAACAATGTTTCTTCCTCTTCCGTTAAAATAGTATCTGGTCCAATTTTTCTTTTAATGGGTGTACGTCCCATAACTTTTCCCAATATAGTTGTCCTGGGAACATTAAAAATTTTACTGGCTTCAGCACAGGACATTCCTCTTCTAACAGAATCGACAGCTTGCTCCATGGCTTCAACAGAATATTGAAACCTTTTTCCCTTTTCCATTTTTGATTTATACTGAAAAAAACAAGAGTCCCAATTATCGACATGCATGTGCACCCAATATCGCCATAGGAATTACATCATCTGTAACTTATTTTCTGATCGAAAAATAGGGTGTCGATAATTGGTACAATTGTAGCTTCATGCGTTTTTCTTTAAAATCTTTAGATAGAGTGGGTCCAAACTAATATTTATATTTAAATATTGATAGTAGAAGAGAACGACAATGTTGTCGATAACTGGTACAAAGTATAAATATGGATGTACTAATTATCGACAGTCTAAAATTTTAGATACAGATGACATGATGATACATGACAAAAAACGTTTATTTAGACCCTATAAACACCTATAGCACCTTTTCTTACTAGATTACTTTGGTTTTGTTGAACAAAACCAGCATCATCAACTTACCTGTTGCTTAACACTATAAACAACGATTTGCACCACTGCAGATTTAACTTATAAATGGAAAATTAAAATGGATACTGAATTATTGTTTTCTACTTTATCGACATAGGGTATTAAAGTAAGATAGTAGAAACCTGCATCTTTACTAGGGTTTAACGTATATAAGCGCACTCTTTATTAAATTCTTATTATTGCAGTTTTTTTTCGAAAAATGTCGAAAAGTGTCGATAATTGGGGTAGTGTCTATAATTGGTACATCTACCTACATGTCATTTTGGCAGTCAGTCTAAGAATAGTCATTTAAGAAAACCTAAATCAAGAACCTCTTCAAAATCAAACAATAAATCTATGTAACCTAAGTTGTATTAATGTAAGTTAAGTGTAATAAATAGTTCATCTAGTTCCCCTCAATAAAGTGCCATTACAATACAATTGGTGCCAGAAGTGGGATACAACAGCGACACCTGTAAAAGCATACAAATCACCGAAGCAAAACAGGAAAAATAAGCCGGCAAAAAGAAGATAAATGAAAATTGGAATCATCCTCGTAATACTGTAAGTCGTATTCACTACTAACTAAAGTAAAATCATCACCATGCCCAACTTTGGTATTTCATTGGAGTTAGCAGGAAAATGCTAACTAAATTTAATGGTCAAAAGAACAAATTATATGAATTAATTGACAAAACGGATAAACTTATCAAACCCGAACTCAAAGAACTACTTTTTCACATAATAGAAACAAAACTAACAGATAACGCTAGAGAAGTAACTAGGACCCGAGATTTTAACAACTGGGCCGACCTTAAAAAACATCTAGATATTTACTCTGAAAAAAGGACCATGGCACAGTGGCAGTTAAAGTTAAATTCATGCAAACAAAATCTTCAAGAATCAATTTTATCATATTCTAAAAAAATAGAAATTTGTTATATAAAGTTAATTCAAAGTCTCGATCCTACTCTATCGCAGGACTCTAAAAAGGCGTGCATCGATCTCTTAAAGAAAGAAGCTCTTAATGTATTTTTAACAGGTCTTAATAAAGATATAGCTTTAATTGTCAAATCTAGAAGATGCCATACATTTAGCTTTGTGGGAAAAACAAGAGCAAAAATCAAAATGTAAATACTTCATATGCTAGATTTTGTCAAAATTATTTAAACCTGGTCACACTACAATTTCTTGTCGTTTTAATAATTTATTACAACAATCTTATGATAAACATTCCAAACGAAAAAACGAACAAAATATTAGGCACATTAATATATCTAATTATAATCATAATCCTAATACAACTTTCGAAATCAGACTTCTATTCTAAATTCAGATTATAACTTAAAAACTTGCAATTACTGTAAGAAAAAAGGTCACCTTATAAATGAGTGTAGAAATAGAGAATAGAATAATAATAAAAAACTACAGCTTAAGTCTGACACCCAAAATGTTGATTTAAATGCGCAGGGCACTCAGCAACCGGCCAGGGTTAGCCCACACAATTATGCCCGAATATCAACTAAAAATTTCGCTGTATCTACTCACATAAACCTCAACATAAAACAATTAAAAATTAACCCAAGTAAATTTTTAATAGATACAGGAGCTGATATTTCTTTATTTAAATTAAACAAATTACGCGATACACGATACTGTTTGTTATGAAAATAATCCAATAATTTTTAAAGGAATTGACCATAATGACAATAACCCCGTCAAAACCATATGTTATTGCTATCAGCTGATAGCACGGTGCTATTAGCACCCCCTGAAACTCATATAGGAATATGCGCAACAAGCGCCTCCCGAGCAATGTTGCCATATTTTATTTTTGTAACTTAAAGCTTAATTTTCATGTATCCGTTTGTCCGTTATACGTTTGTACGTTTTTCAATAAAATCGTCCGATAAGAAATGTTCTAATTTTCATGCATCCGTTTTTTAATGACGTTTAACGAATTGATTTGGCGACAAATAAAAATTAAGGGTCAGTATATTCACTTTACTAAATTTACCTAATGCTTAATTTTCATACTTACAATTATGTCAACAATTGTAACTTTAACAGTTAGCTTTCTAATAAATTTAAAGGTAGGTAAATACACAATCCACACAACAAGGTCTGTTCGATCTTCTTAAAATACGAACGAAAATCGGTACTGTTATGCGCACATACGGCTACCGCCATATTTGATTTATTTGCCGCCGTTAATTTAAATTACCCAAAATAGTAATTATGTCTAACAGGCATGGAAGAAATAAACAAAGTTTTTTTTAAGTTTTAAAGAAACTGGAAATGTTTTTTAACATTATAAGATTTGTAAAATGTGAAATCACTATTTCTGCCATTATTCGTGCAAGTTTTTACCATACAGCATGCCACTAAATAAATAAATTTATATATAAATAGGAGAAACATTTTACCATAGCTTTACTTACTGGTTAAACAATATTTTTTGCACAATAAACACAAGTATACTGGTACAGTCAACAAAATCCACAATAATCCAATAAAATAACAGAAGCACACTAACAAAAGAAGAAATTTTAAACACTAACCAAAGTACTTTACACTATAATCCACAATAATAAAGAAAAAACCAAACAACTATTACAAATCCGCATAAAACATCACAATAATTGCAAACAATGAAATTGTTAACAATAAAAAGGGCGTCTAACGTATGAATGTATACTAGGTTGCCTAATTTTGTGATTTTTAACATGCGCGAATAAAGATCGAACAGACCTTGTTGTGTGGATTGTGGGTAAGTATACCATATAAAAAGAATATACTAGCCTTAATTTACATTAAAATATATAGTTTTAAAAAAGCAGGTCCTTTTAGTTCTGGTTTTAATATTTTATTGTTTGTCTTTTCTTTTTTTCTGTTATTATTATTAAATAAAATCATAAAAGTAAAACATTATTCACATAACGAACGTTATATTTCCGTTTTACAATCTTATTAAAAGAATATTAAAAGATTTGAAAATAAAGTATCTTAAAATAACGTTAGGCGTCAAAAACAATGTGTAGTGACAGATTAAATAAAATTATTTTAAATTTCTCCGTCAGACGTACGAAGTTAAAACTTGACGGACGGAAAAAATGACATAATTTTTGAATTATAATTGGACCAATAAGAGCGCTCCCGAATGAACAGACTAACGGACAAACGGATACATGAAAATTAAGCTTAATTCATATTTCTAATAATTAATATTATTGACAGTTTGGCTTTTGACAACAATAGAAAAAATATGGACAACGATAATAGTACATTCTGTAACAAGTTTGGAATACAGCATATTCCGCTCGAGGAAAAATTTGACACACGAGCCGAAGGCGAGTGTGACGGTTTTACGAGAGTGGAATATGCTATTCCAAACGTGTTTCAGACATTATTTTCTCTACGACTACGTAAGAATAGGAACGCTTATATAATTTTAAACAGAGAAAAGAAACCAAGCAGTTTTGGACATTTAAGTTTTTTGTATTGTCAAACCATTTTGTGCCGTCACAATTTTATAATGTAAATTATAATAAATTTAAACAAATGGTATGCCTAAATCTTTATTATAATTAAAAATAGTTATTTACACTAACTAATAAAAAAAATAACATTGTAACACATACAAAACTAATTTTACAAGTAATCTATGTCAACATCTATTCTTTTTCTACATTTTAAAGGTCTTTTTTTAAACTTTTTGAATCTGTCAAAACTTCAAAGCCGGTATAGTAGGTAACTGGTTTATCATTTTAATATCAAATTTATTATAATTTTGATTTGTATATTTGAAAAACAATAAATATAACTAATTTTTTGTGCCTAAACCTTAATTATACAACTGCTATTATTTTTTAATTAATAAATAATACAGTAATATTTAAATATTTTTAAATTTTTAACGTTTAGTATACAGCCAGGAGATGTCGTTACTTGTAACCATTCTTAAACAAGAGTAGGAATATTCTCGCACAGTATTGCAGAAAAACATCCTTTCTATGATCAAAAATTACACTAGAATGTTACTATTCTTAAGTAGTCGTAGAGAAAATCTATTTCTATGCTTTGGGGTATTTTTTGAGTTTTCTTTATCTCTGTTTCGTTCCTTTGAAGTTAAAGTAAGTAAATACAATAAAATCAGTTGCTTTTATATTATTTTTAGACCCATTTAATATTTAATTTTAATGTAATTATTAAAGCTTATTTTTTAGCTAAAACCAATAATAATTAATAATATTACTATTTGGACATTTGTCTGGATAGGCACTGCTGTCCAGTTTGGAAGAGTCCTATTCAACATAGGTACTGCTGTCCCTGGTGGAAGAGTTCTTTAAATTTTTATTCGTTATAAAAGGTAATAACACCGGTGGTAATAGCAAGAAGACTAAATACAGGAGGAGTAAATTGCTAGGGGCAGGCCAAAAAACGTACGCATGTACTCAGTAGTAACCTTATGGTTATGCAAAATGCTCGTGCGCACAGTGTCTGTATTTTAAGTAACCCAGCCAGAATGGGATGGCAGCTATAAATGGTGAGCACTTTGCACATCCGCAGGCTTTCCTGCGTACGCTTTTTGTCGTTTTACGTCTTGTGGTCGTCGAACACTGGTCGAGAGTTAAGCCTGATTTATAGATTGCCTTCCCTCCTTCTTTCCTTCCTCCCGTAGAAGATAAACAATACAATCCCGTACGGGAATCTATAAACGGCACTACGGTTTTCGTATTCTATATCTTTTACGGGAGGAAGAATATCTATAAATTAGGCTTTAAGCCCGTTGCACAAAAGCCCGGCAACGAGAACGGGAACCTGAATGGTAAAGGTGGGGGATACTCATCAAATAATATCAATTAATAGGGGTTGCCCACCTTTACTGTTCAGATTTTCGTACCCGTTACCGGTCTATTGTACATAATATCCTTTGCTATTTGGTTTAAGTTAGTATTTAAGTAGTAAGTTGTTAAGCAACCTCTTTAAAAAATTAAAAGAATGGAAGGCGGCCGAATTAAAACCTCTTGCAAATTTCCGAACTGCAAAAACGTACGTCGCGAGGGAAATTCCCAAATTAAATTTCACATATTTCCTGCCGATCCAAAGTTTGGCAGCAAATTTGTGAAATATCAGAAGAGAAAAATTGCAAGAAATATAGAATATGTAGGGTTCATTTCACAGATGCGGATTATAATAATCATAATGATCCCATTAGATTAGGCCTAGCAGCTATCCCGAAAGAAAAAAATTTTGAGTCAGAAAATGTAAAGACTTTGTTAGAACAACCCAGTTGTTCTTACATTGATTTTCCAGCTACTGACTCAGAAATTGAACAAAATATTTTTTTTCTAATCCCTCCACCTCCACCGCTACTAATAAACCAACAGACAAATATTTCTTTTTAACAAAAGGAGGAATACTAACCAAAGCAGGTTTAAGTAAGCCACTTTTAACACCATCTGAGAGTATTATGTACAAAGTACATATATGAATGTGGAATCGAAGCTATCAAAGTTAAAATCACTTTTGGCAACTAAGCGGGTACATTTGACCGCCCTTAAAAGTTTATATGAAGAGGGCAGATTCGAGCTCATCAGTGGACAATCTCCCTACGCGCGTAGATGGATCTTACAAGACAAGGCCTTTGCCTTAAGCTCTCGTTTATATAAATATTTAAGAGCATATTTTCAACTACCATCTCCAAGACTGCTTAAGTCCACTTTGGCGGGCATGCCCTTTAATTGCGGGCTTTTACAAGTGGTGGTGGATTTATTAAAGAACTTGCTTACCTACCTAACAGCATTACTATAGTACTAGACAGGCTGATAAATACTTACCCCCAAAAATGTTTAAGTCTATTGGTCAAAGATCTAGTGAGTACATTGGTGTTAAATTATACAACATTATCTCTACTGATATAGCTAACACTGTATCGATAGATGCATTCAAACTTAAATTGAAAAACTTTTTAATTAACACTCCAAGAATTACTATCTCCAATTTTATTAAACCCTAAGCTTGTGTGCATAATATTTATAATATTTTAATTGTTCTGCGTTGTTTAAATTAATAAGTAAAAATAGTGTAATGTATTATTTGTATATATTGTAATATAAATATGTGTGTATATATGTGTATGTACTGTAATGCTTTGGAATTTTTAATGTATATATTGTATATGTATTTGTATGTGTGTGTATAATGTTGGCTGTATATATTCATATTTATGAATTTGAATATTTTTGAATTTGTATTTTATATTTATATTTACCAATTTTTTGTATTTCTAAATTTTTTTTTAACCCCAGACAATTTTACTTAAGGGGTTTGTTAGTTTATTTACTAATGGATATTTTCCTATTTATATATTGTATTTTTTTTTTCGTGAATAAACTTATTATTATTATTATTATTAAGAGAAGAGATATCTTGTTTCGAAGATTTGGGTACGTTTGGGCGATCCAGCAGACTAGCATGCTCTTGTTTTTCTTATCAGAGGGATTAAGAGACACGATTTCAACAAATGCATTAAGAGATATTATTGTGTTGTAAAAAAGATGCAAGAAATTGGCATCAACATTGTCGCAACAGTATGTGATCAGGGTCCTACCAACATGGCAGCTATTGCTCTATTAACGCGATCACATACTGATGACAAGCCGAGTCCCTTCCATTTTTCTGTCAATGGAAAAAAATATGTACCATCTTTGATCCCCCACATTTGCTCAAAAATACCTGGAACGCCCTGATTGACTGTGATATCCAGTTTGAGCCAAACAAAATCGCAAAGATGGAACATTCCGCATATTTAAAAGACCAACAATATAAGACCTATAAAGCTCTCCCGAAATTAAAGGAGTCTCACTTTAATTTTCGGGACAGTTTTCAAAAATGAAAGTCAAAACTGCTGCCCAAGTTTTATCAAAATCGGTTACATCTGCCATAGAGATCTTCGCTATTTGGGGACATACGCCTCCAGAGGCGCTTCAAACAGCGGAATTTGTTAATATGATGGATGACCTGTTTGATTCTCTAAACTCTGCGGGTCCCAAAGCTATGGACGGAAAAAAATTTAAATGTGGGTTATCTAAAGATTCCCCTCATTTTGAATTTTGGTCGTCACTCCTTCCCAAATTGGATCAATGGAAAATGTATGACCATGATAGTAAAAAGCAGCGAACAAACTACAGGTTTGTTAAGGGGTGGCTAATAACAATAAGGGCCGTATAATTACTATGGCGAAATTTGAGACAGGAAGGGCTTCAATCCTATAAAAAAGTATCTATAAAAAAGTATCTATAAAAAAGTATCTGAAGGACATTCCAAAAAATTGAAGAAACAAAAAATTGAAAAAAATTCGCGAAAGCAATAAGAGTTTTTACAATATTTAAATATTGTTTTAAACTTTTGTTAGAATTTTTTTAAATAATAATTAAAAGGATAAATGTGTTAACTAACTTTTTCGTATCAAGCAAAAATGTGTTACATAACCTTTATTGCTTACTATTGTAGTTACCACCTTTTTGTTTAGCACGAAAATGTTAGTTAAGACCTTTATCTATCAACCCCTTCAATTATTATTATTATTGATACCTATATAATAATTGTAAACAAGCTCTTCTATTAAAAAATCTTTTCTTTGAAAATAGTTTCTTGCAACAAATTATTATTTTTTGTTAACTCAAACCATTTTGTTAAGCTAGACCGGCCTGAACAATGCATAAGAAATTATTTAGCATTAAAAACATTGAATCTTTACATTCCCCATGAAAAAATACCTAACTCTGATAAATATGCGATAATAGCTGTGTAGTGCAAGAAAAGATTATTACAACCAATTATTTAGGTCATGCTAATTATTGATGACATAGCATTACATTTAGTTATAGTTAAGAATACATGTATAAATCAATGCTAGTATTGACGTTGTACAGTTCACACAGTTAAAATATATGTTGAATATGAAAAGTTAGCTCTTGTGTTATTATTTCAAACAAAACCAGTTAACCAATGACGTCAAGCATTACATGGCGATCCTGCCACAAGAAGTCTTACAAATAATACTGATACTGCCACAAGAAATTTTACAAATAATACTGATCCTGCTACAAGAAGTTTTATAAAGAATACTGATCCAAGATGGGAAAAACTAGTTCTAAACATGCCAAAGTTACTGACACGGGTGTGGTAAACTCCAATTTCATTGTAGAAGAGGAAGCTATACAATAGATGTAAGGATTGTCTTATATATAATCGCAGTGAGTGTAATGGTAATGCTAGCTTTACAAATTAGAAAATCCTATAGACGTGGGCTAAAACGAGAATTCTCAAGAAGCATTGCCTTTAGGTTCCAAGTTGGAGATGTCTAGTGAAATTAGTGGTGCAGTAGATAAAATATAAAACAGTAATTTAAAGGAGTACGAGTGCTGCGTAATCATAGTTTATACACATTATCATAGTGAGTGACCAGTACTCAACATCTTATGGAAGTTTTCTCCGTTCTCCTTTCATCTGGACCACAACCCCCCGAGTCAACAGAAATTTCTGACTTTTAACCAACCATCGACCAGTGACCCTCCTAAAGAAAGTAAGCGTCATCAGTTATGGTATGTGACACAATTTAAGTAAAAACGTTGCGACAAAAAATAATTAGGTTGTTACTATAAACAATAAATGTTAAAATGTGTGATTAAGCAATTTTACAATCTAGAAATAAATTATTAAATAGGTAGTTATTTGTAGTTCGTAAATTTTTTGCATAATAGCAAAATATATAAAATGGCAATAACATTAAGTTTATAATAAAATAAGAAATTAAAAAAAAAGTTTACGAAGTAGATATTTAATCATTTTACAATTTTAAGTTGGAGATAAAATAAAATTATATGTCATTAAATTGGAAGGAAACCTTTGCCAAGCTATCATATTTAAAACAATCCGCGGATCCATAATAAATGAATCTAAACGCGTTTTAAAACAAGTATCCAAATCAAAATTAGTTAAAAACGAAGTTCGGGATAATTTATTAAATCTTTTTAATCAATTTACAGAAATTGTAGCATTTTATTATTTTTCATTAAACGAACAACAAAGGCTAGAAGTTAAAAAACTTTTTACGACTTTAAGAGACAGAGTAGTTAGATCGTACCAGGTGTTAAGAGTAGATTTTAAAATACCTAGTTCATGTGTTGAAGCTATAAATCTCGAAATAAAAGGTGTGTTGACCCGCCCTCCGTCAAACGAGAAAAACGCAACCAAGAATACATCTACACGTAAAGCATCCTACCTATTCGAAATTAGACATTTAAATTAATGTTAAGTTTTTAAAATAATGCAGCGTTGCCCTTTCTTAAAAATACTTGAATTGTATAACGTTTAATTACTTGGGTTGTACGGTTTGGTATTTTATGAATATTTTAAATGGGGTCCTGTTTAACCGAGCGCGCTAAAGCCGGCCCTATCCCATTAGGTTGGGAGAGGTCGAGAACTGGCGGGGCGGCAGAAGGATAGCAACAGGTGAAGGTGACGGATCGTCCGAGTGAGTCGTGGGTTTTTGTGGTGAGAAATAAACCTTGTAGGTAAGCTAAAATGATCCTTTACCTTGTTTAAATTAACTAACTAAGGTGGTTGTATATTTTAACCAAGTTTAATAATGTAGATTTGTTGTGTTTTGGGGATATTTGGTCGAGAGTACGTTATGCGTCTATGTGCTACGTAAAATGGCGGACGGGCGTGAAAAATACTTGTCTAATGTATTGTGCCTGCTCGCGATAGGGAAGAGGGTTATAGGAGGTATTATTATTATTAAATAATGTGATCTAATCTAATCTAATCTCTTCACAAGACTAGAGCTCGCCAATAGAGTTCCTAACCGCCAAAGGGGTCATACTGTAATATGTAATATGGAAACTATTATTAAATAAGGTAATCTAATCTAATCTAATCTCTTCACAAGACTAGAGCTTGCCAATAGAGTTCCTAACCGCCAAAGGGGTCATACTGTGATATGTAATATAGAAACTATGCATTTATTATGTACACTGTAGCGGAATATGTTTAGATAGCTATAAAAGGTTTCAATACACTAGACAAAACGGTTTGCATCCAATAATATTCATTTTATAACCTGTTGTATTGTGGGGAGGGGTAAATTACACTTGTAACATTTTATAAATCTGCTTTATTAACGCTTGGTATGACAAAGTACAAATAACAAACGCTAACTAAAAACCAATATTCAATAAACACTGCAATAAATAAAACGCTAACTACCGTCAACCAAACCTTTGTAAAAACTCCATTGTAAACAAACAATGAATAGAGAAAACATACAACCATACTTATTGTGTTTTATTACCTAATCTGGTCTCCTCTCATTGGCTACTCCACCTATCTAGAAGCGAACTAAAATAACACAACGTAGGGTCTCCTTTTCTATTTTCTAGACGATCACTTCTTTTGGCCAAACTTGACAACACTGCTTGCGCTGTCAATATTTAAATTTAGTTCGCGCGATTCTTCAAATCGCCTTGGGTTACTGCCGTTTGCATGAGTATGGGGTACCCCCACCCCGTGCCCATCACAGAATGGTGCCGTGACCAGGATTTGTCGAATTTGCTTGGTTTTCTTTGGTTTCGACACAGTGCACGGTGTCGTTTCTGGAGCTATGCTGAGCTTGTTGGATTTTTTCTTGGTTGCGGCACAGAATGTGGCCGCTGCATTTGGAGTGCCTGAGAGGAGGTTATATTTTGTAATTTGGTTTATATATAGGTATATTGTTGGTTGTTCTTGTTCGGGTGTTGGCTCTTTTTTATTCTTTAAGGTTACCCCCCACCGTTTGGAAGACGCGCTGACCCAGTGGGATTGTTTCCTGTTGAATTGCAACTTTAGTATCCAAGGTATACTGCTGAAAATGCGACGCTTGCTGGAAAACTCCTGCGGCCCATATTTCCTGCTGGATTCTCCTGCTGGGATTGTCACTACTGTTGGTCGCACTTCCGCAAGCCACACTTTACGGATCATGCGGGCCCTGCGAGCCATCCTACTGGGCTTATTCCTGCGAGCCATTATAATTGGTTCATTCCTGCAGACCCTGTTGCTCCCGCTGGTCCTAATGTTCCTGCGGTACATGTCACATCCTGCTGGGCTTACTTCTGCGAGTGATCCTGCTGAGCTCACTCTTGTTCCTGCAATCCATTTTTCTTCTGCTGATCCTGTGAGATAGGTCAATCCTGCTACTCCTGCTGGCTATGACTGCCTAGTGATTAGGATCCTACGTTTTGCAGCCATACGAAGATAGCTGACAATAGCGGGTGAGTTTTTCTAATATTTTATTTGCTTTAACTTTTTGGGAGGGGAGTTCTGCACCTTTGAGCTGAGTTGCGCTCTGTAAAGAGTAACGTAACGTTGTCCAATTGAGAGGGTCATCAAGTCAAAATGTATTTATTGACTCGAAATGTTGGGAAGGTCAGTCTTAATCAATTTTATTTTCAGCTTGGAAAAGAAAAAATTGAAAATATGACTGAAACTCTTTGAAGCCGGTATTTATTATTAGTAGTGGAATCTTCTTAAAAGCCAGCTACTGATTTTGGCTTTTTGTTACTTTCCATTTCAGCAATTTCTTGATTGTAGCTACATATTCTTTTGCAGCTAGCTTCAAAACATGTTTTGAAGGTGACCTACACAAAACGCAGTTAAATCAGTTAAAAGGGCAGCTAATTTAAATACTAGGGGCGCAGCTGGATATTCTATGAACACAGTTGTTTGTTTTGAAAAATCATTTTAAAAAACTGTTACTTTCCAAAGCAACTATGTACTTGTAGTTAATCAATCATTGGTTATTATACCTAGAGTGTTTGGTGTTGTCCTTAACCCATTCTTATCATATTTTCTGGTTTCCTACCAAGTTTGCTCTGCTTTTAAGAACGTAGTGCTGCCGCTGACGAGAGGTCGGTTAAGTAGGGGCGAGTTGACACTTTAATGTTCTTAGGTGCAGGAACTTCTAACAATCAAACAGCTCTTCTTTTTTCTCTTTTATGTTTACGTTTTTTCTGATGACATTTTTGTGGTCTTCAATAACTTCAAAAAATCTTTTGTTTCAGCTTCTGGGTTTGAAGAATAACTATCATTTAATCTAACAACAGTTGTTATTGTAATAAGTTTAAAATATTTTAAAAAGTTTACCTACAAGGTATTGTTTTCTTAAGTCTAGAGTGCAACTTCCATAAATCCCAAAGCTGTCTGATATTTTTTTCTCCTAGTCGTATTTTTGGTATTGTTGGTTTTGGAGGTTATGTGGATTTTTCAACAAGTCAAAGAGTCGCTCCTTCATACTATAATGTTTAAATTTTTAGAGTATGATAGTTTGTGATCCACCTTAGGGGCGGCAGTGTACCACCAAAATTCGAAGTCTTAGGAATCCAGTAGTTGTTTGTTTCTTTGACTAGTATGCAGGACTGGTTGCTGGTTTCAGCGGGATACTAAATAGCCATTGAGTGGTTTGTGTAAATTTTTGGTTCTTGCTGGTTTCGATCGAAAGGGGCGAAGGGTGAGGTTGGTCTCAGAAATACGCTACTTCAGTTACCCTTGGGGTTGGTTACTAACAACTAAATTCTAGCAAATAATAACTTTACCCAAGCTGTCGAAAATATACCGTAGTGCTAACTAAATAAATGTAGTGGCTTTGTAGAATGTTTGTATTGTATTTATTTATGCATTGTACTCATCACTCTCTGTTCTCTGTTTACATGTACACTGTGATGTCCTTTTGGGAGCGGGAACCTGAGGAACTGAATGGCAGGGAGATAAAGACACCTACTACCGGACCTCGTCGGCCAAGCGGGTTCAACTGTTGAAGTTGAAAGGATGACCAAGATTCCTACAGCCTCTTCGCCATCTTTCAAAGGGGCGTCTGTGTTGACCCGCCCTCCGTCAAACGAGAAAAACGCAACCAAGAATACATCTACACGTAAAGCATCCTACCTATTCGAAATTAGACATTTAAATTAATGTTAAGTTTTTAAAATAATGCAGCGTTGCCCTTTCTTAAAAATACTTGAATTGTATAACGTTTAATTACTTGGGTTGTACGGTTTGGTATTTTATGAATATTTTAAATGGGGTCCTGTTTAACCGAGCGCGCTAAAGCCGGCCCTATCCCGTTAGGTTGGGAGAGGTCGAGAACTGGCGGGGCGGCAGAAGGATAGCAACAGGTGAAGGTGACGGATCGTCCGAGTGAGTCGTGGGTTTTTGTGGTGAGAAATAAACCTTGTAGGTAAGCTAAAATGATCCTTTACCTTGTTTAAATTAACTAACTAAGGTGGTTGTATATTTTAACCAAGTTTAATAATGTAGATTTGTTGTGTTTTGGGGATATTTGGTCGAGAGTACGTTATGCGTCTCTGTGCTACGTAAAATGGCGGACGGGCGTGAAAAATACTTGTCTAATGTATTGTGTCCCTGCTCGCGATAGGGAAGAGGGTTATAGGAGGTATTATTATTATTAAATAATGTGATCTAATCTAATCTCTTCACAAGACTAGAGCTCGCCAATAGAGTTCCTAACCGCCAAAGGGGTCATACTGTAATATGTAATATGGAAACTATTATTAAATAAGGTAATCTAATCTAATCTAATCTCTTCACAAGACTAGAGCTTGCCAATAGAGTTCCTAACCGCCAAAGGGATCATACTGTGATATGTAATATAGAAACTATGCATTTATTATGTACACTGTAGCGGAATATGTTTAGATAGCTATAAAAGGTTTCAATACACTAGACAAAACGGTTTGCATCCAATAATATTCATTTTATAACCTGTTGTATTGTGGGGAGGGGTAAATTACACTTGTAACATTTTATAAATCTGCTTTATTAACGCTTGGTATGACAAAGTACAAATAACAAACGCTAACTAAAAACCAATATTCAATAAACACTGCAATAAATAAAACGCTAACTACCGTCAACCAAACCTTTGTAAAAACTCCATTGTAAACAAACAATGAATAGAGAAAACATACAACCATACTTATTGTGTTTTATTACCTAATCTGGTCTCCTCTCATTGGCTACTCCACCTATCTAGAAGCGAACTAAAATAACACAACGTAGGGTCTCCTTTTCTATTTTCTAGACGATCACTTCTTTTGGCCAAACTTGACAACACTGCTTGCGCTGTCAATATTTAAATTTAGTTCGCGCGATTCTTCAAATCGCCTTGGGTTACTGCCGTTTGCATGAGTATGGGGTACCCCCACCCCGTGCCCATCACAAAGGTGAGGAAATTGAAGACGATCAACAAACCAATATAGAAGATACCAAAGATTTAGAAGAAACGAAAGTAAAAAACATGGAGATGACTAAAATTGATATTTTCAATTTTGCAAACAAAGTACTTCCAAACGCATTTGACGGCTCCCCTGATAAGTTACAGTCCGTTATAGATGCGCTGACCTTGCTAAAAAGCAATGCCGCGGGTCATGAAGAGGACGCAGTGGCTTACGTAAAAACAAGACTTATAGGAAAAGCGCGCGATTTAATAACCGACGACACATTGGACGTAATAACCACAAAACTTAAAACGGGAATAAAAACAGACAGCTCGCAATTAGTAACAGCCAAATTACTCTCCCTTAAACAAAAGAATAAAGACGCAGCAGGTTATGCGGTGGAAGTAGAGGCGTTATCATCCAGCTTAAAAAGAGCATTTATTAGTGAAGGTGTCCCTGTAGGTACAGCTGAATCTTATGCGACAAATACCACTGTAGAGACATTGAGTAAAAATTCAAATTCAGAAAGGGTAAAACTAGTTATGGAGGCTGGTACTTTTAATAATAGTCAAGACGCAATTACGAAGTTTGTCAACGTTGCACAAGAGTCTAGTACTGCTACGGTCCTGTATACAAATAATCGTGGAACTTACGGAAGGCGTGGAAATAAAAACAGTTTTCGTGGAAAAAATCCAAACTATACTTTCCACTATAATCTTAATAGAGAGCGCAATTATCGCCACAATAATTACCATCAGTCAAACCACCAAGCCAATTATCATGATAAGCCTCTGTTTCCATTTTCGCGCCGGAAATGGAAATAGAGGCTTTCACCAAAGAGGTAGAGGTCAATTTGTAGGTGCCTACAGTGCAAACCAGGACCAGGAAAACCAAGAGGAACCCCAAGTAGGTCCTTTGGGGGACTTATACAAATATTTAATATGGACCTATCACTTCAAATTTCGTGATTGTAACTACCAATATGACAAAAGACGAGGCGATAGTATTATTAGTTGATACAGGGGCGGATATTTCTTTATTTAAAAGAACTAAAATAAGCACAAACCAAATGGTTAACAGATCAAATGCCAGTAAGATAAAAGGCGTCACAGAAGGCTTGACAAGCTCCCTAGGAACAACTTACACCAAAATATACATCGATAAATATTCTGTAGATCATATTTTTTACGTGGTTGAAAAGAATTTTCCTATTCCGGCAGACGGAATATTGGGAAGAGACTTTATTTCAAAATTTCAGTGTTTGTTAGACTATTCTAATTGGACCATGACTCTAAAAACCTACACTAATGTAGAAATATTATTACCAATCTATAATAGTCCTGAAGAAAACACTATAACAATTCCCCCGCGTTCTGAAGTAATACGAAAAATAAACAAATTAAAAAATTTAAACGAAGATGCAGTTGTCTTAAGCAGAGAAATATCACAAGGAGTCTATGTCGCCGGAAGTATTGTCTCAAATACAAACCCTTTTGTTAAAATATTAAATACGACTTTTGAAAGTGTTGCAATTAAAAATGCTGACATAGAAACTACAAGTATGAGTAATTACTTAGTATATCATATAGAAAGTAAAACAGAAAATAGAAAAGACATTTTGTTACAAGAACTTAACCAGGACATGCCAGAATTTGTCAAATCTAGTACATTAAACTGTCTAGAATGCATAGAATACTCGGATATTTTTGGATTAAAAACAGACAAATTAACAACGAATAATTTTTACAGTCAAAACCTTAAGTTAATAGACCAAAACCCAGTATATATAAAAAATTATAGAACCCCACATTCGCAAATAAAAGAAATTAATTCACAAGTAGACAAAATGTTGATAGATAAAATCAGTCCTATTCTTCTTGTACCAAAAAAGTCTACCGACCAAGAGAAAAAATGGCGTTTGGTTATTGACTTTAGACGGCTAAACAAGAAACTTGTAGCGGACAAATTTCCTCTACCGAGAATAGATGACATTCTAGATCAACTGGGTAGAGCTAAATGGTTCTCTACTCTAGACCTAAAAGCAGGTTTTCATCAAATACCATTAGAAGAAAATTCACGTGATGTAACTACTTTCAGTAAAAGCTCTGGATCCTACAGATTCACCAGATTGCCGTTTGGTTTAAAAATCAGTCCCAATAGTTTTCAAAGAATGATGTGTATTGCATTTACGGGAATAACACCTGAAAAAGCATTTTTCTATATGGATGTATATGTATGTATATTTTTGTATATTGTTATCGGATGTTCAAAAAGTCATCACCTACAAAACCTAAGGAACGTCTTTGAAACATGCAGAAAATTTAATCTCAAAGTCAACCCTGCAAAATGCAATTTTTTTCAAAACGAAGTAACTTACCTAGGACAAAAAATAACAAGTTGCGGAATTCTACCTGACGACTCAAAATACGATGTAATAAACAAATACCCGAAACCTACAAATGCTGAAGAAGTAAAACGCTTTGTTGCATTTTGTAATTATTATCGTAGGTTTATTCCCAACTTTGCAGAAATTTCTAGATCTTTAAACAAACTTACAAGAAAAAATACGAAATTTATTTGGACTAATGATAATAAATGGTCTTTTGAAATATTAAAGAAAGCGCTGGTTAATCCTAAGATATTGCAATACCCGGATTTTAATAAACAATTTATAATAACAGCAGATGCATCCCAAGAAGCCTGTGGAGCAGTATTATTCCAAATTTAAGAAGGTCAAGATTTACCGATAGCATATGCTTCGAAAACATTTACCAAGGGAGAAATTAATAAGGCGACCATAGAAAAAGAATTAGCCTCAATTAATTGGGCTATAAAGCATTTTAAACCTTACTTATTTGGTAACAAATTTTTGGTTAAATCTGACCACAAACCCCTCGTCTACTTGTTTTCTATGAAGGATCCATCGTCAAAACTAACCAGGATGCGATTGGATCTAGAAAAATATAATTTTGAAATAGAATACATCAAAGGTAAGGACAACGTAGCTGCAGATGCCTTGTCCCGAATCTCTATAGATGAACTAAAAGAAATTTCAAAGAAGACAGCGCAGGTGTTAGCAATAACTCGTTCGATGGCAAAAAGTAAAATAATAACTATTGACGAAGGAACTGAAGAAAATATGGTGAAAACATTACCCAAAATATACGAAACTTTAGATAACTATAGTAGTTAAAATACCTATATTAAAATTTGATATTAAGCCCAAGTGTTTAAGAATACTCGTGGGATTAAAGGGTCGATATGAAACAGAGCGCAGAATTTTGATCACTAATGGCATTATCTCTTTAGAGAAGATAATGTCTGAGCTTGAAGAATTGGCAAGTGATTATAATATTAAGAAATTAAAGTTAAAAGTTAATGACCCAATATTTAAAGAGTGCATAATAAATAAACTAAAAGAAATAGGCCTAAGAAAACTTAAAGAACATAACATTATCTTATACGAGGAACCTCAGATAATAACAAATAAAGAAGAAAAACAAAGACTAATCCAAAAACTACATGATGATCCTTTTACCGGAGGTCATTGTGGACAAAAGATGCTTTTAAAGAAACTAAGGACACGTTTTCGATGGAAAGGAATGTCACGTGACGAGGCCTTATACGTAAAAAATTGCAAAAAATGTCAACTAAAGTTAAACATATAGAACCCATGATAATAACGCCTACACCGCAAAAAGCCTTTGATATTACATGCATTAACACGATTGGCCCGTTTAGAACAACGCAAAAACAAAACTCATATGCAACAAAATATGTTGTAGTGGTCCCTGTGCCAAATAAAGAAGCAAAAACCATAGCAAAAGCTATTATGAACGAATTCATACTTACGTACGGCTCTATAAAAGAAATTCGTACAGATATGGGTTCAGAGTATAAAAATGAAGTGTTAGAGCATTTAGCTAAACTTCTAAATATGAACCATAAATTTTCCACGGCATATCATAGTCAAAGCATTGGCGGCTGTGAAAGAAATCACAAGGTACTCAACGAATACGTTAGAATGTACATAAACGAAGCCCAAACTAATTGGGATGAATGGGTTCATTATTTTAGTTTCTGCTATAACACAACGCCTAGTACGTATCATAACTACACTCCATTCGAACTAGTATTTGCACGAAAAGCAGAAATTCCCGAATCACTTAAAGGGTTTACGGTCGATCCTTTATATAATATCGACGCTTATTACCAAGAAGTTAAATAATATTTATATTATACAGGGTGGGCCAATGAAATGTTTCCACCCCAGTTTTCTCAGGTGTTACGAAAAAAAAAACAAAAACGCACCCGTCGATTTCTGATTTAAGGGGAACAAGCTATTTTTGCCCTGATTATACCCTCCAAGTTTGAAGTCGCTGCTATAATTCCCATTGATATGACTATTGTTTTAATAGTCCTGAGTAAAAGCGATACTTTTGTGACAAGTCTGTAGGTTTTCCAAACGAATAAAGTAATTATCAGCAAAACATCAGTTTTTTACGTTGGAAGAAAAAAGTGTGTTTTTGTAAAAAAAAATTACTTTAGTAGGTATTGTCCACAGACCACCAAAACAAATGGACGGATTTGTTTACGTTTAAAAAGCGAGTAAAGCATGGTTTCACATTCGAAACACCGTCGAAAGAAACACGGCTTCTAACGTTGTCAGAAGTATAGATTACACGCCTTTTTGGACGTTCATATCATAATGAACATTAATAATTACCAGTTATTCGTTTGAAAAATAAAAAAATTGTAAAAAGGATTTTTTCATCATTTTCTTTAGATATTTTTCTCTCTAAGTACCTACCTACTTATTATTTTTTTAATCCCAATACGTCACTGGAAAAAAACATAAAATTCTATCGCCAATTTAACGCTTAGAATGTGACCGTTTGTTGACGTCACTGGAAGAAAACATAAAATTCTATCTCCAATTTGACGCTTAGACTGTGACCGTTTGTTGACCGCAAACAAAGCATTGTTATTGAATGGCAATGTGCCGTCCATTTGTTTTGGTGGTCTGTGGTATTGTCGCACGATCATCATCAAAATTATTATCGTTTGTTCGAGAGCTTGTGACGAAATTTCATTATGGTTTACACTATAGCTGAGCGAGTTGAATTAGTTTATACTTATTTCAAAAACAATAACTGCGCAAGACAAACAGCACGACTATTTAATGAAAGACATCAGGGAAAAAATGTCTCGCATAGGTACTTACGTTAGGAAACTGATGGAAAAGTTTTTGGAAACTGGAACAGTGGAGAACAAAAAAGATAATCCGATTCGTGTTGTTAGGAATGAAGGCATGCAAATAGCAGTCCTAGGGCACATTACAATGGATAACACATTAAGTACCTACTAGCCAATTGTTCGAAGTTTCCGGCTTATCACGAACATGCTTAAGGAGAATTTGAAAGATTCACAAATTTTACCCCTACAAGATACAATTGCTTCACGAACTTAATCAGGATGATTATGATCGACGATTACAATTTGTAGAAGAAATGAGTGAGGGATTGGTGAATCGACATAATTGTCGATACTGGAGCGATTTAACCCCCACATTTATTTAGAGTCTCATAATCAATGTCCTGAAAAGTGGAATGTTTGGGCAGGTATTCTAGGCAATAACATAATTGGACCATTCTTTTTACAATGCAATTTGACTGGGCGATGTATCTGACTTTGCTTGAAGAAAATATTGTTCCTAAAATAAGGGAGGTTTTTGCTGAAGATAACAACTTGTAACAAGATGAAATATTTTTTAAACAAGATGGAGCCCCACCGTATTAAGCAGCACCCGTTCGGCAATTTCTAAACGACAATTTTAGAGACCACTGAATTGGCCGAAGATGACCTATTGAGTGGCCTGATCTTTACCCTCTGGACTTCTTTCTATGGAGCAATTTCAAGTCTGAAATTTATAAAACACAGCCAGCTTCTGTTCCGTCTAACTGCAGGTTTCTGGTAGTCCAACTCTTTCCGTCGGGTAGTTAGGAAAATCATCTCATAGATCGTAATGTGTATCGTTACAAGTTCTACAAGAACGAATAACTGAAGAGTGTCAAAGAAGAGATGGAGAATCGATTTTATTATTGCATGAATGTTAATGCAGGACATTTTGAACAGTTTGTTAGATAAATAACATAATAATAATAAAACTTTAAAACTTCAATTAGTAGGTATTTTTATTAAGGATCGCTTTTACTTCTAATAAAATAATAGTACATTTCCAAGATTTCAAGCTGTCATATCAACGGAGATGATAACAGCGGCAAGAATACCTTAAAAATAAAGTATCACTCGACCTCCCTACCCTATTCAAATTTTGGGGATAACTATCATCCAAACCTAGTGGTTGAAGTTGAGGGGTTGAAAATATAAAAATAATTTGTCCCCCTTAAATTAAAAATCGACGGGTTCGAGGGTTTTTGTTTTTGAGAAAACCGGGGTGGAAACTTTCCATTGGCCCACCCTGTATATATAGTTACTTTCAAGTCGTATGTAAAGCGTGCACGCGTGGGTCATGTATAATCTTGTAAAAACATAAGCTCAATTTTTTTGTTTTTTAATAAACAATCATATACAGGCCGCGCGTTATAACTTGGCGAGGACGTCCTATGCTCAGTTGACGTAATTTCGTAATGGTACCGCTCTTCAAGTTCAGTTTAACACGTGTTTGGCAAAGCAGTGGTGCGTATTCAATGCTTACTTTTTAAATTTTTTGGCTATTTTTTTCAATTTTAATATATAAGTGCCAAGGGCCTCGCCCACATGCGTCGAGTTTCGCCAAGTTATAACCCGCGGCCTTGAACGTAATATATAGTTTTATGTTGCTAGCACGTCTTTCAAGCACATGCGCTGGTTTTGACGCATCAGCGCCTATTTCCAGACTTTTCGTCTTTCTCTCTAATAAAGAACGGGCCACATGGCGAAGGATAGTATGCTAGAAAGGGTTACATACATGGACGTCGCCAAGGGTGGGGGGCAGGGGCAGTTGTCCCCTAGAGACTCAAAAAAATGTAATCTAATGCCAGGTCACTTATTGTCCGATTTATAATTCCTAGCAGTTGCGGTTTGGGAGTAATGATCGTTGTTTTTAATAAATCGCAGAAAAACAAGAACATATTTTGTCATTTTTGTTGACGGATCGATAAAAAAATATTAACATTTATTTAATTCAAGAAACTTAAATCGAAGTATTTTTTTAATTAAAATACAATAAAATTACACGATCCTTTCCTTTTAGCACTGCATTTTTTTAATGATTTTTGTTTAAAAAACTTTCTTTTAGTTTAAAAGAACAGTTTTAATGGATCCGACCCATTTTCAATAAGGAAAAAAATACTGTCCCGAAGCAACCCCAAATTTCGATATTCGGACAAAATTGGAAGGAAAGAAATGGTAATGAAAAATTTGGTCCAGAAGTAGGGACGAAAAAAGGATAAATATTTCGACTTTTCAACGTGATCGTCTAGTTTAAAAAAATAATTCAGGACCTCTCTTTGTTGTCGATACGGTTCTGGATACGTAAGTACTTGAGCAATTGAAAAGATATTTAAAAAGCAAAGAAAAAGTATTAAATTTAGAAAAAGTTTATTAATAAGGTAAATTCATACAAAAGTTAATATTATTGCTACTGTACATTAATAGTATAAAATAACACAATTATGTATATTTGAAAAGTATCATCGATTTAAGTTAAAAATGTTAACCTTAAAAAACCCCCATATACAATCCAGAAATGCATATATGTCGCACATCTCAACAATATAAATAATACAAAATCTACACCTACATAAATAATAGGCTCGGACGGTGTAGAAAAGCAAATTCTAATTGAAATAATTATTAATTTACAGCAACAAACAACAATAATATGAAACATAGTCATTATAACTTAGGTGAAAAACAACAATAATAAATAATAATAATAATAATAATAATAATATTTATTTTTATAAAATATCTACAAAGTATTTAAATACAAAGAAATATAAGTAAAAAGCGTCAAAGGCAAATAGACTAATTGAACTATTATAATGATCTGATGGCAGTGGTAAATTAAATATATAAATAACAAGTGGTATAGTAGTGGACAATAGTAATGCAATTTAATTGTAGAGTCATAAATAACCAACACAATCAGAAAAACTCACATCATGGGCCCTAAATTCATTGCAAGAATGGGTGGATTAATTATTATTAATTACTGGTAATCCCGGGCTCGACCCCTTCGACCTTATCAACAGCGTTAAACAATAGAAAGAAATTCTAACAAGTATTTGTTGTGCCAAAATTGAAAAAAAGGCTCAACATAATAAATTTCATTCTTTATTATGTTGAGCCTTTTTTCAATTTATCAAATAAATTAAATAAGGTAAACTGTACAAAATAAAGTATGTAAATGTTAAATAGAAATATGTAGTAAAATAGAATATAATATGTTAAAGTAAATGTAATACAAATATAATAATTATAAACATAAAATAATGATTATAATAAATTTGTAATTTGGTTATCCAACCACAACCACAAAATACAAAGTCCAGCTCATTCCTTCTTTCACAAAGAACAAGTTGAAATAATAATAAAATATAGTTTAAATTAAATATTAAATAATTAACCACTCATTATGATATTTGTGACCTTAGATTATAATTATTATATAATTATTATATACCTATTTAAATCAACAACACTTTCACAAAAACTGAACTTATATGAAATTAATGGATTATTGAAGAGTTTAATTCACTCCCTTACAACAATTAAAGAATTAAAATAATATTATTCTCTCTTTAAACAGCAAACCCTAACTGTCTATTCTGTCTGTTTATTTTTAAGACTAGGAACTGTACCAAAACTTGCTTATTTGGACTTTCTGTAACGAATCCTCAAGTGGTCGGCCAGATGAGACTTATAAATTAATATAGCATAATAAACAAAATAAAGAGTGCATCAAATTCTAGTGAAAACGTATACCTAACACCTTATAACATTTTAAAACAAATATTTAAAATGTAATATATTTTGGTAAAGCTTACAAATTTAAAGTACAAAATGTTAAAAATTAACTGCCCCATTTATCGCTTTCATTACAGACGCCCCTTTAAAAGGTTGTTAAATGATATACGGAGGCTTGTCAAGCTTTTAAAATCCCTAAACCTAGGTAACTAAAACTAAATACGACCCTGTCCTCCATATTATATTGGGGTGAGTACGCCCCTGCCTACTACTGGCTTTTGGGCTGAGTGCGCCCCTGCTCTGTGCACTTCCCCATTTATAAGTCACATAGGTATATTATGGCTTACATCAAATACATTTACCATACATAAAAAATAAAAGAAAGACTAATCAGAAAATAAAATTAAAATAAATAAACATTGTCAAAAAAATATACAATACAAGTGTAAAGTCAAACGTCAACGTAACATGTCAATGGTTAATAATATTAACAATGTCATGTTTATTTGTCAGTACATAAAAAAAAATATGAAACAAGAAGTCAAAGATTTGATAAAACAAAAATTAATAATAAAATATAAAATAAAAATAAACATGACACACCTGATCAAAATTAAATCATCCTTGATTATCGTCATAATCTACATTATCCCCAACATCATTATTATCCTGATAAAGTCTTATCAATAGCAGTTGAAGTTCTCAAACTGAATTTATATAAAATCAATGAATTATTGAAGAGTTAAATTCACTCCCTTACAACACTTAAAGAATTCAAATATTCTCTTCAAACAGCAAACCCTAACTGTCTAAACTCTACTCAATTCTCTTGGTTTTTAACACGCTATTTTTATGTTTATATTTAAGAACTCTACCAAAACTTGCTTATTTGGTCTTTTTGTAATGAACCCTCAAGTGGTCGGCCAGATGAGACTTACAAATTAATTATGCGCGAAAAACGTGGTAAAACCAGAATACCAGCCAATGTCTTTTTAAACGATATACAATATGAAACTCCTCAAGATGTTGTTAATGGCTTTGCTGATTATTTTGGTAGTGTTTATTCTGTCAGTGATGAGAATACTGCTTTGACTCCTGAGTTTACATTTAATTCAGATATAAATATTACTGCATTTTCTGAGGAGCTTATATTACGGAGTATGTCTAAACTAAAAAACAATTATTCATGTGGTGTTGACCTCATCCCAAAGTTCTTAATAAAAGATTGCTCGTTAATATTTGCATATCCTCTCTTAATATTGTTCAATATGATATTGTCAACGTCTCCTTTTCCAGATTTATGGAAAATAACCAGAGTTTGCCCTATTTTAAAATCAGGTTATCCTAGCGATATTAAAAACTATAGACATACAGCTATTCTGTCTAATTTTGCGAAAGTCTTTGAATCTTCCCTGTATACCTGCATCTACAATGAGGTAAGTAAACTAATTTCCACGCAGCAGCATGGATTTATGAATAAACGCTCGACTGTATCCAACTTAGCTGAATTCACGCAATTTGTTTCAGAACAACTTGACAAAAAACTTCAAGTAGATGCTGTATACACGGATTTTTCTAAGGCCTTTGACAGTTTTGATCACCAAATTTTGCCTAATTAGTTACACTTTTTTGGTTTTAGTCACTCCCTTATTAATTTGTTTTATTCATATTTGTGTGAGCGCAAATTATCTGTTTCATATAATGGCTACAACTCCGATTATTTCTATGCGAGCAGTGGAGTACCTCAAGGCTCTAACTTGGGTCCGCTTTTGTTCATTTTATTTATTAATGACTTGTCATTACAACTTAATTGTAATCATCTACTGTTTGCTGATGACCTAAAAATATTTACCAGTATTTCCAGTTATACAGATTGCGAACTCTTTCAGGATCAGTTAAGCATTATTTTAAGATGGTGCAAAGTTAACAAACTCGACCTAAACATTTATAAATGCAAAATCTGTACTTTTAGTATTAAAAATAGGCACATCATATTTAATTACACTTTAGATAATACTATTCTTTCTCGCTGTCATGAAATTCGTGACCTTGATGTACTCTTTAATAATAAGCTTTCTTTTACATCCCACATTAATAATACTGTGCAATCTGCTTTAAAGCTCCTGGGTTTTATAAGTCGGAATTCTACCAATTTTTGTAACACTAAAATCAATGTATTTTTATCTTGTTAGAACAAAGCTCTAATATTGCTCACTTGTTTGGTACCCGTATTATAACGTACATATTGACTCAATTGAAAAAGTACAAAGAAGATTCCTTAAACTTCTCTACTACAGAGTTGATCATATTTATCCTGCTAGAGGAACTGACCATAACATCCTCTTAACGCGTTTTAATTTTGATACCCTACATGTTAGACGAATAGTGACAAGTTTAAAATTTCTGTGGAAACTTTTTAATTACCAAATACATTCTTGTCATTTATTGAGTCTCTTAAATATTTTAGTGCCACGTTTGGAATCTCGTGGAAGTAAAAATTTTTATTGTAGTTCCTCAAGAACTAACGTGCTTTTGAAATCTCATGTTCATGTTATGTGTAGTAATTATAATTGTATAGGTAACCAGTGCGATTTGTTTAATTCAAACATTAAGGAAATTACGTCCAGAGCTCATGATTTTTTTTTCTCGGTCAAAATAATTTGGAATTTTAATTTTTATTTAATTTATATTATTCATGATATTATTTTTTATTATATGTTTTTTTTTAACAAAATATTAAGTTCATTTTATATCTTTTTTCTTTGTCCTGTAATTGGAATATGTATTCTGTTGGGCAATAAATTATTATTATTATTAATATAGCTTAATAAACAAAATAAAGAGTGCATCGAATTTTAAAGTGAAAACTTATACCCAACACCTAATCACATTTTAAAACAAATATTTAAAATTGAATATAATATTTTGGTAAAGCTTACAAATGTAAAGACCAAATGTTAAAAATTAACTGCCCCATATATCGTTCCCATAACAAGACTCACAGGCAACAGCAAAAAAGTTGTTCAGAGTTCGATTGCTAGTCGATCTATACATTTGAAGGTACATCTATCGGTGCTCCTCTACCCACTTTCGGTATTGGCCGTTTGTTAGTATCTGACTGAGGGTAAGTTTTTCGGCCGAAGCGGATGTTCGGTTATTTTAAGACCTTTGGCCGATTGGCCGAAGGTGTATGATTTTTTTGAAAACGCTGACGAAGTAAATGGTTTCGTATTGAAAATGCGTCGGATCCATTAAAACTTTTCAGGTATCTTTTATACGAAAAGAAAGTTGTTTAAACAAAAAACAGAGTAAAAAAATGCAGTTCTAAAAGAAAAGGATCGAATTAAAACAAAATGGCTGGTTTAAATAAATTTAAATATTTTTACGAAAAAAGGTTAATTTATAGATATTAGCTATCCTTGGGTCTTTTTCATATAAGTCTAGATTTCCACTTAGGTCTTTTTATTTTATTTATAAATCGTAAAATATACAGACTTCTGGGTTTTTTAAATACAAAGAGTCTCAAATTTACATTATAAAATGCTTTTAACTTAAAAGGGTTAACAATTGACACCAGCTCTTTCTGTTCCAAACTACATAATTATTTTTATTGTAACCTTTTAAATTGCAATGTTTTTCTTTAAGATAAGTACAGCTAAATGGTTAAATTAACTATAATAGTGTAATTAGAACATATACCTGTCTAGGTGGTGGAGCTGGTTCGCTTCGTTGTGTATAGTGCCCACTTGAACCCCCACTATCTCTATTCGAGAGACTTTTATTGCTGCTCTTATTTGAGCTAGGTTCGATGCCGCGGCAATGCAGATCTGGCAAGCTTTTATGACAACGATTGCCAGCATATTCGGCTGGCGGGCTTAAAGGTGCCATTTGATCAACACTTAGTTCTTCAGCACTATCGCAAACTAACAACTGTCGAAGGCGATTTTGTAAAATGTCTCCGGTGCTACATTCAGGTGTACCAATAGATGAATGAACAGAACGTCGATGCGTTAATGGTGGAAGAGATCGTGATGGAGAAACAGCCATGTCTGAAACAAACAGTATATTTACCATTAAAAAGTAACCAACACACTGAAAATGGGCTTTTGGTTTAAAAAAAAAATAAAATATTTTATACCTATATAAATTTTATTATTTAATTTTCAAAATTTGTTTGATAAAAAAATACTTCATTTTTTACGAACATTACTTAATAAATAAGTATCAATTACATTAAATTTTTTGTACGTTTAGTGCCGCTATATTATTTTTAATGCATTCCTCTTATGAAGAAAAAAATATACTCTTCCATTATTTGTCCATTCCAAAATCCCTGATAGTAGACTTCATTTCTTGGCGAAACCATACCATAAACTTCACGAATTTTTCGAAAAAAAGGGTGAGTGCAAGAAATGGGTATTTAGGGATATTTATGGCGGGTTTACGAGTCACTCGCGTGCGTTTGGAGGTCGCGAGCTAGCCAACGCGCGCGACTGATTTAACTCATGGTGGGCAATGGGATCGTTTATAAGTGACCTCGCGTGCGTTAAAAGAACGCGTGCGCCAAATCTCAGCCAGTTTGACGCTTCTTGGTTTTTATCCGGGAAAAAAACTTTACGCCGTAAAAAGATCGCGCGCCTTGAAGCCGATATCACGTGACATGGCCAGCCAATGGCATCAGCCGCGTAGCCTGCGTGGGAGAAGTGTTGTGTCAACATATTCTATAGAATTAAAGTATAATTAAAGAATAGAGCACTGTCGAAACGAAGCTCCCGAATAAGGTTATGTCCGTCACCCTGTTCGATTCGTCTTTGGAACAGGGGACGAACACCAAAACGGCGATGACGCTTGTATTTTTTTCAGTAAAATTAGCAGACGAGCTAAATTCATTAATATTGCGGTTCGACGAATTAAAAATGGTTCCATTTTCCCAAAGTATGAGACATCAGGAGTGCGTTTGAAATGAGAGTCTACTTTGGATATGGTAAGGGTGATCCAATTAGTGCTTTAGGATTTTAAAGTGAAATTTTGGCAACACTGTACATGCGAAATTTATTTCCATTTGACAGTTTTGTAGGTTAGGTTATTACAAAACAACATGGAACATTTAACACCAGAGCAACGTTGCGAGATTATTAAAATTTATTATCAAAACCAAAGCTCTGTAAAGGCAACTTGGCGCATATTACGTGCACGATATGGTCCACATCAACGACCAAGTGAACAAGCAATTCGTAATGTTGTGAAGAAATTTGAAAATGAGTTTACATTGTTCAATAATCCAAGAACAAATCGTGTCAGAAATGTGAGAAATGCAGACAATGTTGAAGCTGTAAGACAAAGTGTTCAAAATAATCCAAATTTGTCTGTTAGACGTCGTTCTCAGCAATTGGACCTTACATATGGATCAACCTGGAGGATTTTACGAAAGGATTTGGGTTTGCATCCATAGAAAATTCAATTGGTTCAAGAACTAAAGCCCAATTATCATCGTTGTCGTCGTAATTTCGCTGCTTAGGCGATCGAACATTTGACTGAAGATCCGTTTTTTAATCTTACTGTAATGTTCAGCGATGAGGCTCATTTTTTTTAAACGGCTATGTTAATAAGCAGAACTGCAGAATTTGGGTTTGAGGAGAATCCTCATGCATATCCAGAAAAGGTTACAGTGTGGTGTGCCATCCATGCGCGTGGAATCATTGGGCCTTATTTCTTCGAGAATGCCCAAGGAGAGCGTGTTACGGTAAACGGAGTTCGTTATCGGGCAATGTTGAACGACTATTTCTTGCCAATTGTTATTGAAAACGAACTGGAACAATTGTGGTTCCAACAGGACGTTAGGACGCTACGTGCCACACCGCCAACGAAACCATGGAGTTATTGCAAGAGCACTTTGGTGAAAAAGTTATTTCAAGAAATGGCCCCGTAATTTATCCAGCAAGATCTTGTGATTTAACGCCGTGTGATTTCTTCCTGTGGGGTTATGTGAAGTCGAAGGTCTACGCTAACAATCCAAGAACAATTGAGGATTTAAAAACCAACATCAGAAATGTTATTCGTGAGATACCGGTCCAAATGTGTGAAAACGTAATGTTAAATTGTACTATTCGAATGCGCTATTGTCAACAAAGTCGTGGAGGACATTTGACCGATATTATTTTCAAAACATAATTGTTATTAGTTAGTCTTTTAAATAAAAACAAAATACTTTGGCCTTGCAACAATGTTTGTGTTTTATTTTGTTTTAAAATCCTAAAGCACTAATTGGATCACCCTTTATAAGGATAAGTTTATAATCACGTGACTTTAAATTATACCTGACCTCCTTGTTATTTTCGAACGCCGCAGAGCATATACCTATAAACTTTATGTTGTAGTGTTCTAAAACCAATTGGTTTTGCTTGTTATTTGACTGAATATATAAATATTAAATTATTGTGTTTCAACCCTTTAGTTATATGGTTTATTAAAGTTTTTGTGCTATATTTTTTGTTTTTTTAGAGTTGATATTTTTTAAATAATTTATTTTAAATAAATTATTTTATTAAACTGTTTTAAATGGATATTAATAAATTATATGAAGGAAAATTCAAATTATTGTTTGATGTACCCTATGCCCATGACGGGTAAAACTTAACAAAGTCTAAAGCTTGGACGACCGAGAGTGCACTCTGGGCATGTACTTGCTGTTTTCTAAGGTATATACCAGAGATTTCGAACGCGCAAGGTAAACTTGGAGTGTATCCAGAGTGCACTCTTGCGAGTTTTCGAACTCGCTCCAGACGAAATCAAAACACACGCACTGAGGAACCACCTGACGCGTCATGACGTTCGAAGGTGAGCAAACACGCGCCTTTGAAACTCGTAAATGGGGTCGCGTCAGGAAGAACGAGTTGACGCGAAGGCCCAGGAAACGCACGCAAACCTCAAACCCACACGAGTGACTCGTAAACCCGCCATTACGCATGTTCATTAAATGAATAAAATATATTTAAAAAATGCAATTAAGTAAATTGTAACCATTTCCAATTTTCCAATTCGTCCAATCTCGTATTTCGGATTATTATTTCCAAGGAAACCAGAAACAACTAACTTAATTGAGTTACAGGCTTTGAGTAACAATTTGTCAGTAACAAATAATGATAAATGTTTTAGTTTTTAAGCAGTTTCCCTATTTTTGGGCCCTCAAAGAATCTTTCCCTGATTTTCGTTATAGAAAGACTTTTGAAAAGGGTTTAAAGATAAGTTAACGCTTAGACTTCCTTGTTCAACGCTTTGACAAAGTCCTTAAAAAGGTTATGTTTTATCTGTAACGGTGGAAGAATTGTTTTCCTTTTTCGATCTATTTCGACAACAATTGTAGTATTGTCCATAAATATTTTAAAATTGTTTAAAACCAAAAATTGAATTAAATACAGGTTTTATAAAATAAATTTACTTTACATTATTTTCTACAATACATATTCTATGGAAAAACATCTGCAAGTACCGTGGCCGACACGGAATTTTGAACGACTATCATCCCGTTGACATCAAAATCTAAACTTTCTTTATGGACAACTAACCTTACTTTTGGTTATCACTAGTATTGTAATTTTGACAGCGAAAGCAAAAATGCTCAATATTGTATCTTTGCTATTTACAGATGTATACATTGACAACCAAGTTATGTCGTTCAAAATTCCGTGTCGGCCACTGTACATATTCGGGGTTGTATTTTTATATAAATTTCGTTTTTTTTCACAATTCGCATTTACAAATTATTTACTATTTTCTCGTATAGTTCTTAACTTTTAACTTTTTTAAGCTGTAAATATAAAATTTACATTTTAAATTTTATGCTGAACTTTTTAATAATTATTTGTATTTCGCTAATTAGCCGTTTAGCTGTTGGCTAATTAGCTGAGCTAAGCTAGATTAAGCGGTTAAGCCGCCAGCTAATTAGCTAAGCTAATTCAGTTAACCGGTTAAATTAGCTAAGCTGGTCAGTTAGCTAGCTAATTAACTAACTTTTTTAGCCGGCTTAACCGGCTATAGGTATAATACTGATTATTTTATAAATTTATTATGTTTTGTAACAACGCATCTACATATACAGTTGTCTTCATTAAAAAAGCGTACAAGAATTAGAATGAGAGAAAACTATCAACACAATATGATTGCTTAAAACCGGCTTATCACTGACTGAAGTAATTACAATAATTATTATAGGTTATAAATGCAGAGCATTGATGTCGGGGATTAATTTAATAATACTATAGATTTTGCATCGCGCAAGTATCGTAGCGTTCGAAAATAACTAACAGAAGATCCAGCCAACTATATGTTCAGTAAATATAGGCATTTTTAAAATATTATTTTTTAATTTTATTGTTTATTAATAGGAAGTGCTATGCTCCACACATCAAACTCCCACCATGGGACTTTGATAATTAAGGTTAATTTTTTTTCAGTGTAAAACTAATTACGTCCTATTTTCTAAAAATTTTACAATGTATTTTTTCTAAATTTTTATAGAAAAAATACATAGGTATAAGGGGCCATGTCAAGTTTTAAATTTGAACTACCGATTATTTTGTTTCAAAAAGGTAGAATGAAATTTATTTATTGACAGAAAATGCAAAATGGAACGCTATACGCTTGAACAAAAGTGGGAAATATTAAAACTTACATCCAAAGTGGTGAGACTTTAACGCAAACTGTAAGAAATTTACGTAGAAATTTTCCACGAAGAGATAGGATAAGCGAGTTTGTAAAAGTGGATCGTTAATGGACAAAACAACCTAGTACGTTCTCGTCCAGTGCGTTCAACCGAAAACATCGCTTGGCCGAAGATGAGCATTTTTACCGAAAAATCATCTTTTTAGAATCTAAAATTTAGATGAAGCCCATTTTCACATCAAAGGATATGTCAATTAATAAAATTGCCGCATTTGGGGCTCAGAAAATCCGAACGTTATCATTAAGAAGCCAATGCACCCGCAACGAGTGCTTGGTACGGATTTTAGCACGTTGACATCATTGGGCCATTTTTATTTGAAAATGATCAAGGAGCCACCAATTTTTGTTTTTAAAAGTTGCAGAGAATGCCATGGACGGAGTTTGGTTTCAATGTTGACATAAGGTGTACCTAGCGGAAAAATATTTAAAAAATATTTTCCCAAAGATAAAGAAAAAATATGCAAAGAAGTTTTTATATTTTTTGGGATACGCAACTGGTTACACACTTGTGTTCTGTGAGTACATAGATACCAACCAACAAAGTAGATGCGCGTTGTCAGTTGTAAAAAATTGTTTCTAACAATTTTTCTTGCAAAAAAATAAATAAAAACTTAATAAATACAAATGTTTTATGCCCTTAAAGCTTCAATACCCTTCTGTATTTATTTACTCATCCAGCTATTAGCTTAGGCAATGATTAGAAAATTTAGTAAGTATTATAAAAACTCCATCACCACAAAATTATTTTTTTTTTTGGTTTTTCTGTTTCTGTTTACTCAAATGAAATTAGGACAAGTTCACAGGTTAAACTTTAAATATTCAATTTGTGTAAATAAATCCAAAAGCACTTCCCTTAGGGCCGGTTTATCATTTACTGGTTAAGTTCCAGTTAGTCTATCTGACAGTTAAATTCCATATCGATCGTTGTGAGAACAATGGTATCCATGGAGATATCTGCCAGATAACTAACTGCAACTTTAACCGGGCATTGATAAACCGGCCCTTAGTTAAGATATTTACAATTTGAGCACATAACCTAAAATTTGAAAGAAATGCACTAGATTCCGTCATAAAAGTTGCCAGATTTTGTTTGAATATACCTTCATTACAAAAAAGACATAATAAACAATTTATAAAAACGTCAATTTAACAATTTCCATTGTTGATTTTGTCATTTTTGTAATTAAGGTAAATTTTAAAAAAATTTGGAAATTTTTTGACAGAATCTAGAAACGCTAGTTGTTACCAAATATAACATAATCAATTAAATTAGGCAACCAGATTAGCCTAAAGTTCCTAGTCGATTAGTGGCGTACTTTTTGGTAAGATAAAGGTTCTTATAAATTATTTTTAGTCTTTAGAATTTAGAAAAAGAAGTTTCAGGTGCTTCTTTATGGATTCTAAGAAACTAACCATTTTAATATATTACATTAATTACTGTCTGTCCACTCTAAGGGCCGGTTTATCAATGTCCAGTTAAAGTTGCAGTTAGTTATCTGTTAGATAATTTCCATGGATACCATTGTTCTCACAACTATCGATATGAAATTTAACTGTCAGATAGACTAACTGGAACCTAACTAGAGATTGATAAACCGGCCCTAAGTTGGCTGAACTAAGGAATTTTGTTGTTTAGATATTAATGAATTGTCGTACTGTGTGCTTTTAAAACAGATTTTATATTATAAATAATACTAGTATATAATATGTACTAGTATTATTTATAATATAAAATCTGTTTCAAAAGCACACAGTACGACAATTCTTTAATATCTAAACTACAAAATTCCTTAGTTCCGCCAACTTAGAGTGGACAGACAGTACATACAGTGCTGGATTAACCTATAGGCCAACCTAGGCCATGGCCTAGAGCGCCGCGAAGCGAATAGGCGCAATTTAGGTTGAATATTAATATAAATCAATTAAAATAAATAATTATAATTTTTAAACGTGTAATACCCTTTTTATTTTAAAAGTAAATTCGGAAATAATAACGTCGTTGATAATGCAAAAGGTCGTGTCACGCCTTTCTGCAGAAGAGAAATAACCCACAAAAATAAAAAATCGGGATATATGTATGGGTTAATTATCTCGATTTTTTTTATTTTTGTGGGTTGGTTCCCTTGTGTAGAAAGGCGTCAAAGTGACCTTTTGCAGTATTAACGAATAAAAATGTTATAGGTAAAATTCTGTTTTAGGTTATTTAAAAATTGTCAAAATTAAGTTAGTTCTTCATAGGTTTTTCTTTTCTTTTTTCTTGTTTTTCTTTATACAAATATTTAAATTTGTTTTATTGTATTTTTTTTATAAAACCCTACTTGTCCCCCTATGTGCACCCCTTTCGGCTAACATGTATTGTGTTATATATAGGTACTAATATGGGCTGTAATTATAAGCGCCATTATTATTGGCCTAGGGCGACAAATTGTCTTAATCCGGCCCTGATTACATAACACCCTGTATATATATACAGGGTGTTATTATACAGGGTGTTATGCATATACTACATATATGTAATGAATGTAATATATTAAAATACTGAATTACTTTTGACTAAGGTGTAACGGAAAAATATTTAAAAAATAATTTTCCAAAGATGAAGAAAAAATATGCATTAGAAGTTTTTATATTTTTTGGGATACGCCACTGGTTACACACTTGTGTTCTGTTCGCGAAATGGACGGTTAAGAACTGTCAGAATCATGCGCAGAACCGTTCAAACTAATACGAACTCAGAGTGCGTACTCTTTAGAACAGATTTCGTGGCGCCTGCGCATTGCGTTATATGCTTATAGGTTAGGTGCTTTTATTTTGTTTTTTCGCATTTAAACATATCCGAGCACAAAATACCTTTGATTAATTTCCTTTATGAAAGTTCATAATAAATTATTAATAATTATTAATGTTTATTGTGAAAAGAAAAAAGGAACATTTCACAATTGGCAAGAGTTCGGCACAGCATAAGCAAAGATTAAGCAATGATTAGAAAATTTAGTTCATATTATAAAAACCCCATAACCACAACATTATTTTTTTTATCAGTTTTTTTCTTTCTGTTTAATCAAATGAAATTAGGACAAATTCACAGGTTAAACTTTAAACATTCAATTTGTGTAAATAAATCTAAAAGCACTTCCCTTAGTTAAGATATTTACAATTTGAGCACATAACCTAAAATTTGAAAGAAATGCACCAGATTCTGTCATAAAAGTTGACAGATTTTGTTTGAATATACCTTCATTACAAAAATGACATAATAAACAATTTATAAAAACGCCAATTTAACAATTTGCATTGTTGATTTTGTCATTTTTGTAATTTAGCTAAATTTAAAAAAATATTGGCAACTTTTTTGACAGAATCTAGAAACGCTGGTTGTTACCAACCATAACATAATAAATTAAATTAGACAACCAGATTAGCCTAAGTTCCTAGTCGATTAGTGGCGTACTTTTTGGTAGGATAAAGGTTCTTATAAATTATTTTTAGTCTTTGGAATTTAGAGAAAAAGTTTCAGGTGCTTCGTTATGGACCCTAAGGAACTACCCATTTTAATATATTACATTAATTACATAACACCTTGTATATAAATTAGGTTACGATAGTGCACGAAAGAGTTTTTAAAAACAATTTATTTTTATTTAACAATAACTTTTGCTTTGGAATGAAATATAATTTAATTAAAATAAGTTTATTGAATGATAGCTGATTACAGACTGGGAAATTATTATAATTAATTTAATAAGGTAAAAATGCTGACAACTGTATTAGCAAAATAAATGAGGTTGTTAACTATGCACATGATATCCTTATAAGGAGTGACTCCGTCACGTAACTCCTCCCTCCTCAAAATGAAGCACCCCCCGGTAAGATATATGAGGTAGATTGCTATCGTAACATACGGGATTATTGTTATGATGCTGGGTGTGCCAATATTGAGTGTTGAATGCTGGTGTTGATCAGTTGTTGTGAAAACATTTTCTGGGATTTTTTTTAGTTTTAGCGTTTTCAATTTAACTTGGAGATTTTGGATCTGTTTTTCTTCTATTGCGAGGTTGATGTTATTAAGTAAAGTGGGACTGCCAAAAGAGGTTTCATCAAATAATAGTTCTTTACCTCTGAAGATGATTTTACAATTTCCTTGTTCTATAAGGTAGACTCCGGTTAATGATTTGACTTGGTTTTCTTTTTGACATCTTAAACTTATTTTTTCATTGAAGGGAAAAACAGCCAGGTATTGGTTTATTTATGGGATTGTTTTGAAATGATTTTCTGTTATTTCCAGTTTGATATAGGAGCAGGAGTTAATGCTTTCCCGAAGAACAATATTTTCTTCACAAGTGATGTTTTCGTTTGTAGACAGGTGCTTCGCGCATTGTTATTTTATACCTTTCTTACATACGTCATTCAATGGAATAAGATTGTTGTTTTCTTTTGATTTAAGTACGTATTTAGCTTTTGGGATAATAGTGACAAATTTATTTTGAAACAAAGCTGGAATAGGAATAAAATTAAAAAGTTCAAAATCAGTTTCGTAATCAATGGGAAGGGAAAGGAAAAATGTAATTCTACCAGGTTCTGTTCTACAATTAACTTCTATAATATCCTCGAACTCCAAAATATTTTCAAATTTTACTTCTATCGGAAGTTGCTTTTTATAAATGTTTTCAATTTTTTGTATTTCAGCAAAAAGATCTCTACCTGTTAAAATACTAGGGTGTAATACTTTTAATTTGCAAAATGTTAATGAAGTTTCCACGTCCTTTAAAATATTTAGTAAAATTTGATTATGCAAATCTTGTGCATACAAGATAAAAATTTGATTTTGTATTTGTTCATTTACAAACTTATTTAATTGTATAATTTTATCTTTTAAAGTATTTTCATTGTGTTGGACATCTTGAAGAGTGTTATTACATTTTTTTATTATTTTATGATTAATTGAATACTGTAGTTTTACTTGCGATTTGATATATGAGCTATCATGCTGTATGTCTGTTAATATTTTTGAAAATTTTTCGCCATCGTTATTATCTAAGTTACCGGTTATTCCCTTAATTACCGTACCAAAACCGTTAATAAGCCCTTTTCTATTTCTATAACTACTTTTATCAAAACTTAAATCTATTTGTTTAATTTTTTGTTTAATTTTATTTTGTGTAAACTTTATTATTTTATCGTAATTTTCTAATTCCCTATTATACATGGATTTAATATGACTAATTAAACTTAACCTTTCATATTGTAAATTTAAATGATTATATTGTTCTTAAAGGGGTTCTAAATTTTAATAGTGTACAAAGGTATGCTCGGAACGTTGAAGTTTCGCCGCGCCCAACCTTATAGGTAGTATGCCCACCTTTGTTGTTATATTGAAGATGTCTGCTGCTCGGACGAACGTGAGCAACCTGCAAATAATAGATTTTGTTGGTTATTTTTATCTGTTTCTTGGACGTTTGATATTTGACAGATAAATTTTATCAATAGACTATTGGCAATAGTGTTAAAATGAGTTGGGTCGATGTTGGCTGTTTTTAGGTTCTTCTTAATGAATTTTAATGTTCCTGGTTTATATTTATTTTTTGTTTTTGACTGTTTCTGCTCATTTTTTACAAACACCTTTTTTGGAATTACTTTTTTGAATATTTTCCCTATTTTTATTTGCTTCATTTTAACTTTTACCTTTGATTTAATTGCCGTTTATAGAGTAACTGAGTTTTTTCTTTATGATTAAAAATATAATTATTTAAAAGTTGTTTTTCTAGTTCTAAGTTAAATGGTGAGTCTGTGGCTAAGTGTTCCGTTATTATTTCTGATGGTTTTAATTTAGTTGACGTATGTATAGTATTATTATATGCTAAAACAGCGTAGTTAACTTTTATTTCAATGGGTTCTTTTTTAAAGGTGTCTTGGTTGTTTAGTAATCTGATATGTTCTATTATTGTAGAGTGGAAACGCTCAATTGGGGAATTTAATTCGGGATGTTGAGAACTTATAAAATGAATTTTGATTTTATGAAGTTGCCAAAGCTCTTTTAAAATGCCGTTGTTAAACTCACTACCATTGTCCGAGATAATTTGTTCCGGAATTACGTGGTGTGTAAAATTTAATCAGATTATTTATAACTTCTATACTGGAAGCTGAGTTAAGTTTATATGCTTGGCTATATTTAGAAAAAGTGTCTATTATTGTTAGAAATTTACATTTTTCAAGGGAAATACTATCCATGTGTAGTATTAGTATTTAGTATGAAATGGCCTTGTAGCCGTAGGTGTTATATTAAATTTCAGGTTCAATGGGTTTCTATCATACTTGGTAAGTTGACAGATTTCGCAGTTATTTATATAATTTTTGATTGTATTTCTTTGGTTTGGAAAATACATAGTAGTGTTCTTTAATTCATTTTTCTGTTTCCCCTATGGTGGTTTGTTTTTCCCTCGTGATAATTAATAATTGTTTGCCTGATTTCGTCTTCACCAATAACGTCTGTAAGATATTTTGTACATCTAATTAAATTAATTTGTGAATTTTTAAAAAATGTTTGCAATACACAACAAAATTTTTCGTAAATTGGGTCTTCGAAGTAGACATAATACTTAATTTTTGGCGCCATAGTCTTTAATTAACTTAATCACGTCTTGTTAAAAATTATTTTTTGAAAGTTGTACTTAACAGTCTTTGTTTTCTTCTATATAGAATTATTCTGGACGGCTCCGCAGGTGCATACTCGACAAGAGAAATTATTATTTGGTTTTTTCCGTAATTTACTGGACATAATACCATGGGTATACTTACAATAGGGTTTTCGGAATTAGAGTGTATTGTGTTTAGGTCATTTTCTTCCGTTTGTTTTGTCGGTTCAATGTCTTGACTACGTTCTTTGTCATCAATGTCGTCGGTTTCTACAATTACAGATGTGTTGTCCTTATCTTTAATCGCGGAAAAGCTGTCGTTGAATTTTTGCATGTAGTGCATTAAAGGTTCGTTGATGGTATTTCCGGTATCAGGTTTGATTTGACTGTCGTTATTTAACTCTTCACAAAAATCATCTATGAAAGAAGAAATTGCGTTTTTTGTTTCTTTATGATCAGTAATATTTAAATTAGGACAAGGTTCAATGTCATATATGAATATTTTAATGTTTGTGTTTTGAAAAATAAGTTTTATTAAGTTAAATATTATATTCCAATTTAATTTATCTAATCCTGAGCCAATTTTTGGCATTGCCACTGAGTAGTTTTTAAAATTTAAACAAAGTCTTTTTAGGGTAATTAGGGCACTTATAATTGAAAAGTATGTGGGTTTGTCCCTAATTGATCTTTTTGTAATAAGATAATAAATGTTTCTTTTAGGATGATTAAGATATGGTACCTCACCTACTGGTTTATTTTGTGACTTTAGGGTATTTATGCAATTCAATTTTTTTTTGAATTTACGAGTAATTTCTTTATTCATACTTAGACATTGCGATACACTGCAAGTGATGTCTCATCTTGACAATTAAATAGATCATCATAAAATATTTTAACATTTGCGTTAGTTATTTAAAGATTGTTATAGAGTATTTCGTTAAGGGTTTTATTTTGTTTAACTGCGTTTTCTAGTTCGATTAAGTTAATTTCGTGTTTAGGTATGTTTTGGTTGTCTCTAATGTAGTCCGAATCTTTATTGTCTTGTATAGTATTGTTTTTAAGGACTTGTGCGTAACTCGAATTTTTTGTCGTCTTATTTTTGTTAGTGGTTTTCTTATTTAGGTTTTCTGGAGTATTTTTATTATTATCCGATAAGTCTGAGGGTATTCTTGATAATGCGTTTGCGTTAGAATTTAAAATACCTTTTTTATAAACTATTTCATACTCGTATTGTTCCAAGTATAGGCGCCACCTACTTAGTTTAGAGTTTGAATCCTTCATTGATATTAACCCTTGTAACGGTTTATGGTATAAATTATGAACTTTTTTCCGTAAAGATAAGGTCTAAAATATTTGACTGCCCAGATAATCGCTAAAAATTCCTTATGAGTCGTTCTATAGTTTATTTCTGAGTCGTTAAGTGTTCGACTTGCGTAAGCAATTAGTAAATCAGAGCCGATTTTACCTTGGGAAAGTACAGCACCCAGTGCATAGTTAGAGGGATCCGTCGTCAATATAAAAGGTTGAGTAAAGTCAGGGTATTGAAGGATTGATTCGTTAATTAAAAGGTTTTTAAAGTGGTTAAAGCAATTTTTGTACTCGATGTTGTTAACATCTATTTTATTACCACCGGTGGTGTAGTAGTTAGCACTGCGGACTACAAGCCGAGAGGTCGTGGGTTCGAATCCCACCAGGGGTATGGTTGTTTATTTGTGTTTGTTATTGTGTATTTCTGTAATTGGGCCTGGTGCCTGTTGAAAGCACATTAAAAATAATAAAATAAAAATAAAATAAATAAAAATAAAATAAATAAAAATAATAAAATAAAATAAAAAAATTATTTTTCTTTAAACAATTTGTAATAAACCTAGAAATGCTTTAATTTGTTTGGTTGTTTTTGGTATGGGGTAGTTTGGAATAGCTCTAATTTTTTGAGGATTAGGTTTAACGCCGTGTGGTGTTACAACATGACCTAGAAATGCTACTTCCCTTTTGAAAAATTCACACTTAAGTTCGCAGAACATAATATATTTAAAAAAAAATTGAGGTTAAGTATGTGTTTCTGTAACCCTGGAGTGCGTTCGAAACGAGAGTGTACTTTGGATATGGTATAAGGATCACGTGACTTTACATTATACCTGACCTCCTTGTTATTTTCGAACGCTGCGGAGCATATACTTATAAACTTTATGTTGTAGTGTTCTAAAATCAATTGGTTTTGCTTGTTATTTGACTGAATACATATAAATATTAAAGTATTGAATTTGAACCCTTTAGTTATATGGTTTATTTATTAAGTTTTTGTGATAGATTTTGTTTTGTTTTTTAAAATTAATATTTTTTAAATAATTTATTTTAAATAAATTCTTTTATTTAACTGTTTTTCGTTTTTTTATTAAATTTTAAATGGATATTAATAAATTATATGAAGGTAAATTCAATTTATTGTTTGATGTACCCTATGCGGATGACGGGTAAAACTTAACCAAGTCTAAAGCACTCTGGGCATATACTTGCTGTTTTCGAACAGCTGACAGTTGCATATATCTAGGTATATACCAGAGAATTCGAATGGACAAGGTAAACTTAAAGTGTATCCAGAGTGCACTCTTGCGAGTTTTCGAACGCGCTCCTGTGTTAAAACATATTATATCATCCAGATATCCCCAACAATTATTATTTAAAATATCGCAAAGAAGGTTATCCATAATTCTCTGGAATGTGGCTGGGGCGTTTTTGAGCCCGAATGGCATACGAAGGAATTCGTAGTGACCGTTTTCTGTGCTGAAAGCGGTTTTATGAATATCTATTTGTGCCATTTCAATCTGGTGGTAGCCACTGGCAAGCTCAAGGGTACTGAAATACATACATCGCCCTTATTTGTCAAGCAAATCCGTTATGTTCGGTAACGGATATCGATCATCGATAGTTTTTTCATTTAACTTTCAAAAGTCGATAACTATGCGCCATTTGCGTTGGCCAGAAGAGTCTGCTTTCTTTGGCACAACCCAAATAGGTGAACTCCACGGACTATATGAAGGCCTTATAATTTTTTTTCTAACATTTTCTTAATTTGTTTTTCCACCTCCTGTTTATGGATTTGGGAAAACCGATAAGATTTTGCATAAACAGGAATTTCGTCTTTAGTAATTATTTTGTGTTTAATTTTACTTGAAAAACTTAAGGGTTTATCTTCAGTATAAAAAATGTCAGAATATTCGCATAACAATTTTTCTATTACACTTTTTCCTTCATCGTCCATGTGGTTAATTTTTATTTTCGATAGATCAATTGTTGTATCACCACAATAAACGTTTATGTTATTAAAATTTGTTGCTTTTTGTTCCCTAAATTCATTAAACAATTTAACATGAATTGAACTAATTTTAGCGGGAATGTCTTTATTTGTAGGGTTAACAACACTACAATAAGTAGTAAAAAATTTTACGGTAGCTACACTTTCTGGGATTTCTAAATCGCCAGATTTCATGTAGGGTATAATGACGTCTCCGTCCTTAACATTTTTAACATTGGGACTACTATGCTGACAGGCCCACTAGACAGTTTTATATAATGAAATTTAATTCTACAATCGGTGTGATTAATACGTGGTTTTGTAGATCAATCACCGCGTTAATTTTCTTTAAATTGTCTAACCCTAATAAACAATCAAAGTCTTTGTGGAAATTAAATAAAGGAAATTTTAAATTTATATTATTTTTAATTAATGCTCCACAAGGTTTCTCTGTACTGTACTTTTCCAAGGAGGTACCGTGTGCGCTTGATACTCGTATAAGGAAAGGGTTGTATTTTATATTTTTTTAAAATAACCTTTTTGCAATATCTGATTTAACAAATGATTTTGTGCTTCCATTGTCTATCAAAATTTTTGAATTTAACTTTGGGAAGATTATATAAGAAAGTTAACTTTTATCATTTGTCAAACTCATTATTTGTATTCTTCCGAGGCTCAATTTCCTAAAAAAAATCCGAGCCATCGTCAATTTTTCCGCTTTCGCTTGGGAAATCAACGTGTGGATCGCTATGCAAATTAAACAGTATTTGAACATTTGGCGAAGATCTGTTTTGATTATTAAAATTATTAGTTGTAAAATTTTGCCTACCCTGTGACATATTAGTATTACTTGTAGAGATACTCATAGGGGTTGGTTTGGGCACTTTTACGTTGGGATTTGGATTAAAAACGTCATTTCTATAACTTGGACCCGGTTGATTCTGATAATTGTTGTTATTATTAAAGTTATTTCTATTATTAAAATTGTTACTAGTATTATTCGATTGGGTGTTCATATTTCTTGGTTTTGGTTGATAATTATGGAAATAATTCGTTAAGGGTAATGGTTTGGTGATGCTTGTGCATTTGAAAATTTCCTTTATAGTTGTTAAATTTGGGTTTGGCTGGCGAAATATGATTTTTTCTATTTTGATTATTTACTTCTAAAAATCGTTAGTTAGCATATTAAGTGCGGTATTTAAATCTGCAGGGTTTTTGGTACGCATAAGTGAAATGGGGTGTTGATATTATCGATAATTTATCGATAGTATCGATGTTAGACAATCGTACAGCACTATCGAAAGTATCGATAGTTGCCACTGCGACTATCGATATTTCACGGTTATGTTTTGTTCCTCCCTTGCAGCACACTGTTACCGAGCAAAGCAAACACTTCTTATACTTTTTCAGGCCATACTTTTAAAACAGGCAGAAAATACACTCGGTGTGCACGACTGCATAAAAAAACATCGCTATCCTTCCATTTCTATGAAACGGCCATAAATCTCAGAAGAAAATAACATAACATAACCTCAACCTCAAGACTATCGATAAACTATCGATAATTTCGATATTTGAAACTACCAACATCGAAACTATCGATATTGATTTTTTCCCACTATCGCGAACACTATAAGTGAACCTATAGGTTCGCGAAGACCTCTTAAAAGAACACGCAGAGCGTATTTTCTTAAATATACTGTTAATACTGCAGCTTTGTTTGCATTTGCGAGATGGATAGTTAAGTAAGCAATTTGTAAATTAAGTAAAGAAAGAACATTATTATAAAAATCGAAAACTGATTCTCTAAATCCTTGTTTCAGTTCGGTCATTTCGATACCTAAACTAAAAACATCTCTTTTATCGCTATATGTATTATGTAGAGCAGTTTTTAGTTCTGCCCAATTGGTAATTAAACAAAATGAAATTTTGATGGCGGCATCGCCTGTTACTTTTGCTAAAATACTAGACATTAAATATTCATTTTAAAAATCTGTTGGGTCTTGGGCATTATAAAATTTTGTGACTAATTTTTCACAAATTTCAATAAAACGTGGTAGAAGTTCGGATTCTCCAGAAAATTCTGTGATCATTTTAAGGTATACGGGTTTAAGGACGTTAGCCATGTTTGGGTTAGGGGTATTTGTTTCGGAAATATTTAAATTAGCAAGATTAATGTCAGGGGTTTGATTTAAAATATTTTCAATAATGGTGTCGTCTAAATTGACGCTGCTATCTGTTTTGAAACTTGAGTCTGATTTGGGGTCGTTAGAGAACAATCTATATTCATTAAATGACATAAGTACTTACAGGCAAATTATCGTTGCTGGTACCGTCTGCATCTGTCATGTCCTCTCACTTGCGACGGGTTTGGTGATGGTTTCTTGTGTCTGCTCACTTGAAATTCCACCTGGTTCAATCACCAATTAATCGTAGGGACGATAACAATTTCTTGGCAAATTGCCTTGGTGAAACTCCGACTTCGCCAATTACGTTTTAATTAAATTATATTTTATTCCAAAGAAAAAGTTATTGTTAAATAAAAAATAAATAGTTTTTAAAAAACTCTTTCGGGCACTATAGTAACGTAATATTTATATACAGTATGTAATATATATGTATATATTTTATATACAGTATGTAATATTTATGTATATATTTTATCTTCTTGTTATTAAAATTCACTTTTTAAAAAAAGCACAAATTTATTCAAACACAAATTACAATATAAAATTATTTAGTACTTAATGTAACAAAACTGAGTATAATACTAAACTAACAAAGCAAAGACATTCCTATTTATAAGTTTTTAAAATATGTTGTACGTGTTGTCTGAGGGTTTTCATCGTTGAATAAATGAAGAGTTGCATTTCCCAGAGAATTCCATACCTTGTTATCTTCTCCGATTAGATAACGAAATATGACTCTCGTGAAGTCTATGGTATCATCATTTTATCACATATAACAGCTCCCCTTATTTTTGAAAAGTTGATGCTATGCAGCAACTTTTTCGCTAAGTTGGATTTCACAGAAGTTATCGTTGGATTCGATGTCTGGTCGTCTTTTGATGGTGTTTGATATCGTTTCGGGTATCGTTTTTCTTGGTTTAAATTTTGTAAACATTTTTATTGTTACGTATGCAACAATGCTAATGACTATTAGGGCTATAGTCAAATAAGTGAACCATGATATGTTTTTCTCGACGAAAGGTTGATTAATAAGATTATCCAAATCTCTCGAATATTGTTGAAGTTTGCGGTTGGCAATTTCCAATTCCTCCATATTTAAGATATTGATTTTTAAAGGTTCTAATTTAGGGAGTTCTATATTGTCTGGAACATGAGTACAACAGTTGTATGAAACAAGAACGGGTTGAGGGTTTTCGATTACGTTGGATGTCTTGTTAGCTTCTGCTTGTATTTTTGTAATGCCGATGGAGGCTTGGCACACTGGTTTAAGTTTTAACAAAGAGTTTTTATTTATTACCAATGTTTCAGAGTTTATGTTTTGGCAGTTTATAGACACTTGAACAGGTTCGGTCGCACTAACTAACCATGTATTGTCCTTTAAGTTTTGCACATTATAAACTTGTCCGTAAATTAAGGCACTATGACAGTTATTCGGAACGTTCATGTTGGTTTTTAACAATTGCAATCACACGCGGCGTTATTGTCTATTGGGTATGCGTACAGGTTGGAGCACAGTTTTCTTCCTGGTAATAGCTGCTTGCATTCTTCTGGATTCTTGACGGAGATGTACATTAAAGAATCATCGTTTCGCGCGATATATTTTTGACTTGTTGACAAAACGTGATAAAGACCAGTTTTTTCATCAGGTATAGGAATAGGCAATAAATGGTAGAGGGTGTAGATTTGTTGTTCAATTAAAGGAATTTTTAGAACAAAAACAAGATCATGATTTGTTTGGTACGCTTGGAGTTCTATGATTTCCAAATACTGAGCTATTTGTGAATGTTTAATGGCTAAAGGTAAATTATTTTTCTCAAGATTTTGAGATATTTTTTGTAATTCTAATATTAAGTTGTTGGGGGTTATATTTGAAGAATGAATTATCTTTAGGCGGGCAAAGGTAATGCCGTTTATTATGTCATTAGGATTGTCCTCCAAAAACAAGTAACTAGCGCGATCTTATCTCCTAATAGGTGAACTGATCTTTCTATTTTGAAAATGTCGTTATTAAATGTTTTTTCGTCAAACGAAAGTTTTTGTATTGTGTTGCATAATTGATGTTGTGACTGTTATTTAATTTTTTAACAGATTTTTAACTTGACTTTGATCTTTATTTAATTTATTGATACTGTTAGTGAAGAATTCGCCATCTGATGCATGTAATTGCTTTGAATACTGTACCAAAACCGTTAATAAGGCCTCTTTTAGAGCGCTTTGTGTCTGTAAATATTTCGTCAAATTTTCTTTTTATTGTCTGGGATATTTGTGTTAATAAGTTAACGTGTGTAGTGACTTCAGCTCTAAAAGAATTCATATTATGATAGTCAGGGCGTATTGTGTTATGAATTTTCTTTAAAATTTTGTCGTTATTGTCAAATGCGACGGCGTAAGTTTGTTATGTTTCTGTGTACAAGTAGTGTCCATTGGACTTTGAAAACAACGATTTGTGTTTCGTCATGATAGTATATTCCCAAAGTATTGTTAATGGGTTCTATTCGGTATTGGCAGAGTGCTGTACCAATCAGCATTAAGTACCTAAAAATAATTAATTTTCAGAAAAGGGTTTCATCCGGTCAAAATTGACTTTTGTGCGTTGATTTGTTTGGGTATTTAAAAGTATAGCGGAATTATTTAGAATCTCTAAGATCTCAAAAGGACCATTAAACTTGTTTTCTAATTTATTTTTTATTTGGGATTCTTTTATATAAACTTTGTCACCTACTTGATAATTTGGAAGATTATCATGAACATGTTGATCGAAACGGGTTTTGGACTTTTGTTTTTGGGCTTCGATTCGAGCTCTAGCTATTTTGTAATAGTGTGTTATTCAATTATTAAGGTCTCTAATATATTTGGTAATAAGTTGATTTCCATTATAAAGTTTTTCTGGAGGTCTACTATAGGGGTGGCCGGAAGACTAGTTCGTATGGAGTGAATCCTTGCGATTTATTATTAGAGTTGTTGTAAAAAATTACGGCATAGGGCAGTATGTTAAAAAAAAATGTTTTTATTATTTTTGTTTAACAATTGTTCATTTGAATATTCGATTTTCGAATAGTCAATTAAAGATTGGGTTTTATAAGTTTATAAATGTATCAAATTCTTGGTACATTTTTTCAGTATTGGTAAAGTTTTGATCGTCATTTTCGTTTTGTGTGTCGGGATCAGTGTCATTGTTATCGTCTGTATTAAGTGGTAATATGGGGTAAGTTGGTGTTTAAATTGAAATTTTGAAATGTCTTAAATATGATTTATTCTTATACGCGAAAGAGCATCGGCGTTCTTATTGATTTTACCGGGTTTGTAGATTATCTCGTAATCATACTCTTCTAGTTTAAGTCGCCAACGAGCGAGACGACTTCCTGGGTCTTTTATAGAAAAGAGCCAAGTTAGAGGTCTGTGATCGGTTATTAACTTAAATTTTCGTCCAAATATTAGTGGTCGAAAGTGTTTGACGACCCACACAATGGCGAGAAGTTATCTCTCTATTGTGGAGTACTTAGTTTCGGCACTGAAAAGTGTTCTTGAGGCATAGGCAATGGGCAAGTCTTTACCTATGGGGCCTTGCGAGAGTACTGCTCCGATAGCAAAGGCACTCGCATCAGTAGTAAGTAGAAATGGTTCGTCAAAGTTTGGGTAAATTAAAACTGGGGTTGAAATTAAAGAATTTTTTAGTTCTTCAAATGATTTTTTTGCATTCAGCGTCAAAATTAAATGTACTGTCTTTTTTCAGAAGGTTTGTCAGAGGTTTTGAAATTTTGGCGAAGTTAGAAATGAATCTTCGATAATATCCGGCTAGACCGAGAAAGGAGTTAATTTCCTTTTGATTAGAAGGTTTGGGAAAATTTACAATACAATCTACTTTGGATGGGTTAGGTTTTACACCGTCTTTAGTGACTAAATGACCAAGATAAGCGACTTCTTGTCGTAGAAATTCGCATTTATCTGGCTGTATTTTCATATTAGCTTGCCTTAAGCGTTTAAAGACTTCTGTTAGTCCACTTAGGTGCTCGTGGATAGTGGGAGAATAAATGATGATGTCGTCCATGTAGACTAAGCATCGTTCATTTTGTATTCCCAGTAAAATGTTATCCATCACTCTTTGGAACGTTGATGGAGCATTTTTTAATCCGAAGGGTATCCTAACAAATTCAAAATGGCCATTTTCTACTGAGAAAGCGGTCTTTTGAATATCTTTAGGGTCGATTTCAATCTGGTGAAAACCAGAGGCAAGGTCTAATGTTGAGAAATACTGGAATTTACCCAGTTGTCATCCACAGTTAACTCGTTGAGTTTTCTGTAGTCAACAACTACTCTACATTTTTGTTTGCCAGACGCGTTCATATTTTTGGAAACGACCCAGAGAGGAGATGAAAAGGGAGAATTTGAATGTCGAATGATTCCTTGGTCTAACATTTTTGATATTTGGGTTTTAACTTCGTCTTTGTGGATTTGAGGATAACGGTAAGACTTTACAAAGGTGGGTTTTTCTGATTTTGTGTCGATAGTGTGTTTGATTTCCTTAGTAAAGGTCAATTTGTCGCCTTCTAGATAGAAAATGTCTGAATAGTTTAAACAAAGTTCAGTAATAAGTACCGATTCTTCTTTGTTTAAGTGTTCTAAACGAAGTTGGTTTTTAATTTCTGAAACTCTATCCGGTTCACGTTGGTACATTTGGCGTTTTCAACTTAAAAAATATATAATCTTCCAAACATTTTTTTTTTAAATAGTGATATTATTAGCTTTACTTTGCAAGAAAAATTAAAATTGCGTATGTAGCCGTTGTGAAGATATACACTTAAATGTATTTTTTTATAAATTAATTTGCAACATTAAGCTTAGTCTCTGTGTATCGCCTCTTTTATTGAGTTTTTTTGGACATTTTCCTATTTCAATGGTTTCACGAATGGTACGTTTGGTTCTGTATTCGATGCTAGCCAAGACCCTTGTTTTTTCAAAGTCAATTTCCCAATATCGCCAGCAATGACTAACTTATTCATGGAAGACATAGAAGTACGAACAATCGAAACGGCAACACTAAAATCAAAGTTATGGCTACGGTACGTAAAAGACACATTTGTCATCTGGACCCACGGAGAAGAGAAACTGAAGAAATTCCTGGACCAGAATTCCAAAAAAGATTAGGTTCACAATGGAAACCGAGAAAGAACACCAATTACCTTTTCTGGATGTCTTCATAATCAAGATAAATAATGGCACACGCCCAGTCTCACCACCACCCGTCACAACTGCAGTCAATCATTAAGACACTTGTCACGCGAAAGGCTGGCGGATGATGACCACAATAAACAAGAAGACCTGAAATTCCAAACGACGCTACAGCAAAACGGATTCTCCAAAACCATCATCAAAAAGGCTCTTAGACCACGACGCCGGTTAAATACCACAGAGGACGAGAACAACAAACCAACTTCGAAGGCCTTCCTTCCCTACGTGAAAGGGACAACCGAGAGAATAGGCAAAGTTCTTAAAAACATAACATTTATAGCCACAAGAAAGATCGGTCAAATACTTCCAAACGCCAAACCAAAATAGAGTTAGAGGCACAAGGAGTGTACGAAACTCCTTGTAATAATTGTGACGGAAGCTACGTTGGACAGACCAATAGACGATACACAGAGACTACCAACTGCATAAAAACCAGCTCTTACAACCACCAACCGCCACGCAAATTAACGATATCAATGTTCTGCTTTAGGTTTTCACGGGCGTTATATGTATTGATGGTTTTCCGGCATCTGCTCTGTGTTGTCGGTTTATGGTTCTTAAAACAACCGTATGTCTGACGACGTTTCGGTACAATCTCATGTACACTCTTATCTGCTGGTCTGCTGTTGTTGCTCTGCTGCTTTAGATTTCCATTGGCGTTATATGTATGAACTTGCAGCAGAGCAGCAACAGCTGCCCAGCAGATAAGACTTGAAGATGGTACATGAGATTGTACCGAAACGTCGACAGACATACGGTTCTTTTAAGAACCAAAAACTGACAACTCGGAGCAGATCCCGGAAAACCATCAATATATATATATATATATATATATATATATATATATATAGATAGATAGATAGTGTCATTTAGGCACCAATATAGTATAAACATTGTTAATGTGACTCCTTCTAATAATATAAGGGTGCCATTTTGACAGTGATTACTCCCGGATATACACTTTAGTTTGCGAATTTTATTATAGAGGGCGCTTTTTTTATACAGATGTATATATTTTATACACTTAGTATAATTGTTCAATTTTTGGCACCCATAATATGCTTTTACATTATGACACCCTAAATTTGGCAACAGTGGAAGAAATTTTAAAACCACCTGTGTGTAACGTTTTTAAGTTTATTTTTTAAGTGGAACCCATTAATTATCGATTTTGATCATAAGTGAAATGGTGAAAAGAATAATTAAAGATGGTAGTACTTATATTTATGTTGTGCCTACCTACCTATTTTAACTCTCTTCTTTACCTCCAAATGTAAAAATACCGGGAATAACATTATTTATTACTAAAATTCCGAAAAATAAGTAAGTATATTAGGAAAAGAATACATATACTTTTTTAGTACCTATTGCCGTTATATTTTTAATTTTTATTATATAATATTTTAATTCGTTTTGTAACCAAAAAATTTAAAAAACCACCAGCAGTTTTTTTTATTACTAACGTCAGTAGGTCAGTTTTGTTTTGCTTTTAATTAGGTAATTTAAACTGTTACGAATCATACCAAATGTTATATTAACTTTGCGTTAAATTTTACAAAAACTTGTTAATTAATAATATTTCAGTGGGCGTTAACGTTTATTATACATAGTTAATGAATTTTTTTTCTGTACTTATATTATTCAATATTCATTGCACTTCCCTAAAAATAATTTTTATATTATTTAATATTAATTGCACGTCTCTAAAAATATTTTTTTAAATACGAACTCGAATACGTTTTGCCGTTTGCCCGCCTTCGGCCAATAGCACGTATGAAATTAGGCATGTAGACCGTGCATGTCCGCCTGGCCAAATGTCGGCTGTTTACTCGGCCAAGTGTCGGCTAATTATAGTTGGCCGAATGCCGGCCACTATTTCCTGGCTACTCAAAAAAGCCTACAGACGTCCAGGATATATTGTATAGGTCAGTCCTGATATCCTCTGAATGGCAAGATACTCTTTTAGCACACTTGATTAGATAGCCATTATTCGTTACTGAGTAGATCACCACTCTAAACAATTATTGTCCAACTGTGCCATTACAGCTGGACAATAATTGTTTAGAGTGGTGATCTACTCAGTAACGAATAATGGCTAGCTAATCAAGTGTGCTAAAAGAGTAACTTGCCATTCAGAGGATTTCAGAACTGACCTATAGAATATACCGCCGACGGTGGACTAGTGCTGCTGACTACAAGCCGAGAGGTCGTGGGTTCGAATCCCACCAGGGGTATGGCTGTTTATTTGTGTTTGTCATATTGTATATTAGTCCTTCGGAGGGGACTTTAAGCTTGCGGTCCGTTCCTACCCCGCTCAAGCCATTCAGTTGGCTTCTGAGACTTCTTAGGAAATAAGGATGGAACTAAAAGAGCACTTTTGTACACTTTTGTAAATTTTTGTGCCATTACATCCAACTAAGTATTAGCCCATCCCTATTTATAGTAAGTTCACGTGTGTAAGCAGCCGTGAGATGTATCGCTTATGCCGCAGCATGCCGTATTTCGGCCAAGTTCGGTTAGTAGGTGGCCAAATGGTATCAGGGGTAAAATAACGCGGGCCCTATGGGGCCGGGTGTGGGCAAGCCGAACCACTGGTCATCTGCCTATGCCGAAGAGTGGCCGACTGTTTGGTGCTTACTGGGATTCTTTTGGTATTGATTCTGAATTTAGTTTTTAAAATAAAAAGTAATTTATTTAATAAAAAATGAGAAAAAAATGTTCTTAGATGCAGGTTTAAAAAATGTATATGATTATTATAATCACTTTACTTTTACTTCTAACCAAGAAACCAAAATTGTTTAATTTTTTTTCGCGATTTTTCGCCACGGCTTCATCATCGATTTTTTCAATTTTGTTGAACAAAGTCCATACTTTTTCTTCAAATTATGCAGTTGTTTAGGAATATAAAATTAAGTTAGCAGAGTTAAAATAAAATTACATACATATTCACGACTATTTTCGCTAGATCTTCGCTTCCATCTGTTTTATAAGGATCAGATTCTTCCGATGAGGTATAATACCTCATTATATTGTAATTTCTGTAACTAATCTTAAAGTTAATGGCGTAAGAACGTTGCCACGGCTCTGTGTGCGATAAATTTGACGGGCCCAAATAATATTATATTATGTATCAAGTTTGATAAACGCCATTTTAGTCACGAATTCAAAGTAGGCACGAGCGAGCTTGCGGGCGAGTGCTTAATTAAGTGAGTGCCTAGAAAAATTTATAAACGAGTTGCTTACTATACTTTAATATTATCTAAAAAATAATTTAAATTAAATATTTGTATAAAGCGACATCTATACGAAAATAAAGTAACCATCCCAATAAACATGTTTGACGTAATTTTCAACATTAAAATTGCCCGTTATTATTTTAATTAAACTTATTATTGATACTTTAAAATATTTAAATAACTTTAAAATATTATTATCTTAAGAACATATTTGATCCTTTGATTTTTTTAATACTATAATTGCAAAATATTATTACAAAGTATTAAAAATTCTTACACTGAAAATGTTAAAGGTTCAAAATGACAGTTGTATTTATTGGAATTCCCGTTAGAATTTCTAACTTGAGAATCTACCGGCGTTAAATCTCAAATTATTCTGTGTAAATCTAAAATAGACTAAAATCAATATAGAAGCAGTTTTTCATCGTAAAAGAGAACAGAATGTTTTATGGGCACTGTAAGCAAATTTTTTAACGCTTTATCAGCTAAATCTAGTTAACTAAACTACTACGGCGAAATTAAAAGGTCATATATGGAGACATCCATTAATTACGTGAGGCATTTTTCTGATAATTTGGACCCCTCCCTTCCCCTTGGTGAGATGTGGTAGACCCCCCTATCCCTCACGTGAGCCATTAAACTTTCTTTGCGGACAACATATGATAAACCCAAAAAATAATAATGTAATACTTTTTTTTGACAAATTTCAATTATAATACATATTCTTTAAACCCAAAAGTTGACGTGATTTTTTTAATGACCCCCCTTCCTTAACATGAAATTTGGTGAAATTTTGCTAGACCCTTCCCCCCTATTTTTATCTCACGTAATTAATGAATGTCCCCTAATCTTTTTAAATATTGGCGTCAAGAAACTATTTTGTATTTTTTCTATTTTGTTACAAGAAAGGCACTTTATTTTAACGATTGTATGACATTTGACAACTGTCAACTAACTTCAGCCCGTGACCAAAGTGCCATAAGGCCACAAACTTGTCAATGTGTATTTAAAAGGTCACTTAGTGGCATGAAAACATGTACGATAAGGGGCGTTTTAAAGGTGGGAGTAGAAAAAATAATTAAAACATTAATTTTTCTATCATCATCATCATCACAAGGATTTATTTTGAAATATTGAAAAAAGTCTGCAAGCACAAAAACAATTTGTAGAAAAAATAATAATTCATCATCAAGTACAAAAAATTAAATTAAAAATATTCTTTAAATTAATATATTATAAAAATAATATAATAGAGTGGGTATATCTTTGATTTAATTTTTTATACATGTGCAGTAAACACAAAAAAAATCTGCAGCATTTATAAAGGACAGGCAGTCACCGTGGTGCGTGAATGTTAATAATTTTACTAGCTTTGGTAAACATATTTTGGTACTTTAAATAAAACAAGTCAAGTTTTTCGCTTCTACATTGGTGTGAATTCATAATAATTATGATTATTATAATTAATAAACAAAATATTTTTGTCGTACCGCCGCCGCCGCTCCCGCCGTCCGCGTTGGTCTGAGAGATTTTTAAATTGTTAAAAGACAAATACAAAAATATTAATTGTAATTATTCCTGACATCTTTAACCAAAATTCTAACCTTACTATCTTCCATTTGCGCGCCTTAAATCGAATTTTCAATGGAGTTACATTATAAAAGTCATTTTACGCACTCCACATCGCGTTTCTCAAGAAAGCCAATATTAACATTATAATTTGTCAAATCGCTTTTTATAAACTTAAAACCTAATATACTACTAAATACTTACTGTATTTTTATAATCACTTTTTACTTTATAAATTCTGATTTTTCACCATGTTTGTTTTAGATAATCAACATTTTTCAGATATGAATATTATTAAATAAAATTATATTAAATTGTATATTTTCTATATGGCACCCGTAAGTATGGCAACAGTGGAGGTTGCCTGTTTGTTATAATTATAACCAGTTTATACGTGAAGGGTGCTACTTGATCATGATTTTTGGTTTTTTATACGAGGGGGGTCACATTAAGTGGGTGCCACTTCATACAAAATGCATGTATATATATATATATATATATATATATATATATATATTGAAGTTGATAATACAATTTGTTTCCATTGTAAAAAAAATTGAATTAATTCGTGACTTTAAAAAAATCATTTGAATTAATTCTCGAATTAAATCACTGACTTAATTCATATGATATAAAGTAACACCTCAATTTTACTGAAACATTTTGTTATTATTAAATTTATATTTTAAAAATAACACATTATTTTTATTTTATTTTAGAATAATCAGGTTAGTTTTAAATATTTAACAAACCTATAGATATAAAGTTATCACTTGGTTTGAGTTTTTAATATTACTATATTTATCTGTGTATGTGAACTCAACAAAACCAAAATCTTACATCATATAAAAAATTCACTGTAAGAAAAAATAGTTCTTATTTAAGTAAAAGGCTTAAAAATGGAGCATGCCAAAAAAATCTGTTTTTAATAAAACCAGTAATTCTTAAAAAAAAATACAAGATGCGACAAAAGAACTAAGAAGATTTAAATATGCAAAAAAAATTAAATTCATTTATAAATTATTATAAAAAGATGGTATGAGTATTAGGGGTGTCATTGACACGGGATTGACACCGTGTCAATCCCGGGATCCCAAAATCCCGGGGTCCCGGGATTCCGTAAAAATCCGATCCCTAAAATCCCGGGATCAAAAGTTTCAATCCCGGGATCTTAGTAATAAGTTCAGAGCTGGGCACAGGTACTAAAAAAAATATTCGTAAAATTTTAAGTACGAGTACTTAAAATATTTACTCGTAAGTACATTTGTAAAGAGAGGTTAGGGTTACGAGTAGTAATCGTGAGTACGAGTACTTTTGAAAAAAAATGCTAGTTTATATAATTGATTATTCTTTATACATAATACATACTTTGGTCCTGAGCTATAAAAATACAAAATTATAAAATTATTTAAGTGTCCCAAGATAAGATAATATTTAAAATAGCTTGTCTTGCTCAGGGCTCCCAGCAGTCCGTTGTTGCGAGAAATAGTGACAAGAGACTAATAATAAAAAATAAACGACCAAATATAGACCAAATTAATTACCGAAATAACTATAAAATGGAGGTATGCATTTTTTTTGCATAAAAGATCTAAATTTAAATTTAAAATACATAGAGATAACTTGAAATTATAAATTTTTATTGAATTAAATTTAACAAGTAACCATATCAGACATTGATTTTATAAAACTGGACAATTTTAATCTAATAAGCTTTTACTGTAGAGAAACTTTTATACGTGGTGGTGTTTGTATTTTTGCAAAGGCTAATTTAAATTTAAGAACCCTGGTTTATAATAAATCAATTGAAAAGCATTTTGAAGTGTGTGTTAGTGAATACAAGTTAAAAATCTACATTATTTGTGTATATCGTTCACCCAATAGTGATTTTAATGTATTTATTGAAAAATTTCAAGAATTTATGTACAACTTTTTTAAAAACAATTATTTTTATATTGTGTGTGGCGACTTAAATATAAACAGGGTTCCCAGCATTGTTTTGTACTTTTTTTATGATTTTATGACAAATTTTTCATTTTTATGACACTTTTTATGACAAGAATTTATTATTTCTAAAGTTATTTAATAAAATAAATGTAATTTTTTAACGGTTTATTATATAAAAATAATAGTATATTACACTACAAGGGCAGAAAGTGTGAGATACCTGCACTGCGCAGTTCAGGGCTCTCACACTTTCTGCCCGTGTAGTGTATACTATTTTTCTTGCTACCCGGCCGAAAATACGGGAAAAAATTAAATGTGTATATCGAAACATATTGATGCCTGCACCGACATTTGCGGCACGAGCGATATTATAGAGGGCGGTGGAGGTGGAATCGGGGACGAAACAACGTATTTTCAGCCGAGGTAGTAAAATTACATTTTCTTACTACCTCGGCCGAAAATACGTATAGCTTGACCAATGCATCAAACGTAAACTTTCTGCCGTGGAATCGGGGACGAAACAACGTATTTTGAGTCGAGGTCGTAAGAAAATATTTTTTCTCGCATCAAAATAAATATTTCTGCTATAATATTTTTAATATATGTTACTTTAGTATTTTATTATAATAGGTATTATAATCTCAAAATAAATAAAACCACAAAGGTATACAAATCTAAAATATTGGAGGCTCAAACAATGATTAGCATGGGTATCAAAAAAGCAAAAAAAAATAGTATATATATATATATATATACCTATAGGTACTATTTTTTTTTCTTTTTTTAGACCCTTGTTAATCATTGTTTGAGACTTTTTTTAAGAGTAGTTATGTAGTTATTGTTAAGGCACTTCGATAATTTCTTATTTCCTTCAGAAATAATATTTTTCTACTCCTATTACGGAATTTGACCCTTCTAATATCACTTTTATCTATGGAATTACATATATTTCGTAAAGTGTTACAGAATGAAATATTCTATCATCTGAGGACAGAATAAACACTCGTGGCGACATCTCTGTTTTTAATATCTAACAAATTTTAGACCGATCCAACCTCACTTTCTTTCAATTAAATTATTTTTCTATGGTATTTTGAAAAAGTATAGTAGTATAAAAATAAATTTACCTTTCTCATTATTTATTTCAAATTTAAAATTCATTTCCTAACCAAACTTTATAGCATGAAGTTCATACGTCAACAACCAAGGCCATATTTAAAACATTTTATTGCGTTTTATTCTACAGGACCGGCTTTAAATTTTATTTTACAAAATTTCCATTTTATAAAAAAGATCAAAGCTGAGAAAATTGTTAAAAAATAATGAAATTTTATGATTTCTATGACAAAATGTGAATTTTATGATATTTTAGGACAATTTAACCAATTTTATGATATTTAAAAATTTTATGACAAACGGGAACCCTGTATAAATATCTTATTAGATTCCCATCAAAAACATTCTTTGTTAAATGTCTTAAGTGAGTTTAACATAAAACCTCACATAAATGTTCCTACCCGTATAACAAGTAATTCAAGTACTTGCATTGATAATATATTTTCAAACTTGGATGTAAATAATACTCAAGTTAAGGATATATACTTTACGGATCATTGCTATCAGTTGTGTAATTTTTTTCTTGAGGAATCCAGTCGGACTGAAAAAAGATGTATATTCAGAAGGGATTTTTCTGTAGAAAATATTAATAGATTCTGTAAACTTTTAACTCAGGAATCGTGGTCTAATATCTATGGGGAAGGCGATTCAAGTGCTAAATTTGATTTTTTTCTTAATAGGTTTCTTTTTTATTATAACTGTGCATTTCCATTGTGTAAAAAAACTTTGTCAATAAAAAATAAAGAATGGTTTACTAGAAATCTAAAACAAATGCATCAACAATTATGCGAAATGAAAACCCTTTCTAGGACTCTTAATAACCCGACAAATACGAAACGATATAAAGAATTTAAGGGAATTTATGAAAACTCTATAATTAATGCCAAAAAACAATAAATAATTCTAGAATTCAAAATGCTACTAACATCTCAAAGGAAAGTTGGAAGATAATTAATAAGTCTAAAGCCATAAGGCATTCCATATCTGAAATAATAGTAAATAATACTTCTTTTAATAATCCAAAAGATATGTGTGAAATTTTTAATAATCATTTTATTAATAATATAAACAATACTTTAGTACCTGAATTTGACAAAATTAATCTGGTACCTGGTCGGAAAAGTTTTTTTCTTCATCCTGTAACTCATTTTGAAATTATTGAAACAATTAAAAAACTACTAAGAAACATGCAGCTGGATTTGACAATATCGACGGTAAAATCTTAAACTTGGTGGGAGAAATCGTAGCTATTCCTCTGGCGCCCCTTGTAAACTTGTCCTTTTTTGATGGAGTGTACCCCAGCTCATTAAAGAAGTTGCAAAAATGATCCAACCAATTATAGATCAATGTGCCTATCAAGTCAATTTGGCAAGGTTTTAGATTATTTATATTATAAAAGACTGCGTGATTTCCTAGAAAATAATAACCTTGTTATTGAAAATCAAAATGGCTTTCGACAAGGAAAATCCACACATACCGCTATAGCTGATGCCTTTAATTTTATATATGAAGGTCTCAATAATAAGCAGCAAATGGTGGGCTTATTTTTTGACCTAGTTCGAGCATTTGATATGGTTAACCATAAACTTTTTCTCAAAAAACTTGAATCCGTAGGTGTACGGGGTCCACCGCTTAAGTGGGTCTCCTCTTATTTATCCGACAGAACTCAGACGTTTTTTTTTTAAATTCACAATCAAGGTGTGAAAAAGTCTTACTTGGGGTTTCACAGGGGTCAATTCTGGGGCCTTTGTTTTTTGTTATGTTTATTAATGACATATCTGTCTTATTTAATGAACATGCTAAATTTGTATTGTATGCTGATGTTACAAATGTTTTGCTTGTGGATAAAAAAGTGAAAAATCTTTCCAAAAACTCTTCCTTGGTGTCAAACAGTTTAGTAAATGGGGTCAACAAAATGGATTACTTTTAAATGTTAATAAAAATGCAAGGCTTGATTCTAGCCTATACATAAACATTAATAGTTCATCCATTCCAGCCTGCGATACAGTAAAATTCTTAGGGATAACATTGGACCCAAAATTGACTTGGGAACCACATATAAATTTTTTATATAAGAGATTAAGCTCCTTATGTTTTTTAATAAGGTCTCTTAGAGACACAGTGTCCTTTCCTGTATTGAGATTAATGTATTTTGGCGTAATTCAATCTATATTGTCATAGGGTATTATTTTTTGGGGTGTTTTAGCTCACTTTGAAAGAGTATTTTTATTACAAAAAAAACTTATCAGATGTCTAGATAGTAAAAGTCCATCATATTCGTGTAAACCGTTATTTAAAAAATATTCATTTTTAACACTAGCCTGTTTATTTATTTACAATTTAATTATATACATTGAAGAAAATAAAGGTTTATTTATATAAACAAAGGATATGCATAGTTATGGTACAAGAGGTAATAAAAACCTATATTTGCCTTATTTCCAGATTGTCAGTCTCTCAAGCCTTTGTTTATCAGGGAATAAAATGTCATAATCATGTTATTTTACCTTGTAAAAATATTAATATTTTAAAGAAAAAATTACACACCATTTTTTTTAATAAAATGTACTATTCTGTTGAAGAATTTTTTAAGGATTCTTTTTAATTTTATCATTACATTTTATTCTTGTATATGTTATAGTATAGTATATAGTATAGTATTTAATATTAAGTGTCATTATTTTTACTTATTTTTGTGTGACTAGTCATATAGGCAAAATTTACTGTGTAATTTTGTTTTACTGATGAATAAATTATTATTATTATTATTATTATTAAAATACATAAATAACAAAAAAAATATTAAATTCTGTAATAAATTATAACTTATAATAAATAGAATCACATTTATATAAAAAAATTGCTTTAGGGGGAACTTAGCGAATCGAAACTTTAAACGTAAACGAAACCCTACACCCAACCAGAAACAATTCAGCAATAATTTTGGCGGGCGGGTCGGGTCTGGACGGCGGGAACTTTAAATGTAAACTGCAAAGTTTTCGAATGTTTCACTTGGTTTACTGTGGTTTCGATATTTATGAAACTGTGAATATGTATATTTAAAAAAAATATGTTTCTTTGATAGTTGATTTTAACAGAAAATATAGACTTTATAGACTTAAGGTAAAAAAATAGACTTTTATAGACTTACGACAAAAATAGGTCTTTAAAAAAACTACCTGCTGGGAGCCCTGGACTTGCTCTGTCTGAGTACGCCATTTTTACTTAATTAACAAGACATATTCACATAATGGCACTATAGATATTTATTTTCAATAAACATTTTGCTTTACTAGGCTTCTTGATTTCTAACAGTTTAGAAAAATGTTTGATGAGAACGTTTAAAATGCGAATATTTTAGAAACGGTTGAATTTAGGTATATGGTTTGTATATAAATTATGCTTAGAATTTTACAAGGATTCAAAAAATAAATTTATATATAGGGTGATCCATTGAGAAAAAATAAACTTTTTGTTTTTCCCTGTATACTGATCAATTCTCCAATTTTTTTTTGGGACACTTAAAATAAAAAGGTTAAAGGGGGGCGACATTATAGGGGATCACCCTTTACATAAAATAATAAATAAAAATAACAATTCTTAAAAAGTTTATAATTTTACCTACATATATACATATAAAAGGTATATATACTTGTTTATATAAAACCTATAGGCTATAATATATTATATTATACTGTATATTATATAATTTAAAACATACTTTCAAACAAAATGTTTTGATGCTTACGATATTTTGGCCAAAAGTCATCGATATAATAAACGGAAATACTCGTATATATTACTCGTGAATTCCACGAGTATTTTTTACGAGTACATTGAATTTGGTTTGTAAGTACGAGTAATAAGTATTTGAAATGAAAAATACTTATGAGTAAAAAAGTACTCGTACTTTTTTACTCGTAATTGAAATACGAGTAAAAGTATTCAGTACTTGGCCAGCTCTGGTAATAAGTTACAAATAATAAAATATACTTTTTGTTCAAGCGTTTGACAATTTTCATATTATAATACTCATAAACATATATGCATAAAACGAACCACCCTGAATTTCTCGGAACCTGAAATTTTTTTGAAAAAACGCCGAGACCCGTAAAGTTTTATATCGAGAGGGACAACTTTTCATGGCAAAATTTGGTTTCTCACCCCTACCCCTTGCGCCCAGGAGCTACCCCCTTAAGAATTTGAATAGGGAAGAGGTATTTTAAAGGTCATTAAAATCCCTATGTTTTCAATGTTTTATTTTTTTTAATCGGTCTGTTTATTTTTGAGATATTTTAGAAAAACCATGCAATATGCTTTTAAAACTTCCCACCTTAAATTTTTTTACGACTAAAAGAATTAAAAAAAAACGCGGACACACATAAAGTTTATATCGACATCGGCATCGACTACACAACTGTGTAGTTTTGTAATTTACCGATTGGTTGTAAAGAAAAAAACAATTTTTATTGTTATTACCGTATCAATCCTGCAAAATTTGGTCAAATCGGCTTTGGTGAGTTGAATCTCTAATGTCTATGTTTAATAAATTTCGGAACTAAACAAATCTCATCGATGAAAATCTAAAAATGAAAGAAACTCGGTTAGATTTAGAAAAAACCAATGCCTATCAATTACATTCTAATAAATTTTTCTGTTTGAAGAACTAAACCATTTAAAATAACTTACTTGTCGTCAATCGTTTTTTGCTTATTGTTGATAAATAAAGTTTTTACCTAAAAACGCTAATGTTTGAACGTTCGATGCATTGTAAATCAGTTAAGTTACTATTCTTACCTTGCTAAATTGTTTAAATATGGTGTACACATTACAAAACGTGTTGAGTTGGTAGGCTACTATTACGAAAACCAAAACCAAAATGTGCTCGAAGAGCTGCAAAGGGTGTTCAACGAAAATCTCCCCGATCGCAATGTTGTCCACAAATACATCGGAGAATTAATCTCAAAATTTGTTGAAACGGTTTTAAATTTAAAAAAATGCTTCCAGAGGACTTGTGCATGACGAAGGAGCTGCTGTGGCGGTATTGGGACATATCCAGCTTATGCCAAATACCCAGTCAATAGGGCAAATATCTGCAACTTCCGGCGTGAGCAGCACTAACGTGTTTAGAACTTTACACAAAAATAAGTTTCATCCCTACAAAATTTGGCTGGTACATGAATCAAATGAAGACGATTTTGATAAAAGACAGGAATTCTGCGAAATCATGAGTGACCGTCTTATTCAAAATCAAAATTTGTTGTACAACATTTGCTTTTCGAACGAGTCAACTTTCTTACTCAATGGCAAGGTCCATCGGCATAACTGCAGGTTTTAGAGTGATACAAATCCTCATTTATACCGGGAAGTTCATACTCAGCATCCGCAGAAGTTGAATGTTTGGGCAGGAAACTTAGGGGATCATTTAATTGGACCTCTGTTTATTCAAGGTAATTTGAAAAGCGAAATGTATCTAAACATGATGGAAAATGAAATTGATGCCTTGATAACCCAAACTTTGGAAGATGGTCCCTTGCTTGCTGAACAGGACTTACATTTCCAACAAGATGGCGCTCCTTCTCATTACGCAACTCCAGTTCGTCGGCATCTAGATGGATTGGACGGAGAGATCCTGTAGAGTGGCCTGCCCGATCACCTGACTTAAATCCACTCGATTTTTTTTTGTGGGGATACCTGCGTCTTTGGATGAACTACGTCAACGGATCATAACAGATTGCCGTCAAATTACTCCAGCGATGTTCCGTAATGTGAGGGAGGGTTTTGATCCAGGCTTTATTATTGTTTGCAAGAGAACGGGGGACATTTTGAACATTTGACCTAAAAATATTAAAAGAGTTGTTTATTTTCAATTGTAATTGATAAATAAATTTGTATACCTATTCGTTTAAATTTAGTAAAAACCGATTTCCAAACAATAATTTTCTTTTTCTTGAGAACCAACCGATAAATTACAAAACCAACTACACAGCAAATTAAACGAGCTTTAAAATGATGTGCCACACGATACCTTTTGCAGTTTAGGATTTTTGAGTTAGGGGTTGCAGAACTCAAGGAGCAGTAGCAGTAGCGCCAAAAGTTGTCCCCCTAGATATAAAACTTTATAGTAGGGGAGCCCTAGCGGGGATTTTGGGATTTACTCAAGCGCGGCAGAATAACATAAGGGGGAAACCTTGCACCCTGTTAAGTACCTCCACCACACATGAACCCTTTATATAGGGTCGTGCGTTAAAGGCAGCCGATCAGAATAGTAAAAAAAATTGATCGTTAAAAACTCGAGCGCATCAGATTAAGGCAAGGTGAGTTAATTACATGCAAAAAAGTGTACATTTCAATAATCTGACGATTTGCGTGTGACATAAGGAAATAGGAGAGTCACAAACTTGCAAAAAAACGTCACCTGGACATTCTCGAGCGTGGGTATTTTTTTATTTTGAAGGAAATCATTCAAGGATCACGGAAAAAATTTAATCTGCCGATTTCCACAAGCTGAAGTAGTTAAAATCATCAATAAAGTGTGGTGCGTAGAGATGATACAAAATACTAGGAACAGGTATTTTGTAACAGGTATAAGCGAATAACAGTCTGTCACAGGTATTGATTTTAGAAAATACTACTAGGCAACCTAGTATTACTAGTGGGTAGCAGTATTTTTAGAAACATGTCACGGTAGGCACTTGGCGGTATATTTTAAATAATATATTAAGTGTAGTGTTTAATAATATTATACTTTATTACCTCCAACAGTGACTGGTGACCAGTGTTGATTGAATTTGTACAGTTAAAAGTTCATAAATAATTTAGTAGTATTGAGTATTTCAATGTCAGAATTTTTTTTACATTTTCAATAATCGGCCATGAGTTTTGGTCGCGTCCAAATCGTCAGTCTTTTGAATAGGAGCTCCTTTAGGGTTTACTTAACATTCCTTCTGAATATCTGACGCGCTCGAATAAATTTTGTTTTTTCCCATTTTCAACCCCCACCATGCAAACCGGCAAATTAATATTCCTCCGATATCAGAAGCAAGTGGGGTGTAAACACTATTAATATGTGACACGCCCAAGTATTTCTTCGTGACAATTTTTTTTTACATTTTTGAAAACCTGGGCACGCTCCTCCCACCAGTGAAAGGGCATACACCATATTACCTTTTTTTCTCTTTAGCATCTAATCTTCACAATCCAAAAGGTCCCCACGACGCTCGAGTAAATCCCCATTTAGCATCTTGGGCACCCCTACTACTAAGTGTGTCCGCGTTTTTTTCCAAATTTTTCCAGTTTTCGAAAAATTTAAGGTGGGAAGCATATGCATGGTTTTTCTAAAATATCTCAAAAATGAACAGACCGATTTAAAATAATAAAACATTGATGTATAGAGATTTTAAAGACCTTTAAAATAATGTATTACTCGATACATCTTCCCTATTCTTTTAATAAAGAAAAATTAAACAGTGTAAATGCACCGACACCAGCACCAAAAAACAGCGAGGAGAAAAAAGTAAATTATGCCGCTATTACGGAAGGCGGCAACAATGAAAGTGGTATTAAGAAACACGACCAACAAAAAACAACAACAAACAAAGAAATAAATTTAAAGGCGGTAAAAACACAAGAACAAGAAGATTTTAATTTAAACGAAAACAAAGATGATTTTATAGTCCAAAAATACAAAAAAACTAAACAAAAGCAAACATCAATTATTTCCAAAGGAAACACTAGTAAACAAGCAAACTTTAGTGGGGCCCCACGAAGAAAGTGGATCTATGTAGGAAGAATATCAGGCACAGAAATAAAAGAGGATATTTTAAATTATATGAGCGATGTCGAAGACAGAAATCAAATTGAAGTAAAAAAATTAACCTCACTTGGTAAAAACTCAGCTTTTAGTATAGGTTTACCTCTGTCAGCAGTTGAAAAGGTTTACAATAATGAATATTGGCCTGAAGGAGTAGTTTTAAGGGATTTCCAACTAAATAGTATTTTTTTAGAAAAAAAGAAGTTGCTAAAAACAACAAACCAGGAGAAAATATTGGTTTAAAGTTTAGTATTATGCACCAAAATATACAGTCTATAGGTAATTGTATAGATTCATTACAAGCAGTTTTAGATGAGCATCAGGATTGCAATATATTATGTATCAGTGAACATTGGAAATCTAGTACTGAACTGCCCTTTTACCAAATAGATGGATTCCAGCTGGCAACAAGTTTTTGTAGGCCTCAGGGTTTACACGGCGGTGTTGCTATATATTGTAGAGAAAATGTGCAGTGGCGTGAAAGAGAAGATATTGCAAAGTTGTCCCGAATAAATTTTGTGGAGTGCGTTGGGGTCGAGTTTGTGATAAACGGAGAAAGTGCGTGTGTTGTTTGTGTCTACCATAACCCAAGTTCGGAATCGACCTTTTTAATAAAAATTGAAGAAATTTTAAGTAAACTATATAATATAGATAAAGTTTTCTTTGCTGGAGATTTTAATATAGATATTAAAAGAAATGATGTAACTAGCTATGGATTTCTGTCTTTGTTAGAATCATTTAATCTTTTTCCCTCTATAAATGAATATACTAGGATATCAAATGTTTCAAAATCATGTATAGATAACATATTCACAAATATCATGGAGTATGAGGCAATTGTAGTTGACACCCAATTGTCAGATCATAGAGCACAAAAGATAACGTTTAAAGTAAAGAAACAGACACAAAATAAATTAATATACAGAAGACAATTTACTGCAGACAATAAAGAAAACTTTAGAAACAAGCTGAAAGATTGCTCTTGGTTACCTGTTTACTAAATTAATATAACAAACATTGATGAACAGTGGTCAAGTTTTATTAATATTGTTTACCTTTGTTTAATGAATGCTTTCCAAAAAAACTACTAAAAATTGGTAAACATAACTCTGTAAAATACGGTAATGATCAAACTGTGATAAATTTAAAAAATAGGCTAGATATATTGTATGTACTCAGTAACTGTGATATTAACTATAAGGAAGAATATAACCTCACGAAAAAAAATTACAATAATGCTTTAATTAATGCTAAGAAAAAACATTTAAGTCAAAAAATAATAAATTCAGACAACAAAAGTAAAGAGGTGTGGAACGTTGTTAAAAATATTAAGGGATCCAATAATAGGGCATTTGGAATTAAAGGTGAACCAAACAAAATTTGTAATGACTTTAACAATTTTTTATTGGAAGCGGCTCCAAATTTATTAAATGATATAAAGAATACAAATTACAACTGTGATATTGGTGTAAATGTTCGCTCTATGTTTGTTAGTTCTGTATCTGAATTTGAAATCATAAACATTATCAGAAATTTAAAAAATAAAAATAGCAGTGGTATTGATGAAATACCCAATACCATCATTAAATATTGTGTTTTTGAATTGTGTGAGCCTTTGTTGTATATTTTGAATAATTCATTAAAATCTGGTATTTTTCCAAGTCAACTGAAAGTAGCTGTAGTTAACCCATTGTTTAAAAAAGGTGATCCAACACTGATGAATAATTATAGACCAATTAGTTTGCTTTCATCATTCTCTAAGATATTTGAAGCCTCTATGTGTACTAGGCTTTACGATTTTTTTATTTCAAACAAGCTTATAAATAATAATGAACATGGCTATATTAAAGGTAAATCTGTTGATACTGCAGTGTACAGCTTTTTGCAGCGTATTTTTGACGATTACGAAAGAAAGTATCTGTCATTAGGACTTTTTATTGATTTATCCAAAGCATATGATTGCTTACAGCATGGAATACTTTTCGAAAAGTTAAGTCATTACGGAGTAAGGGGTTGTGCACTGCAGTGGATACAGTCATACTTAACGAATCGTTGCCAAATAGTAAGAATCTCTGAGAATGGTGTGGTACATCAGTCATCGTTAAAAAACGTCAGTATTGGAATTCCGCAAGGAAGTACAATAGGACCCTTATTATTTGTAATATTTGTAAATGATTTAGCAAATTCTGTGAAAAGTGTAAATCATGGGTTGATAAGCTTTGCAGATGATACAAATATATTGATAAGTGGAAAAACCTACCCAGATATTGTAACAGAGATTGGGGATGTAGAAGATAGGGTAAGAGACTGGTTTGAAAGTAATAAGTTAATTGTAAATCAAGAAAAAACCAGCTGTATTTTATTTAAAAAGACCCAAGATCGAATGGAGACACCTCAGTATATTAATTTAAATAATAAAATAATAAATTTTTCAACGCAAACGAAGTTTTTGGGATTATACATTGATGAGTTTTTGAATTGGTCCTATCAGATTGAACATCTATGTAAAAAATTAAATCAAGTCTCTTACTTTATCCGTGTATTAAGTACTTATGTTGAAAAAAATACATTAAAAACAGTGTATTTTGCTTGTTTTCAATCTTTGTTGCGATATGGAATAATATTTTGGGGACGTTGTACGACAGTTGAAAAAGTTTTTACCATTCAAAAAAGAATGGTGCGAGTATTATGTAATAAGAAATATAAAGACACATGTAGAGGACTTTTCAAATCAAACGAACTACTGACAGTTGCAGGAATTTATATTTATGAATTGCTAATTTTTATGTTTAAAAATAGAACCAAATTTGAGTACCTGAAATCTAAAAGTAGTAGATCTTTAGATTATATTTATCCGAGACATCGTTTAATGAGTTATGAAAAGTCTTGTTTTTATTCATGTAAAAAATGTTTTAACAAATTACCTTATAGCATTAAGTCATTAAATACTTTTAGTCTTTTTAAAAAACGTGTTTTTGAATATTTGTTGTCAATTGAGCCGTACACTTTCAATGAGTTTTTACTTCATTAAATTATTTTCGCCCTTTTAATATTATAATATAGGTAATTTATTATTTGTATTGTAATTTTTTTGTTTAAATAGTGCTGAATTTGACATATATTTCTTTTAATTGTTGTAAATTTATATGTATTAAATGTATAACATTACTTTGAAATAAATATTATTATTATTATTATTATTATTATTATTATTATTATTATTATTCAAATTCTTAAGGGGGTAGCTCCTGGGCGCAAGGGCGTAGAAGTGAGAAACCAAATTTTGCCATGAAAAGTTGTCCCCCTCGATATAAAACTTTAAGTGTCTCGGCGTTTTTTTTGAATGTTTTCAGGTTCCGAGAAATTTAGGGTGGTTTGTTTTATATAAACACTTCATTTTTTACGCAGTTCAAAAGTCAAATTATTATACACCGCCGTACAATAATGATAATACATTAAAATTACATAGCAAGAGTGGTTCCATCTATCGCGTTTAGCATAAAATCAGCAAAATAAATGTAAAATTACAGGTCACTGTAGAATAAATTCATGTTTATATCCTATAACCATATTTCAAACGTTAAACCTAAAAAAATTTGTCACAAACTCGATAATTTCAATGTAAGTTACAGCCCCAATTGGATCTGTTAATGGGGGTAAACGTGGGTACAATATGCCTAGGAATTATTGAAAACCGTTCCTCCAACTAGTCACTATTTACTAGTTACTAGTGTGAAGTCCGAAAGATATCGTTTGTTAATTTGTTTGTTCCTTTATTTTAAATTGGTTTTAAAATTAAAGATTTATATTTTTCGGGACTGATCCCGGGATCCTGGGATTAGTTACCTTTGGTCCCGAAAGTCCCGGGATTGGAAAAAGGGTTCGGGATTGATACCCCTAATGAGTATACAATATATCAACAAATTCTACAGCTATTTTTACAAGATTGCTAAAGAGGCAAATGGAATACTATTACTAAGGACGAACAAGGAAAAAATATATTTAATTAAAAATAAAAGATTTACAATTCATGAGATTTTGGAGACTGTACCAAAACCTAAAACATAAGTAATCTCTTCTTTACATTACTAAAAAATAATAAATGTTCAGTTATTAAAATATTCAAATACTATTGATACCTATAGCTAATGATACATACCTTGACCGTAAGCCAAATGATCTAAAAAACAAAGACATCATAATACTTGAAAAATTTAACTTTTTTTTGGAATTCGTAAGTAATACAGAGTACAGAGTATAATGTATTGATTGATAAATTACACTACTCCATAAACTCTGTTTTTAAAACCTTAAGTGATGAAGGGAAGCAAGAACAAAAGCGTGGTAAATAAAATAAAAATGCATCATTAACTATTGAAAGTGGATACAATAAAAAATAAAATTATCGCAACATATTAAAAAAGAGGAGACTTACAAATTGAGAAACCGCATGAAAATACCAATTTCTATGAGATAAAAAGAAAAAATAGATTCACTAAGGCTAGGATATATTGGAGGGAAAATGGTAAAACGATTTAAATACACATTATGGCGGTTTAGTCACGGGTTGAAGTTAGCAACTGAAGTTATATTTAAGTTAGTTGACAGTTGTTAAATGTCATACAATCGTTAAAATAAAGTTCCTTTTTTGTAAAATATTACTATGAGTATGCGTATGGGAACGTATGGCAGGCCCCATCGACATTACCTTACACTAATCTCCCAGGGTTATTTTACCCCCTTTCCGTTCTTCTACGTATCCAGCCACTTCACAGCATTACCTGTGTTTGTTGGATCCGAAGTTTTCTTTATATGTTTTATTGTTAAATTAGTGAAAAAATTATTTTATTATCATAATACAAAAATACAAAAGTGTTAAATAGTTTCTCAACACCAATATTTAAAGTTTATATGAACATTGTACTGACCTTTTAATTTCGCCGGCAGTAAACTAGATTTAACTTAATTTCGGGTAAAGTGCCCATAAAACATTTTCTTTACTTTGATTGTGAAAAACTGTTGTTAGTTCATTTTCAAGGAATACATTTTCATTTTCAAGGAATACATTTCGATTTACACATTTTCACCGGTGCGCCGGTAATAGATATTCCCAGGAATGGTTACTCTATTGTTTAATAGATGTCGATTTATACAAATATTTAATTTAAACCATTTTTAGATAATAATAAGTATTTGTTGCAGAAAAAGTATAGTATGCAACTCGTTTATAAACTTTTCTAAACACTCATTTAATTAAACCATAGCTCGCAAGCTCGCTCGTGCATAAGTAAAAGTCGTGACTTAAATGGCGTTTATCAAACTTGATTCATAATAAACCTACTAACTTTTCTATATAAATAAGAACAATATCATAAAGAACTGTAAAATGTTATAATTGAATAGTAAAATGTCTTGTGTCGTGAAATCACGCATAATAGCGTAGGTACATTGTAAAAAAATGTTTAATAAATTATGAAAAAAAAAATATTAAGGTAAATTATAAAATTTTAACCTAACTCACTACAAAAATATAAAAAAATCTGATAAAGTTGACAGAAACAAAAAATGTCATTAATACGCACAAATGTGTAGAGAATGGTAGAGATAGAAAACTTGAAAAAAACATGAAAAAAAAATCAAAAAATCTAAAAAACTATGTATCAATGTTAAAAAACACAAAAATGCTATAAAATAACATTTAGGTATCAATTTGCATCAAAATAATAAAAGCATTGTAAAAATCACAAACATGCTTAGAAACTTGAAAAAAATATGATAAAATTTTTTTGTTGCATATTTTTTTCAAGTTTCGTGAGATTTTTACAATGCTTTTATTACTTTAATGCAAAATTGATAATTTGCTACTTTTTAGCATTTTTTTATACTTTTTTAACTTTGATACATAAATTTTAAGATTTTTCGTTTCTATACTTCGATACTGTTTCGTTACTTATGCTTGGATACTTGTTTGGTTTCTATACCAAATGTTTCCTTGTTACTCTGTTCTGATATTTTTAATACCAGTAGTTTCGTGAATAGTTTTATTTCCATTAAAAACGTTTCCTACATTTTTTCTGCAATTTCGGTATAGTTGAATTAAGTTATTTTTTATGTTTCCATACCGTTTCCGTTTTTGTCCTGATCCGAACAACAATACCGTAACAAAAACGCGTTATTAAACCCAGCAATTAATTAAATTAAATTAAATTAAATCAAATTAAATTAAATTGAATTAAATTAAATTAAATTAAATTAAATTAAATTAAATTAAATTAAATTAAATTAAATTAAATTAAATTAAATTAAATTAAATTAAATATCTTTATTGACGGATTAACCACAGAGTTTGTCTATTCAGCTTATTTAATATAAAACATTAAAGACTATAGTCTACCGTAAAATGAGGTGGCTTTAGGACAGCCGGGTAACTTTGTGACGCAATGTATTTAGCGCGAAAAATTGACGCACGAGCTCTACCTTCCCTATGGTCCTGCATTTTCAAGGTTTCTAACCGGTTATCAATCGTACAGTCTGTCCAGTGTACGGTACAGTGGCTATTGTCCTAGAAGCAGGTGTGCCTCATAAACGGTTTTTGTAAACTATACGTTATTCTTAAATTTAAGTTTCTTGTACAACTTTCTATTGTACGGAATACACTTTAATAGAGAAACAGAATTTGGTATTTAGATGGTGCAAACTGGTATATAAGGTAAGTGTTTGTGTATTAAGTGAAATAGCAACAAAAAGCGGGATGACACAATGATTTAAAATCAACAAAACAAGGGATGAGTTTTTTTTTTTTTAATATTTGCAGAAACGGAATTCACCACAATACTTTGTTTTTAAAACTGCATGGAAACTATAGCCTTCCCGCTGGTGGGCAAACGGCTTTAAACAACGAAGAACAGTCAATAATTTCACATAATCGCCGTATCCACGTTTGTCTTTCCTGTTACAGCACATGACCTTCGTTTTATTGTAATGACTTTTCTAGACAAGAGAGGGAAAAAGTTAAAATGTTTCAAAAATAATTTCCCTGGAAAATAATGGGTAGTGTCTTTTCTTGATAGACATAAAAATGTTCTGACTTATTAAATTGCTCGAAACATAAGTATTGCGAGTGTTCACACATGAACAGAAATCTATGTTTTTTATATATATTTTAGATAATTATTTAAATTATTTTATTATTTACTTATTTTGATTTCATCATAATATTAATTAGCTTATGCAAAGGTGCATTAACTGTTCTACTTAATCGAACGCTAATTTTAATGCTGACTATAAAAAATACATCAATACAAGCGACTAATATTCAATAATCTATGTGGCTTGATCCACGTCAACCATTATAGTCAGCAATAAAATGGTTTAAAAAACAAACCATGTAAAGCATTATCATCAGTCAATAAACTGGCAAAGTTAATTGTTACTTGGTCATTTTATTTCTTCGTACTATACCCAAGCCATTCTAGCACCGAGACGTGAGGCTGCGTCTCAATAGTACTGAAGAAATTTACATCTTGTTGGGCTTAAACCCTGAGCTCATCAGTTGGTCCTTCGAACCTGATGGAATCAAGTCAATGGTGCCCTTCAACCCAGGCCCCAAGTAAAGAAGATCAGAAGCCATCGATTATTGTCCGAATTCAACTGGACAAACTGCCAAATCGCCAATTGAAAAAAGCAATCCCGAAGTACAAGATCAATCGTATACGAATTCCCGAAACCAGGAAGCCCTCCAACCATACGAGTTAGTGGAGATCCCCGGTTATAAAGGGGCAACGAATACAGGCTTCTCTAATTGTTTGGGCCTAGTCGCCATCATGAGTAACATCGAAAAGGCAACTAGAAAACAGTACGAGCTAGCAGAAACTGTTCAAAGGTTTTTAGTTAACACAAAAAAGGATTCCGTGTCCAGGTAAAAGCCAGCCTACGTTGAACAAAGGCAAAGTACAGGGAGGAATTTGAAAAACGTCACAAGAACATATTGCCCGTCATAACAGAGGAGCATGCCTACGTGTCAAAGAACTTTTATGAACACACGCTATTCAGGGACTTTGAAGATCACTTAGCCAACGCTGAAGTACGCTATGCAGAAGCAATGTCAGCCCTGCCCCTATCAGAGTCCGAAGGAGGAGAACCGTCCCATCTAGTGGAGGACGCTCCAGTACAGCCGCCCAGTCAGGTGATGCCACAAACGTTGCCACCTACACAGTTGGATTCGGTTACAATACCGGCTCCACTGACAGCTCCGGTCACAGTACCAGACGCTCCAACCCAAACACAGACTGCTCCACGGTTTACACTAAGCCGAAACTATTTTGACACTACCAGGTCAAACGTTACAGTTTGACCCAACTAATACGGCCACAGCGCTTAGTAGTATACTACGAAAGCAAGGCATCAAAATCAAAATTATGCAAAATATGCTAGACAACTCTGCAGCACAAATGCAGACCACACAGCCATCGACGTTTTGGGAGTTTAAGAAAAGCGCTTTAAATACCCAGTGGTTATCTATACAAGAAAACCATGAAAACATTTTAATGGACGACACGCCAGATGTTGAAGACTACGTCAATAATGGTGACTTCAAATACATCCAGCTTCAAGTGGAGGATTTAATGGTTCACAGACATGCACTTATGGATGCTGCAACTCAAAAAACAGACAAACTCCGATTAAAACCCATCGACATTCCACACTTCAATGGTGACTATCACCAATGGACGGCATTCCACGACTTATTTGTACACCTTGTCCACGAAAACAAGAAAATAAGCAATAAGAAGAAAATGCAATACCTCAAGACGACTTTACGAGGAAATGCCATTAAATTACTGCATCATTTACCCATCACCGATTACCAGACTGCTTGGGAGCTGTTAAATAACCGATACAACAACAAGCGTGTATTGGTGGCCACAGACATAAAAAACATATTTCAACTGCCCTCGATGTCATACGCTTCAGTCCAAGAGATTAAACAAATCCACGATACTACGCTAGAGTCTCTGCGGGCCATAAGTATAGTCCGTTCAGGCTAAGTTTAGCGGTTTGGTGGGGGATCATGTGGCCGTTAATTAAATTAAACATAGAATCGTCGCGAGATTTCGGTAACAAGAAGATGATTTATCAGTGCCGCGGCTTGCCGTTTGTTCGTACAGAGCGGCTACCGAAATACTTGTATTTAATTGTGCCTGAAGATGATGGACGGGGTGACATTCCTTAGACCGCTCAACTTAGCCTGAACGGACAGTAACTTAGGAATACCCACTGACCAGTCGGGTCCTTTAGTTTCCCATATCTTATACGAAAAACTAGATAAAGACACAATTAAACTATACGAACAGTCCTTAAAGACTCATAAAGAAGTGCCACGACTAAAAGAGTTATTGGACTTCTTAGAAACAAGGTTCCAGTCCATAGAACTTACCAAGGGAACCAACCGAACTAAACAAGAGCAGCAACCTAAGTCTAAGGAGCAATGGAAGAAAGATTCATGGACGGCAAAGTCGTACCATACGACGCACATAGGTTGATTATTAAGAATTAGCCGGTTAAAAGTGAAATTTCAAAAGTGCAGTTATAAATATCAAAAAAATCACAGGGCCCAAGGAATGCCATAGTAACAATAATTTACCAACCCCACTCCCAAATCTTTGACAGTACGCGCGCAATGTCAGTTGAAACTTGGTAGTCGTACGAAGTGCGAGTCATTGTTTTCAGCTTTTTCAGTGTAAACATTTAAACAAAGTGAAATTTTGTAATACCTTCCTAAAATTTTGAGGTGATTGTGATGGATTTAAATAATTCAGGTAAGAATCGATCATTCTTTATATTTTTAAACGATCTTTAATGTTATTTTATATTATTTGTAAAATTTTAAAAAAAGGTTGTTTTGTATTGAAATGTTTACTTAATTTTTATGTTTATAAGACATTTAGTTATATAATTGCCTCCTCTTGAGCAATGCTTGTTGTTGTATTGTTTTAGGCTAATTCATGACATAAAATTTGGGTGCAGATAGCTGCGGATGACAAACTTATTATCTGTTTTTATGAATGACATCACAAAACAAAGAAAAAGAAATTTTGTTTTTAATGGACTTAAGTGCGATTTTCTTTGTTTTAGGTATACCGGGTACTTCAGGTAGAAAAATAGTAAGCCGTAAATATCTTTATGATCTAATGCAGCAGCAAGATTTGCCTAATTTAGATGAAAAAATTGAATATCTGGAAAATCACCTGTTGGCTTGTATTATTGACACACCAGATAATCTAAGCAGTTTAAAACAACGATTTTGGAACTTTAAAACATCAATTAAGAAAAAATGGTCTAAAGCCCATAGAAAAGAAGCAGTATTTCTTAAAAACAATGAAGCTTGGTTGGACGGAACATTTGAAATTTCAGGCAATAAACAAACGCGACCAGGTCGGCCTTCTAAATCATTTGAAGATTCTTGTGAGAGGAGTAAAAGAAGAAAAACAGAAGAAATACGTTCTTCGCTTGGTGAAGAAGTAATTGTTCATGCAGCTCAAACAACATTACAGGCTCAAGGAAAAAGGAATGCTTCAAAAATACTAAAAGAAATAACAAACTCTCCAACTCGTGCAAAGAAATACAGAAAAGCATTAAAAAAATCTGATCAAGAAGAAATTACTACTTACACCATTGCAAGCCCTAGCAATGTTTGTTGAAGCCGATTTAACAAAGCGACAATATGAAATCATTAGAAATACAAATAAATCATTTTATCCGTGCTATATCATATTGTTAATGGCAAAAAAAGAATGTTACCCGCCAAAGGATTCTATAACTGTCACAAGTACCTTTGCAGAATGCAATTTACAAAGCTTAATTGACATTACAGTTACCCGGTTATCAATGGCACTAGAAGAAATCCTTTCTTCTCTAAAACATACTGAAAGGAATTCTTTAAAAATTATTTGTAAATGGGGTTGTGACGGATCCCAACAAGCTCAATATAAACAAAAATTTGACGATGACGCTGCCTCAGACGCAAATATATTCCTAAGCTCTTTTGTACCACTTCAAATATATTGCGGCCAACAAGGCAAAAAAATAATTTGGCAAAACCCTCATCGCCTAGATATTGCAGACCTATACGATTTAGGTTTGTCAAAGAATCTACTGACGTAACAAAGGAAGAAATCAATTACGTTGAAGAATCTAGTAAGAAATTAACACCTACTGAAGTAAACTTGTTTACATGGTAGTACATTTACGTTTGAACATATATTTAAGATGACGATGATCGATGGCAAGGTGTGCACCGCGGCAACCGGTACAAAATCAACAAGTCGGTGTTATATATGTGGAGCAACATCTAAAGATTTTAACAATCTGACACAAAAGTTTAATACAACTTCTAAGGCTATTGAATTTGGACTATCTGTACTACACGCCAGAATTCGATTGTTTGAAAGCGTTTTACACCTGGCTTATAAATTACCAGTAAAAAGTATAGAGAGAAGAGAACTAATGAAGAAAAGGATTTAGAAATGCTTACCAAAAAACATATACAGGAAAGGTTTCGAAAGGAAACAGGACTGTTAGTCGACATGCCAAAAGCCAATTTCGGGAATACCAATGATGGTAATACTAGCCGAAGATTCTTTGAAAACCCCCAATTAGCTGCGGACATAACAAAAGTTGATTTTCAATTAATATACAGGGTGTCCCAAAATTAGTGCACCATACTTTAACAGCAGATTCTACGTGCAAAAATAAGAAAAAAGTCCCTATAAATATAGGTCGAGAAATGCCTCCTAAGGGAGCTACAGCCCCCGAAAAGGGAGCCCCTGAAGATGGTTTTTATCTAATATAAATAAAAAAGTAGAAACACCCTGTCACTTTCTACATGAAACTGTCACCTGTCTTGAATTATTCTATTTTTTCCTAAACATGGCAGCCGTATTCCAAGGACCACGCGAGTCCATTTCTATGGTTGTGATTTAATTGTGAATTTTTATGCCATGTAAAATAATTATTAATCGATTTTATGCGAAAACGGTGTATGTTATCGAAGTTCAACAAAATGACCTTTTTTATGTGCAAAACTCTAAAATTTCATAATCTGACACCAAATTCTGGTACAAGATACGTACAAAAAAGTTAAGGTGGTTTTAACCCTACTTCCTATCAATCTGACCCAAACCTCATAAAAAATTTTAAATTATTATTGTACGTCTTATTGGTCATAAAAAGTTTAACTAATTCCCCAAATTTCACTTTTATATCTTTAACGGTTTTGGAGATATTAAATAAAAACCATCTTCAGGGGCTTTCCTTTTGGGGGCTGTAGCTCCCTTAAGAGGCATTTCTTGACCTATGTTTATAGGGACTTTTTTTCTTATTTTTGCACGTAGAATCTGCTGTTAAAGTATGGTGCACTAATTTCAGGACACCCTGTATAGATTAAAAGTTATACTGGAAACTATCTCAAGTGGTCATAAGATAAATATCCATAAATTTAATGATTATGCCATGGCAACTGCGAAATTGTATGTCGACCAATATTCATGGCACCCAATGACTCCGACCATGCATAAAATATTAATTCATGGCGCAGTTATTATCGAAAATGCCTTATTACCCATAGGACAGTTGTCTGAAGAGGCAGCAGAAGCCAAAAATAAGCATTTTCGCTTATATCGCGAAAACTACGCTAGAAAGTTCTCGAGGGAGGAATGCAATATTGATATATATAACAGACTATTACTAAGTTCAGATCCACTATTAAGTAGTATGAAAGGAAAAAAAAGAACTAAAGCAAGATTATTTTGCCCTGAAACAATCAATATGTTACTACCGGCTGAACCAAATACCGAATCCGATTTTTCAGATACGGATCAAGATTTATCCATAGATGAATAATTAAATATTTTAAAATAGGTATTTGCACCTAAACTTATGAATTTAGATTGTACAATATTTTTTTGATTATAAAATTTGCCATACAAATTGTTTTCTTTTAAGATTTTTTCTTGTATTTTTAATTTTTTTTCTCGGAAAACATGCCAATTTTACAAAGGGCAATACCTTACAATAAAATGTATGATTTAAAGTCAAAATACACCCTTAAATAATTTTGACCGCCTAAATCCTTTAAATCAACCTATGTGCGACGTCTACCAACTGCATCTACTGCAAGGAACCACACTATATCTACCAGTGTAAGAAATTCGTTGGGCTAACAACACATGAGCGATACAACTTCATAAACCAAAACAAGTTCTATGTGAATTGCCTCGTTCATCCAAAGGACTCAACATGTAAAAGCTAGGACTCCCACAAAAGAAGGCCTCAGTCACGGTCTCTACAATAGGCCGCACTATTGCCGGGACGTCCAAAACGAAGACCACAATCACGTTAAAACCAAGACTTCCAAGTGACTTCAAGCTACAATGTGAACTCGTCACATTCCGGAAGTTGATGGATTCACTCCCGACGGAACCTACATCCGCATTGCCAGAGCTAGAAAATTGCCTTCTAGCAGATCCAACATACAACGTACCGGGAACAATTGACATATTGATTGGAGCAGACCTCTACCCAATGATAATTAAAGAAGGTTTGAAAAGACCTAAAGATGGATACATCGCCTAAAACACCGAGTTTGGATGGATTGTGTCAGGTCATGTGAACCAAACACAAGCAGCAAAATCTCATGCATACAGCATAGTAGAGGACCAAGAAGATTTGGCCAGGTTTTGGGAAATGGAGGAAATACATCCTCCCCGAAAACTTACACCAGATGAACTTAAGTGCGAACAAATGTACGAAGCCTCAATAGTTAAGAATAACTCCAAATATGTTGTTAAACTACCCATGAAGCAAGAGGCCACCGTGCTAGGAGAATCAAAAAAGAAAGCAATGGCACGGTTACTTCAGATGGAAAAGAAATTCAGGTCCAACCCTCGCTTGGAGGAACAATACCGAAAATTTATGAAGGAGTATGAAGATCTTGGCCATATGGCCCCTACCATTAAGTCTTCCAGTAAACCAAGATACATCATTCCACACCATGCTATAATTCGAGAGGATAGTACTACGACGAAGTTACGTGTCGTCTTCGATGTGTCATCCAAAACATCGTCTGGGAAAGGCCTGAATGAGTTAATGTTACTATTAAGATGGGGAAAGCACAAATTCGTCATGTCGGCAGACATTGAAAAAATGTACCGGCAGATCGAGGTCGACAAATCCGACCAACACCTACAAACAATCCTATGGAGACAATCTCCAGATCCACCAGTCCAAGAATACAACTTGACTACCGTAACATATGGAACGTCATCCGCTCCATATTTGCCTATTTCGTTTTACTTTTAGTGCGCCATGATTAATAAATCTATTCTCTATCGTCCGGAATTTAATTTTGGTGAGTGGGGTTAAATTGGGATACCTCTCATTAAAAGTTCTTATTGTCCTTTCTAAAACTTTTCCGCACTCGCTATAAAATTCTGACATTTTATTTTATCTTGTTTCCTTGTATGTTTTGGTAAAGAAGGAAATGTAGAGTAATCGGGTATCCGAACAGCAGACGAATTCGGATCTTTTTTTTTCGATAAATAAGTATTTTGCAACCACTGCATATGACCCGTGGAAGACGGTTGTCTTCAGGATTAAAAGGAAAAATGTCCTGAACCGCACTATGAAGAGCTCCAGTAATTTTTCGCATACCCGCCTTCTTTTTTAAACATAACAAGCAAACTCTTTCGCGATTTTCTTCTTGGGTCCCAGCATGACTTTTCAAAGACAATATTTTAACGTTCATTATTATAAGGTACAGAATTTGACAAAAAACTATTCTGCAGCGTATAAGCTCAATGTGTAATTCAGCGTAAAGTATACAGTTTGACAGATGACCTTTCGTTGTGGCGCCACCTGACGGAAAAATAGTAAAATCTCCACGCTCGGAGAACTCGATAATGATTGGTATAATGTCATTATGACTCTTATTTAGTAAACAACTAATGCAGGGCTCCCAGCAGTCCATGTTGCGAGAAATAGTGACTTAAGAGACTAATAATAAAAAATAAACGACCAAATTAATTACCGAAATAACTGTAAAATGGAGGTATACATTTTTTTGGGATAAAAGATCTAAATTTGGATTTAAAATACATAGAGATAACTTGAAATTATAAATTTTTATTGAATTAAATTTAACAAGTAACCATAACTGTTATAAAATACATAAATAACAAAAAAAATATTAAATTCTGTAATAAATTATAACTTATAATAAATAGAATCACATTTATATAAAAGGCACTGGCATCAGTCATTTAATGGGTTATATTTTTTTAGATGGGCTGCAGCTGATTTTCGCCTTTCGTTTTTCTAAATCTTGGGCAAGACGACTAATCTTGTAAGTTACCTTCCCCGCTTCTTTTTTGGGATGGTTCACTCCTTCACATTAGTTAAGCCATACATATTTTAGTCATTTTTTTTATTTTCTGCACCCTTCCTTAATCGTTCAATTTAATTTTTTTATGTCAGTACAAGTACATTTAAACTTTGTTTTTATTAAATAATGTAAATGTATAATTTTTAATTATCAAAACTATAGTTATACACTTACCTTTGCTATCGTCTGAACATATTTTTTTAGGGTTATGGAATGGATGATAAAACATAGAATAGGAACACATTCTTTGTCACATGTTCTTTGATAGATACTAGGTACTTACTAATTTCATGAAAAATGCATATATAGGTAGTGTTAACCTAGCGAACCGAAACTATAAACGTAAACGAAACCCTAGACCAAACCAGAAACAATTCAGAAATAATTTTGGCGGGCGGTTTGGTTTTGGACGGCGGGAACTTTAAATGTAAACTGCGAAGTTTTCGAATGTTTCACTTGGTTTACTGTGGTTTCGATATTTATAAAACTGTGAATATTTATATTTAAAAAAATATTTTTTAATAGTTCATTTTAACAGAAAATATAGATTTTATAGACTTTAGGTAAAAAAATAGACTTTTATAGACTTAAGACAAAAATATAGACAAGTCTTTAAAAAAACCACCTGCTGGGAGCCCTGAAGGAGGACTTACCTTAAAGTTGGTAGCTGATTTCTGTTAAAATAATGGATGTAACTCTCCAAGCAAATACACTGTATCCTTTTGCCTAGTTCTTGGAACAGACATTTTATAAGATAAAACAAAAATCAGACCTTCTACTTAAGAATACGACTTTATGACAAATATATCGAAGCATAAGTCAACTTAACTTTTCAGTGCTGCCAACCCTAAATAAAAACCAGCTTATTTTGGGGAGTTGTTTTTTTGTAACGAGTTACGAAAAATTATAATTATTTATAACACCGGCCGACATGATTTCCCTTGTCCAAGATATAATTAATTTTTTCCACTAATTTTGTAGTGCTGATTACGAAATCAGATTTAATTTTATCGTATCACATAAGATTTTTAGTAAAATTAATATATTCGCTATTTTTGATTTTTCAGTAAATATAAATTAAATTATTGAGTTTTGGCGCTCTTCCCTTGAATTAAGCAACCTCTCGTGAGAAAATATATTAGTTAGAACAGCACACGCCCATTCGAAACGCGTTACATGGAAATAAGCTGTTATAGTTACTTTGTTTACAAACTTTTTACTAAAATCAGTGTTTATTTCAAAAAATTGTTTACGTTTTACTTTTGGTATTTAATATATATAATTAATGATTTGTGGTTAAAAAACGTATAAGAAACATAATGTCTTCAAGAAAGTGGCATAATAGTCCAGATGCATTTTGTTACATTTGTGGAAACTTTATGACTTCAAAGCAAAAAATGAAAATTACTGTTTGTGGAAAATACGTATAATGCTTATTTTGGCTTCAAAATACAACTAAAATCGTGGACTCCGCAGTTAGTTTCAGTCATCAAGAATCATTAATTTATTGCCATAATCAGTATGCTTCTGTTCCTGTTCATTTAAAAGAGACTTATGAAAATTTGGAAACAGTACTAGATAAAATTAAATATGAAGAACACGGTTGGCAGGTTTGTGGAGATCTGAAAATTATAACTTTGCTGTTAGATCAGCAGTCAGGATACACGAAATATCCTTGTTTTTTGTGCGATTGGCAGTAGAGCACGAGAAAAGCATTTCGTACAAATCTCAAACCTGGAACCAATAATGTTATACGAAAAAATTTAATTGATCCTGAAAAATTTTTATTACCTCCGCTTCATATTAAACTCGGTAAACAGTTATTTAAGGCATTGGATAAAGAAAATGATATTTTTAAATACTTGGGTATAAAATTTTCAAGATTATCAGATTATCAGATATCAAAGGAGTGTTCGATGGACAACAAATTAAATCTTTGATGAAGCTTGGCTGGCGTTCAAAGATGTCAACAATTTTTTAGGAAATCACAAACACCCTGAGAAAAATATTGTGACAAACTTATTAAATAAGTATACAAAATTGGGGTGTAATATGAGTATAAAACTCCATTTTTTACATTCACATGTGGATTTTTTCCATGATAACCTTGGTGATTATAGTGAAGAACAGGGAGAAAGGTTTCACCAAGACATACAAACTATGAAAACAAGGTACCAAGTTCGATGGAATATGAATATGATGGCTGATTACTGCTGGTCAATAAAACTTGATATTATTGATGATTCTTATAAAAAAATTACACCCAGACGTAAATTTATCGCTAAACGCAAAAAATGTTACTCAAAATAGCCCTGTAGCAATTATTGTACATGATATTTTCTTTGTAAGTTTTCAAATATATGTATTTATAATATAATAATTGATTTTTTCTTAAAATTTCAAAATAAACGTTTTTTCCTTTTTGTAAAAAAACCTGATCTGAGTAATTATGTAGGTATTTTTGTGTTCAAAATACTTTAAATTAGTGATATATTTCACTCAAATCAAAACAACGTTCAAAAAGTTTTCATTTGTCGGCCGGTGTAATTATTAAAGAGTGTGTAAGAAACATAAGTTTAGGTAAATAATATTATTTGTTAATTCAGGGTTCATACTATTGCATTCGTATAAAATTCCCTCACTTTTCCAGGTTTTCCAGAACTTTCTCAAGCTTTTTCCATAGACTGTGGAAGGTGTCAAAAATTGGGCCAATAGGAAAAAAATAAAAAATAGAATTTATACTTTGCAGCTTTAATAACAGACCATAAAAACAAAAATAAATACATATAGCATAATTCATATTATATGTGACCTGGACTATAGAAAGGTACCTATGGTCGGAAGAATCAATTTTTGTTTTTTGATCGAAATTGATAAAAAATTTAACGTATTTTTTAATGGAACATACCGCAGACTCCTAAGTTTGAAACTTTTGCTGGAAATCATCCTTAAAGTTCAACATGAATTATAAAAATCGCGAAAAAAGTTATAAATAGATCAAGAATTGCTTTTTTTGATATTTTATTTTTAAAAGAAGAGGTAGAAGCGCAAATACAATCGCGACGCACGTACAGTACTTGTTATCTTTAACAGCTGTTTTCTCGAAAAGTTGATTTCTAACCATAGGTAGCTTTCCGTCGTCCAGGTCACATATGTAATTCAAAAACAAAACTTTTTTTAGATCTTTTAACTTAATAGTTATAACAAAACATAGAGCATATTTCTCGTAAATAAAAACAAAACAAAATACAAAAATAAGTCAAATAACTATTTTAAACTATTTCTCTCAATATTTGTAGAGGTCTATTGATACTGTCCACTTCATGGTTGGTTCCTTCAGTTAATTTTTGTTTTTTTGTTTTTCAGAACCTTGATTTATGTTATTAAACAATTTTTCACATTTACGAGAAAGACTTGTAATGTTACTTTAACTTTTGTCAAAGACAAACTGACAGTTACACGATTAGGTAGTTTACATTAAAATTGCCCAAGCATTTCATTTTCTTTTATATTATTATTATTATTTTAAGAATTAGTATTATTTACAGATAATTCCCTGACTTTTCGTTTTTTCTTTAAATTCCCTGACTTTCCCATGACTTTTTAGACTCATTTTATATTCCCTTACTTTTCCCGGATTTCCCGGTTTTCCCGGTCGCTACGAACCCTGTAATTGTAAAATTTATGTATACATATACAATGTATATTATACATACATATATAGGGCATAACATTTTATCTGGCCAGTGGAAAGATGGCGTAATGTTTTTTTTTAATAAATTATAAAAAAACAGAAATCTCAGAGCTAACGAGCACTCCCTTCTAATATACCTAGAGGCCTAAAATTTTGTAAATTTATTATTGATGCTGGAGGTAAAAAAACTGGGGGTGAGACAATCTGTAAAATCAACTTCACTTTTTTGGACCACCCTAATATATATATATATGTATATATATATATATTGATGGTTTTCCGGGATCTGCTCCGTGATGTCGGTTTTTGGTTCTTAAAATGGTCCGACGACGTTTCGGTACAATCTCATGTACCATCTTCAGGTCTTATCTGCTAGGCTGCGGTTGCTGCTCTGCTGCGAGTTCATACATATAACGCCAGTGGAAACTTAAAGCAGCAGAGCAGCAACAGCGGGGGCGCCCGCTAAAACTTCGAATTTCAAATAGTAACAAAGTAACATCCATTTAGTTTAAAAAAGTAACCAATAGTAACCTAATAAAACAAAGGAAAAACTGTAATATTCATAAAATTATTTTAAATGTAACGTAACAAATCTCTTATCACAGATCAAATTATTGTTAATCGCCCATAAATGATGATGGGGGAGGAGGTTAACAAATTTGTGACACTCTGACCAAGTCAGATGACATGGTTTATTGACAATACAAAGCAAAAATTACTGGGTAACCAGAATCTAGTTTGGGCTACCGTATCAAAAAATAAACAATTAAAACAAAACAAAGCATTCTATAAAAAACTTATTACTAAATAAAATATTATTTAACACATTAAAACATTATTTTTTTGCTTCTTAATGGTATCAGAGACCACTGAACTTGTCATTTTATCTGCGTCTTTTTGCAATTTAATTTCATTTGCTCTTTTGTGCAATGCTTAAGAAAGCATGGCTTGCGCAACTTCATGTTCTACTAAATCTTTTTCGTTCAAAAAGATTGATAAAAATAGGACATTTTTTTTAAATATGAATATAAAAAGAAAACTTTTTTAAGCCAAAATGTTATTTTTAGCATAATTAACTTTTACAAAATAAAGTAATATGATTAAAAAAAAAAGCTAAATGGAGGCCCCCGGTCAATTTTAAAAATATAAATATTTTCATATTTCAGATAAAGCGGGGATTAGCCGATTTGGTTTCTTTTTTTGAAAATCAAAGTGTTTAATTTTGGAAAACTTACTATTCAAAATAAACATTTTGGTGACAAAAACATATATATTTTTAAATTCCTTTCACTGCCACAGAGCCATGGCAACCATAAATTATTTAATAATATAATTTTCAAAAAAAAACAAGCGAAATGGGCGGACCCACAGTCAATGTCAAATATGAAAATATTTGTATTTTTAAAATTGATCGGGGGCCCCCATTTAGCTTGTTTTTTTTTTTTAATCAATTTGCCCAATTTTGAAAAAGTTAGTTATGACATAAAAAACCTTCGTCTGAATTTTATAATTTTTATATTTAGGATAGCTCTGGGACGGTGGAAGGAATTTAAAATATATTTTTTTATTCAAAATATTTATTTTTATCATACCCAAGTTTTCTAAATACTTACAGACGTTTTCAATTTTAAAAATATTCATATTTCGCACCACCCTAATACACACCCATGTGCTTTGCGTGTAATGTTATTTTCGTATAAGTATTTCCGCATACGAGTATATGAATTCATATGGTTAATACTGGGATATATGGAATATATTGGACAGAAATAGTAACTTTGGTAACTTTTTTCAAGGTTACCCCCAACCAAAAAGTAACTTTTTACTATAAAAGTGACCTAGCGGGAGGCCTGTGGTTTCCATGCAGTCTCTGTGTATCGTCTCTTGTGTTGGGTCCTGTGTTCGATGTTAGCCATGACCCTTGTTTTTTCAAAGTCAATTTCAGTTTTTCGGACGTGTTCAGCTAAGGAAGATGTTTTTTATTGTTTCAAGACTGCGTTACGATGTTCTTCGCATCTAAGGTTGATACGTCTATTGGTCTGTCCCACGTAGCATCCGTCAACATTTTTACAAGGAATTTCGTACACCTCCTGTGCCTCCAACTCTATTTTTGGTTTGGCATTTGGAAGTATTTGACCGATCTTTCTTGTGGCGGTAAATGTTGTCTCAATGTTATGTTTTTTTAGATCTTTGCCTATTCTCTCGGTTGTCCCTTTCACGAGGGGAAGAAAGGCCTTCGAAGTTGGTTTGTTGTTCTCGTCTTCTGTGGTATTTAACCTGCGTCGTGGTCTAAAAGCCTTTTTGATGATGGTTTTGGAGAATTCGTTTTGTTGTAGCGTCGTTTGGATTTTCAGATCTTCTTGTTTCTTGTGGTCATCATCCACCAGCCTTTCGGATCGCGTGACAAGTGTCTTAATTTGCCATTATTTTTCTTGATTATGAAGACATCCAGAAAAGGTAATTGGTGTTATTTCTCGGTTTCCATTGTGAACTCAATCTTTTTGGAAATTCCGTTGAGATGGTCCAGGAATTTCTTCAGTTCCACTTCTCCGTGGGTCCAGATGATAAAAATGTCTTCTACGTACCGTAGCCATAACTTTGATTTTAGTGTTGCCGGTTCGATTGCTCGTACTTTTATGTCTTCCATAAATAAGTTGGCTATTGCTGGGGATTTTGGGAAAGTTACTTTGAAAAAACAAGGGTCTTGGCTAGCATCGAATACAGAACCAAACGTATTATCCGTGAAGCAATTGAAATAGAAAAATGTCCAAGAAACCTCAACACAAGAGGCGATACACAGGGACTAAGCTTACTGTTGCGCAATAATTTATAAAAAAAATACATTTAAGTGTATATCTCCACAACGGCTACATACGCGATTTTAATTTTTCTTACAAAGTAAAGCCTTAAACAAAAAATGTTTGAAAGATTATATATTTTTTCAGTTGAAAACGCCAAATGTACCAACGTGTACCCAAGCCATTCTACCACCGAGACGTGAGGCTGCGTCTTAATAGTACTGAAGAAATTTATATCCCTACAAAATCTTGTTGGGCTTAAACTCTAAGCTCATCAGCGAGGGATGCAGTGGATCACGAAGTTATAAACAACTTTTTTAATAATCTGGAAAAAGAGAAGTTCCTTCTAATTTATGGAACTATGACGAAACAAATCTGGGCAATGATCCTGGTGCTTATAAAACGATGCACAGTATCCCGAGCAAATTCGAAATGCCACCAAGGCATGTACTTCAATAAACGTGCCTGGAAATGCAGCAGGAGCGATTGCTTCAGTGTACGTTGTTTATAAGTCTAAGAAACCTGGACCGAAAATGGACCTGAGCATGGGCGGTATAACAGAACACAATCCAGCTGGTTAGACTATCAATGTTTTAACACTTTCACTGCTGACTGAGAATACCTTAACGACCCCCTGGTGCTGACATATTTTTGTTTCGAATTTCTGTAAAATTCGTTTACAGAACACTTTAAGAAATTACATAAGACAAGTTTTGGTTAAAATTAGTGCCCGTAGGGCCATGACGGCTTGGGCCATCAAGCGCACTGAACACCTAAAACTGTGCTAACCTCTATATAATAATAATAATATAATATATCAAAAGGTTGCTTACGTACGCATGACTGCCTGGGCCGTCAGTCGCACATATCAGCCACCGCGCATGACGGCCTAGGCCGTCAGCCGCAGTGAATGTGTTAAAGACTGGTTCACTAATTTCATGTTACTTATTCTTAAAAAAAGGAAGAAAAGAAGGTACTCATTGGCGACAATTTAAGTTCGCACCCGAATATTGAGGTCAGTCGTGAATGTGAGGCAAATAACATTTCATTCATAACATTACCCTCCAACGCAACATATTTAGTCCAACCGTTGGACGTGGCATTTTTTAGGCCCATGAAGGGTAACTGGAGATGAATTTTGCACGAATGGAAGGACACGGTGTTTGGTAGTAAATGTGGAACAATCCTCAAAGGCCAATTTCCTAATTTATTAAAAAAGTTAATGAATACCATGCACGGTAGAGCTGTTGAGGTTTTTCCCGCTGGTTTAAAAAAAAGTGGCAAACACCCCTTAAACCGTGTAGAAGTTCTAAATCGTATGTCAGAAGAAATTATGCACAACCAGAGTGCAGGCATAAAAATTTGCTTTGGGCAAAAATTTTCTTGAACAATTACAGAGAAAACGAAACAACTGCGCTACGCCAACGTCAAAAGCGCAAAAGAGCTAATGTAGCTCCCGGTAAAAGTAAAAGTGCAGCCGACCTTGCTACTGATGACTTCACAACAGCCAAACCAAAATCACAAACCATACGGCGCCAACTGAAAGAGCCAGCTAAAAAAGTAGCTTCAAATGATGAAGTCCAGAGTATGCCATCGACGTCGATAGTATCTGAAGGACCCTTAACATCAACATAATCAGAAAAACCCTTAAAGCAAACCTTAACGCAAACGCCATCCAAAGAATCCAACAAAAAGCCTTGCTTAAGGCGCCGTAAAAGTGATTCGGAATCAAGCGAATGTTCAGTTGCGATCTTTTATAGAGAATGTGGCTCGTCTTCCATGTCTGAGTTTGATGTTATGCCTGAAGGTGAGATACCAGAAACTATTTCAGTGGTTGGTGTTGACATAAAAGCAAAGTCTGGAGATTATGTTATTGTACGATATGAAGGAATTTTTTTTCCTGGCGTCATCACTAGTGCAATGGAAAAATGTGGTATCAATTGGAAGTGGCCTGACCGAAAGGACAAACTTCTTTATGAGATTTCCGAAAAAATTTAAATTATAAACCAGAGCAAATATCGTCTCGTAGATATTTCTTTCGCGTTCCAGAACTGTAATTTATATTTACTGTTAACTTTCCCATCTTTCACTATTTTGTAATTTTTGGAAATGTTTTTAATTAGTCAGTTTGTCTTTTTTTGGCTAAGTTGAGTTAAATAAAGCATTTTTGCATTGTATGTTTATTTAGGTGGTGAATTTGTCCCAAACGCTAACTTTGTGAATAAATGAAAAATGATAGGTGTTACAAAATCAGCTCTTTAAGTGGGGTCAAATTGTGACAAATATTTTTGTGAATAACTTTTTTCTGGTAATTTTTTAGTCTGTCAAAATGGCTCAGATTAGTATCTAAATAATGAAACTTTACTAAAATTTTATAATCCACAAAAACTGATACAACTGTCACAAAGCCACTTCGTTTTACAGTATATATAATCTTAATATGTACGTGGTTACAAAAATAGAGATAGGTTTCTGCACCCTTTATGGTGGTATGGTTTACGAGTCACTCGCGTGCGTTTGCTGGGTCTTCACGTCAACCAATTGTAAATGTTGTATAAATAACACAGTGCAACAGTGCAAAAGGGAATGGGATGAAACCAAATGCAAATGAAAGGTAGCAGCTTCTACAACAAAACCCTACTAGGTTTTTTTAGATCACATCTCAGTTGTTTATTATACGCATTTAAAGTTGGTAGATTTTTGAACGCCCTATACCCAGTAAGTTAGTAAAATTAAGTAAAACAATTTTATTTTTTCAAAATTATTCTAGCAATATAGTCGAGGCATCCATTTTTCATGTTAATTTTTACTTAAGATCTACAATAGGGGGCGCTGTCACACAATTGTTGCTATTTTTAAGTATTTTTATTGGTAAAATGATATTTTTATTATTTTTGAGGCTGAGAAATCCATTTTTGTTGTAAATATATACACTGGATGATATTCCAAACAATATTTATTATTTTTGTTATATCAGTATAGAAACATATTTTTTGACGTAAAGAGCATTTTAACTAGAAAATTTGGCAAAATATAAAAATATCTCTTTAATGCTTTAACTAAAAATCATGTTATTATTTTTAAATACGTAAATTTATTTATGCCTAAAAATAATACAGTTATTTCTACAAACAATTTTGTAGCAAAAACGACGGTGTTTAAAGGTAAAATTGATTTGTTTACTTAAAAACAACTTAATTAAACTTATTAAAGTTAAAAATGAATGAATTTTTGAAGCATTTAAAATATTTTTGTTATATTTGTGGACAATATAATGGAAAACAAAAATATGAGAATGTAAAACAATTGTACCTACAATATTACGGTATATATTGTAATGGTTCAGTATTTTAATACGTTTTACAAATTTATTTTTAAATAAATTTGGAATTTCTAAATTGTGTTGTAAAATGTAAAAATCTTTGCAAAAGAGGTAAGAAAACGGACGTTTAGGTAAAGAAATTACAAAGTTTCGTGGAAGACCGGAATTTTGCCTGAGATGGGAAAAAATCTGTTGGCCAGATGAGGCGAAAACAAGATCGAAACTGGTAGAGGGGAGCAAAGAAAGGGGCAGAAAGTTTTCCGAAGTGTTGGAGAACGCATCGTTTTCGTAAATTTTTGCTAAAACCACAATTATTGTAAAATTCTGTGTAAACAATTGTTACAAGTGTTTGTGTATTCTCCCAGGTTAGTTCTTAATTTTAGTAGCCCAATTATGTAGTAAAGTCCACTAAACGTAGAACGATTTTGATTTAAATAAACTGAGCATTAGTTATTTTGCACTACTACGTTTAGTGAATTTTACTCGATATTAACACCTTTTGTTTTAGCTATTTTTATAGAATGTTTTACCTTTTAAGTTTACTGCTAACTGTAAAAATTTATATTCCTTTCTTTTATTGTCTTAGGCTTAATTTAGTTGTATACTACTCAAATGTTTAGACCCTCCCTCAACACGATTATGCATTTTTTTTGCGGTAATTTTAAAACAAATATCAGTGTAATACAGGACGTTTCGTTGCTTAAAAGGGAGTATTGACCGTTAATTTTAAACTTTGAGTGCTCCTTTTTCTTAGTACGTAGTTTGCAGTAGATACTAAAATACTCTCCACCGTGAGGGATAACTGGTCACCTAGGTTCTCTAGGTGGCATCGCAACTTTTATCCCGAAACTGCATCTTTACGCGAGTTGTTTCCAGTGCGGACCTCGTTCTCCACAGGGCAACGTTAACGTTGACAGACTAACAGTTAACTGTCCTGTTAAACTAACAAAGTTTTTCCTATTTTTTTGAACCCGTAGGGGTAGATAGTGTAACGAGCGTCGTGTCATTCCATTTGATTTGCATAAACTTTTAAAGAAACCATGCCTAATCGTGTAATCCTTTGCTACTTCATAGCCGAACAGGGTTTTTTCTCAAGCTCTTTTTCCCTGGTCGTATCTCCCTAAGAGCCACCCCTTGTGTTTTTTTTAACTGTTTGTAAAGTAAATTAAATTGGGGTAAACTAAACACTGTATTTTATTTTTTTGTATACCTAAGTCTCCCAAGTATGATTCTTAAAGCAATGTATTTAATAAAACAAGTAAGTAAACACAACGTAGATGTCCAAATTTTGGTAAGACGATCACGAGCCATAGTCACAAAATAGTTCTTTTATTAATTTTTCATAAAACTTGTTTTAACGAACCTGGTGTAAGGAGAAATCTTTACAATATATATAATTGAAAATGTTGATTAGGTGCCTAGAAAAGTTTTCAGAACTTGTAATAACATTCTGACCATTTAATTAAATTGTTATTATAACCACCGGTGAAGAAAAAAGTGATGATGAATTACCAGAACAATGGATGTAGATCCAGTAGCTGGAACTTCTGGTACTCGTGTTTCTGCCGGTTACAGCAGTGATGCTATTTGTCCTTAAGTCTTAAGTTTTTTATACTAATATATCAAAAATATTAAAAATTGCTTTCGAATATCACCTAGGGTATATTTTACAACAAACGGATGACAAAAATGGATTTCTCACCTTCAAAAATGGTAAAAATACCATTTTACCAATGAAAATACGTAAAAAGTAACAAAAATTGTATGATAGCGTCCTCCTCTGAGGGTCTTTGGTAAAAATTAACATCACAAATGAATTCTCGATCAAATTGCCAAAATTATTTTGAAAAATTACTATACTTTTACTTAATTTTTTCTTACTATGGGGTGTCAAAACATTTAATATCTTTAATAGTAGTGTGTGGACTGCCTTAGGTGACATCGACTCAAGGTACGCTTATAAATATTGCTAACTTATAAACAGAAAAGTGAAAAATAAAAATATAAACTTACGGGATAATACAAATTTAACCTCGAAAATCATATTTGGTAAAAAATCTGGGACCTAAAACACATAAATATCATAAACAACAAAGCATGACAACAACACGTCAACAAATTGGATAAAACTAATTAAACAAAAAAATAAAGAAAAAAGAATCAACACATTCATTAAAGCGGTCCACACACTTAATAAAATGGATTTTAGCGAAATACAAAAAACATGTATAACCGATTTATTCAATAAAATTGACATAAATATATCATGCAAAATACAAAAATTAAAGAAATATATTCACAAGTTGTTGGATTAAGATCAGAAATTCATAAAGCTCTAGACGGATACGAAACCAGAATAGCTGAACTCGAACAACAAACAATAGAACTGCAAGAAACGAACATCTACCTTGAAAGAAAAATAAGAAAAAATAATTTAATTATTTTCGGATTAAAAATTAGTGAAAACGAAGATATAATTGCACATATAACAAGCTTTTTTCAATCGAACTTAAACATTAATATATGAACAACCGACATTAACGATTCGTACAAATTAGGACCAAAAACTAGCCTTACAGCCCTAATTTTAATTGAATTTATATCATTCCAAAATAAACAGTTAGTATTGAAAAACGCTCACAAACTCAAAGGTAAATCCATATACATAAATCCTGATCTCCGCCCCGAAGACCAAAAAGTAAATAAAACCCTTCATAAACACAAAAAGGAGGCAACAGCAAAAGGTCTCAGGGATAAAATAAAAGGTAATAAACTAATAATTGGAGAAGACGTGTATTCAGTTCAGTATTTGGAACAAAAAGAAGTGAATAAGGTTTATTTTGTAGAAAACTTAGAAGAAGAAATCCCACAGAGTCAGACAAGTGCTCCTGCAACACCCAATCCAATCTCAAGTCAAAAAAGGGCACTGGAAGAGACAAACTTATTATCACCAGTAGAAGAATATAATAAAAAATCAACTAAAGCAAACGAAACAAAAAAACCAAAGCTAACTGAACATAAGAAAGCTGAGCCAGCATTTAGAAAATTAACTAGATCCACCACACAGACAAGATCTTAACCAAAAGACAAATAAGAACTTGTGATAGTTCATATATGTGTTTTGGATAATTCAATTTTAGTGTTTTATGAATAAATGTATTGTATATTTAAATTTTATATTAAATTTTAAGAAATTTTGAGAGATAAATAAGAACTTGTGATAGTTCATATATGTGTTTTGGGTATTTTCATTTTTATTACATATTAATTTTAGTGTTTTATGAATAAATGTATTGTATATTTAAATTTTATATTAAATTTTAAGAAATTTTTGTTTTTTATAATAATGGATCCTTTTTTAAGAGATTTTGAGGCAAGTAATATTCAAACGGAGATAGTAAGCAACGCATGTGAATGCAATGCAGTTCTTGAAATAAATTCAAAAAATGAAAATTTTAGGGTTTTAAATTTAAATATAAGAAGTATAACAAAAAACTTACCTGAATTAGAGATTTTTTTAGATCAATTTCGCAACAAATTTCATTGTATAGTTCTTACAGAAACACGTCAAATTAATATAGATTTTGTAAAACTTAGTGGTTATAATGTTGTATATAGTGGGGGTTCATTTAACCAAAATGATGGCGTTGTAATATTTATTAAAAAAGAGTTAAAATTTGACTATAGAATAGAACAAATAAATAATTGCAAGGTCATTGAAACACAAATAAATTTCAATAACCAACGAATTAGTGTTATAGGGTGTAACGGTTTTTTTCTTACTTTAAAACATTATTAACTTTTATTATCTTTAATCCAGTAATAACGTTTAACCTATATTCTTTTTGTCATTTTAGAACCTGAAAATATAATATGTTTTAATATTTTAAATATTACTGTTTATAGCATTTGAACTTTAACGTACCCAATTGGTTTTACATTATCATTATTTTTATAGTTTTGTATCAATCAGCTGATTTCGTTTAAATTGCGGTTCGTTGACTTTTCAGGGGTTTACTAGTTACTTTTATTATCCTGGGTTGGTATGGGTTTCGTTTATTTCCTTTCTTTAATTTTAATCTTTATTGTTACAATGAAAATGTACTTATTAGTGGATACGTTGGCAAATAATATCTTTCGTTATTTTATCTTTAATTTAACTTTCTGGTCGATTATATTGATTCGTTATTGGTGTATTTAGTTTTCCCTGGTTGGCAACCATGTCCACCAAACTTTTGACGTTTGGTGCTTTACGTCGGTTGTTTTTATTATATTATTTTATCATATCATTTTTTATAGTATTTCCGGTGTAAATCTATAAATACCTGTAGACACCCTTTATCGACCTCTTCTTCTAATTTCCCTATTACCGTGAACGTCGGCGGAACGGCAAAGTGTTATATTCTTCGTAAAAGCACGTGGCTTATAATTTTTCACAGTTTGATTTTAAGTAATATTTAGTAGTGAAAGCCATCAATTTTATATTGGAGTAAAGCTTATTTAGAAGAATCAAAGGTGTATTTGTTTTACACTACAGCTGTACGCTGGAGCCAATCTTAGCCACCACCGAATTACACACAGGTATATATTCTTTCTCTTTTTTTTTCGTTTCCTCGTATTTGTGGGGATTTTTCCTAAATCGTCCTGCTTTTTAGAGCAGAGAAATTAGAGGGAGAGCAGAGCTGAGCACAGCAGAGCTTAGCACATCAGAGCTGACCACGTCAGAGCTGAGCACCTCAGAGCTGAGCACCGTAGAGCAGGCTTGTCAGCCGCATTGTTTCATCCACGAGGCCTTCTCGCCGTGCCAACCAGGTTTCCATCACCTTGTCGACCTTCTGGATTACACCTTTCATTTTGGATCACACCCGTCTTCAACGTTTCAACATTTTGTACCATCAGGTTTTTATACATAAATTCTTTTCGTCTTCAACGTTTCAACATTTTGCACCATCGCACAGTAGGCTAGAGCGCGCTTCTAGCGCGAAGAAATTCAAAATAAGTAAGTGTTTTATTTCGACCAAATTAAGGGAATTTCGAATTCTTTAATATCTGTAGATAATGAAACATCTTTAAATTACCTTCAAATCTGTTGAATTTTTATCAGGTAACCATTCAAAGTTTAGGAATTATACTTACTTGCTTCCTGTTGATAAATTGCGCGTAAAGGTATTGCTTCTCTTACAATGTTTATTATTAATTTATTCTTACTTTTTGACTATAATTGTATTAAATATTGTCATACGTTATGGCTGGAACGAATAATGGTTAGTTTTTATTATTATTGTACTGTCACTACCTTAATAAAGTAACCGCTGCATACTTTTAATGTATGTATGGACATTATTAAGGTTTTAAAAAATGTCACTCACTGTCACACTTTGTGTTTAGGTTTTTTAAATAGCTTACCGTTCTGTCTTTCAAATAAATCTTAAATCAAGTGCTAGTAGGCGCAACAAATATGGTTTGTTTATTTTTTTCAGTTAATACATTATCCCTAACTCATACAGAGCTTTGTGAAAAGTGTTTTAGTTTGAAGAATTTCAATATAAAATAAGTTTTAAATTACTTAGTAGACTACCCATTTTCAAAAATAGATGTATCTCGAAAAAAAAAATTATTCAATTTTTTTTTTTTAATAGAAAAACGCTGGAAGCCCAGAAGAAATATCATTGTATTAAATATTGTCATACATTGGTGATGGAAACCATCAATTAAAAAGCTAATAATAACAATTAATAATTTTTAATTAATTACTGATAACTATTAGTGAATATTAATACTTTTTGCCACCACCGCGGTAGGCTAGAGAGCGCTTCCAGCGCGCGAAAATTTAAAATGAGTAAGTGTTTTATTTCGACAAAATTTAGTGAATTTTGAATTCTTTAATATCTGTAGCAAATCAAATAATTTTATATCAACTTCAAATCTGTTGAATTTTTATCAGGTAACCAGTCAAAATTTAAGAATTATAATTACTTGCTTTGTGTTGGTAAATTGCGCGTGAAGGTTTTGCTTCTCTTACAATGTTTATTTTTAATTATTAATTATTTTTAATTTTTGACCATCATTGTATTCAATACTGTCATACGTTATGGCTGAAACAAATAATGGTAAGTTTTTATAATTATTGTACTGTCCCTACCTCAATAAAGAAAGCGCTGCATATTTTTTATGTATGTATGAACAATACTAAGGTTTCAAAAAATGTCACGCATTCTCACACTCTCTGTTAAGTGTTTTTAATAGCTTTTAAATTCTTTTAAATAAATCTAAAATCAAGTGCTAGTAGGCGCCACAAATATTTTTTGTTTGAAGCATTTTAATAGAAAGTTGCATTTAAATTACTTAGTAGACTATTTACAAAAGTAAATGGATCTCGGAAAAAACTTAATTAAAAAATTTATTTTCTTTCAAAAAATATAGAAAAACGCTGAAAGCCCAGAAGTAATATTATTGTATAAAATACTGTCATACGTAACAATTAGGTTTTATTTTTATTTGTTATATTTTTGTAATTTACTCATTAAAACTATAGATCTATATATAGATCTTAATTTTGCCATCACACAAATATACTTTTGTTAAAGTATTATATTGTCGATTTGTTTTTCTATTGGTAGTAAAAAGTAATTTTAATTAAAATTTTATCAATAAGACCAAAAAAATTAACATTAACTAAGAATTACTTAACCAAATAATTTCTTCGCGTTAAATTGGCTCTCTAGCCCACTGTGCATCGTCTTCAACGTTTCAACAACTTTTTATATACAATTTTTATACATATATGTTTTTAATATTGGGTTGTGTTGTTCTGTGCCGAAGCTGTCCAGCTTCTGCCGTATAACCAGTTTATCCAGACCAGGTTGCAACCTTCTGGTTGCTAACCCAATACTCATCTTGTTATATTTTAAATTGTAAGAATAATTCTTTCGAAAGAAATATTTAAACTTATTTGTGTCATTGATCCTTGGATTTTATATTTTCATATTATTGAATATTATTATATATTTTTTTATTATTATATATATATTATTGTAACAATATACTGATTGTTTTCGTACTTTTAATACGTACATTTAATGGTTTATTTGGTAACAACAACAAACTTATAATAAATTTTGGTTTTCCTACTTAATAAATTGGTATAGTATTTATATTACAATGTTTTAATTTTTTTTCTAATAACTTCCTATTCCACGTTATAGACAGCAGCCCTTGGTCACTAGCTATTTTATTTTAACTTGGTGGCGCCCACAGACGAATATATATATATACAACCCAGCCCTTCTCCGCAACAGAGCTACGCTGGCCTAGTGAACCATTTAAAAGGGATTATTAAATCTATAATTTATTAAGGTGTCTGTGGTCGTCCGCAACTTATTTGCCATAATAGTTTGGCATTTAAAGTTGTTACATTGGCGCCCAACGTAGTTTATGTTGTTGTTACCATACCTGTAAATCATTGTTGTTTTATTTTCAGTATTTTGTTACAATTTTATAATATTTTGCGCACTTAGTAATCCAGTAAACGACAGGTTGTTTACATATATACATATTTTTTTTTCCTTTTCCTTTAAAGATTTTTTTTTCACGTTGGCTCATTGCCTATTTATATTACCTTTATTTAAACGAAATCAGTTTTTCTTATATACATAATTTTTTTTTTCTTGCTGTATCGTTAAGGTAATATATAAACATAAAATATTTGGGGGGTATATTTATTTTTTTTTATATATCGGGTTTTTACATATTTTTGTTTCGGTTATTTGACAACTGCTTTACCATTTTTTGTTTCGGTTAGTTATCGCTTCACGACATCTAGCCGCTTTAATTGCTTTTATATATATTTTTATTAATAAATCCGCGAAGGATTTAAGTTCTGAAACCTTGCTACTTTTACCATCGTATTTCTCTTCGACATTGGTGCTTCACTATGGCTCTTAAACTAAGACTTTATCTACTTGTGCAAGATGAACTCACTTACGAATGCAAAATCCGTGGAATTCAACCAAGTACTAACGACGAGATGCGTAAGTCTCTTAATGCCGCAATTGCTCTGGAATTACTTAACAAAGAGTTATTACCATCGACACCTTCTCACCCGTACACATTCGATGAAGATATAGCTGCATGTAGAACCAAACTAGAGGAAGTCAAGGAACTTGTTGGTGATCTTACTCCACAGAACAAGACAAAGAGGAAAAGTAAAATCGAAGCAAAGCTACATCACCTTTTGGGAAGAGTCAAACGATTAGACGCGAAAACTTTGGAAGAAAAGGACACTCAAGCTAAACTTTCAACCTCTTTGCTCTCGTTAGTCAACGATTTTCATGTCATCTTGCGTAAGGAAGTTCAAAATAAGGATAAAGCCGATATCACACCAATAGAACTTACATTGTTGGAAGCAAATCTTAACAACGAAGATTCTCCCCAAAACTCGGATGAAGACGAACCACTTACTTCGACACCTTTAAGACAGAATAATCAGTCTCCTAGTACAAGCCAGTCCAACCCAAGCGATAGACAACCTAGTTTTGGTAAACCAGTCCCAGTCTCAAAATGGAACCTGACCTTCAGTGGCGATAAGGATAGCATTTCGCTAAACGCATTTCTCGAGAGAGTTGATGAACTCAGGATAGCTAGGCATGTTTCCAAAGAGGAATTATTTTATTCAGCTTGTGACCTCTTCGGCGGCAAAGCTCTAATATTGTTTAGAGCCTTTAGACATTCAATTTCCACCTGGGATGAGTTAGTCGAAAAACTCAGAGAAGAGTTCCAAACCAGGGATTACAACGACAAACTTCTCCATGAAATTTTAGAACGTACACAAGGTCAAGAGGAAACAATTGGAATCTATCTCGCCGTTATGACTTCTTTATTCAAAAGGTTAACATGCCCTATCAGCGAACAAGCGCAACTGAAGATACTTCTGAAAAATATCCTACCATTTTACCAAACTCAGCTGGGTCTGACCAAAATAAGTTCCATTAGTCAGTTACTTCAACTAGGAAGACAGATCGAAGAAACTAGGAAAAACGTCGAAGAGTTCAAGCCACCAACAAGGAAAAACAAAGTTCTCGAACAAGACCTCGCTTACATCGGACCATCAGTCGAAACTGAGGAAAGTATAGATGCCATTTCACCAAGTAATTCGCAGACTTTTACACCTAATAAACCGAATTTTTCCAAATTTCCACCAACCAATTCTAATAATTTTGTCTCCAATCACAATAATCCTAGCAATTCTCATGCCTCTAATAATTTTCCTCCAAATGGTATTCCTCCAAACAGATATCCTAATAATCAAATCCGTAGACAAGTAAGATGTTTCAACTGCAACTTCATGGGACACTCAGTTGGCGAGTGTAGGAAGCCAATAGTTTTGAAGTGTTACCTCTGCCAAAATCCAGGTTTCACCAAGAGGAACTGTCCAAATTGCAATAGGAGTTCGGAAAACTCCCAAAGGCTCTCTTAGATGGTCGTATAAGAAGTTCCACTTTTAGAAACTCGACCAGATACTTTAACAATTTGGAACTCGAACGTGAGCAAAATTTTAACAACAATAAACACATTTTAGACTTCATTACACAATCCGCTCGAGGCGACGAGAGACCTTACTTAAAGGTGAACATCTACGGTATCAACATTCTTGGTTTATTAGATTCAGGAGCAACAAACAGCTTTATAGGCAAGGAAGAATGGAACTTACTGGAACCACTTGGAGCAAAACTTATCAAAGATCCAACAAAATGTCGTGTAGCAAACAATCAATACTGCACTAGCCCTGGATATTGCATTTTACCAATAAAAGTGGAAGACAAAATTATTTTGATGAACGTCAAAATCTTAGAAGAAACGCCTTACAAACTCATCTTAGGTTGGGACTTTTGGAAGAAAATGGGAATAGTTCCTGATATAAGATCGGAAAATTGGACTTTTTCTAACTGCGATACTTGTTTAGATGCGACAGAACCAATGTCTAAACTCTCTCCACAGGAACGTCTACTGCTCAGCCAACTTACTGATAAATACTTAGATCTTATGGGGGACAAATTAGGATGCTGCAATCTCACAGAACACGTCATTAAAACCGAATCTTCTCCAATAAAACAACGCTATTATCCAGTCTCTCCTGTTATTCAAGAACACGTTGACAGAGAACTAGAAGAAATGCTGCAAAACGATATTATCGAAAAATCAAACTCTCCATGGGCCTCACCTATAGTCTTAATCAAGAAGAAAAATGGTTCGTATAGATTTTGCGTGGATTACCGCAAGCTTAACGCAGTGACCATACGTGACAGCTATCCTCTCCCCTACGTTAACAGCATATTGGATAAACTTAAAAAAGCCAAATATTTATCTTCCAGTATCCTCTTAACACTCGACGTAGACAGACGCGTCAAGTAGTTAAAGATTCCTCTCCTAGCAGCGTATACGAGACAAACGCAACCGTAAGTTCCAAAAACGAACCTAAGCATTCGGAAATATTGGTTATAAATAAATAAATAAATAACTAAATAAACAAACAAGTGCGATAAGTGCAACTAGTGCAAAAAAAAGTGCAATGAGTGTGAAAAGTGCGGGAGATCCCCTATTAACGCCGCAAAAGAGTGCAACCGAATAAGTAATTATAAGGCCAACCGGCCCACCTGGTCAGCAGGGATTGTCACAACCAAAGCCTGTCAAAGACCTGCAGGCGAGGTCAAGAAACAACGGACAGACCGTGGAAGACATAGCATCAGGATTATAGCCTAACAATCAAGCTAAGTAATTTTTCTAATTGCATGTCTTATTAACAAAACCATTCTATTCCAAAAAAAATCTAAAGTAAAACGTCTCCAGTAGCACCAAATATTCATTGAATATATATTTAATATTTAGTGAATATTTAATGTTTTTTAAATATATAAATATTTGCTTAATATGTAATGAATATATTTTATAATATATGTTTTTTAATATACAGTGGATATTTGGCTAATATTATTTTGGAAATATTTGTTTTGAATACGTAGTAAATATTTAATAAATTTATTTAAGATGTATTTATTTTTTATGTTCAGTGAATATTTAATAGATATTAATAAAAAAAAAAAAAAAATATACGTTTTAGAACATTTTTATTATATCCATTAAAAATTATGAAAATATATTTTTATAGCTATTTTAAGATATTTATATAATATTCAAAAGTATTCAAAATTAATTATTTTAATATTATCTGGAATAGATATTGAAAAAATATCTAAAAAAACATAAATACCTGTTTTATAATTATAATTACTAAATTAATAAAATATTTAAAAAAAATAATAATATTTTATAGACCTAAGTCGTCACCTGAGTATGAACAGGGCAATAAAGCTGTCAACAAAACAATTCACTATAACAAACCGAGACCAAATAAATTTGACATAAGACTTAAACAATAAACATAAAGACATAAACAACAAACTAAGAAAACATAAACAAAGTAAAAAAAAGCAACCTAATCAAAGCACTCTAATCAAACTCCACGGAATTTGTAAACATTAGACTACACTAAAAGTAAAAATAAATACCTGCTACACTGAGAGAAAATTTTTGTAAAATCATTCAAAACAATAATAATTCAAAGGGATTCAAATATATGTTAGCGTCATTGGTGTATCCCATTAAATTAATAAGTGTATAACAATTGTATAATACATACCTTTTTGAAACAACGTTGATAAAGGCAATGAAATAAATAGATTTCTTTTTGTATATATTTTTTAAAGAGGGTACACTTTAAAAGTGTTTAACAACATTGTAAAACTGTTGGTAAATAAATATAAAACTACAATTTTTTCTATTTGAATCAAATGTACCCGACTATTTAAATTAATAAAGTCATATGCTTTTCATGACATGATATTTCTCTAAGTGTAATGGGAAAAACCATTACCAAAAGGGTAAAAGTAGCCCAACTAAAATACTGGGTCCACGTCACTCGTAGACAACGCAACAACATACTACAAGCCACCCTTAAACTAGATCTTAAAGACAAAAAAGTCGGGAGACCATGCTTCACATTTCATGACACGTTAGCACAAAACATGCACTTCTCACAAATTAACAAGACCAGCTGGGAGCAAATAAGCAACAATAAAAACAAAATAAAAAAAAAACAACCGACACACTTTACCAAGTTCAGGAATTATCCGACACGGATAATGACAATAATGAACAAGACGAACCCCTCGACTAGGAAACTACACCCTGCATCGGAATAACAACTCCCCAACTCCAAATAGTAATCCCAAATGTTTGGAGTAATATTAATCGACTGGTCTAGGGGGATTCCGCGTCGTACTTAGTTTTAAGTCGGCGTAATTGTCCCCCAAAAACCAACACCTTCCCGTCCCTTCTCCATACCCCACTGAGCGTATAGCATAGGCTCGGCGAACCCGGGAACGGCTATTAAAACTATTCGCCTCTCGCTCTCGAGCTCCAAATAGGGGACAGTACTGAACGCAATGGACATTCGCACCCAGCAAACACGGGTGAAGCCGCGAAGTTGTTGGGGAAGAACAAAAATCGGCGTAAGTAAACATAGGCCTGTACGGGGTTCGAGAGTCAAGAGGAAATGGGGCTGGTTATACGTCTCTTATACTCATACTCATACTCAAAGCCAAATATTTATCTTCCATGGATGTAAAAAGTGCATTTTGGCAAATCAGGTTAGCCGAAGACTCACGGGAATATACTGCTTTTACAGTACCGAATCGTGGCCTGTTCCAGTTTAAACGCCTACCTTTCGGGTTACACAATGCCCCGGCAACGTGGCAACGAGCTATAGATAGAGCAATTGGAGCTGATTTAGAGCCATACGTCTTCATATATCTGGATGATATCGTTATTGTGTCAGAAACATTCGAAAAACACATGGAGATTCTGGAGGAAGTATTTAAAAGATTATTAGCAGCAAATTTAACGCTGAGTAAAGAAAAATGTGAGTTTTGCAAGCCTCAATTAGAGTACCTTGGTTATGTCGTAGATGAATTTGGTTTACATGTAGATCCGAAAAAGGTCGAAGCTATCATCAACATCCCTACACCCAAAAATGTGTCAGAAGTTAGAAGACTATTAGGAACAGCAGCTTGGTATAAACGCTTTATTCCCAATTATGCTACATTGACAGCACCTCTAAACGAACTCTTAAGGAAGCACAAAAAGTTTGAATGGTCTACATCTTGTACTGAAGCTGTTGGGAAAATCAAGGAACTCCTTATATCCGCTCCCGTATTGTCTTGCCCAGACTACAATTTACCATTTAATGTACAGACAGACGCTTCTAGTTTTGGAATAGGTGCATGCTTGACACAACCATACGAAGACGGCGAAAAAGCTATATGTTATATCAGCAGATCGCTTTCCAAACAGGAGAGGCAGTATAGTACGACAGAAAGAGAGTGTTTAGCAGTGATTTTTGCTATAGAAAAACTTAGACCTTACCTGGAAGGAGTTCCATTTACAGTTATAACTGATCATCATTCTTTAATATGGTTAAATAATCTTAAAAATCCTTCGGGAAGATTAGCCAGGTGGGGAGTAAGACTTCAGCAACACGATTTCAACATAATTCATCGCAAAGGGAAAGAACACGTAGTGCCGGACATGCTTTCACGCTCTGTACCTGTTTTGGAAGAAATTCAACTGTCCAATACAACAAATGATAAATGGTATAACTCTTTGGTTGAGAAGGTCCAGAATGATCCATTAAAATTTTCCAACTTTAGAGTCGCAAACGGGAAAATGTTCAAGTATGTTAAACCCAGATTTCGCAACCTGTACAAGGATTCTGCAGACAATTGGAAGGAAGTTGTTCCGAAAGAACGAAGACGGCAATTATTAGAAAAGTGTCATGATGATCCCACTTCGGGACACACAGGAGTGTTTAAATCTTTTATGAGACTTGCTACCACATATTATTGGCCAAAAATGGGCAACGATGTAAAAACATATGTTTCCAAATGCACTGTTTGTCTTTCTCAGAAACCTTTACAGAGAAAGCCAGTAGGTCTTATGTTGACTCATCCTAAAGTAAGTCACCCTTGGCGCTGTATTTCCACTGACCTTATCGGCCCTCTTCCAAAATCGTCATCTGGCCATATGTATATTTTAGCAGTACTGGATACTTTTACAAAATACGTTATGACTTTCCCTTTAAGACAAGCAACTGCGTCACAAGTTGTTAAGTATATTGAAGAACATGTTATTTTACTTTTTGGAGCACCAGAAACTATACTGTGTGATAATGGTGTACAATTTAAATCTAAAGAATTTTCAGCGATGGCATCTAAGTATGATATCAAGATAACATATAATGCAAGGTATCACCCACAGGCAAATCCAGTTGAACGAACGAACAAGACCATAAAAACCATGATTTCTTCATATGTTAAAGAAAACCACAGACATTGGGACAAGAACCTGCAGAAGATTTCCTGTGCTATCAGAACCGCCACCCATGAAGTAACCAATTTTACACCATTTTTCTTGAACTTTGCCAGGGAAATAGTTTTATCGGGAAAATCGTTCATGGATAAAGATACTTTGGAAGATAAAACTGAAGTCAGTAGTCCGGTTATAAAATCCAAAAATCTTAGGGATATTTATAGTTACGTTGTCAAAAGGATGGAGGCTAACGCTGACAAAAATAAACGTTATTACGATCTACGTCATCGCCCCGACACTTTCGAAGTTGGAGAAAGAGTATGGAGAAAGAACTATGTCCAGTCAGATGCTTCCAAGTATTTTTCTGCTAAACTTGCACCTACTTTTATAGGACCTTTTGTCATTTCTAAGAAACTCAGTACGTGGGTTTACGAACTTTCCAAAGAAAATGGCACCGTGGATGGTGTTTGGAATGCTAAAGATCTGAAAAAGCATGTTGTGTAGCTAATTTTGTCAGAAAAAGAAAATCCTTCGTCTTTTCTTTTTTTGGGAAAGGGGGATTTATGTAACGGTTTTTTTCTTACTTTAAAACATTATTAACTTTTATTATCTTTAATCCAGTAATAACGTTTAACCTATATTCTTTTTGTCATTTTAGAACCTGAAAATATAATATGTTTTAATATTTTAAATATTACTGTTTATAGCATTTGAACTTTAACGTACCCAATTGGTTTTACATTATCATTATTTTTATAGTTTTGTATCAATCAGCTGATTTCGTTTAAATTGCGGTTCGTTGACTTTTCAGGGGTTTACTAGTTACTTTTATTATCCTGGGTTGGTATGGGTTTCGTTTATTTCCTTTCTTTAATTTTAATCTTTATTGTTACAATGAAAATGTACTTATTAGTGGATACGTTGGCAAATAATATCTTTCGTTATTTTATCTTTAATTTAACTTTCTGGTCGATTATATTGATTCGTTATTGGTGTATTTAGTTTTCCCTGGTTGGCAACCATGTCCACCAAACTTTTGACGTTTGGTGCTTTACGTCGGTTGTTTTTATTATATTATTTTATCATATCATTTTTTATAGTATTTCCGGTGTAAATCTATAAATACCTGTAGACACCCTTTATCGACCTCTTCTTCTAATTTCCCTATTACCGTGAACGTCGGCGGAACGGCAAAGTGTTATATTCTTCGTAAAAGCACGTAGCTTATAATTTTTCACAGTTTGATTTTAAGTAATATTTAGTAGTGAAAGCCATCAATTTTATATTGGAGTAAAGCTTATTTAGAAGAATCAAAGGTGTATTTGTTTTACACTACAGCTGTACGCTGGAGCCAATCTTAGCCACCACCGAATTACACACAGGTATATATTCTTTTTCTTTTTTTTTTGTTTCCTCGTATTTGTGGGGATTTTTCCTAAATCGTCCTGCTTTTTAGAGCAGAGAAATTAGAGGGAGAGCAGAGCTGAGCACAGCAGAGCTGAGCACATCAGAGCTGACCACGTCAGAGCTGAGCACCTCAGAGCTGAGCACCGTAGAGCAGGCTTGTCAGCCGCATTGTTTCATCCACGAGGCCTTCTCGCCGTGCCAACCAGGTTTCCATCACCTTGTCGACCTTCTGGATTACACCTTTCATTTTGGATCACACCCGTCTTCAACGTTTCAACATTTTGTATCATCAGGTTTTTATACATAAATTCTTTTCGTCTTCAACGTTTCAACATTTTGCACCATCGTCTTCAACGTTTCAACAACTTTTTATATACAATTTTTATACATATATGTTTTTAATATTGGGTTGTGTTGTTCTGTGCCGAAGCTGTCCAGCTTCTGCCGTATAACCAGTTTATCCAGACCAGGTTGCAACCTTCTGGTTGCTAACCCAATACTCATCTTGTTATATTTTAAATTGTAAGAATAATTCTTTCGAAAGAAATATTTAAACTTATTTGTGTCATTGATCCTTGGATTTTATATTTTCATATTATTGAATAATATTATATATTTTTTTATTATTATATATATATTATTGTAACAATATACTGATTGTTTTCGTACTTTTAATACGTACATTTAATGGTTTATTTGGTAACAACAACAAACTTATAACAAATTTTGGTTTTCCTACTTAATAAATTGGTATAGTATTTATATTACAATGTTTTAATTTTTTTTCTAATAACTTCCTATTCCACGTTATAGACAGCAGCCCTTGGTCACTAGCTATTTTATTTTAACTTGGTGGCGCCCACAGACGAATATACATATACAGGGTGTCCGGGAAAAGGAGGTCAATCCGTTAACCATATATTCCTTGAGTTAAAACAATAAGACTTTCATAATACCATTTTTCAATTTAGAGCTTCATGTTCGATATACAGGGCGACAAAGTTTGAAATTTAAAACTGATTTTTTTTAATAATTCGAGTAATTGATAAGATATTAAGTTTAAATTCGGTACACTACTTCAACATAAATAGTTACATTTTTTGAGACCAACAAAACAAAAAACAATTGTCAAATAATCAAAATAGGGGGGTCCAGTACTCACTGACTCCCCCTATTTTTTAGTACGTGCGCCAATGACTTCCAAACGGTATTTTTTCAGGTAATCAATTATTGTTGAAAATTTTTTGTCTCTTATAAAATTTTGATAAAATGATTTGTTTTAGAGATAATTTGTAAAGTATGGGTCAGTCCATATCAAATTTTCGAAATTTAATTTTTTTTTTGAAAAAAATTAGGTCATGTGATATATCATAAAAAAGGTCTCTAATAGGCCTTTAAAATAAGCCATCACTTACCTTTCTACTTTTAATAGTTTACGAGATATCGCTATTTTTGTAAGTACTTGCAAGACCCAAATTTATCGGAATTTTTTGATTTTCAAAAATCAATAAAACAAAAACCACCTATCGAAAAAAAATCATATATGGGATTTTTGAGTTTTTTAGTGAGGTAAACAAATTTACCAAAAATTATCAAAATCGGAGATGGTGGGGAAGAACCTTTGGTTGATTTGATATGGACTGACCCATACTTTACAAATTATCTCTAAAACAAATCATTTTATCAAAATTTTATAAGAGACAAATTTTTTTTAACAATAAATGATTACCTGAAAAAATACCGTTTGGAAGTCATTGGCGCACGTACTAAAAAATAGGGGGAGTCAGTGAGTACTGGACCCCCCTATTTTGATTATTTAACAATTGTTTTTTGTTTTGTTGCTCTCAAAAAATGTAACTTTTTATGTTGAAGTAGTGTACCGAATTTAAACTTAATATCTTATCAATTACTCGAATTATTAAAAAAAAATCAGTTTTAAATTTCAAACTTTGTCACCCTGTATATCGAACATGAAGCTCTAAATTGAAAAATGGTATTATGAAAGTCTTATTGTTTTAACTCAAGGAATATATGGTTAACGGATTGACCTCCTTTTCCCGGACACCCTGTATACAACCCAGCCCTTCTCCGCAACAGAGCTACGCTGGCCTAGTGAACCATTTAAAAGGGATTATTAAATCTATAATTTATTAAGGTGTCTGTGGTCGTCCGCAACTTATTTGCCATAATAGTTTGGCATTTAAAGTTGTTACAAGGGGTTTATAGGCTGCATGATATCGATATAAAAAGTTTTTTGCAAAACCTGGATAACTACTTAACTGAAAATACAAACAGATATACATTTATTTGCAGGGGACTTAAACATAAATATTCTTAATCCGGTCGACTCTGTAAACGAATACCTTGGAATTATGGGAGAAAATAATTTTGTATCATTAAGTAACACAATTACAAGGAGAAAGGAAGACGGTCTGGGCAGCTGTATAGACCATATATTCCTTAAATCAAAAAAAAATCTAGAAGACCAAATACTACCAATAACTATTGAAACTAAAATCACTGATCATTATCCAACCGCTGCAGCGCGCTGTACAGATTGTATTAAATAATAAAGCTAATTCAACACAAAACAAAAATAGGTTTATCAAACAAACTAACTATAGGGAATTAAACAAAGAATTAAAGTCTATAAATTGGGAAGAGCTTCTTCAAGGTGACATAGATTTTGTGACAAATACATTCATAAACACAATTTTTAAAAAAATTGATAAACATACAATCAATAAAAAGATAAAAAAAATAAATCAAAAAAGAAAACCTTGGATTACTCAAGGAATTATTAATTCAATAAATAACAGAGACAAACTATTTAAACAATATTGTTCAACACAAGACTTAGCAAAGAAAATGGAATATAACAGGTACATAAATAAATTGAATTTTGTAATAAAAAAAGCCAAGAATAGCTACTTTAAAAACAGAATAGAAAATTGTCAAAATAATACAGAACTATGGAAAACTATAAATCTTTTTAAAAATAAACCAATAAAAATTGAGGTAAACGAAATTAAGCAACAAAATAAAATTGTTAATGAAAAAAATAAAATATGTGACATTTTTAACGAACATTATATTGGCATGGGTGCTAAGCTTGCAAACAAAATAAAAATTAACAAAAACTACAAAGAAGACGTTTTAAAAATTACAAATTCAATGTTTCTTATTTATTTATTTATTTATTTATTTACATCATCTTACAGTCCTTGGACCAATTACAAGATGAGATATTAACCTAAACTAAATATATCACATGAAAAAAAATGTTATAATAAAAACAGTTGAAATATTCTACAAACTTATATAAGTACAGAACAATAAAAAGCACAATGCAAAAAAGAATAAATAAATTAGGTATTTAAAATTAAGTTTCTTATTGTTTGCAAATTGCATGAAAAAATATCAAAACTGTCTTGCAAGTCATTGTATTTATCACACATAAAGTGTACTGGAGAAAATTTTAAAACGTTTGTTTTTGCACCTGGCAAATAAAAGGTAAAATTATTTCTTGCAGTAACACGAGGAACTCTTAAATACAATTTACTCAAAAGATAAGGGCAGTCGATATAATTATTTATGAGTTTAAACAAAAATACTAAAGATGCTTTTATTCCGCGGTCCTCCAAACTTTCGAAATTAAACCTTTTTAATAATATTGCTTGAGAAAATCCCACAGGTGGGTAGAACCCATCAATTCTGAAACTAAGGAGTTTAAGAAAGCGACGCTGTAAGTTTTCAAGTGAATTAGAATGTATCTCATATGAGGGATTCCATATTATACTTGCATACTCTATTTTTGATTTAATAAAGGTGTTGTAAAGTAGACACAGTGTGAAAACATTACCAAAATCCAAAGAATTTCTGACAATGAATCCCAAATTTTTGCTAGTTGCATTAATAATGTTATCAACGTGCAAATTAAAATTTAATTTGGTGTCGAATGTTACTCCAAGGTCTTTAAAGTGTTCTCTGCGATTTAATGTCCGGGAATTAAGAGTATAGTCAAATGCGAGTGGGTATTTTTTCTTATTATAAGAAACTACATTGCACTTATCCACGTTAAGAGGGAGATTGTTTTCAGCGCACCAATTGTTAATAATGTCTAGCTTATTTTGTAGCTGCACACAATCATCTACAGACTCGATGCGGGAAAAAATTTTAGCATCATCAGCATACAGCAAAATATCGGGACCATATCCAGCTATAATATCATTTATAAAAATTACAAACAGTAAAGGACCCAATATTGATCCCTGTGGTACTCCAGAAGATGCAGTTATTTCGGTAGACCTTGCACCACGACATTCGACATACAGCTTGCGGTTTAGTAGATATGAAGATAAGAGTTTTATTAAAGGTGCTGAGAGTCCAACTTTGCACAGCTTATGTAGAAGAATGCCATGATCAAGTCTATCAAAAGCTTTAGAAAAGTCTGTATATATAACATCTACTTGTACATTTTTATCAAGATAATTAGCAATATAGTCTGTTATGCACATTAAGTTTGTAAATGTCGATCTGTTTTTCACAAAACCGTGTTGATATATGGTAATCTGACTTTCCACATGGCGATATAAAAATTTATGCAAAAGTATCTCAAAGACCTTGGAGAAATTATTAATTATTGCAATAGGTCTATAATTTTCACAACAATTCCTATCACCTTTTTTGTATACAGGACAGTGTTTAGATGTTTTACATAACTCAGGATATACACAAGTTTTAAGGATTAAATTAAAAAGTAACTTTAAAGGTTTGATAAGAGAACAAGCACAATCCTTAATTATAAATGCTGGTATGCCATCTGGACCTTTTGTGAATTTGGGTTTTAATTTAATTTTAAGGGGTTACTTAACGTGCTATCATTAACTGTCATATGATTGGGTATTGAAGACTTGTTGTTTTTTGAGTTTATGTAAGACCAAAAAGAATTAGGATTATTTTTAATGTTATTTTCAATGTTTTTTATGTAATTTTTATGTGCAATATCTGTATATTTTTTTATTTTATCCCTTAGATATTTAAGTTGATTGTACGTTTCAGTGTTATTTGATTTTTTATAATTTAGCCATAGTTTATATTTTCGCTTTATATCTGATATAATTATAGAATTATACCAAGGTGGATACTTTTTCTTTTTAGAGATTGACTTATATTTGGGTATATTTAAATCAAAAATATTGTACAGCTTTTCATAGAATAATCCGAGAGCAATATTAATGTTAGGTACTTATATTTTTTTAAAAATTCCAATCAACTAAACTTATATCCTCGTACAATTTTATAAAATTAGCCTTTCTGAAATTATAACCTTTGAATTGAATTGAAGTAGCACTAGCGATATTATTTAGTCCTTCGGAGGGGACTTTAAGCCGTCGGTCCGTTCCTACCCCTAACCCGCACAAGCCATTCAGTTGGCTTATGGGACATCTTAGTTTGGATGTAAGGGTGGAACTAAAAGAGCACTTTATAACTTTAATTTATAACTTTATAACTTTATTTAATGTAACATCTGGATATATATTTAAAGGCGGATGGTGAGGATCTATATTTAACATAGCGCCATGAGAAGTTTCTACTTGACAGATAGTATTTGAAAAGACAAGGTCTAGTAAACGATTATTTTTATTATATTGTTATATTGTTGTAGCTCAAAGTAGTTTATGAATGTATTTAAAAATCCAAAAACGCCCGTAAGGTTATTTTTACTCATATTGTAATCTGGAATATTAAAATCTCCAATGATAAATATTTTTTGATTAATTAAGTAATTTAGGCTCTCGAATAATTCAAAGAAAATACTGTAATGATTGGTCGACAGAGCAGGTGGGATATAAACTATAAATATGTATATTTTTGTATGTCTTATTACAACTTCAACACCAACTATATCTATTAAAGGAACTTGTTGCGTAAAAATATCCAGATTTAATTGCCTAGAAATTAAATTACAATTGACGGCCAACAATACACCGCCTCCTCGTTTAAGACCAACAGAACAATAATTTCGATCCGCCCTGTATACAAAATATTCTTCGCTGATTATTTCACTGTTTTTTATGCTAGAATTAATCCAAGTTTCAGTAAACGCAAGCATATCATAATTACACCTATACGAGGCATTTAAAATTTTTTGTTTTTGTGTTTAGACCGCGAACGTTTTGGTAATAAATTAGTGAGGCGGTGAATTTGGTGGGGGTCATGCCTACATGCCCCGCTGAAATAAATTTGGCTATCAATAATCTTAAAAACAAGAAATCTGTTGGATTTGATAGCATCACTAGTACTACTGTAAAACTTATAGCCAAATCCATTTTATGTCCTCTCTCTACAATAATGAACAAAATATTTGACACAGGAATTTGCCCAAAATCATTTAAAACGTCAATAATTATACCCATACACAAAAAGGGTAATAAACTGGATCCCATCAATTATAGACCAATATTCGAAAGCTTACTAAAAAAAAGATTAGACAATTTTATTCAAAAACATTCCATTATTTCTAACAGACAGTATGGCTTCCAAAAAGGTAAATTCACTCAACATGCTATTGCAGAACTCTAAGTGATCGAATCCAGTATGTTAAAATAGGTAATAATTTTAGCAAACCACTAACACCCAAATATGGAGTTCCGCAAGGTACAATCATGGGTCCTTTTTAATTTATATTAATAACTTGTTTAGACTTAACATCAAGGGAAATTGTATTAGCTTTGCAGACGACACTACTATATTTTATAGGGCACCAACATGGAGTTTGTTAAAAAAATATATAGAGGAAGATTTTATTTTAATTAAAGAATGGTTCGACAATAACATTCTAACAATAAATGTTGAAAAAACCATGATAGATAGATAGATAGATAGATAGATAGATAGATAGATAGATAGTTTATTCATGCATTAAATTTTTACAAACTTTTGCACATGTCAGAAAAATACAAAATAGATTTAAATAAAACATTAAAATAACAATAAAATTCAAGATATGTTAGTACAAATATTACACATTAAAAATTGTATTCCGTAATGTTACAAAACGATACAATCAAAAAAGGAATAATTAAATAAACGCATTACGTAAATCACTGTTTAAAAACTCCTGTATACTATAAAAGGCATTTTTTAGCAGGTAGGTTTTAATAGTTTGTTTAAAAGATTTTAAACTCAGAGTTTTTATTCTGTCAGGTAACTTATTGTAAAAAGTAGGTACATAGTAACGAGTGGCATTCCACGATCTTTTCAAACGCAAAAATTCAATGTTTAGATCATTATTATGTCTTGTGTTATAGCTGTGAAGTTGGCTTCTTGTATTATATGTATACTGATTTACTCTTGCATATATAAGGCATTCCAATATATAGCAACATGGCAGAGTAAGTATATTATTGTCTATAAATGCCTGTTTGGCATCGGCTCTGTAAGAAACATTGGCCAAAATCCTAACTGCTCTCCTCTGAAGTCCAAATACCCTATTTGTATGAGTACTATGCCCCCAACTTAATATTGAATAAGTGCATACTGAGTGTATTAGGGAATAATATGCTGTTTTACACAGTTCTGTATTTACATTATTGTATAATATTTTTAAAAGGAAAATGTTTTTGCATATTTTAGGGGAAATAAAATTGACATGGGCTTCAAATCTTAACTCTGTATCAATTTTAATTCCTAGAAATTTAACTTCACACAGAGCCAGATCCTGATGACTTCTAAGCGAGAAAATAACTTGTTCGATTTCTTGGACGTTCAGATTTAAGCAGTTGGCAGTGAACCAACTTTTGGCATTTTGCATATCGATATTTAGACTAGATCTTACGTCAACAAAGTTCCTTGAAGAAGTCGTTATGGTGGTACCATCTGCATACAAAATCAGAGCATTTGGTGTGATTGTTGGTATATCATTTATGTAAATTATAAATAGCAATGGACCTAGTAGTGATCCCTGAGGAACCCCACATTCAATGGCCTTCACCTCAGACACCTCACCCCCATAAAAAGTCATCTGTCGTCTACCCTTTAGATAACTTTCCATAAAAAGTAGACCAATATCACTGAAACCATAATAATTTAGTTTTTTCAGCAGAATGTCATGTGAAACACAATCAAAGGCCTTGGAGAGATCGCAAAAGAGTGTTCCCACAAAATGCCGCTCCTCAAGACCCTCGATTATGTTGTCAATCATTTGTAGACAAGCTGCTGTTGTAGATTTGCCTTTCCTAAATCCATATTGATTATCAATCAATAAGTTTTTGGAATCAAAATAGTTTTGGATTTGATTTTTTAACAGATACTCAAAAATTTTGGAGAATACCGGTATCAATGATATCGGTCTATAATTACTTGGGTCATCCATATCTCCTTTTTTAAAGATCGGTATAACTTTGGAGATCTTTAAACAATCGGGAAATATACCTTGAGACAGACATTCATTAAACAGTTTAGTTAGTACTGATATTAGACAATTTTTGACTCTCTTGATAAGAAGTAAGTTTATTTCATAAAAATCCTTACTGTTTTTGTTTTTTAAATTCTCAATTGCATTTCTTACCTCAATAAGGGTGACCTCTCTGAAGCAAAAACCATCCTCTGCAGAAACCCCTCTGTTAAAGTTTTGAAGATATACTCCAGCATCAATAATACATAGCATTCGGATCATATAAAAACAGTCTCCCGAGTTATAAAAACCTAAATTTCGAATCAAATAATGAAATATTTACAATAAAATCGGTCAACCACGCCAAATTCCTTGGAATAATAATAGACCAACATCTTAAGTTGGATCACCAAATACAAAACATTAATAATAAAATTAGATATTTTATACCATATTTTAAAATTTTAAGAGAATTTGTATCAATTCGACATTTAAATATTATATATGACTCGCTGGTGGAATCTTATTTAAGATATGTTATTATAGGTTGGGGAGGCATGTATAAAAATGTTATTGAAGACTTACACGTTACACAAAAACGAATACTTAAAACAATGCACAACAAAAAAGTACTTTCCCTTCCACTGACTTATACAATGTGGCCAAAAAGATGGATAGCAGGCAGTTATTTTACTTAACCTTAATTCAACACACCCATTCAAATAAAAACAAATTTCAGAATACAAATATACGTAACTTAACACAATTATCTGTACCCAAAGGATATAAAACCATTGGCCAAAGATGCTACACATACCTTGGCCCAAAAATATACAACACCTTGCCCCTAGAAATTAAAAACACACCCAACCACAAATTTAAAAATATATCTAAGACATATCTAGAATATTTGTCCAGAGACAATATAAATAAAGAAATTGATTTAAAAAATTACTAATTATATTGTTTATGTAAATAATAAAAACAGATGTAATTGTATATGTTAGATAACTATTATTAACCTTTTGTATGTTTGTTATATATTTGACAAATATTAAAAATAATAAAAAAAAATTATAATATATCTAAAAATTTTAGGCTTTTCTTGTTTTGTTCTTTATTTTTATACTGTTTAATAACTTATTGTTATCTACAGATCTTTTACTTATATTGGCTTTGTAATATTAAATGATGTTTTTATAATAGTTTTTCCATGTTTGGAATTTTTATTTTAAATTATTTTCTTGTTTTGTTCTTTATTTTTATACTGTTTAATAACTTATTGTTATCTACAGATCTTTTACTTATATTGGCTTTGTAATATTAAATGATGTTTTTATAATAGTTTTTCTATATTTGGAATTTTTATTTTAAATGTTATTTTAAATTATTTCTATTGCACGTACAAATAAACGCTTGTTTATTTAAGTGCTTTTTTGCATATTTATTGCTATTTACTTGTTTATATTAGATTATTCTGTTTGTAAAATATTTTTAAAGGCAATAAATATTATTATTATTATTATTATTATTATTATTATAAATGCGTACAAAAAATAACTGAGACGTGATATAAAAAAACCCTGATAGGGTTTTTTTGTGGAAACTATCAACTTTCATTTGTAGTTGGTTTTATTCCATTCCCTTTCGCAAACCTTAATTTTGCATCACAGTGTAATTATTGTAAATGTAAATTAAAATAACTTTATTGGGAAAAAATATGTCAAATATATATACATATATTAATTACAGTGTTGTATAGTATTATGTATACTTATGACACCTGCAACACAAGTACACTCCGTTCAGGCTAAGTTGATCGCTGTGGTGGGGGATTATGTGGCCGTTAATTTAATTGATAAAATTAAATATCAAATCGTCGCGAGATTTCGGTAACAAGAAGATAATTTATCAGGGCGGCACTGATAAATCATCTTGCCGTTTGTTCGTAAAGAGCGGCTACCGAAATACATGTATTTAATTGTGCTTGAACATAGAGATGATGGACGTAAGTAAGCGTTAAAAGGAACAATTGACGCGTTTCTCGGAAAAACATCATTAGTCCAAAATTAACATATTTGGGAAAATGAAAAAAACTCTCCGACATTCCATTTTTGACCAAAGTATTTTATTGACCTATTTACTACATGTAAAAAAATGTAAGATACTTTGTCCAGAATTCCTCATGTTTGTATTTTCAAACGAATATGAAAAAAACACAAAAAAAACATGAACATGTGAGGTTTTTAGAAGAAAAAAACAAACAATTCTCCTTACTACAAACACTACAAACTAAATACTAACTCTGAGTAACAAAATAAATGAAAAAACTAAAAACTGTATTACTGCCACACTCAGTCTTCGCATCCACTGCTGTTATCATCGTTGTCGACCGTGTTATTAGGACTGTCAGGTGCTATGGTATTCTGCTCTTTTATCAAGTTATCATAAAATTTTCTATTGCTGTGGTAATGTAAAAGAGGTAGAAGCTTTTCTAGAGTGTCCAAAAACGTCACATGTTGTGTACATGTGACTTTCTTAGACGAAACGGAGTGGACTTGTGATGTTTTTAGAAGAACAAGCTAAATTTCATATTTAATTATTATGGAACCTATGACATTTTTACGAGAAACACTTATTTGTATACGTATATATGGAGGTTAGGAAACAGTTGGTGCTAATATCTAAATTTCGACGATATTGGACTAATGATGTTTTTCCGAGAAACGCCTCAATTACTTGTGAGAACCAACAGAATTTTTGTAGAAAAAGAAGAACAAAAGCTAAAAGTTCAGTTTTTTTATTTTTGGATACATTATTTTAAATATGAATTTTCCAGTTTTTCAATCGCAAGATCAGAAAAAAAACATAAAGTTAGCAAGCCGATCGAGAATAAAGTTAAAGAAAAGAGAATGAAGAGCCTAAAATTTATGAACCTGATTTGAAAAAAATAATAGACAAAGTAATTTAATTACATACCAAAAAAAATTTACAAAAAAAAATTATTTTTCATTTTATACTTTTACTTATTTATGGTAAAAAAATTGGAACCGAAATAAACGTATGGACCGAAAAGTTTGGTCCGAACCGGACAGAAATATTTTTTTTAACCGTAACTGAACCCGAACCGAAATTTGTCGTTTCTCTCGAAACCGGAACCGGACAGGAACCGTTATTTCATTTGGGTCCGGGTCCCTAATATTTAGGTGCGGAAAAACTAAAAATTTACTAAAATATATGTTTATAGTGTTAAATTCAACAAAATGTACATTTTGTACGTCACTGAATTTTAAACTGTCATAATTTCGAATGACAAAACTATTCCTTGTAATGTTGCCAACTTGTACCAAAACAAATAGAAATGTATGTAAAAACTTTAATTAAATATTGAAATTAAGTAGGTACCTATGTATGCACAGTTTTTTTGGTATTTACCAAAATAATACATATCTTTGTAAATTATAGGTAGGCAACCAGGATTAAAAATTAAATTATTATTTTAAATTGATATTAATTATAAAAAAAAGAAGAGTAGTACCGTCATCAACCTATCCAGCTTACAGGCAAAGCCTATAAGGTTCGGTTCTTCAGCGGAACCTACTGTTTAACGTGGAATCCGAACCACGGTCCTCGATGAGTTACTCATCTACCGACTTTTAACGCGCACAACACTCAAGGCTGTGACCGGGGATCGAACCCGGTACCTTCGGACGCAGTTTGTCTCGGCATAGTCGCCTAATTCACTGCGCTACCCGTGGCCCCGATATTAATTTTATTATTTTTTATTTTATTAAATAATAATCAAATACCAATAAAGTTAACTACTTTATTAAACTATTAAATTCTGTTAAGATTTACTTTCGCATTTTATTTAATGGCATGATTTGCAAATTTTGTTTCTTTTGTTTTAAAAGAAAATTTGTTATTTTAGTTGTCATTTAATTGATATAGTGTCAACTGTGATTCATTTTTGCTGTTTGTGTGTTAGTTTATATGTTTGTTCACCAGGCACTGGGCAAGTAATGATATTTATTACAAACTGTTTAAAAACAGCAATAAACAAAGCATCCATAAAAGAAACAAAGCCAAACTAACCTTTAAACATTTGTGCGATTGGCCCATGCGTGCGCCCATTGCATCCATTGGTAGATGGTACAGGAGATGTTAATGGTAAAATGCAGATATTTTTTGGACGTTCACAACCATTAACATCACCATCACCATTACCATCATTGTGAACGGATACACGCATTTTTCTATGCTAACATTACCATTAACATTAACACTATTGTGACAGACGCATAATGCACATTATCTCTCGTATAATATACCATTATACATTGTATTTATAAATAGTATTTATTAAATATTATACATTTTGTTTGTATATGCTTTTTGTACTTATCTCTAATTTTTAAATGTATTTTTTTTATTTGGCACAATTGGTAAACTATTCATTTGTATATACAACAGAGTAAAATAACATATTATAGTCTGTTCCAGATAAGATTTAAGCATTGATTAGATAGTAGTTATTTTTGTCCAATTAAAACGCTTAAAATTGTGGTCAAATTTACCCAGGCCGAAAGTTGAAGACCTCTCTGTCGCATACACATATATTTGATATAACGTAGGTCGCATATTATGTTATGTGGGTTGCATCTTATACAGCGTTGTCGTGCTATTCTGAAAAAAAAAGTGACAAAAAGCGTACATTTAATATTATAAAATAAACCATCAAGTCATATTATATTATTAAAATAATTTATTAGCTTTTGTCGTAAATTTGTCAAAAATATTTTAGTTATAGAAAGATAATTTCTTTTCAAAAGGTTTGACTATTTTTGCATCACACATTGGCAACGTAGCATAGCAATTTGTCGTTTTATTGAATAAAATGTATTCTATTAATGGCAGCTAGCGATTACGTTTATGTTTTGTGTTAATTTTGTCCATTTATCACGCATTTTTTTAAGTCTACATTCTTTTTCTGTGGTTTATATCGTACCTTTGTTAATAATTGGTTACAGATTGGTCGACTACATTAAAATTATTTAGCATATTTTAATTTTAAAAAATTATTTTTTTAAAGGGAGACAATATGAAAAATGAGTGGTCAGAAGACAATGCTTTTCAATATAGAGTCATTACATCATTTTTCACCAAATTTGACAAAAATTGAAAGCTGACCTCATTGGATTTTCTTAAAACTTTCAGGGTGTGAAGACCAATGCTTAGGATGAAAAAAAACCACAATATTATTTTTTTTATTTAAACACCCTGAGAAAGTAGGCAGGGCCATGTTGACCGGTTTGCATAAAAAATTACCAAATCGGTGTCTAAGAAAACCCTTTAAAACTTAGTTGTTTATTAATATTTTGTATCGCGTAATATTTTGTTTTAACCATAAAACAATATAGGTACTTTAATTAAGTATTTATATATTAAGTGAAACAAAACTTCCGTAAACGACTACGTTCGTTACTTACAAATTTTAGAATGGTCTTAAAAACTAAAAATACATAAAATTCCCATACATTGATGAAACTTAAAGATACTTAAAACTAATACCCCAAAGTAAATGGCCTAACTAAAGAATGCTTTTAAGGAAGGTGTGAAATGACATATAACATTACTAATCCCAAGTAATTATAAAAAAAGTATCCAAATTGCAGGAAATAGCATCTTAATTATGAAAATTTCCCATTTTTGGCGTCCAGAGGGACTAAACGAAAATTCTTCAAAATTTAACAGAATTTTTTCCTCAATATAAACTGAAAACTGTAAAAAAAATTTTTGTGTATTTGCCTTGCTAGGAAGATAAAACGGTTTAAAATACCATAAATTGTATGGAATATGGAATTACTTTCAAGGTATTGTTTATCAAGATGGCTTTGATAAAAAATAATATTTAAAGGTGTTTGAAAAAGTAATATTAAATAGTAAAAATTAAGCTACATAAACATTAAATATTTATTTTAACACATTAAAATAATAATAAAAAAAAAATAAAACAAACAATATTTGTATTGTTATTTTGATTACTGTTAAATGATTTCAACCAATCAGTTTCACTTATTTAATTTGACACAAAAACAATTTTGGTACTATGCCTAAGTGAATAATTATATATGTGTATTTTAGCAATACTTTAAACAGAGAACTTGTTTATTTTTATCGTGAACAATGCTTTAAATATTAACGTGTAACTGCATTTATAATACAAAACTATGTTAAAAGTACCGTTTATATTGTTTTTCTACATGGCTTAAATTTATCTATTAATCTATTAAGTTAGTTGTTAATTTAAATTTAATAAAATTCACTATTGGGTAACCCTATTCAAATTAAACATAATTTATTGTTTTTTTTTAAAGCTGCAAATTTTATTCTTTTAAATATTTTTTATTTTTTATAACGGTTTGATTCCGATGTACTGAATAATTTGTAAATTTTAGGCACAAATGAATGAAAACTTTTTGTATTTTTTAGTACAAGGATTATTTTTTTGTTGATCTATTAATTTAAGTTTTATATAAAAAAATGTGTTCCTATTATATTTTCATTGCAAAACATACCTATCTAAAGGTAATACAATTTTATCCTTATATGGTCTTTGCAGGCTTGCATTCAGGTTCCAGCGCTTGAGAAGGCACGACGCGTGAGTGAAAGTAAAAGTTGAAAGATTAAAACCAACAATAATTTTTAAAAAGTGCAAACTAATTATAGTGAAACAAACAATTTTCATAGAGTGCAAACTAAAATGGTGTAACGGTCATTGAGGAGTGAAGTGTTAAGTGATATGAATGAGTTAAGTGCCACCTGTCATTGGACGCTTTTCACTGGACAAACAAAGGAGGTCAAACAAGAGGGGAGGTGGCCAACCGCAAAAAAATTGATAAGTTACCTTAAGAATATGCATGACCTAATACAAAATCTGCAATTTAAATACGGCAGATGTCTTTAAAACCTAAGAAAGGCACACGGCGTAGGGCAATAAATCTGTCAAATGCGTAATGCAATCCCAAACGAAACCGAAAATAAACACTAGACTTACAGAATAAACTAACACATTAATCATATAACCCTAACACAGTAAAAAAAGCCTAATAACCAAACTATACTAGATTAGTAAACATTAGATAACAGAATAATTGCGCTTGTCATTTGTTTAACTAATAAATAAATGCAATACTTAATTTTGAAATTTAAGAAAAAAAGTCAAAACTCACCATAAAACGTGCTTGGGACAAAATTTATTAAAAACAACTGACACACTTTACCAAGTGCAGGAACTATCTGACCAGGACCCGGACAATGACAATAACGAACAAGACAAAGACCTCGACTAGGAAACTACACCCCTGCAGCGAAATAACAACTCCCCAACTCCAAATAGTAATCCCAAATGTTTGGAGTACTATAGTATACTAATCGACTGGTCTAGGGGGATTCCGCGTCGTACTTGGTTTTAAGTCGGCGTAATTGTCCCCCAAAAACCAACACCCTCCCCTCCCTCCTCCTATACCCTACTGGGCGTATAGCATCGGCTCGGCGAACCCGAGAATGGCTATTAAAACTATTCGCATCTCGCTCTCGAGACCCAAATAGGGGACAGTACGGAACGCAATGGACATTCGCACCCAGCAAACACGGGTGAAGCCGTGCAGTTGCTGGGGGCGAACAAAAATCCGCGTAAGTAAACATAGGCATGTACGGGGTCCGAGAGTGATGATGAAATGGGGCTGGTTATACGTCTCTTATACTCATACTCATACTATACTCATATGGTCTTTGCAGGCTTGCTTTTGAAACCAATTTCTTAACGGTTCTCCCTATTCTATCACAACCGGGTCAAAATTAAACGTAACATCGTATTGCCGTTATGTAACATAGGAGTAACATAGCATGATGTTACTGGAATGCAACGCAACAAAATTACCAATAAGCAATGTAACAACAATGTAACTGTGAAACTATTGTAATATAACAAAATTACCAATAAGCAATATAACAGTAACGCAACATTGTGAAACTATTGTAATGTAACAAAATTACAAATAAGCAATATAACAAAATTACCAATATGCAATATAACAGTATCGTAACATTGTGAAACTATTGTAATATAACAAAATTACCAATAAGCAATATAACAGCAACGTAACATTGTGAAACTATTGTAATATAACAAAATTACCAATTAGCAATATAACAGTAACGTAACATTGTGAAACTATTGTAATTTAAAAAAATTACTAATTAGCAACATAACAGCAACGTAACATTGTGAAACTATTGTAATATAACAAAATTACCAATATGCAATATAACAGCAACGCAACATTGTGAAACTATTGTAATATAACAAAATTACCAATAAGTATGCAATATAACAGTAGGTAAAGTAACATTGTGAAACTATTGTAATATAACAAAATTACCAATAAGCAATATAACAGCAACGTAACATTGTGAAACTATTGTAATATAACAAAATTACCAATATGCAATATAACAGTAACGTAACATTGTGAAACTATTGTAATGTAACAAAATTACCAATAAGCAATATAACAGCAACGTAACATTGTGAAACTATTGTAATATAACAAAATTACCAATATGCAATATAACAGAAACGTAACATTGTGAAACTATTGTAATATAACAAAATTACCAATATGCAATATAACAGTAACGTAACATTGCAATACTATTGTAATAAGTTTGTTACGTAACAGTTACATTTATGTCACGTAACAAACTTATACGTATACACATCATTTACATCTCGCTCGTGTTACCACCTCGATTAGGTATATAAACGAAGGTAAGACAGCGCACCATGTCCATTTGTCATTGGACCTCAAACAGTATGCCTGATTATGGGAAAATCTAAATACGATATTATGTATAATTTGATACGCTTTAGCGTTCAACTGACGGGGCTTTCTCATGAGCATAATAACGTTGCAACGTAACAATGTTACATAACCGTAAAAGCCATGTTATGTAACATAACTTCGATTGCGAAAATGTAACGGCAACGTAACATTGTTACCTATTTGCAACCATCAGGTTATGTAACTGTAATGTTACATATTACTATTGTTGCATAACATTTTGGTTAATGTAACGTTACAGTTTCATAACGGCAATGTAACATTGTAGTCCATACAAAAGTTACATAACAACATAACAATTATAATGCATTTATGTAACGACAACGTAAGATTGTTATGTAACAATGTTACCTACTAAAAAAAGCGGGAAATAGGAACCTATTTGCAACTGTCAGGATATATAACTGTAATGTTATATATTACGATCGTTGCATAACATTTTGGTTAATGTTACGTTACAGTTATGTTTCACTTTCATAACGGCAATGTAACATTGTTATGTAACAATGTTACTTCAATGAGTGGGAAATAGTAAACCATTTGCAACCGTCAGGTTATGTAACTGTAATGTTACATATTACGATCGTTGCATAACATTTTGGTTAATGTTACGTTACAGTTATGTTTCACTTTCATAACGGCAATGTTACATTGTTATGTAACTAACAATGTTACTTAAAAAAGCGGGAAATAGGAACCTATTTGCAACTGTCAGGATATATAACTGTAATGTTATACAGGGATAGTAATGTGCTCTTAGGCCGTTTAATAAATAAAGACAAATGCATTATGAGACGTGGGAGTGGTGGAGTGACGTAATAGTGGTGGGGCAGGCCAGACCGCGCCGCGCCAGGGCTGGATGCTCCCGTGTACGAGTTTTGGTTCATGCCGCGCATGACGTCACTTGATGAGTAGTTGCCGTGCGAATACACGAATAATAGTATTATTATCAAAGAAAATATCTGGACATAGTGCGTTTTTATTAAACTTAGTATTGAAGAAAGTTTTATAATATGGATAATAGATGCTTTTAGTCCTTGATAACATTTAGGGCTGTAGTTTAAGCCTTGGTGTTTTAAATTAAACTTATAGCCACTGTCCAGAAAATGTTTATAGGAAACAGAAGCGGTCTTAACGTTAATATTGCCTATTCTTTTTGTGGCATTTAACCACTGTTTCCACAAATCAAAGTTTTTCAGGAATCAATTAAATTTAATGTTTTTATTTAAAGGGTTTTTCTTGGACTGGTTGTCTGAATTGCATCCAAATATGCAACACCGCATTTTAATAAATGCAAATGGTACGACACAAACTAAAACACAAACAAAACAAGTTAATGCAACACAAAAACAATAATAAACAAATAGAACAGGTTAACACAACTCAATAACAATAATTTGAACACTGAAAAGTAATTCGAACCTTACCGAAAGCAAAAACAACAAGTTAAACAAAAAATAGAGCAAGTTAACATCCAACAGCATCGCAAAAACAAAAATTTTAGCAGCAGATAATTAAAAAGCACGTTAAGATTTAAAAACACTCATCAAGTGCCATATTTAAGCCCCGCCCAACATGCGCACCATCCTATCTTAAGGTGTATGTATCTTGGTGGGATTGTAAAGCAGTTAGAGGAGGGGAAGTAAAACATTGGCGGACGTTTAATTGTTTTGATTTAATCGTTTTAAAATCTTGTACTGCACGCTTATGGCAGAGGGCAAATAAGTATTTTGTTATTCTATTCGTTCAACAATGGTTGTTTGTCTCTCTTATTTATACGTTTATCTCACTTATTCGTACGTTTCATATAGCATGCATCTTTGTTTATTAAACGGCCTAAGAGCTTATTACCATCCCTGTATATTACGATCGTTGCATAACATTTTGGTTAATGTTACGTTACAGTTATGTTTCACTTTCATAACGGCAATGTAACATTGTTATGTAACAATGTTACTTCAATGAGTGGGAAATAGGAACCTATTTGCAACCGTCAGGTTATGTAACTGTAATGTTACACATCACAATCTTTACATAATATTTTGGTTAATGTTACGTTACAGTTATGTTTCATTTTCATAAGGGCAATGTAACATTGTTATGTAACAATGTTACTCCTATGAGTGGGAAATAGGAACATATTTGCAACCATCGGGTTATGTAATTGTAATGTTACACATCACAATCGTTACATAACATTTTGGTTAATGTTACGTTACAATGTTGACCGGGAAGGTCCTTTTCCGTGCGATGTGGCTAAAATGCCACTCTGATTCAAAACCAAAGTCATTTTTGTGATATGCCAAATTAATAAAATTATAATTATTTTCATATTGTCCCCCACATCCGTAAGTAAAATACACACATCAACACGGTCTATAGATATTCTAAAAATACTGTTTAAATTATTCATTTATCAATTTTTAGCTTCAAATGTAAATTAGTTTTTTATTTATAAATAAAATGTATCAAATATATTAACTATCACGCAGTTATTAAGAAAATATCTATAAAAAATTTAATTTAATATTTTGTTGTTTTTACATGTGTTTTATTTTTGTTGTTTTTGCAAGGTTTTTATTTAAGTTTGGCTAAAAATTGTTCAATACATGTTAGGGTAGTTTAAAATTACCAAGGAGAGAAGACATTTGACCGAAGAGCAAATGCTAAGAGCAGTTGGAATGTTAGAAGCTGGTGCAAATCAAAATTATGTATCGAATTTGTTAGACACCAGTCAGAGTGTTATAAGTAGGCTTTGGCAACGGTATCGTAATACGGTTAGTGTACACGAACGACATTTGGGGCCACAACGTGCCACAACACAAAATCAAGACAGATTTTTGGTTTTAAGTGACCGAATAAATGTGACAGCAACAGCATCCGAGTTGGTTTCTGAGCTGCAATTCACTTATAATGATATTGTAAGTGCTCAAACTGTTGGACGTCGCTTACACGAAGCCAGTTTACAAGCTCTAAGACCTTTAAGAGTTCCACCACTGAGTCGAGGCAATCGCGCGGCAAGACTGGCTTGGGCTCAAGAACATGAAAATTGGACCAGAGAACGATGCTGCAGCAATTGGGCAACAATTTTTATTAATGGAGGACAATGCCCCTCCGCACGTTAGTAGGATAACTTTAAATTTTTTAGAAAATGAGTCAATTGACGTAATACCATTTCCTGCACAATCCCCAGATCTCAATCCCATTGAGCATGTGTGGGAAATGTTACAAAGAAGAGTTCTACGTAAAAATGCTTTTTTTAATAACCGGGAAGAACTGATAAACAATCTTCACAGGGAGTGGAATGCTATCAGGACGAAATTAATATTTTTAAGTTTTAGTATGGGCAGAAGAATCAGGGCTGTTATTAATGCCCGGGGTGGTCATCCATCTTATTAAGTTACAATTTATTGTATAACTTTGATTTTAAAAGAAAATTTCTTAATGTTTAGTTTATGGGAATTCTTTCAGTTCTTTTTTTTTCTGTTAATATATAAAATAAAAAAGTTTTTTTTACTAGAAAAGTAGAGTTTTATTGGGTATACACAAGATTAAAAAAACTAGAAACAATAATAATTATTACATAATATGTAATACTGCATTATTTATAATATTCCTAGACTGTGTTGATGTGTGTATATTATTTTTTTATTTTATGAAATTAAGTTCTTTATAAAATTGTAAACAACAGTAGAGTTATGTTTTAAATAATCACTTATACAAAAACTTGTATGATATAATTCATTATTTTCATCTTGTACAGGGTGATCCCCTATAATGTCGCCACCTTTAACTTTTTTATTTTAAGTGTCCCAAAAAATTTAAGTTTGGTTATGTAGGAACTAAACAATACTTTTTTTCTACCTATAAAGAAAATTGGAAAATTGATCAGTATAGGGAAAAACAAAAAGTTTATTTTTTTTTTCAATGTATCACCCTATATTTGAATTTATTTTTCGATTCCTTGTAAAATTTTGAGCATAATTCATATAACAAACCATATACCTAAATTCAACTGTTTCTGAAATATTCGCACTCGAAATGTTATCATTAAATGTTTTTTTAAACTGTTAGAAATCAAGAAACCTCAGTATACCAAAATTTTTATTGAAAATAAATTACTATAGTGATATTATGTCAATATGTCTTGTTAAATAAGTAAAAATGACGTACTCAGACAGAGAAAGACAAACTATTTCAACTTATTATGTTAAAAATAATTTAAATATTTCAGAAACTGTTGAATTTATGTATATGGTATGTAATATGAAATATGCTTAGAATTTTACAAGAAATTGAAAAATAAATACATACTATATATTAGGGTGGGCCAAAAAAAACTTTTAATTTTTTTTCTTTAGTTACCATGAAAATATCGTCCAAGATGACGGAAAAAAAAATCTGATAAAGTTTGAGCTCTTAATATTAATATTAAGAGGTGGCTTATCGCGATTTTTTATTTTCCATTTAAATAACACGGGAAAAAACATTTTTTTGTTTGTAATTTTATTGCGTTTTAACGAATCAGTAAGTTGTAAAAATCAATACACATTCTGGTAGAGAATTGAACGATCTACAAAAAAGATCTGATATGATTTTTTGCTTAGTCAACTCGTTTAAATGTTATTTGAGGTTAAAGTTCAACCTCAAAAAGTAAATGAAGACTTTTATAGTTTTTCATACTCTATTAGGAAATATTGGCTCAAAAATATGAAAAATCATATTTTTCGTGAAATTTATCGAGTGTCCTTCGGTAAAACAATATAATTTTTACGAAATATCAATAATCGTGAAAAAACGTTTTTTTCTATAGGTACCTGATTTTTTTTTTAAATCGATTTTTTTACATAAGTAAGGACAAAAAAAATTAATCATTTTCTCAAAAAATAATAAATATTTTATTTACACTTGACTATTAGGTAATAAAAGCCATGTTTCAATAATTTATCAATTAAAATAAACATTTTTATTTTTATTGAAAAATTATTGAAACATGACTTTTATTACTCTACATTACCTAATAGTCAAGTGTAAATAGAATATTTATTATTTTTTAATGAGTATTTCCCTCATTATAATATGAACCAATCAAAAGCCTTGAATTTTCAAATAAATTTCGTTTAAATAAGCGATTAAATCACTAGAACTATTTAACAGCGATTAAATTTTAGCCTCCATATTGGATTTTTGTTTACGATTTTATGGTGTTATTTACAAGTTTTAACAAACATTTTTTAAAAAACAATAAAAAATAAGTTATCTAGTTTACGAAATATCAATTATTACTTATTACATACCTTAAATTAATGGAAATAATCTAGACGTATATCACTTAACCTATAAATTTAATCTGTCAAACTATGCTCAGTAAGTTTTTAATTTGATTTTTCTTTTAAAATTTAAATTAAAACCCCATTAAAACCCCATTAAAAATAAAACCCCTCGACCGCTACGCGGTCTCGTGATTTTATTAAATTATTTTGCATTCAACATTTTCCAAGAAAAACCAAACAAAAAACTACTGAGCCTAGTTTAACCGATTAAATTTATAGTTCTCGTGATATAATATATGATTAATTTTTTTGTCTCAGGTAAAGAAAAAATTTCGAATTAAAAAAAAATTAAATATAGGGAAAAAACGTTACGGTTATTGATATTTCGTAAAAATTGTATTGTTTTACCGAAGAACACTCGATAAACTTCACGAAAAATATGATATTTCATGTTTTTGAGACAATATTTCGTGAAAGAGTATGAAAAACTATAAAAGTCATCATTTACTATTTGAAGTTGAACTTTAACCTCAAATAACTTTTAAAAGAGTCGACTATGCAAAAAATCATATGAGATCTTTTTTGTAGATCGTTCAATTCCCTACAAGAATATGTATTGATTTCTACAACTCACTGATTCGTTAAAACGCAATAAAATTCCAAACAAAAAAATGTATTTTTCCCGTGTTATTTAAATGGAAAATAAAAAATCGCGATGAGCCACCTCTTAATATTGATATTAAGAGCTGAAACTTTATCAGAATTTTTTTTTCGTCATCTTGGACGATATTTTCATGGTAGCTAAAGAAAAGAAAATTAAAAGTTTTTTTTGGCCCATCCAAGTCCGACCGCACTGGAAAGGACGGCTGTTCAATACCCGCGTGAAAAGAACAAGGATAGAACGCCAAATAGAATTTGATTGGCCAGAGCCGGCAGGCTACGACAACGCATACCCTTCGCGCACCTCGCAGCGTGCTTGACACGAGAATATCAGAACGAGAAAAGCAGTGGTGCCAGCAAGAGGTAGTAAGATCGGGCTAATAACCTCAATGATTTAGGAATCCGCATAACTAATTTGTTGGGGGATATTAGTCCAGAAGTCCTAGCTAATGTGCGTGGGAATTTTTATAATAGTTTAGGCTATTGTTTGACTGCCTATGGGGGCTTGTTCGAACATTTAATTTAATTTTTGAGTTTAGCCAGAGTTGACCTCGCTTACAATTCGCTTACAATTCGCACGCATCCGGCTCTGGCCAATCAAATTCTATTTGACGTTCTATCCTTGTTCTTTTCACGCGGGTATTGAACCAGCGCTGCCAATGTGCGGGGAATTCCCCAAAATGCGGGGAATTTAGCATTGTTGCGGGTAATGTGTGGGGAATTTAATAGTGTGGGGAATTTCGGGGAATTTATAGTTTTCACTAATTTTCGCTTTAAATGTTACAGAGGTCCTGTTTTTCTAATTCTGAACTTGTATGTTATTTAATAAGCGAAGCGGCACCACTGTAAAAAAGTTTAAAACCACATGTGGCGACATCTGTTATGGAATGTTTTAATGAATTTTTAACATCGCGGCCATGGAGCCTATACAAGGAGCCCGAACTTCATGTAAACAAGAATCTTCCTAAGATAAGAGGGCGCTGGTGTACTACCGGTCCAAAACAGTAGAGTGGTATAACAAGAGATGGCGCCACTACCTACCACTTATTAATAATTATTAATAATTATTGTGGAAATAATTGAGGTTATGCAACTGTCAGTTTATCGCTTTCTGAAAACAATGTACCCATGTACCTGGTTTTGTGTATAAAGGTCTTAATTTACAATAAATTTATATCAAATTTAACATTGGAATTCATGTTGGACTTTCTGATGTAGAGTATAGTACAGTTTTTTATAAATACGTGTTTTTTTCTATAAAAGAATGTCGTGTGATGCTAAATCGTGTAAAACCTTATGTTCTGTGTGTAAAACTAACAGAATATTAAATCTATATGGTATTTATTTTTAGTTTTATAGGTAGATGGCTTAAATAAAAGTTCAATATAAACAAATAAAGGTGGAAATTATTAAATATGCTGTTTACTCATTTTATACATACTTTTTTATTTAAATTAAATTTAAATTATTAAATAGCGGTGTATTTCTAACCTGGAAATCTAATTTTGCCTCTCCAGAGTCGTAAAATCACTTCACAGATTATAAAGAATCACTTATATTTCACAACCAAAACCTATTTATTTTGCTTCTACAGAGTCGTAAAATCACTTCACAGATTATAAAGAATCACTTATATTTCACAACCAAAACCTATTTATTAGAATCTACCTACCAGGTACAGCCATAAATAACAAAACGATTCGTACGTCAAAACATTATTGCAAATCAGTTGTCAAAATTACTTGCTTACTTCACATGTATTTTTGATACTATTTTCACGTCATACGGACGCATTGACAAACAGCGCCGCTGGTGGTGAAAAAAAAAGACTTAATTTATGCAATTTAGTGGACAGGTTTTGTCAATTTTCCCTATTAAGTTCGGGCTCCTTGTGTAGGCTCCATGATCGCGGCCATGTTACAGTTGAGTCATTGTCAATGACAGCAGTGACAAATAAAAACCGATCATCTGTTAAATCAAATGTGTTTTATTAATGGGTCTATGGTTTTAAATATTCAAATTTTCAAGGTTCGGTTATAAATAACTAGGTACATGATGAATAGATGGCTAATTAAAGTTCCTCCCAATGACGAGGTAAAAGTAAAGTTTTAAATTTAAAAATTTAATATAATTAATTTTAATTTTAATGTAGCAGTCTTGTGAACAACCATTATCCAGTGGAGTTCAAAGAAACCAAGGCCAGCAACTTGGTGAAGACGAGAAAAGCGAAAGCGAAAATGATGACTTTATCGATGACCAGGAAGTTGAAGATGTGTTTGAAAAAGACATTGGAGAAGAGCAGCAATTACCATTAACAGAGGTATATTTTTTTAAATATCCATAGTTCCTTAGAACTATAGTTATTTTGTATCTAATAATTTAAATAAACTTGGTAATTGTATGTTTAATTTTTTTAGGTTAGAACCGCGAAAAATTCGAGAATAAAGAAAAAACAAAAAGGAGAAATGAAAGGTCCTCGAAATACAAAATTTTGTACTTTTTGGATTCAAGTTAAGGAATTTAAGGGCTGGCTATCAAAGTCACAAGTTATTAGAAATGGAAATGAGTATGCATATTGTGAAGTATGCAAGATGGACATAATAGCACATAGAAACGATATAAAACGTCACTCTCTTTCATTAAGGCTTAAGAAAAAAATTAGTAGCATTGCAAGTAATACGAAAATTACTGATATGGTTGTTAATAACCCTCTAAATGAAAGTCCTCTTCTTGAAAATTTGTTCCCTGACTCCAAAATAGCCAAAAACATTAGTTTAAAGAGAACAAAAGCCACTGCTATGCTAAAACAGGGATTGGGAGTTAATTTTAGAGAGCAGCTCTTTTCCAAAATAAGAAAACCCGGAAATTTCTTTTCCTTTATAGTGGATGAAACCACAGACAGGGGAAGTATTAAACAGTGCTGTCTGGTAATTATTTACTTTTGTTATAATGATACTAAGGTGGTCACAGAATTTTTTGATTTATTTGAGTTAGGTTCTGGAAAAGCAGCTGATATTTATGCAGCAGTTAAGAATTCCATTATCTCCAAAAATATTCCCTTTGATAATTTAATAGGCTTCTCTGCCGATACATGCAATGTCATGTTTGGGGAGTATAATTCAGTCTATTTACTTCTAAAAAAGGATTTACCCCATTCTGTGTCTATTAAATGCTCATGTCATTCCATTCATCTGGCCAGTTCATATGCCTGCCGTAAACTTCCTAGATCTGTAGAAGATCTGCTTCGGAATATAGGATCTCATTTTGGAAGAAGCTTTAGTAGACAGGAGAAGTTTCGAGAGTTTCAATTGTTTTTTAAGGTAGCAGTTCACAAGATATTATCTCCAGCAATAACAAGGTGGCTATCTTTAAAAGCATGTGTTGATAGGGTGCTAGAGCAATATGATGCTCTAGAAGCCTATCTGCGTGTTTTGTGCGTAGAAGATCCATCAAGAACAAATGATGATATGTTACATACCATGACAAACAAGTTTACGAAAATGTACTTGGAGTTTATGTCGTATACGTTGGGTATTTTGACAGAATATAACACTTTATTTCAGTCAGAATCTCCCCTCTTACATAACCTAAAGCCAGAGACTGAAAAACTGTTAAAAGATATTTGCAGTAATTTTTTGAATATGCAATATATTCGAAATAATAATGTATTTACTTTAGACCATACAAATCCCTGACATTTTGTACCCCTAAAACAAGTGTACATAGGGATAACAGCCACTGAATCATTGGAACAATTAAAACAGAACATGCAAAATCAGCAAGATAATGACATTGAATTATTTTTGAAAACCTGCCTTAGTTTTTATATAGAGTTGACTGGGCAAATAAAAAAAAGATTTGATTTTTCAGACGATGTTTTTAGTTTAATAGATGTTGTTGATCCCTATTTTGAAAAAATTTCCGATTTTAAATTAATTCCTCGACTCACAACAATTAGATCATGAGTGGCAACAGCATGCTCTTTTAAATTTTGAAAAATTTGAAATCAACAAAAATCAGGCTGTGGAAAAATACTGGGAAGCTGTATTTTCTTTAAAGAATGCAGCTGGTATGTCTCTTTTTACAAATTTGCAAACTGAAATACGCTTTTTTCTTGTACTTCCATTTTCCAATGCAAGTGTAGAAAGGCAGTTTAGTACACTACATAATATAAAAACGAACAACCGAAATTCAATAAACACGGATACGATAGCAGCCTTAATCTACAGCAAGCAGGGAATTTTAAAGTCTGGAGGCATAGTGCAATTTGAACCAAGCAAAAAAATGTATTACTCCAATATTTGGTCACAAAATACCTAATAAAAATGAATTTTGATTATTGATTTTTTTTCCTATAAAAACCTTAAGAACCTCCGTAATTTAACTACTTACCGAAGTAATGTCGTACTTAATAATTAAGAATTATTTTTAAATAAGTACGTATAGATTAATTAAATTAGACTAAAAACTTTAAACAAAAAATACAAAAAATCGATTCAGTTATTTGTTTTTCAGCACATAAAAACTTTATCTATGTTTTTCAGTATGTGTGGGGAATTTGAGGAAGATGTGGGGAATTTCACCACATGATGTGGGGAAAAAACCGTTTTTTTAGTTGGCAGCGCTGTATTGAACAGTCGTCATTTTCAGCCCGGTCGGATTTGGATTTGCAAGCACTGTATTGGGTGATCCATTGAAAAAAAATAAACTTTTTGTTTTTCCCTGTATACTGATCAATTTTCCAATTTTCTTTATATACGTAGAAAAAAAGTATTTTTTAGTACCTACATAACCACACTTTTAAATAAAAAAGTTAAAGGGGGGCGACATTATAGGGGATCACCCTGTACAACGGAGGAGAAATTTTCAGCAAAATCACCTTGGGAAGCATTGAGAAGCAAATTATTTTTTTAAAGTTGCATATTTTGCCTGAGGTTTTGAAATATATTGATGCTTTTTTAAAGAATCTACTTATTGCTGTCAGCAATTTGCTGATAATATTTCGTCAATGAAATCAGAAACTGGTTAATTAAAGGTAAAGTAAATTACAAAATATTTATACACATATTTTTGAAAATTATAATTTGCTCTTATATATTTTAAAAGAGTTTGAACATCTGTACTAGGTTCTTCGATATTTTGTAATAAAATATCACATTCCATCAGTTTTTGACACTTCTTATTCAGGAATTGTCCAACGGAGCACATTTTAAAACATGTAAATATTTATTAAATGTAAAAAATATAGTTTGACTTTGTCATTATAAACTCATATAAATTTGGTTTGAGTCCCATGTCTTATAACTTGATTGGAAATAAAGATTTTTATAATTATTATTATAACTGAAATATCGGTGTACCCAAAATCCACCAGCCGCCACTGGTGAAAAGTAAATTTTGTTTAGTTTTATATAATTATGTTTAAAATTGTGTTTTGTTTTATGACTTTGCTTGGTATAGGTATAGGTTAGAATTCAGTTTCTACTCAAAATGGATAATGATTGAGACTCACTTTTTTTGAATACCTAAATGTTTTATTTCAGCTTTTGTGAATTATTGACCTTTTTTTGTTTTTAAATAAACCTCTAGTTTTCTTCTGATTTAAAAATTGTATATTAAATTGACAATTTCAAAAAACTTATTTAATTTTTATTTAAACTAAAGAAAAATTTTTGTTTTTCATATTACTATTTAAAGCCCATTTTCAAATGATATATTTTTTTATAACTCAGGGTGCTATATTATTTTTGTTATTTGAAAGAACTAACAGGTCCAGAACACTATAGGCTCAGCCTTTAGTGTTCTGGACCCATTTTTTCTTTTAAATAACAAAAATTGGTCTAAAAACTGACACTGGCTTTATAAATCACCTGGGCTATCTTAGGTGGGCCACATCAAATTGTAGTATATAATGCCCATAACTAAAAAATAATTCATTTATAATGAATGCTTTTTAAAAAGAATAGAATAAAATTCTATTTAAACTAATCCCTGCTTAAAATACCCCATAGAGACCTACATAAAATAATCTATTGGGCGCTACCCCGGATTCAATATGTTCATTTGTCCATGGTTTTTTCCAGATACGGCCCGATAGAAAATGTATAGGAAATTACCTATAGGCACACCATAACTTTTACATTTTCCCTATTGAGACCAATAGCAAATAACTCAATGAAGGATATCCCTATGGGGTCCTTATGGGGTCCTATGGGGGAAAAACTGATTTCTACATTTATGTGTATTTTCCCCATTGAAACCAATAGCAAATAAATCAAGGGTGGATATCCCTATAGAACAACCATAAATCCCAACTATGGGTCCTATACATACCGATACACCCTATAGAAACACCATACATTCCGATACAAATATCTATCGGTTTGAACAGGGTCACTATGGGGTATTTTAAGCAGGGATATACTTTTATGAGCTGTGGATTTTTTTTATATTTAAAATAATTAAAATGATTAAAAAACATATTTTTTACTTACATTGTGAAAAAGTAGTTGGCCTATAATTGGTTCCATGTCCTGCAACATTTATAGATTTGCTTCGTTGATATGTACCATAGGATCCAAAATTTGAAACTGGTCTAGCAGGAAGCACTTGTGTTGAGTCTCTAACTATTTCAGATTTGACATAAAACGGTTTACTTTCAGCTAATAATTCCACAGCCGATTTACGTTTAGAACGCATACTTTGCGACTTTGTTAGTGTAGGGTACATCATTGTGGCCATTGTAATGTTAATACCTATTGATAGGATTCACAATAATAAACCACACAAATTTAAAACAAATGTTTCATCTTACTTTGTTTATTTGTGTCACCAGTAACCATTACTCGCGTATCACGCATGCGCTACCTATACAGTGGTGGAGCGCGTTCGAAAACTCGCAAGAGTGCACTCTGGATAAGGTGTATGTATCTTGACTCTGGATACACTCCAAGAGTGCGTTCGAAAAGAGCGTGTACTTTCTTCTTCTTCTTCTTCTTCTTTAGATTTAATGGCCTTAGCGTACTTAAACACTATTTGGCCAGCACATTATATTTTTTAAATTTTCTTTACTGATCAAGGGTCTCATTTAAGAGAGTCTGAGTTTCTCATCCCTTGAATCATTTATCTACTGGTTATATCAATTTTTTATATCACCATGTTCAATTTTCTTCAACCATGCACCACATAGGCTATATGCACAGGATTTCTTCAAATATTTCAATCTTAATTCATCCGTTTCTTTTTTCGAATATTTTCATTTATTTATATACTTATTTCTGATTATTTCCCTCATTATAATATGAACCAATCAAAAGCCTTGAATTTTCGAATAAATTTCGTTTAAATAAGAGATTAAATCACTAGAACAGCGATTAAATTTTAGCCTCCATATTGAATTTTTGTTTACGATTTTATGATGTTATTTACAAGTTTTAACAAACATTTTTTAAAAAACAATAAAAAATAAGTTATCTAGTTTACGAAATATCAATTATTACTTATTACATACCTTAAATTAATGGAATTTTCTTTAAAAAAATATTTATAAATTTTGACACATACGTCAGATTTTATGAATTGTCAAATAGTTTCCTTTAATTCGAGAAATAATATTTAATCTGTCAAACTATGCTCAGTAAGTTTTTTATTTGATTTTTCTTTTTGATTCATAGTTCTCGTGATATAATATACGATTAAAGCCATTGTATTTCTACCCTGGGAATCCGATCTCGTCCCTCGAGGGGATCCTGGGTCGCAAAGTCACTTATATTTCACTTACTTTTTCATAGAGCAATAACGAACTCCATCAGGGACGAAACCGAAGAACGCACTAACTTATCTTAAATTCAATAATGCAGCCTGTCAAAACTTGAGAGAAACGCCCTCTTCTCCTATGAGAATAGCGTTCTCTTAACTCGAGAATCGCCACCCTGAGAGTGTACTTTGGATATGGTATAAGCGTTGAGTGAAGAAGTGGGGAAGAGGCGTGGTCTAATGTATTTAAAATAACCCCTAAATCGAAAATGAAAACTACGAGGCGCCACATTCGATTTAAAATGAGATTTCGAGTCGAAGTTAGAGTGAGGCCGTTAGAGTGAGGCAGAAAGAAACGCGTCATTATCGACGTAAATATACGTCAGAGAGAAACGCTTCATTATCAGCATCTCCACTTAATACGCTGGCAAGTTGTCGCCGCATACATACACCCAATTAACATTTTTCTGACTTCCTACTAAACTTGCACTATAGTACATATATGTTCGACGTCGCTTTAAGTGAAAATTGCGGTCGGATAATAACTTTGTATCCGAAGTCATTGTTCGACGTATATTTACGTCGATTGAACGTCAAGTCGTAACTTTCACTTTGGTTAAAAAAAAATTACGAGAATTGTTCGAAGGGAATATAGTCTGGAAGAAAGAAGAAGAAGAAAATAGTATACATAACCAATATTAAAATAAAAAAAAATGCCAAAAGAAAAGAAAAAAAGAATTTTTATAGTGTTTTCGTCAGCCTTTTTCTGACACACTTTTTTGGCTAGTTGCGGTATAAAACTTTCTTTAGCCAATTTATATATTACAATCAGTGTTGTAACGTATCTAGTTACAAGTAACTAGATACAGTATCTAGATACTTTTTATGTACCTGTTTGTGTAACTCGTTACTTATCCCAATCTAGTAACTATAACTGTAACTAGTTACAAATTCTAAGTAACTAGGTGTGTTAAGATACAAAGATATATCTATGTATATCTATGTATACCTACCTATGTATATCTATGTATACATTTTTAATTAAACTGCGACTATAATTTATTTAAGAAAAAAATATTATAAAAAATAAGTTATTTTAAATTAATAATAATAATAATAACTTTATTGACGGTATTAAACCACTTACAAAAAAATACATTCAAATGTCTACAATTAGAATGGATAACAATTAATTTTATAATTACATTGTTTCTTGAATACGTCCAATGAGCAATTAAAAAAGTCCAAATCAAGATTGTTTGCATCAAAGGATATTCTGCTTATGGGTCAAAATCAGAGAGGTGAGCATTTTCAGATTCCAAATGAAATAAAAAAAAAACTTATGTTTAAGCATTACTTTTAATTTACAAATTGAGCACCATATGTCCTAAAATTAGTTTGAAAATGGCCAAGCAAAAAAGTTATTTTTTTAAAGTAATTGCATAAAATCGTGAGTATGAGACAAATATTAGTCATTTTGGAAACGTTTTTTAATAATTAAAAAAATATAATGTTTAGAATGTATCAATATATTGGTTATTTAAAATTGTAAAATATGCAATAATAATTATTAATCAAAGAAAATGAGATTAAAATGTTCTGTATGGATTTGTATAAAGTTAATTTTATTAGGCCGGAAATAGTTGATAAAGATGTACCTAACTTTAATTTGTTTTTTTATCATAAGGGGCTAAGTATTTAAGTCATATAGAAGTTTTAAGTTGGTAAAATATTTATTTATCTTTATAGAAATTTTAAACGATATGTAAATAGTGAATTATTTGTTTTTTTCATCATTCTCGTAAATGACAGTGATGTTCCCTGAATGACGACGGCGTTTTCTAACTCACAATTGGAGAGCTTGATGGATGAACATGTTAAGTAAGTTTAGTGCACTAAACTTACTTAACATGCTAAGCAAAAATGTGTTAACTACAATATTTATTGATACACATTGGTTATCATTCCCTTAGACTGAGCTCTTTAACTTTGATTAACAGTTAAGATTGTAATGTTAAATGGCACAAATAATACACATCTCAGCAAAATCAAGCCTTTATTGTATAACTATAAAACACTTTTGTCAATTGCACCATACAAATAAAACTAATAGAGATCAAAAGTATTACAGTATTACACAGTATTTTTTATATATTTATTATAAACAAACAAAATTCTTAAATGGGTAATTAATTAAAAGTAAATATATTTATAGGAAGCAAAAAGTACTTATTTACTTCTCAAAAATGTCAATGTCTTCTTGAAAACAATAAAAATCACATCTGCCTTTTTTATGCAATTGAGGGGTCGGTAAAATTTTTACTATTTGGTCAAAAGCAATATACGAAACGTTCTTTTGTTCAATTTTAAACATCTTGGCCGAATTACGCTGACAACTTAAAAAGGTAACTTTAACTTCACCTCCTTCATCAACTGAGGTGTTTGCAATTGCAGCGTATCTATATGTAACGTTTTTGATTTTGTTTGGTACGTTTATGAGCAAAAATGTCGTAGGGCAAATTAAGTTAGGAAGTACATTCTCCAAATCTTGGCCGTAGGATGTACCAGCATGAAGTTCGTTATCACGTTTATGGAGTCGGTCCGAAATCGTTTGCAAATTTTCATCTGAACTGCTGAAACCATAAACATCATGGTAAATGCTTGCTCTATTAAATTTAAAAGACAGTAGTTCTTGTGAAACGCCCATGTCTATAGGAACTTCTGCTTTTTTATTTTGGATAGTCCTTGCAAAAGTATCCAATTTTACTTTCTTCAAAAATTTCACGTGCTGATACAACGATATCGATACGTCCGATGCTTTCTGCCACGTTATCTTAGTTACATTCATTATACCAGGTATGGCATCCAATTTTTTAGGCACTGAGTTCTTTACAGCTACGATTTTGTCGTTGGTAACTTCTTGAACTAAAACCGTTGACTTTTCAAACAAATTGATAAAATCTGCAGCTGTTTGAACATCTTTTCCTTTTAAAACGTAATCATCAGCTCTTTTCTTTAGTAAGCCCCCTACACCATCCATAGGCCCTTTACCGTGTCCAGGCTCGCTGTAAGTCCAAGTTGCCGATGTAATTTTTGGAAAATGGTCTATCAGAGTTTTTATCCATATATAAATGTTTGTACGGTTTCGATATTGTGACGTAGGACCATCTGAAAACATATGTAGAGTATGGACACCTTTTCTTGTACTTAAAAGTTTTTGTAGAATGGGCTTTAAGTGACCCCCAACAGCATGGGCCTGATGGTCAAAATTATTGCTTACAGTTGCGAACGTGCCAGTCTGTAGCAAATCATTATTTTTCGAGTAAAAGACGCCTGTGTGAATGGTAAGTTGGCCTTTCTCATATTTAGTCATATAATTTTCAGCAAAATCAATTTGTACCATAATCTGGGTCTCATCTAATGCATCTTGAACTTCTCGTTTTGCCTTAAAGTTTTCGTTTATACCATAAACATGTTTTTTCATGTGAAAATATCTTCAGCTATGGATTTTTTTAGATCTTTCACTGAGCTTGTAACAGTGACTTTTTTAGTAATCTTTACAACTTTTGTCTCTCCTTTAATTATTCTGTCTTCTTTTGTTACTTTCCACTGACAATAATCTACTGTATCTTTATTGCTGCCGGGGTCCATTTCAATTTTTCCGCAAGTCAAACATATACCAAACATACAATCGTACGAGGCACCGTCACAGCTGTATGCTTGGATCAATTTTGATATAGAATTGTATTTCAGTTCACCCAATCTGTAGAGCTTGTTTAGTTTGAACTGAAAATTTTCATGTTTTACGCATAAGCAAGTGTCGCGATCTTTTTGTTTGGGAGGCACAACCCAATATGGCTTTGCTCTTAGAAGAGAAGCATAGGACAATTTAATTGCCGTTTCAGTGACAAATTTAGCGTGTAAATTTTTTACACTATCTAAAAGCAAACGCTTTTGTTTGCCTCCTTTGGCACAGTCTTTTTTACCAGGACACATTCTACTAACGTCATCTTTTTCAAAAAAAGTCTGAATTTTCTCACGAACACTTTTACTGATTAGAAATGTTGGAGGCTTTCTGTCAGAAACTAAAATATTTGTATTGTCCTTGTTCTTCGGCAAAAAAATTCGGGCTACTTTATTAAAGCGATATTTTTTAATTAGACTGCCACTCACGCACTTCTGAAATGCCTCCCTTTCTATAGAATTTTTCGCTAACTTGTCAGAGTTCTCTTTGAGTTGAGATACTAAAACCTCACCAAACAATAATTTATTTTTTATTTCAGGAGTAACATAACAGTCTTTAATTAACTCATTGACCTTCCTATTAGGCGAATCAATGTTTTTCTTTGCTTCTCTCTCTGCGTGTCGTTTATTTCTTGCAAGTTTTTTTCGCAGACTGTCTATCTTTCGTTGCATACTGCTGATTTGAGTTTTTTGTTTTTTGATAGTTCTGTATGCCTTGGATCTATTTTTTTTCACAGTTTTTCTTCCTAAACTTCTTCGTGATGCATAAGAACCAGAATTATTTTCGCTTTCATTAACAGTTTCTGGTGGGCTATTATTTAGTATATTTGCCAGCAATCTTTTTTTCTCTCTATATTTCTGTGAATTTTTCTTCCATACTTTTCTCTGTTGCTTTTTTTCTTGTTCGGTCATTTCACTTATAGATTTAATTTTTTTTTCGGCTTTTTTTTTGGTAGTATTCTCTATCTTTTTTTCTTTTTATTTCTTTTTGCTCGAATGTCATTTTATCTAGAAATTTGCGTTTCCTTGCATTAGCCTTTTCTCGTTGTCTCAAATAAGCTGAACTATTTTTGTTTATCTGCTTTTTGGTATTTTTTTCTTTTTATTTTTATCTTCCTCCATCTTGTCGCTGAAAACAAACACAAAATTGGCGTAAAACAACAAAATCAACCGTTGTAAAGATCTAAACACGAATTCATCATTCTGGGAACATCCGTCATAGTCCGAGGACGTTCCCGACATGACCGTTCCAGAAATGATGATTTGACATAATATATTTCTTTATACTGGAATGACGCCATCTTAAATGCCGGCTACCAAGGTTATTAATTAAAAGCCAACATATTTTTAAAAAAACGCAAAAAATACATAATGTTATCGGCTAAATAAAAGCAAGATGACGTTCTCGTAATGACATGCAATTAAAGTACGCTACACAGATGATGAAATAAAAAGTACTTACCAGATAAAATACTATTGAACTAGAAAAAATTACAAAAACACTTACTTCTTTGTTGACAACACTTGACATAATTGCTTACTAGCGCCATCTAGCGCAACTAGTTCGCATTGTTTTGCAAAATTATAGGGGCGTTCATGAAATGACTTTTAAACTGACGGACAACATTTGAAAACGCAGAAAATTCACAATTTTAATAAATTGAGCATTATAACCACAGACCACCAAAACCCTTGAGTAATAAAAATAGGTCATAATAATTTCTACAAAGCACCGCAAAAAAGTGAATATTGCATTTTTTATAGTTTATAAACTTACTTGAATTATAAAAAATTGTTTGTGGACGTGTTCCCAAAATGACTTTTTATGTATACTGAAGTTAAAAATATATAATATAATAATATAAATTGCTTAAAATACTTAGTGTACCAATATTTACGAACAAAATGTATGATTTTAAGAACACTTTGTTATATTTAAATGTAATTTCAGCAATATTTTTTTTTCCGAAGTGAATTATTCAACTTTATGATTTTGACCCATAAGCAATTGCACAATGTCATAATTATACAGACTGTATAGAATCAAGTAAGTAAGGCTGGAGACAAGGATGACAAATTATATTCTGATCAGAGAAAAAGAAACAAACTTTAATTGGGCGTGGTTTAAACCAAGCCATTTGTAATTACGAACCATAGTTGCCAGGTTGTTTTAAATCAGAAGAGAACGATTATAATTATTTAATAAATAGTTCAATTTTATTTGTTTAAAACTTTAAAAATAACAAAAAAATTTATAATATGTCAAAAATATTTTGATTTAGTTAATTTTCTTACTTTTAATATTAAAAAAATAAGAAAAACAACCTTTTTAGGAAACAATAATAGCATATGGCAACAGCGCGGCATGCAGCCAGTTTCATCTACTGTTCAGTAGCTCCGACGCTTTCGTAGGGAAATACATTTTCGCCATTAACTGGAATTTAATGGATTTTAAACAATACTTGGTTTTTATTTGCAGAAATGCAGTAAAACAAAACAAACGAATTCGATAAAAATAAAACCTATAAATTCCCAAACAAAAATATTTCTAAAATAACGAGTGGGCGGGGTTTGGCACTTGTTTTATTTAAGTGTATCTATTTGTTTTAATACACACTGTATAATACAGTATATTATGATATACGTAACTCATATATTATGTATGATATTGCACTTTTATTTTAACTCCGAATTTATATAATCGATACAAATTTGTTTTGCAGGATTTTTAGTCCAGCTAGAGTGAAAAAGTTGCTCGAAGGCGTTCAGAAAGAATTTTACTTTTTCCTGAGTAAAATTACTCTAAATTTCTTTGAGTGACTTTTTTACTCTGGCTTGACTAAATTTCATAAAAAAAAATTAAATACTGTTTGATTGGTGAATCCAGTAGAGTACCCAGTGAACCACAAATGTCACTCTGACGTCACTGCAAAAGCGGAAATATGGCCGTCTCTGTGACATCTGTGGTTCAATGGGTAGTATTTGGAATCAGCTGGTTTTTCACTTACCTACAGTAAAATTCTTTAACTTAATTTGCAGATTTCACTCAAGAATAAAGACAAAAGGAGAAGTGGGGGGCGACCTAGTACATCTTTTTCTGTGTCGAGCGATCGTACAAAAAGAAGAAAGACCTAAAAAATTCCTAAGAAATACAGTGCTGATGAGATCTCTTTTGTCGCAAAAATGAGCCTCCGTTCTGCTGGAGCCGTGACTGCTTCAAAAATCGTCGATGATGTAACAACTAAATCTCCAACTCGAGCTGATAAGTATAGAGCAGCATTCCAAAAATTATCAAAAACTCCAATAGAAATGTCTTCAGATAATGCTCTGACACTTATTCTTGAAGCAAAATTAACAAAGAGACAGTACACAAAATGCGATAGTCCTTAATTGTCCCATTTACCCACTTTACTCAAGAATCATTTGAAGTAAAAAAAGTTGTTATCCAAAAGATGTAAGAGTATCTGATACATCTTTTGAGGTCAAATTGCAGTCTTTACTCAATCATAAATGCAGTAAAATTTTGAAATTACAAGGCGAAATTATTGATTCTGTAGATGAAACAATTTGTTCAAATCTGGAACTAATTGTCAAATGGGGATTTGACGGTAGCTATGGACAAAAGGAATACAAGCAAAATTTTTCAGAAGAAAATAGTTCTGACTCTAGTGTTGTATTGCAGAGGTACAAGAGATGTTTGTACCTCTGCAACTTTATTGCTTCGATGAAGATTCCAAAACGACTAAAATTTTGTGGAAAAATCCAAGACCATCCTCCCCTCGCTATTGCAAACCGGTTCGATTACAATTCAAAAGCGAAGACAAGGAATCGACCATTGAAAAGAAGCGCTACATAGATGACCAAATCGCATCGCTTGTCTCATTTCACACTGTAATTAATGGTAGAAACGTAACGGTAAAATTCAAGTTGGCATTCACAATGATCGATGGCAAAGTGTGCAATGTTGTCACGCAAACGACATCTGCGATGCGATGTTATGTATGTAACGCTACATCGAAAAATTTCAACAATATTGTTAAAATGAAAGCAATTGTTGTTGAGGAATCAAAGTTTCAATTTGGAAAAAGATGCCAAAGAAGCGGAAAGCTGTGATTTAAAAAGCATTTAAAGATGAATTGCATTTACTCATAGTTCGCCCAAAACAAGGAATGGGTAACTCGAACGAAGGCAACACAGCTCGTCGTTTTTTTTTAAATTCAGCTGTATCTGCGCACATTCTCGGTGTTGACGAAGTGTTGGTGCACAGGTTTCATGTAATTTTGCAAGTGCTTTCAAGTGGCTTTCCTATTAACTCGGATTTGTTTGATCACTATTGTTTTAAAACTGCAAAGATATTCATCAATTTATATCCTTGGTACAACATGCCAACAACACTTCATAAAGTCTTGATTCACAGGGGAAAAATTTGTTGAATCGTCTATTTTGCCGATCGGTCAATTATCTGAAGAGGCCCAGGAAGCCCGGAACAAAGACATTCGAAACTACCGCGAATATTTTTAGAGAAAATGTTCAAGACAGAAATCAATGGAAGACATTTTTTCTCGGCTCCTGGCGACCTCAGACCCTCTCATTTCAAGTCTGCGAAAATTGCAACCAAAAAAAGGAAAACATTTTTTCCAGAAGCTGTTGCTCTTTTGACATATGAAATATCAAAAAATTCTTTAAGCGATAATGACGATGAGGACGAAATTGACGCTGATGACCATGAAAGCAATGAAAACTAAAATTGCGATTTCAATAGCTATATTTTTTAGGTTAAGATAAAAATCAATACAAGTGTTTATTTATTATTAACAGGTTAATAAAATTTGTTTCATGGATACCGTATGAAAGCCGCCTTTCTTTCATGATTTTTTTTTTTCAAAGAAACCCTTTAAACCCCCAAAAAAACCCTGTTAAAAATCAAAAGTCATGAAACAACCACGTCATTTTGTATCCATTACTTTGTTTTTTAAAAAACTAACATCAAATTCGTAATCAGGGAAAAACCCCAGAACTATTATTTTCGTTTGAAAAAAATCATAAGTCATGAAACAACTCCGCCATTTTGTTGTTTAAGAAATTAGTATCAAATTCGTAATCAGCAATTACGAAAACCCCCAAATTAGTATTTTTGCTGAAATGAAATCAAAAGTCATGAAATCATTCCACCATTTTGTGTATTATATGTAATGTTAGTTGCATATAGTCAGTAACTATTATGCCTAGTTGTAAAACAAGCCACTAGAGTGCGCGCGATTGATCAACCAGTAATACAACATGGCTACATGAATGCCCTACTGTTTAATGTATTTTATGTAAAGTTTGCTAAATAAAAGCTGTACAACAGTCCAACGTGTAAATTATTACCTACTCAACAATAATACATGGTGTCATGGATTTTTAAAGAAATTTAAAAAGCTGTGTATCGACACCGTGTCGACGACGACACGGAAGAAACAAAATGGAATCCATTTTTAGGCCGCCTGAGGTGTTATGTTTGGATGGGAATGTTTCAGATAATTGGAGAAAATTTGAACAGAAATTTGATTTATTTCTAGTCGTTAAAGGCGTTAAAGGTCTTGTGCTCCAAAAAAGAACATAATATTTGAAAGGTTCATGTTTAATAGCATTATGCAGAAAGAAGTACAATCATTCGACATGTTTGTCACTGAACTACGAAAGGCAGTTAAGTCCACCGAGTATACTGAAGCAGATGATATGATAAGGGATAGGATCGTCATGGAAGTTTACAACAAAGATACACAAGAAAGATTGTTGCATGAATCTGACTTAACCCTGGAAAAAGCAATAAAGTTTTGTAGGGCTGTCGAAGCCAGCAAGACACAACCAAAAGTGTTACAAAGTGAAGTTTCTTTTAATGAACTTTATAAGAAAACAAAAGGAGAAGGAAAAATAAAGGAGAGGAAGAGCAGTCAATGTATGTACTGCGGAGCCAACTGAGTGGCTTAATCCATTAGTAATAGTATGATTTAATGTTATGTTTAGATCCTAAGTACTTGAATGAGGCAATTAGTAGTTTCTTATTCCAACTGTGGATGAAATAGCAAGTAAACTTACTAATAGATCTTTCTTTACAGTCCTAGATATGAAAGATGGATACTTTCAAGTAAAAATTAATAATGAAAGTTCGGAATATTGCAGTTTTGGCACACCCTTTGGAAAGTATCAGTTTCTTCGGCTACCCTTTGGAATTTGTTTAGCCCCAGAGGTTTTCCAAAGAAAAAATTACGAATTATTCGGGGATGTTAATGGTGTTTGCATTTATTTTGATGATTTGCTAATAACTGCTGCTACTGAGCAAAGCATGATGAAAATTTAAGGTTGGTCCTTGATCGTGCCAAAAAATTAGGTGTTAAATTTAATAAAAACAAGATTCAGTTTAAATTGAGGCAGGTTAAGTTCATGGGTCAGTTATTTTCAGAGAGAGGTGTAGAGCCTCATGAATCATACATCAAAGCAATAGTTGATATGCCTAAGAGGCTGTTGGGTATGGCAAAATATCTAGGTAAATTTATCCTTAATTTGTCAAAAGTTACTGCCCCATTGCGAGATTTGACTCGGTTGGATGTTGAATGGTCATGGACAAGTAAACATGAACAAGCCCTGACTCATGAGCAATTAAAAAATTTGCTGTCTCATGCGCCTGTTTTGGCATTTTTTGATCCGTCTGTTGATATAAAAATAGAAACTGATGCTTCCAAGGATGGTCTAGGTGCCTGTCTTTTGCAAAATGGGCATCCCATAGCATTCAGCTCGCGCAGCCTAACCAAAAGTGAGGTTAAATATGCCCAGATTGAGAAAGAGGCACTTGCCATTGATTTTGCTTGTCAAAAATTTCACTTTTTCATATATGGTGTAAAAAATATTTTAATCCATAGTGATCATTAACCGTTAATGTCGATATTTAAAAAAGATTTATATACTCCTCGGTTACAGCGGTTGCGTCTTAGATTACTTAAATACGATCTTAACGTAAAATATAAACCAGGCAATAGCATTTTTGTTATCCTCTGAATCAGAATCTCTTGATAATGAAGTGGATCTTGCCATACATTCATTAGTTAATTATTTGCCTATGTCTAATGACAAAAAGCTAGAACTTAAACATGCTACTTCATTTGACCCTGATTTGACGACTGTAAAAAAATTTGTTAGTTCCAAAAAGTTTGAGAAAAGTAATGTTGTTTAAACTTCATGAAGGTCATATTGGAATGGAAAAAATTAAATTGAGGGCGAGACAGATTTTATATTGGCCATCAATCAACAATGATTTGTGAAAAATTCGCAAGAAAAAATATCAAAGAGCCGTTATTACCATTACATATAAATTGCCTGAAAGGCCTTGGCAGAGAATTGGCGCAGATATTTTTTCTTACGCTGATAATATTTACCTTGTACTATTTGATGCTTATTCTAACTGGCTGGAAATCCTATAATTAAAAAACAAATCATCGACTGAAGTAATTTTAAAACTTAAATCAATTTTTGCCAAATTTGGATGTCCTGATGAAATGACTTGTGACAATATTCCTTTCAATAGTTTTTTAATGACGGAATTTGTTAAAGAGTGGAATTTTAATGTTGTTACAAGAAGTCCTAATTACCCACAATCCAACGGATTAGCAGAAAAAGGCGTTGGGATAGCAAAAAATTTTGTAAAAAAATCTCGTGAGGAAGGAAAAGATGTGTTTGAAGCATTATAGTAACACTCCGTTAAAAAATATTGACTATTCTCCTGCGCAGCTTATGATGCTGATTTGTTGAATCCAGTCGTATGTCAGAATGTTGTTGGTAAATTAAAACATAGATTAAGCCTAAGCCTAAGATCTGGACTCAGGTCAAAGTGTCACTGTTTATAATCAACTTAAAAAATATTGGGAACCTGGACAAGTTGTTGATAAACATTTAAGCCCTCGATCTTATAATGTACAAACAGAATCTGGTGAGATTTGTAGAAGAAATCGCATTGATTTAAGAAATTCTCAAAATGAATTTGTTATTAAGACTGAAAAGGATATGACATGTTCACAACCAATATACTTGAGTGAATCAGTCAGTCCTGATAAGACTGATAATTCAATTAGTTATAAATCCAGTCTTCAATCCAAGCTAAACCCTGCAACTAGATCTAGTTAGTTAATTAAACCCCCGCAAAGATTAAATTTATAATCTTTTAGTGAAGGGATGTATTATATGTAATGTTAGTTGCATATAGTCAGTAACTATAGAGTGCGCGCCAGGGCTGGATGCTCCCGTGAACGAGTTTTGGTTCGTGCCGCGCATGACGTCACTTGATGAGTAGTTGCCGTGCGAATACACGAATAATAGTAATATTATCAAAGAAAATACAGAAATATCTGGACTTAGTGCGTTTTTATTAAACTTAATACAGGGTCCGGCAACAGAATTGAACGATTTTAAAAATGCTGCTATGGAAATACTATTGATTTGATATATGTCAAATAGTGACAGACTTGTACCTTATTGCCGAAAGTTTGTGGCTGCTATGGAAATACTACATGTTGATTTGATATATGTCAAATAGTTAAGGATTTCTGCATTGTTGTTCATTGTCTCTAAAAATTGTGTGCAGAAATCGAGTCGATTGCATTTATCAATGGGATTTAGCCTTTGGACTGTCTGTATCTTGTACAGATGGAGTTTTAAATCCAGATGTAAAATTGTTTGCAAACTTCCGTCTGAAATGTGTAGAGCAATCGAATGCCGAACTACAGAACGTCGTGGACTGCGCTCAAACGCTTCTCTGACTCTCCCAATATTTTCTTGTGTAGGAACTGTACCAGTTCCACCGGCGAATTTTGATTTTACACTACTTTTTTCGTTAAAATCTCTTACCCATCTCAAAATGGCATTTCTTGATGTGACTTACGAGCGCACTGGCAACTTATATTTACGAAGAAAGCGTCTCTGCGTTTGTACGAAGGACTGGGTCAGGGTACACGAATTTACAGCAGATCCCTTGATTAATCGGCCAGTTTGCCATTGCACACGAAACCTTCGGAAATAAGGTATAAGTCTGTCACTATTTGACATATACCAAATCAATAGTATTTCCATAGCAGCCTTTTCAAAACCGTTCAATTCTGATGCCGGACCCTGTATAAAAAAAGTGTTATAATATGGATAATAGATGCTTTCAGTCCTTGATAACATTTAGGGCTGTAGTTTAAAAGTTGGTGTTTAGTGGAAACAAAAGCGATCTTAACGTTAATATTGTCTATTCTTTTTGTGGCATTTAACCAGTGTTTGCACAAATCAAAGTTTTTCGGGAATCGATGAAATTTAATGTTTTTATTTAAAGGGTTTTTCTTGGACTGGTTGTCCGAATTGCATCCAAATACGCCACACCGCATTTTAATTAATGCAAATGGCACGATACAAATAAAAACACAAACAAAACAAGTTAACGCAACACAAAAACAATAATAAACAAACAGAACAGGTTAACACAACGCAATAACAATAATTTGAACACTGAAAAGTAATTCGAACCTTACCGAACGCAAAAACCACAAGTTAAACAAAAAATAGAGCAAGTTAACATCCAACAGCATTGCAAAAACAAGAATTTTAGCAGCAGATAATTAAAAAGCACGCTAAAGATTTAAAAACACTCTGACGTATTTAAGCCCCGCCCAACATGCGCACCATCCTATCTTAATGTGTATGTATCTTGAGTGCGCGCGATTGATCAACCAGTAATACAACATGGCTACATGAATGCTCAACTGTTTAATGAATTTTATGTAAAGTTTGCTAAATAATAAGAATAATAATAATACTATTTATTTTTATAAAATATCTACAAAGTATTTAAATACAAAGAAATATAATTAAAAAGCGTCAAAGGCAAATAGACTAATTGAACTATAATAATTATCCATCCAGCATTATGTATATAATCATTTACAGTGTACGTCTCCAGGCCTACTAAAAATTGAAAAATTCTTTTTTTAAATGTATTTTTACTATTTAAATGTTTTAAATAATTTGGAAGTTCATTATAGTATTTAATACATTTATACAACACACTATTTTCGGTTAATGTCTTGGTGTGGTAAGGGTAGTTATAATTCATAGTCCTTGTACTGTAAGTATGGTTTGGTTTATATTCCACAAATAAGTGTTTATTGTCCCACCAAAATAGAAGACATTCATATATATGTATGTAGGGCACTAGCTGTTAGAAGGTTATGATCTCAAAACAGACCCCTGCAGGATTGTTTAATATTTTTTTTGTATAAAATACGTATCACTTGCTTCTGCATGACAAAAACTTTATCAAGACCAGATGCATTTGAACCCCAAAAAATTATACCAAATCTCATAATTGATATAAAATTGGCATGATAAATCATCATTAATGATTCCTGGTTCATGTATTTTGCAAAAACTCTTATGCAGTGTGATACAGATCCCAGTCTCTTGGTGAGATATTTGATATGCTGATTCCATGAAAGATTCTCATCAATGTATATACCTAAAAATTTTGTATTTGCCGAATATTGAATTATTTGATCATTTAGTTTTAAATTTATGGGTTTTTCAAAATGACAGCGGCTGGATTTAAAAAGTATTACATTTGTTTTATCTGAATTTAAGATAAGATTATGCTCTGAAAACCATTTTTGAACCATTGCAAACAATTTACCACTTTTTGTCAACAATTCTGAGTAATGTCTATCAAATGCAACAAGGTTTGTTTCGTCTGCATAATTTGTCATGCAGAAATCAGTATTTTTAATAATCTGTGCCAAATCATTTATGTATAAAATAAATAATACAGGGCCAATAACGCTGCCCTGCGGTACTCCCATTTGTACTTGTAAAATATTAGATTTATATGACATACCTTCTTTTTTTATTTCACATAATTGTGTTCTTTTCGAAAAGTATGATTTGAACCCATCCAAAGCCTTGTCTCTTATTCCATATCTTTTAAGTTTATTTAGTAAAATATTACAGTCCAAGCAATCATAGGCCTTGGATAGATCCAAAAACATACCAAGTCCTAGATTGTTGTCTTTTAATTGCATTATAAATTGCTTGAGTAAATTGGTATATTCCGGTCTTACCTATAGTGACGCTGTCAGTGATTCTGACATCGTAGACACTGTAGATGACTTAACCGCAATAAATAAATATAAAATTCATACAAGTGATAAAAGTCACATTATTACTGGAAATAGTAATGTAGATGACGAAGACATAGTGGGTGTCCAACTCAAACCTAGAAAGTGGTACCACATATCTAGACTGCCACCAAATTTAGACGCAAATAAACTTTCAAATTCAAACAAACTTACTGACATAGTATGCAATAAAATTGAACCTAAATTTGCTACAAACATAAGTTTTAGTTCGTTTAAAGTGGGTGTAAATATAGAAGACTCAAATATACTTCTTGACTCTAAAAAATGGTCTAAAGGAATAACAATAAGTAACTATAGATTTAGAAAATTTTCATTCTCAAATAAAGGCAAAGAACACCCCATTAAATCTTAAAATTACCCACTTAAACGCACAATCTGTCCGCAATAAACTTGACGAAATAGAAATATTTAATACAACAAACAAATATAGTGACATAATGTGTTTTACTGAAACACATTTAAAAGATGGTGAACATGATTTTTTTAACATTAATGGATACTATAATGTATCATATTATAATAGAATACACTCCACTAAAGGGGGCGCACTAATATTATGCAAAAATGGCTTAAATACCACAAATTTGCCAGATTTGGTAAACCTGTCAGTGGAAAATCACATTGAAATATCAGCATGTGCCTTACAAGATGAAAATCTTATCATTGCAACCATCTACAGACCCCCAAATGAAAATTTTGAGACATTCTTAAACTTGATAAACTTATAGAAAAATGCAATTCAACAAAAAAAGAAATTGTCTTAAATGGAGACTTCAACGTTCATTTTGGTACTGAAATATATAGGCCAATTTCGGTCCTCGGTAAGTTTACCTTTTATAATACTGTCAGTCAGTCAGACTGGGATTTTATCAAAAATTGTAACCTCACTTTGGAAGAAAAGCATAAAACCTTTCAAAATATAATAACAAACGCAATAAATCTATCTTTCCCTTAACGCAAAATACCCAATCATATTTTATCAAATCCTTGGTTTACAGGCTCACTCCGTGTAATGCGGGATACCTTACATTTTCTGCAGGAATTACATAAAAATTATCCTGACCCTAACCTAGATAAAGAGATTAATACATATCGCTCTAAGTATAGAAAATAAATAAAAAAATCAAAAAGAGAATACAATGCCAATTATATTAAAAAATCGGGATACTACCAAAGCATATTGGAATCTTTTGAACTCATCACGAGGTACTAAACAAAAAAAAGTAAACCCATCATTAAACCCCAATACACTTAATAATTTCTTTACGGGTATAGCAGAAAAATTACTAAATAAAATCGGAGACACAGTGAATACCCCAAATTACTACTTAGTCAATAAACCCTCTATATTCAATTCAATTTCCAACCTGTCACCAGGTAAGAGATGTGTTGAAGTAACTAAACCTAAAAAATCACAAGATCATTATGGAATATCCACTGAGCTCTTGCGAGAAATAACCGATATTATTTATATTTCATTAACCAAACTCATTAATTTATGCATCGATGAGGGATACTTTCCCAAAATCTATAAATTAGCCAGAGTAATTCCGGTACACAAAAAGGGCTCAGTGGATGACCCAAGCAACTTTAGGCCTATCTCAATACTACCTGCCCTATCTAAAGTACACGAAACAATACTCAAAAACCAAATATTAAAACATTTTGAAAAAAATGATTTATTTTTCAGAAATCAATTCGGCTTTAGGGCCAAAAGATCGACTACAGAGGCGATCAATCTTATGATACAGCAGGTAGTGGAGGGAATGGAAAAGGTCGAGCTGACTGCAGCAATAATGTACGACCTGCAAAAAGCGTTCGAATGTGTTCTTTTTAAGCAACTTCTTGATAAGTTAAAACATTATAGTTTCAATAAAAATAGCGTAATATTGTCTTTACCCATAAAAGAGATGAAAGCCTGACTGAGTACAACGCTACAGAGCCTAAATTCCTAGGGGTGGTTCTTGACCCTTTATTAAGGTGGAACTTACATGTAGACTATGTGGCTAAGATATCAGCTAAATACATTTTTCTATTTAGAAACATTGTAGATATTCTACCTTTTTCGGTAACTATTTTAGCATATCATTCACTTTTTATATCTAAAATTTGCTATGCGATCACATGCTGGGGACATAGTTGCCATATAGACAGGTTGTTTGGTCTACAACGCAAAATAATCCATAGCTACGATACCCGCAATAGAAACAGAATATGCCTGGAATTCCTACGTCTTTCTTCTAGCAGATTTAGCTTAAATTATTATGGACCTAAATTTCTTAAAAAGACTTTTTGGTTAATAAAGCATATTGTGATATAAATAGTTATTTAAACGATGTAATTAATATTAGTTGATTAAGTTTGTTTTGTTATTATATAAAATATCTTATCATTGTACTAAGCAGAATAGGAGGTGATAGACGAAATTAAAAAGTAATTAAATACCCATTAATGAGTATTTAACGACATTTTCTAATGACCTAATTAGGTGATTAGAAAATGTCATTAAGGGGAAATCGACTTTCCAAATGCTAATGACAATCCAATGAAGTTTTCTCTTTTTATTTTTCAGAAAATAAAAAGCTGAACTGGGAATTGGTTCAAAGCGAACTGCCTTAACAAATTCGACTACCAAGCCTTCACATAAAATTGTGCATTGATGTTTGATGCGTACCTTAATAATCTCTTTTATTTTTCTGAAAAACAAAAAAAGCCCTGTCGAGAACCGAGCCACGGACCTCTCGATCCGTGGATCTGGTTTTTAGATAAATAAAAAAAAAGCCACTAAGCCCCCCTATGGATTAATAGTGTAACTAACGTTGGTAAAATATAGATAGCTTTATTTGTTTTTATATGTTTAAATTAGATAATGGTAGATGGCGTTGTTTTAGATAAGGTAAATAAAACAAAACTAAATAAATAGGCCCCCTATGGATAAATAGTGTAACTAACGTTGGTAAAATATAGATATATTTGTTTTATATGTTTAAATCATATAATGGTAGATGGCGTAGTGGAAAAAACATGATGCCCAACTTAAAAATTTAATAAATTTAAAGAAATAAAAGTAACTAGGCCCCCTATGGATAAATAGTGTAACTAACGTTGGTAAAATATAGATAGCTATATTTGTTTTTATAGGTTTAAATCAAATAATGGTAGATGGCGTAGTGAAAAAAAAAACCAGAATTTCCAACTTAAATTTTAATAAACTTAAAGAAATAAAAGTCACTATAGTGGCCCCCTATGGATAAATAGTGTAACTAACGTTAGTAAAATATAGATAGCTATATTTGTTTTTATGTTTAAATCGGTTAATGGTAGATGGCGTTGTTTTAGATTAACTAACGTTGGTAAAAAAAAATGCATTACTTGTACAATTACTAAAAAATTATAGAAAAACGAGAAAGCAATACCTCAAGAAGAAATAGACATAAATACGTAGATAATTGGAATAGGTGTGATATTTTGCGATAAACATAGATTTATCAAAAAGCCTATACAAATAAAAAACAATAAACTTTTTCGAAATTTAGACATGGAAACCATTTAAAACCATATCCAGGGGATTTTGACAAACAAAAATAAATAAATATATAAAACTATATTATTATTATCATTATTTGCGTTAAAACAGAATTTTGCAATAAAACTGACCAATCCTATTATTTATGCACATATCAACTAAAATAGCGATACATTTGTTTTTTAATTTTTATGTTTTTCGCAAATTTTTAACAATAATTAGGTATATTATTCATAATAAAATGATAAAATCAATAACAATAATCTAATCAATAAAAAGTATTCTAACATTTAAGGCGCATTCATGCTCACTAAAATAAGAAATAAGAATAAGAAATAAGATAAAAAGTTAAAACTGTGTAAAGTAATGGTTGCGTTCATGCTCATGAAAATAAGGAATAAGAAATAAGAAATAAGAATAAAGATAACAATTTTTAACTTTGGTTCTTATTTTTGCGTATAAAACTGCGCAAAGAACCAAAATGGGTCTGTGAATTATTTTGATGGGTTTTATTTGTTATATGCATGGAGCCATGGTGTTGGAAATCGCGTAGAGTGTCGCTGTCGATTGTTTACGTTTATAGCCAATATAATCCACTATAATAAAATATAATTGTGTGACAACATTTTTTATTTCTTAGGTTATCAGCATGAACGATCAATCGCGGTCTTATTTCTTATTTCTTATTTCTTATTCCTTATTTCTTATTCTTATTTCTTATTTTAAGTGAGCATGAATACGCCTTTATTACATAAAAAATATAAACAGAATTGTAAAGCTACTATATTCATGTGTGTCTATGCACTTGAAAAACTATAAAAACATATTGAGAATATATTAAGAAATTTTTTTAATAAATCCGGAATCATTTTCAAAAGTACAACTCTCGACAGAAATTACACCACAAACAAGTTCAAATTTGTACATAATATTGTGCAGAAAATTTTAATTTCAAAAATAAATGACCATAAAAAATTATCAACAAAACCTACGAAAGTTTCTGCATTTTGTCATTTTGTTGTAAAATGCACTATTTTTAATTGCATATTTCTTTTCCGATAAATGTCATTGGAATGTCCATTAACATTAGAAAACGAAAAGATTAATCAAATTATACATCTATATTTTAAGTGGAATAAAATTACAAGTCTGGTTAATTGTAATATTCTTTTTAACTTTTCACTTTTACTTATAAGTAGGTATAACAAAATAATTTTAGAAAAGAATAAACATACCAATTAATTTACTAATTGATATATTAAAGTATAAATAGCATTTATAAAACTACCATAATCAGTCGTGTACTTGCATTTAAAAACATACAAAGTAGTTTTAAACGAATAACCATACAAATACAAGAACCATGCTTTTAGTAGATGTACAAGGGTTTGAAGACAATAAAAATGGTTTACCGTTCTGGGCGAAGGAAATTGCAATTTTTAATAATGAAACCAAGGAAGTTGTGCACAGGTTTGTAAGATGCCCATTTGCTTTGGACTCTCTAAAGTCTAAGATAAAAGATCAAATTCTGTATCTACAAAATAATGTTCACGGATTGGAATGGTGTGCATATGAAGAAGGAGAAGAAGAACAGTACAGCCACTCTATTGATGATGATCTTTGGGGCTCTGAAGGTTGTTGTGGTGTTTCAAAATACCCCCAAATAAAGAACAAAAATAGCATTCCATTCGAAGGATTGACACAATTTCTATCTTTTTACATAGAGTCTTCCCCTACAACACCTGTGATGGTGAAGGGGATGCAAAATAAAACATGGCTAAAAAAGTATGTAAACAATAAAGTAGTTGATTTGGAAGAAACATCCATGTGCCCTAGCCTAAAGGTAATGCGTGATGCCTTTAAATCGTATCATTGTAAAAATCATTTGTATAACAACAAGAACTGTGCTCTTGAAAATGTCTACTTTTTGTTTAATTGGAATAAATTTTATAATATAACACAGCAAGCGGAAAATTATAGAGGTGTATAGGATGACGCCACGTTTGAATATCGTTTTCTAAATCTCCCTACGGTATAGACTCTATACTATAGAGTTGTATTCGTCAGTCGAGCGTTTCAATACTCTCCACAGTATAGAGGTCGTAATTTCACTTTTGAACTAGTATTAATAAAAAAATTATTTTATTCTTAAAAAAAAACTATATACGACATGATTGTGATTTTTTTCATTTTATTAATTAATTAAGCTGTGTTGAATATTTTTCCTAAAGGAATAATTGCCATTAATTCATTTGTTCGTAGATGCTACAATAACCTGCACTGGTGTGTACTTTTTCATCAACCAGATTTAAATATTACAAAACTAACATATACCAGTGGAGATAGTGCAGGGTCTACCAACAGACCTAATTACTAAATTATTAAAGTTTAATAGCATATCGATCATTTTTTCAACATAACCTCTGAAATTTTTAATACAAATATAGGTACTTTATATAATACATAAATATACTTAACATCATATCATCTGTGCTTTACATACCTGAGTTGTTACGGTAAATAAAAATCAGACAAAGGAACCAAAGAAAGGAACTATTTTCAACAAAATCATATGCAGAAAGGAGAAAATTCAAACTACTTGCATCCATCAAAAGATCAAAACTTCTTGCAATATTACACCCTCTTTTTATACTCTCAGAAATATTGACTAGAACAGTATTATAGAGTCTCCAGTTTCTATAACTTGGTAGAGTAAAGAGAAGTCGAAACCGTTGCGATATTGCATTGCGCTGTTTTTGTATAATTCTCGGGGACATTAACGAAAATCATTGCCAGTAAAATTCGAAAAGCTCGAGTTTCTATGTCTCTGAGGAGAATAGGAATCCAAAGTTGCTGCACCATTGGACTGAACCCTTTTTTAATAATTTCTAGAGACATAAATGACTGCACCATTCGACAGGGTCGAGTTTCTACCTTTCTGTTGAATATAGAAAATCAAAATAATGTATCTTGAAAGACACCATTGAGTTTGACTTTAAAAATAGTCGTGCATAGGTATAGAGCCGAAAAATATAAAAACAAAGCACGATTCAATACAGTTATGATAAAACTTTAAGATTTGATATTCAAACGCAGAGTCATCCTATACACTTCTATAATTTTCCGTTTGCTGTGAAGTTTATGAATAATAAAAAATGTTAAATTGCATGTACTGTGATGGGCACGGGGTGGGGGTACCCCATACTCATGCAAACGGCAGTAACCCAAGGCGATTTGAAGAATCGCGCGAACTAAATTTAAATATTGACAGCGCAAGCAGTGTTGTCAAGTTTGGCCAAAAGAAGTGATCGTCTAGAAAATTGAAAGAGGATACCCTACGTTGTGTTATTTTAGTTCGCTTCTAGATAGGTGGAGTAGCCAATGAGAGGAGACCAGATTAGGTAATAAAACACAATAAGTATGGTTGTATGTTTTCTCTATTCATTGTTTGTTTACAATGGAGTTTTTACAAAGGTTTGGTTGACTGTAGTTAGCGTTTTATGTATTGCAGTGTTTATTGAATATTGGTTTTTAGTTAGCGTTTGTTATTTGGACTTTGTCATACCAAGCGTTAATAAAGCAGATTTATAAAATGTTACAAATACAATTTACCTCTCCCAACAATACAACAGGTTATAAAATGAATATTATTGGATGCAAACCGTTTTGTCTAGTGTATTGAAACCTTTTATAGCTATCTAAACATATTCCGCTACAGTGTACATAATAAATGCATAGTTTCCATATTACATATCACAGTATGACCCCTTTGGCGGTTAGGAACTCTATTGGCGAGCTCTAGTCTTGTGAAGAGATTAGATTAGATTAGATTACCTTATTTAATAATAATAATACCTCCTATAACCCTCTTCCCTATCGCGAGCAGGCACAATACATTAGACAAGCATTTTTCACGCCCGTCCGCCATCTTACGGAGCAAAGAGACGCGTCACGTACTCTCGGCTAAATATCCCCAAAACACAACAAATCTACATTATTAAACTTGGTTAAAAGATACAACCACCTTAGTTAGTTAATTTAAACAAGGTAAAGGATCATTTTAGCTTACCTACAAGGTTTATTTCACAACACGAAACCCCCGATTCACTCGGACGAACCTTTTCCTTCACCTGTTGCTTCCCCTCTGTCGCTTGGCCCAGTCAAGATCCCCAACCAACCTATTGCGACAGGGCCGGCTTTAGCGCGCTCGGTTAAACAGGACCCCATTTGAAATATTCATAAAATACCAAACCGTACAACCCAAGTAATTAAACGTTATATAATTCAAGTATTTTTAAGAAAGGGCAACGCTGCATTATTTTAAAAAACTTAACATTAATTTAAATGTCTAATTTCGAATAGGTAGGATGCTTTACGTGTAGATGTATTCTTGGTTGCGTTTTTCTTGTTTGACGGAGGGCGGGTCAACACAGTACCTATTTTATTATTACCTATTTTAAAAGTTTTAGAAATATTATATCACTAACGTTTTATTTTTGTTACAACTTAAACATGAAAAAACATTTAGTCACATGTCCATGGTCTACAGATAAAAGAGCAAAAGGGTCCTGATAAAAAATCAATAAAAATAATCTAACCAATGAAAAGCTTTCTAACATTTATTGCATAGAAAAATATAAATAGAGTTTTAAAGTATTATATTCATTAGTGTCAATGCACTTGAAAAAACTTACATCATATTAAAACATATTAAGAATATTTAAAATGAAATGAAAAATATGAAAAAAGTTCTTGATTGAAAATGAATTATGCTAAAAAATGTTCTTAATAAATCCGGAATCATTTTAAAAATACAAGATTCGTTAGAAATTATACCACAAAAACTTTCAAATGTCTGACATGGAAATGCAAAAAAAAGTTTAAAACTAAAAAATAAATGATTATGAAAAAATGGTTAGAGTATCAAAAAACTTCTACCTGTCCCTGATTTTTTTCCAATAATGACAGATAACTTATTAGTATACCAATACTTTAAGATGAGAATGAACAGGAAAAAAACGTATTCAATTAAAAGTAAAGGTTTACCCGTTTGACGATATTATAGAAACAGTACCTAAAAACATGCAGAAAAAGCGTCTTTAATTTTACAACACATTTCTTAAAATAGCAACTAGGAATAAGAATAGATTAATTCGCGTAAATAATCAATCATTTAAAAACTCAAATATTATTGATATTGTTAATGATTACGCCACCCTCAAACACTACAGGTGAATCCTCGGACTATTTCAGTAGTCCTTTAACTTTTTAAAGACCATACATTTTTAAAATCGACACAAATTATTAAAAAGAGAAAACAAACAAAACGAAAATTATCGCAACCTATTAAAAAGAGGTAACAAACAAAACAAAACAAAAAATTATTGGGATTAAATTGGGAAGAATTTAAACAATGAATAATATATACCTACTATAATCCATAACATAAAGTAACTTTTTTTCCATTTGTAAAGAAATTTAAATATTATACTTACCTTATAATATACTACACCATACTAAATGTATTTTGTAACTTCCTTATTTTATATGAATAAAGAATTTTTGAAAAATTGTTGTTAAGTTTTGTATTTTTGCTTAAAAATATGTCAAGTGTTTGTAAGAATCATTAAACATTTTTAAAAATCTTCTTGAAATTGTATTAAAATTTTGAAAATTTTTTAAAATGTAAAATATAAAAATAATTATAATAGATAAATACAAATTATATACTAGGTATACCCAGTACCCAAGTATATCAATATTGATTAAAATAAAATTATTTTAAATTGTTGAAATAGGTACGTACAAATAAAAATATAATGTACCTACTAACAGATAACAGCATTTTTATAAAAAAATAAAACATAGTTAAACTTATACCCTTTTATTTTTATTAAATTTGTAAATTTTTTTCAGCATTTTCGCTTTTGCCCTGTACCAATGCCTAAGCGTACATATATTTTTAAATTCTTTTAATGTATTATTTACAATTTTGATATATTGAAATTTACTCGGACATCCATGTAATAACTCCTCGATGGGTGTCAATAATTTCCGTTGAAGTTTAACACATCGGTCGTGAATATCCATCTCCAGTGTTTTTGAAGTTAATTGCAGCTTCTTATTAATTTTTGTAGTCGTTCTTCTAAAACTCAGAATAAATCGAGTTTGCTTCTTTTAAAAAATTATTTTCTGCCTTTATTTCTGTATCACAGCATATATTCGTAATACAGTGCTTAAAATTCACGGTATTTTTTTGGGTCCATCCGGTTATTATAAACAAACCTTCTCTTATGAGTTTTTTTCTCAACAAATTCACACACATAATTAAATCACTGCTCATCTTGTTTTCTTGAATAAACAGACTTTAAATGATTATTGTACGTACAATCTTAAAGTATTTATATATAAATTTATTTAAAATCATTTAATAAAACTACCTTACTTACATCGTTTAAATAACGTTTACCGAACTCATTTCAGGGCGCATAATTATTGGTTATCTCATCTTTAGCTCCTAAATAGAATTTTAATTACTTTTTACCTCTAAGCATATCCATGTTTCCTTTCATTTTGAATTTATTATATTTTGTAAAAAAGTTTTTTGAATAACACGACGAAATAAAAAATGATGATTAGAAAATATCAACCATTTTCAGAATTATTAAAACATGTTTCATTCGTAATTAAAATTAATATTTCATTTTAAAAATATATTTGATTTATTAAACTACGCCTAAAGTAGAAAAATGTATCCATTTGCCAGTAATTCATTTATAATATAATAAACAAACCTCGCATAAATTTATATTTTTAAAAAACTTAGTACTTTATTAAATAAAACTTTTATAAACTAGAAAGACTTAAAGGATTAAAGGGCATCTCTAGCAATTTTATAATAAAAATCAATAATAAAATGTTTATTTTAAAAAAGTTCTTACAATATACTTATTATCTTTTTGAGACATCAAAAATATTTTTTATTTGGGTACAAAAGATAAAAAGATTGTCATTCTAAAGTCAGATTCAACCTGTAACATATTTATATGCCTACATAAATTTATATTTTTCAAATTTTCAAAAATAAAAAACTAAAAAGCGTATTTTTATTCGAATAACACAACAAAATAGAGTAATAATCTGAAAATATAAACCATTTTTGCAAGAATTATTAAAACATTTTTTATCTATAATTAATTATTAAAGTAATTTTTAAATAATAGAAAAATTTTTAAGATATTTTTGGTTTATTAAATCGCCATAAAAGTACAAATATACAATAACATGTAAGTAATAATATCTTTATTAGCCAGAATGCTATACAGAAAACAGGAAATGGTATAAAATAAGTAAATAACATAACATAGAAAAATAAATAAATAGATCTTAGGGACTTAAGACAATATACATAATGACAAATTAAAATAGTGGTAATATGTGAGATTTTATACAATTTTTAAAAGTTGTGATATCACTACATTGTTGTGTATCTGGGGATAGTTTATTAAAATCAATCATACCCTTGTACATAGTAAAATTTGACATTTGTACTGTTTTACATCTATCAAGTTGGAAATGGTTTATAGTACGAGTATTATAATTGTGGACATTTCGCACGTATTTAATATTATCAGACAAGTAATCAGGTACTAAATTATTCTTAACCTTAAAAATGAACAACATAACATCAACATATATTTTTTGTTTAACAGACAAAATATTTAAGACATTTAACATGGATTGTATAGGCGTATAACGATTTACATTTAAAATTACTCTCATAGCTCTATTCTGTATAATCTGTATTTCATTTATTTTGTACCTGGGTAAATTATATAAAAGGGTTGAACAAAATGAAATATGTGGTAGTGCTATACTTTTATAAAGTAAAAGTTTAGTGTATAAGGACAGATTTTTACCTATTCTAGTTATAAAAAATACTTTTTTGCTTAACTTGTTCATTACATAGTTTGCATGTTTGTGAAAATTTAATTGTTCATCAAGGATCACTCCGAGATATTTAATTTCTTTTACACATTCTAATTTTACATTATTAATTCTAATATTTAAATAATTAAAATCAACATTTACAGTCTTATATCTACTACCAAATACACAGAATTTAGTTTTTGACACGTTTAAACATAAACTATTGCTATTTAACCACTCACACAGTAATTTTAAATCATTGTTTATTAGGTCACTCATAACATTTAAATTGTTCCCTTCTATGTATAACATAGTATCATCTGCGAACATTTTTATTTTGCTTGCTTTAACCATTTTTGCCATGTCGTTTATGTATAATATAAATAAAATTGGCCCAAGGACAGTTCCTTGCGGTACTCCATATTCTACAGGTTTGCAACTTGAATAAACACTTCCATATTTAATTTTTTGTTTTCTATTATGAAGGTAGGACTTAAACCATTCCAGTACCTTTCCACTTAGTCCCATTTTTTTCAATTTTAGCAATAGTAAATTTCTATTTATTGTCTCAAAAGCTCTCTTAAAGTCTAAAAATACTGCCAAGACAAATTTTCCACTATCCATCGCTTTTAAAAATTCATTACAAATATGTACGACTACTGACTCACATGAATAACCACTACGAAACCCAGATTGGTTTGATACTATCACATTATTTTCGTCACAATATTTTAATAGTTGTGACTTAACCACAGATTCTAACAGTTTTTCATATATTGGTACGGTGTTAATCGGTCGAAATTCACAGCTTTTTTTAGTATTGGACACTTTTTGCACTGGTATTATTACAGATGTTTTCCAATTATTTGGAACTTCCCCATATGATAATGAAGAGTTGATTACATCTAACAATCTATTTCCTACAACATTAAACGCATCTATCATTACCTGTGTTGATATGCCATCCTCACCACCATTAACATTTTTCATGCCTTTTACTATCTTTTTTAAGTCACATAATCCAATAGTTACTTTATCATATATTAAATATGCCTACATAAATTTATATTTTTCAAATTTTAGCATTTTTATTAAATAAAACTTTTATAAACTATAGTTTTTCTATGCTTTACTCTAAGCATATCCATGTTTCCTTTCATTTTGAATTTATTATATTTTGTAAAAAAGTTTTTTGAATAACACGACGAAATAAAAAATGATGATTAGAAAATATCAACCATTTTCAGAATTATTAAAACATGTTTCATTCGTAATTAAAATTAATATTTCATTTTAAAAATATATTTGATTTATTAAACTACGCCTAAAGTAGAAAAATGTATCCATTTGCCAGTAATTCATTTATAATATAATAAACAAACCTCGCATAAATTTATATTTTTAAAAAACTTAGTACTTTATTAAATAAAACTTTTATAAACTAGAAAGACTTAAAGGATTAAAGGGCATCTCTAGCAATTTTATAATAAAAATCAATAATACAATGTTTATTTTAAAAAAGTTCTTACAATATACTTATTATCTTTTTGAGACATCAAAAATATTTTTTATTTGGGTACAAATGATAAAAAGATTGTCATTCTAAAGTCAGATTCAACCTGTAACATATTTATATGCCTACATAAATTTATATTTTTCAAATTTTCAAAAATAAAAAACTAAAAAGCGTATTTTTATTCGAATAACACAACAAAATAGAGTAATAATCTGAAAATATAAACCATTTTTGCAAGAATTATTAAAACATTTTTTATCTATAATTAATTATTAAAGTAATTTTTAAATAATAGAAAAATTTTTAAGATATTTTTGGTTTATTAAATCGCCATAAAAGAACAAAATGTATACAATAACATGTAAGTTACTTTATCATATATTAAATATGCCTACATAAATTTATATTTTTCAAATTTTAGCATTTTTATTAAATAAAACTTTTATAAACTATAGTTTTTCTATAGAAAGACTTAGAGGATTATTATAATAGGGCATCTCTAGCAATTTTAAAATAAAAATCAATAATAAAATGTTTATTTTAAAAAAGTTCTATACTTATTATCTTTTTGAGACATCAAAAATATTTTTATTTGGGTACAAATGATAAAAAGATTGTCATGCTAGATTCAAACTGTAACATATTTATATGCCTACATAAATTTATATTTTTCAAATTTTCAAAAATAAAAAACTAAAAAGCGTATTTTTATTCGAATAACACAACAAAATAGAGTAATAATCTGAAAATATAAACCATTTTTGCAAGAATTATTAAAACATTTTTTATCTATAATTAATTATTAAAGTAATTTTTAAATAATAGAAAAATTTTTAAGATATTTTTGGTTTATTAAATCGCCATAAAAGTACAAAATGTATACAATAACATGTAAGTTACTTTATCATATATTAAATATGCCTACATAAATTTATATTTTTTAAATTTTAGCATTTTTATTAAATAAAACTATAAAACTAGAAAGACTTAGAGGATTATAGGCAGAGCCGGCTTAAGGCAATTGAGCGCCTTAGGCACTTAAAAATTTGGCTCCTCTAACTAGATACTATACTTAAGGGGCCCGGCCTTACGGAAAAACACTGTTCAACAGTATTAAACACTATTAAACACTGTACAACACTACTGACGATTTTAATAATGTGCCAACAGTGTTAACGACTTGTACCATAGTGTTGCACTAGTGTTGTTGTAATGTTGCACAGTGATAAAGAGTGTTGCATAGTGTTCATGGTGTTCCAACAGTGTTAACGACTTGCCCATAGTGTTAAAGTGATTAATGTTGCTGTAATAAGCAGTTTTGTGTAGTGTTCATATAAATATAAGTGTTTATCTGATAAATTTAAGTTTCAACTGAAAATTAGAATTTCCAATTAATTTTAATTAAATAACTAAATTAAAAAATATTTTTGAACCTTATCAATTAAAAAAAAATGCTAAAAAAGCACCAAAAAATGCAGAATTCTACTGTTTAAACTTTTTTTTTAATTAATATTAAAAAAAAATTAATTTTATAATTAGATAAAAATTTATTGTAAATTTTAATTTACAATTGGAACTTAAATTTACCAGATAAAACATAATTGTGCGAACTTTTCGTAATTAATTTTCAATGTAAACTTAAATTAAATTATAATTTTCAAATTATAATAAAACACTGTCGACTGAAATATTTCATTCCGCAGTGATAAATAGCTTTATCTCCACGCGGTCTATAATTTAAACTTTATTATTGTCAACATTCGATAAAGAAATAACTTGTTATGGCCTAGGCCGATAAAAATTTTTATGAGGCAAGTAATTAGTTCGATTTTTTCTCGCTAGGGGTATTGTTTTGACAAATTAATCCTTTTCTAAGAAATTAACGTACTAAACTGGTTTAATTTATTTATAATAAGCACTAATTTGTTTGTTTTACTGTTAATGTTTATTATTTTTCATTAAATTATTGTAAAATTAAATATGAATAATAAAACAAAAAGTGAGGTTAGGACATTGCAATTTGACGTTTCTGTGTATTTCACAGTTGTGTTTTCTTTTTCTACGATTTAAATTATCTTTAAGTTTTAATTTGCTTTAAGTTTTCAGTGAAATTAAATGTTAAACACAGCGTAAACATTCTAAACTACCTATTTTTTAATAAAATTTTATTTAAATGCAAACAAATTGAAATTAGATACCTATTTATTAAACAATTAATTGAATTCAATGTAATAGCAAGAGGGTAAGTAAACCATTTTCTTACAAAAATCCATTTCTACTTAAATTATGTAGCTAGGTATTGTCAAACTATTACTGCTTCTAAAAGGAATAATAATTATTGTACATTTAATGTAATCTTTAGGTAATAAATAAATTCTAAAAAAGTTAGGTTAGGCCGCTTTCATGTTGAATTAAATTGACCTATATAAAGTGCTTTGAAGATAAAATGTTGTATGCCATTCGGCCAAGAAGTGTCTTTTTGTGCTTCGCTCAATTGTAGGCCTCCGCTACGCGTCGGCCTTCAAACTTTGAGCTTAGCACAAAAAGCCTTACTTCTTAACCTAATGACATAAATAACTATTAGACCTATCCCATGAATTGGATTTTTTGGATAGGGGGTGCGTTAAAAAGGGCGACAGTCTCTTTCTTCATTAGAATTCTAATAAAAAAGACTGCTGCGTTTTTTCACGCACGCGCTATCCAAAAAATCCGATTTATGGGCTAGGTCACTGCAACACTAATCACACTATACAACAATAGTCACACTAAACAACACTGGTCACACTAAACAACACTGGCCACACTAAACAACACTGGTCACACTATGTAACACTTTTAACGAAAACATTATTCAAAAGTAGTGTTGCATAATGTTGTGCAGTGTTAACAGTGTTTTTCCGTAAGGGGGGGCAAATTTTAAAAAAGCTTATTAGAGCCACCCCAAACTGTTAGCTTAAGGGCGCCCGAGTTTTATAACCTAATTATTCCCTATGAATTAGAATACTTTTTATCATTATAAAAATACATAAAAAACATAAATAACAAACAAACATAACAGATACAATATAAATAAAAAGTGTTAGGACTTATAAGTGCGTTTTTTTGCAAGATGTCATTAGTAAGTATTTAAAAAAAATTAAATCAACTTTAATTTTCTGTATTTGTATGTATGTATGTACTGCTGGTTTATTGTAATTAGTTTAATATTAAAATTTCAGAAATGCCTTAAAACAAACAGAAAAAATAACACTATCTAAATGTGGATTTACCCAGCATTTTGTGTAACGTAATCTAACGTAACGTAAGTTAATTTAAAAGCCAGGCTAAATCAACCTTAACTATCGAACACAGACTGCTATCACCAAACACACAACACATAGAAGTGCCACTCTTGAATAAACGCGAAAACACCCAAGTCCTTCCGGCAGCAGTTTCCTCTAGTATCGCGTACCCGCTGGGGTGAGCAGCACATCACAGCGGGTACCCGATGCAAGAGGAATCCGTGTGCTTGGAGCATACGGGGGTTTTGAAATAGTTTAAAGAGTGCTAAAGATATGTTTATACAGGGTAAAGTTTACAAATTAAATTATCTTTTAAGTTTTTGTTTGCAGTTTAACGTTAATATTTATTATTATTTGTTAATTATACAGTTAATAATAAAATATATTATTCTACATCAAAACGCAGTGCCCTCGTAATCAAGCATGGTGATATAACACCTGATTAATTTTATCTGAAATACATTTATGTATTTGGCATAAAAACAAAAGTGAATTTGCGGCACGCTTTTTTGTCGGCTTACACATCGTTATTACAAAGGAAGCTAAATTTTTATAAAATAATAAAAACAGTAAATAATATTCTGTTATTACAATTGTATATTTGTTTTATTTTTTGAAAAAATAAACATTTTGGTAACAATTTTTATTTTTTTTTAAGTTGCTTGGGGACAAGGCGCCTATTTATACGTGGCGCCTAAGGCAATTGCCTTGCCTGCCTAATGGGTAATATGGCAATAATTTATAGGGTAGCTCTTTACCATTTTAATAATAATCAAATAATAAAATGTTTAGCCTTAAAGGTTTTACAATATACCTATTATCTTTTTTGAGACATCAAAAATGTTTTTATTTTTGTACAAGTTAAACAACAAAAATATATTTTTCTAGGGCTCCCTCTTACGGTAAATCACATAAGAACCGTTACATATGTAAAGTTTTTAATATTGCATGCATATAGTTTAAGCTACAGAATGATAGATGGCAGTGCAGCTGTGACCAACATGAAACATTTAACAATCTTAAAAATATAAAAGTAACTAACATAAATATGTAACAATCATAATCTTACTTTTATATGTCAATCTTTTATCATTTGTGAAGAAGAATTTGTACCTTTTTTCAGTCAACAAGAATCATTAGTTTATTGCCACAATATTCCTGATCTCATTGAAAAGTTAGGAGCGCAATATGATCCTGGAGAATGGAGACTTTTTATAGATTCTTCGAAACGGAGGTGTTCTTTTACACAATACTAATCAGTATGCTTCTGTTCCTGTCGCTCATTCTTTTCATTTAAAAGAGACTTATGAAAATTTGGAAACAGTACTAGATAAAATTTAATATGAAGAACACGGTTGGCAGGTTTGTGGAGATTATAACTTTGCTGTTAGATCAGCAGTCAGGATACACGAAATATCCTTGTTTTTTGTGCGATTGGCAGTGGAGCACGAGAAAAGCATTACGTTTAGAAACAATGGAATCCTCGTACAAATCTCAAACCTGGAACCAATAATGTTATACGAAAAAATTTAATTGATCCTGAAAATTTTTTAAACCTCCGCTTCATATTAAACTCGGTATGATGAAACAGTTATTTAATTCATTGGATAAAGAAAATGATAGTTTTAAATACTTGAGTAGAAAATTTTCAAGATTATCAGATTATCAGATATCAAAATAAAAGAAGGAGTGTTCGATGGACAACAAATTAAATCTTTGATGAAGCTTGGCTGGCGTTCAAAGATGTCAACAATTTTTTAGGAAATCACAAACACCCTGACTAGAAAAATATTGTGGCAAACTTATTAAATAAATATACAAAATTGGGGTGTAATATGAGTATAAAATCTATTTTTTACATTCACATGTGGATTTTTTCCATGATAACCTTGGTGATTATAGTGAAGAACAGGGAGAAAGGTTTCACCAAGGCATAAAAACTATGGAAAAAAGGTACCAAGGTCGATGGAATGTGAATATGATGGCTGATTACTGCTGGTCAATAAAACTTGATATTATTGATGATTCTCATAAAAAAATTACACCCAGACGTAAATTTATCGCTAAACGCAAAAAATGTTACTCAAAATAGCCCTGTAGCAATTATTGTACATACATGATATTTTCTTTGTAAGTTTTCAAATATATGTATTTATAATACTGACTGTATAGAATCAAGTAAGTAAGGCTGGAGACAAGGATGACAAATTATATTCTGATCAGAGAAAAAGAAACAAACTTTAATTGGGCGTGGTTTAAACCAAGCCATTCGTAATTACGAACCATAGTTGCCAGGTTGTTTTAAATCAGAAGAAAACGATTATAATTATTTAATAAATAGTTAAATTTTATTAGTTTGAAACTTTAAAAATAACAAAAAAAATTAAGAATATGTCAAAAATAATTTAAATTAGTTAATTTTCTTACTTTTAATATTAAAAAATAAGAAAAACAACCCTTTTAGGAAACAATAATAGCATATGGCAACAGCGCGGCATGCCGCGGATTGTAGCTACACTGGGTAAAGGCCTATTTTGAAATAAAGTTTGTATTTGGCGATACGATCTAACAGTGCGATGCCATACCATAATTTGGTATTTTTCCTCACGGGTAAAAACCATTTTATTTGAGAAAATACTTTTTTATTCTTACAAAGACGTACGCAAAGTCTCAGTGCACTTCTTACGCTGTGGCTCCCGTCCCGAGGCGGGACTTAAGTTCAGTCCCGATTGACGTCATAATTTTAAGATTTGTTATGTTATAATAAAATAATAATAATAATAAATTGTACCTGTATACATGTTAAGGGCACTTTAGTTACGTCATAAAACCAAACCAACCCAAACTCAACACAACCCAACCGACCCCGCCCCATTGGGCCCCCCCGACCCATTGAGCAAAAAACCCAACTAAAATGGGCAAATTTATGTTACGATAAAAATAAAACACTTTTTAACAAAGAAACAACAAATTTATAAAATAAAAAAAGTTTGACAACTTCTGGTGGGATCGAACCCGGTACCTCTCGCATGCCAAGCGACCGCCCTACCATCTAAGCCATCGAGCTTGACACAAATTATAAAATCTCGGGGAATAAAAACGGATTTACAGTGTGTGACGTCAATCGGGACTGAACTTAAGTCCCGCCTCGGGACGGGAGCCACATCGCACTTCTTAAACTGACGCACAGACAGTGTTGCCAGTAGTAGAAAAATTAAAGTACTGAAATGGCAATAAAAACGTATTGAATTTTAAAGATAACGTACTGACTTTGGGTTTTCCTCCAATTTTGAAAAATAAATATTAAACTTACATGAACGTAATTTTATTTTGTACTTTATCAATAAACACATGCACATAAATAAACTATAAACATCAAAAGAACAAAATAGATAATTATTATTATACCTATACAAAAAACAATATTGTTGGTAAAATTAAAAAATAGTCTACCTATCGATAATTAATTTTCTTTTTTAACAAAGATTGAGGTATTTGGCTTCAATAATTCCTATTATTCCTATGAGCGGTTCTTGGCGAACTTGAAACAAACCTTATGTCAACACTAAGTAGACAACGCGCGCTTACCAACAGTTTAAAACTTAAAATACCAGGATATCAAAATAACTCAGTATCGCCAACCTAAACTTTTAATTTTTTCTTTTATTTTTATTTAAATAAAGGGAAAAAATCTAAAACTGGAAAACGTACCCAAAACCATCAACGAGGTACTTGCGTACTTTTTTTAATTCGAAAGTACTGAATTCGGTACAAACATACTGACGCTGGCAATACTGCGCAAGCAAACAATTTCAATCCCTACCACAGTGGGCGGGGTTTAGCACTTGTTTTATTTCAGTGTATCTATTCGTTTTAATACACATATATAATATATATTATAATCAAACATTTTGGTCACAGAACAAACCATTTTTGGTTTACTGTTTGGCTTTGTTTTTATTGTTTTTATTTCTCTTTTGGCATTTTTACATAGATATATCTACATAGTTTGTACTCCTTAATTTAATTTAGAATAATTTTGTTCATTTAGGGTTAGGATTTTTTAGATTATGCTAGTGTTTTTCGTTTGTGAATAAGTTTTATTATTGTTAAACATTTTCTATTTTATTTAAACATTTAAATTATTCTAATAGTTTAAATATTCTATTTAAAATTTGAATCGAATACCTATAACTATTTGAATTAATTGTCTGTCAATCAGTGTTGCCAACCTGAATGTTTTCCCTACTTCTCCAGGAAATTTTGTCTAAAAGATTTAATAAAAACTATCGATAGTATTCAGGGGCGTGCTGGGCCGCCGGGACACCGGGAGAAATCCCGGTGGGCCGGTGGTCCGAAGGGCTAAGTGGGCCGGTGTGCCGGAGGCTATGTAGGCAGCATGCCGCAGCACGTGGTTAATTAAAAACTTTTTTAGTTGAGTTATGTATAAATATCATAATTATTTTACACATACCATGCATGCCAGTCTGCCAGCTTTGTTTCTTTTTTCGAGATTGTATATTGTTTATAAGATTCCTGAGCGATGATAATTTGTATTAGTTTTTATTTTAAGTGCAATGCTATATGTTTTAGCATTGTGTAAAATATTGTCTGGTTGTGTTTGTTGCCTGTTTTTTTTTTCAAGAATTTAATTTATACTTTATGTTATTAATTATTAATAAATGTTTGAAATTTTTTAACTTGGTTTTGTTCACCCCCCATTTTTCGTGTGTAGTTGGCCGATTTTTCTGAATTTCCCGGGCCGGTCTTATATAGCCAGCACGCCCCTGATAGTATTTATACAAGATATATATATATATATATCAGAAAAATGCTTTACGTAATTAATGGATTAAGGCATTTTTCTGATAATTTGGACCCCTCCCTCCTCGGGGAGATTCTATCCATTAAACTTTCTTTGCGGAGAACATGATAAACCCAAAAAATAAAAATTGGTTACTTTTTTTTTTACAAATTTGAATTATAATACACATTCTTTAAACCCAAAAGTTAACTTGCTCTATTTTTGTTTAACTTGTTGTTTTTGCATTTGGTAAGGTTCGAATTACTTTTCAGTGTTCAAATTATTAACAATTATTATAACAATTGTTATTGCGTTGTGTTAACCCGTTCTGTTTGTTTATTATTGTTTTTGTGTTGCGTTAACTTGTTTTGTTTGTGTTTTAGTTTGAGTCCAAGAAAAACCTTTTAAATAAAAACATTTAATTTAATCGATTTCCGAAAAAGTTTGATTTGTGGAAACAGTGTTTAAATACCACCAAAAGAATAGACAATATTAAAGTTAAGACCGCTTCTGTTTCCTATAAACATTTTCTGGACAGTGAGTATAAGTTTAATTTAAAACACCAACGCTTAAACTACAGCCCTAAATGTTATCAAGGACTGAAAGCATCTATTATCCATATTATAACACTTTCTTCAATATTAAGTTTAATAAAAACGCACTATGTCCAGATATTTCTCTATTTTCTTTGATATTATTAGTACCTATTATTCGTGTATCATCAAGTGACGTCATGCGCGGGACGAACCAAAACTCATACACGGGAGCAACCATCCCTAACTTTTTACATCTGAGAACACGACTCTGTTGTTCGACCAATCGGCATTCCTGCCCCGCCCGGCAAACATACACTGAGAAAAAAATATAGTAACCACCATCAAAAAAATATTAACGTACAATAAAAAAAATAATGAAATAGGGGACAAGAATAAAAAATATTCACCACCAATAAAATCATATAATGACTTTCTTTGCTGGTGGTTACTAAATAGTTAATAACCTTTAATATTTTTTATTATGTAACTACAAATAAAAATTTTGCTTAACAATAATATTCATGATTATTAACGTTTATTATAATCATTTTTACGAGCCAATAACTTGCCTGTATGTATATATTTATGGCAATTAAAAAATGTAATAATGCTTACTACACTTATTATTATAATTATAATGGTGTATACTAAAAAGTGTAATAACGTTTTATAAAACGAGTATTAATGCTTAATAAATTATATAATAGTGCTTAATAAAACGTATATTAATGCTTAATAAACCCCATAATGGTGCTTAATAAAACATATAATACTGTTTAATAAAACTTTAATAATGCTTAATAAACCATATAATGATATTTAATAAAACTTTTATAATGTTTAATAATCCCTATAATAATGTTTAATAAAATTTTAATAATGCTTAATAAACCCTATAATACCGTTTAATAAAAGTTTTACTTACCTTTACTGTAATGTATATTATATTGTCTAAGGTCCAAATATACAGTATATCTGGACCTTAGACAAAGAGTATTAGTTTCACTTGTATTTAAATTTTAGCAGTGTGTATATATACGCTAGTAGTGTGTATATATACTCTCTAAAAAATTTAAAAAGCGGACTTAATACCCTTGAAATTACATTATTTTTCTTACTTTTTAATATTCCCTTTAGAAGGTATGTAAAAAAAATACATATTTATGAATAATTTTTATTAAATAATAATAAAAAAATAATAAATACATTTTAAACATAAATTATAGCTTTAGAAAACCTATACGTTTTTAAAGTAAACTAAATATTTTTACTGGGTAAAATAGTGTTTTATAATATAGGTACCTACTCGTTGATATACATAATCTATAAAAATAACGTTATTTTATATTCTTAATGTTTTAAAAGGTGTACAAAATATTTAATTTATGTTAAAAACTTAAGATGGATTTAATAAAAAACAAAACATACCATGTTACACATAGATAATAAACATAAATTTAAACATAAATAAATAATTGTTTAAAACATAAAAGAGCACTTTAAAAAAAACATAATTATAATATTTGTGATAACAAAATAAAATAACCCTATTATTCTTCTTTAAAAACGATATTATTATATACCTACAATATACATTACAATATACATTACAATGAAAATCATTAACCGAAATATTTGAAACCTTGCAAATATTTGCAAATTCCGGTAAAATAGAATAAACCGAAATAAAACTGTTTTTTAAAAACGATACATTATGTTGAAACAGTGGCGGCTGGTGGATTTTATGTATATATACACAAAATCCACCATTGGTATACCAATATCTCAGTTATTAGACATGGGACCCACACCAAATTTATAATAGTTTATAATGACATTAAATAAACAAGTTCGGCGCAAACAGAATTTAAATTGAAGTTTGCGAAAAAAAAGTTAGTTTTTCCTGTCGCCTCACCCGCCTCCAGGCTCCCCTCGACAAATTTAAAATTTTATTTAAAAAATCTAAATATTACAGATTTTATTCGATTTTAAATTTTTATTATTTATTTTATTAAAATAAAAAAATATTTAAAATGGTATAAAACCTGTAATATTTGGATTTTTTAAATAAAATTTTAGATTTGTCGATAAATTATAGTAGATTGCACCACTTTAATTTGAATTATCTTAAATAGGGGGCCTGGAGGCGGGTGAGGCGACAGGAAAAACTAACTTTTTTCGCAAACTTCAATTTAAATTCTGTTTGCGCCGAACTTGTCTATTTAATGTCATTATAAACTATTATAAATTTGGTGTGGGTCCTATGTCTATAGACAATTATTATAATAATTGAAATATTGGTATACCCAAAATCCACCAGCCGCCACTGTGTTGAAATCCTTTTTTATCAAATATTCTATAAGCAAATTTTAGCTGATGTTTAATGGCCAGAGTTTTTGTTATATTGACCCTTGAACTTACAATATTAGCATTTAATTTTGATTCTCTGTGTTTAGACTCAAACCTTAGAGTAGATTAATTATTTCCTTTACGTTAAAGTTTAATATTAAACTTTAACCTAAGGCAAATTATTTTGATGCTTACCTTGAAATATTTCAATATATGAAGACAATCCCCATTCACTTAAATGCTTTTCAAAATTCATAATTCTTATTATGAATATTACCTAATTCATTAATTAACCACGACACAAGTGTTTTATGCTTTATTTTTAGGGTATCAATCATACGACAGTCTAACACAGAGATAAACAGTAACTAACTTTATTATCACAGCTCTCTTGTACTCCATACCACAATCCACACAACAAGGTCTGTTCTTCCTCGTTTCGCGCATACTAAAAATCACGGAGGTAGGCAACCCACTGCAAACAGTTTAAAGGCGGCCATTTTTGTTGTTTACAATCTTTATGCTTTGGATTTGTGCTCTATTTATACAGATTAATAATCGTTTTAAACGTTGTTAGTTTATTGGATTTTATTGACATACACTGAAAGAAATGTGTTGCTAAAAGTAAATACAAATTTATACTAAAAATTTTATACTAGTGCTTTACACATTTATACTACTGTTTATTATGAATGTATGTTAAATTTTGTAATACATTTATTGTAAAGAAGATATGTTAGATCTAAATAAAAATAAACTTACCCTTACTATAAAATGTAAACTATAAGTGAATTACAGCAAAAAAATATTGCTAGAAACACCATTTATATTGCTAGGGCAGCAATAGGCTGCTAACCAAACGAATATATTTGTTTTAGCAATGTATGTGGTAGTACATATATGAAACATAAAATATATTTGCCCTAATTATTTTTTTATTTAACTTTAGTATATATTTCTTTCAGTGTAAGTTGAGTTTGCTCCTGTGTGTTCCTGTTTGGTTTTATTGACGTTACCAGTGTGAAATTCACACTGTGAATCAGTTGAGTGCGCTCCTGTTTGTGTTGATTTTGTCATTGGCAGTTGACTGTACTAGTGTACTTGTTTATAAACACTAATTAGTGCCTATTTTGAAATAAACTCTATAAAAGCCAAAGAATGGATTGAGGCTGCTGATAATTCAATGGTTAATATGGAAAAACCAAAGTCTCGTAAGTTCCACTACAATGTGTGCAAAACATAATTATTAATGTATATTATTTACTTAGATCGAATTTGTGCTATACATTTTGAGCCAAAATATTTGGTAAGGCATCCACACGAAGTTTTATATGGTTTGTCACCACCTAAAGCTTACCGAGGCCTTACTGAGAAAGAAAAGCCAAAGAATGGATTGAGGCTGCTGATAACTCAATGGTTATAATGGAAAAACCAAAGTCTTGTAAGTTCCACTACAATGTGTGCAAAACATAATTATTAATGTATATTATTTATTTAGATCGAATTTGTGCTATACATTTTGAGCCAAAATATTTGGTAAGACATCCACACAAAATTTTATATGGTTTGTCACCACCTAAAGCCTACCGAGGCCTTACTGAGAATGCTGTTCCAACTTTGCATTTGCCTGAAAGGTAATATTATATTATTGTTAAGTGAAGAGTCTTCAATTAACAATATTATACCATTTATTTTTTATATCTGTTAACTAATTTTCCAACTATGAAATTTACAGATCCGAAACATTAGGAATGGTTGTAGATCTACCAAATGAAGCAACTTGTGCCAAAAAGGTAATATAAATTATTTGGAATAAAACACATAATAATATGAATGTTATTTTTAAATTAGCAGTTCTGAACCATTGGATGACCTGCCTAATAATGCCAAATGTTACAGGAAGAGGATAAAACAAAAATTAAAATATGTCTGCCCTTTACATATTTTTTTTTTATTTATTTGGACGTTGGACCTTTTTCCAAAGGTAATTTTTAAAATAAAATAAAAAAACAAAAATGTACTAATAAATAATTAATCAATTTTACCAAAACTGTGATATATATACAATTCAATACCTTTTAACCAGTGGAAACCAAAGAAAAAGGTGGAAACTATTATAGTGTAGTAAAAATTAAGTTTTAAATATTCGATTTTATATGAAATTGTTATTAGAAAGTATTGTTATTAAAACGTATTTTATTAAATTTTGTGTTAGTAGTTGACTAGTTAACCCTAATTAGGGATTAAATATGTTACCTAGGTTTTTATTAATATTTTTTTATCAATTTAAATATGCTAAATTGTATTATTTTATAAGCATGAAGAAATATATTTATTTTGTTAAATTATATGTAAAAATTTAGGTGTATTTAAAAAATACTATTTATGTTTAAGTTTATTCATATGTATTTTGATTATTTTTTATTAAAAATATATATTATATTTTTTTGTTTTATTTATATATCTACTTACTAGAAATCCTACCTTCACCATTAATAATTTCCGTACTTTCAAAAATTAATTTAGGTACTAAAAAATTATCAATTGGCAATTAAATTATTTTGATTTATATTACTTTATCTTAACTTTTAATTTTTAAAAAAATCATCGTCTATGGTCATGTACATCCATTTTTACTTGCTAAAATACTTTCATCATTGATAATTTTATTTAAAGATTTTAATATTGCCAATAATCAATTTTTAAGAAAATGTATTAAAAGTTATAATAATTATTATTAATTATTAAAATAATTATTGATTACCATATTGTAAAATAATGTTTAATTTACACAAGTAATAGTGTACTTGTGTTTATTTTAATTAACACATTTCTGTTTATAAACGTATACGTTAAAACTTGAAACAACTATATATAGGTACCTATTTACTTGCTCAAAATACCTTTTTATAAAGATATCTTTAATAATTTATTAATTAAATTCCCCAATTAACATATTTTTGTCAAAGCTTTTGTTTAAAACAAACATTTGCGTTTACATTAAAACTTTAAACAACTTTTTATTTTTAAATTAACAGCGGCAAATAAATCAAAGATGGTGGCCATTAAACTGTTCACGTGGTGCGCATAACAGTCCTGATTTTCGTTCGCATTTTATCGAGGAAGAACAGACCTTGTTGTGTGGATTGTGCTCCATACATGGTGGGGCGGTGCATGCGCACATATAATATCTAATATAACTATAATAATTACAATCATACAACATCTCCCTTTTTGTAAAGGCTTTCTTTTTACATCACATTGTAAATTTTAATTCATTTAATTATACAATTTAAACAATAACAACATTTAACATTTAATAATACATTTACAATATTTGTATATAATTTAGTACATAAATTTTTCTTAACACAAACATGGTTGCAATAAATACTAACATTTACAATAAATAAGTGTACAATATTTGTATACATTTTAGGTACATAGTTTTAAACTTAATATAGACTTAATTGTATTAATATCCTATTTTTACAATACAATTCCTGTATCTCTCTTTTTTTTATATATATAATATTTTGTAATAATTATAAGAATATTTAAACATTTAATTTAGCTGGTTTTTTTATGGCCCTGCCAAATCGACTTGTTTTTGTTTTTTCATTATTTTTATTTAATAACAAGTCATTTTTATTTTGTAACATACCTAAAAGTACATTGTCTGAAATTTTAGATTCATTATCGTTACTGTCAGAATCTGTTTGGGACTGGTTTTGAGAATCATTTTTATTTTCTTTAGAATTTAAATTTTTGAAAAAATTATAATTTGCCGCTCTATTTAATTTTATACTTTTCAAATCATCATTTTTGTTATTTGAATTATCTTTATAATTAATTTTTTTAGAAAAATAAATAGGTCTGATAAATCTTCTGTTTCTTATATAAATTCTACCATTTTCAGCCATTATTTTATAAGACCTAATTCCGACTTTTGTTATAATTTTACCTTTGATCCAAACGTTGCCTAATTTTATTTGAAATCTTATTTTAGTGTTGTTTTTTAATTCATTTAATTCTTTAACTCCTCTGCTGTCATAATATATTTTTGATTTATTTTGTTTAGTTTTTAAAAATATTTTATATTTTTCGTTTTCTTTACATTTATTATTAAAATGATGATTTGATTGTGGTAAAATTGTTCTTAAATTTCGATTCATTAAAATATTTGCGGAAGAGTGGGTGTTATCTATAGGTGTATTTCTCAAATCTAACATAGCTAGATCAAAATCTTTACCATCCAAAATACTCTTTTTTAAAATGTTTTTTACGGTCTGTATATGACGTTCTACTAATCCGTTACTCTGTGAATATCTAGGAGATATTTTAAGATGGTCAAAATCCCAATCTTCACTAAATTTTTTAAAATTCTGATTATTAAATTCTGGACCTGAATCTGAAACAACTATTCTTGGAATACCAAATCGTGAAAATATTGATTTTAATTTTGTTATAACATTATTACTTGTTAAATCTTTGTATAATTTTATGACTTCTACAAATTTTAAATAATAATCAACTACTAACAAGTATGATTCGTTATATAAATGAAAAATATCACAAGCAACTTTGTGAAATGGTACTGGAGTGATTTCATGGTGGATTAATGGTTCAGGCTTTTGATTATGAGATTGTTGTTGGCAAATATTACATGATAAAATATAGTCTTCGATATGTTTATTCATACCTGGCCAATAAAAACTGGTATTGGCTTTAGAAATACATTTGGTTATGCCTAAATGACTATAATGTAATTTATTTAATATTTCATGTCTACATGAAGATGGAACTATAAATTTGTGTCCTTTATACAACAAACCGTCTACTTCAGAAATTTCGTCCTTGAACTTACTGTAAAATTTTAATTTACTAGGAATATTCTTGAAATTTTTAGGCCAACCCTTTATTAAAAAATCTTTTAACATTATCAAATCCGCATCCTTATTTGTTTCTTCTATAAAATATTTACGTTTATTTTCGGTTACGTTTAAATTTAAACTTATTAAACAAACTTGACTTTCTATTTCTAAATCTAATTCTTCGTCAAAATATTTATCATTTTCATATGCTCTTGATAGAGTATCAGCTACAATTAGTTTTTTACCAGGCTTATATATTAGTTTAAAATCATATTTTCTTAACTGTATTAAAATTCTTTGCAGTCTAGGTGGGCAATTATTAATATTTTTCTTTACTAGAGTTAGTAATGGTAAATGATCCGTTTCTATTTCAAAATATTTCCCAAAAACAAATTGATGAAATCTCTGTGCGCCAAAAAAACATGCCAAAAGTTCTTTTTCAATCTGACTATATCGTTTTTGACAATCAGTAAACACTCTAGATGCATATGCACAGGGTTGACTATCTTGCATAAGGCAAGCTCCCATGCCATTTTGACTTGCATCTACAGAAATAACAGAATGTTTATTAATGTCAAAAAATTTTAAACATGGGAAGTTACTAATAATATTTTTTAAATTTATAAAGGTTTCTTCATGAATTTTTTCCCATGCGAATAATACATTTTTTTTTATTAATTCTCTTAAAGGTGCGGTTTTTTCAGCTAAATCGGGTATAAATTTCCCTACATAATTAACTATTCCCAAAAATCTTTGAACGTCAGCTATATTTTTAGGTTTTTGCATGTTTTTTATTGCATCAACTTTAGAATTATCTATTTTTAAACCCTCTTTGCAAATAATGTGTCCCATAAATTTTACTTCTGAAACCCCAAATTTACATTTTTGTTTATTAAATTTAATGTTATTTAATTCAGCTAATTCAAATACTGTTGACAAATTTTTATTATGTTCATCTAAGGTTTTTCCTGCTATTATAAAATCGTCAACAAATATTTTAACATATTTTAAATGACCAAAGATTTCTCTTAATCTTTCACAAAAAACTTCACCACTACAAATTAAGCCATAAGGTAATCTTTTGAATCTATATCGACCAAAAGGTGTATTAAATGTACAAATTTTTGAGCTTTCTCTATCAAGTTTAATATGCAAATATCCCTGAGTTATATCCAAAACACTAAAAATTTTAGCATCTACAAAATCAACAGTTAACTCTTCTAAAGTGGGCATTTTAATATAATGTCTTTTGACAACTTTATTTAAATCTAAAGGGTCTATACAAATTCTTAAACTATCGTCTGGTTTTTTAACAACTACCATACTATTTACCCATGTAGCATATTCTAGAGATTTTTCTATTATACCCTGTTTTTCTAATTTATTTAAAGTGTGTTTTAATTTATCATGAATACTGAATGGTACTTTACGAGGTGCATGCACGACAGGTTGTGAATTTTCTTTTAAACTGATTTTATAAGGTTTTTTTAAACATCCAATTCCATTAAATAAATTATTATATTTATTTAATAAGTTATTTATAAATTCCCTTTGATTTAATTGTATATTATTAATATTATAAATATGTTCCATTCTTTTTATAAATCCTAATTTTTTGCATGTATTTAAACCGATTATTGGGCAATTGTTTAAGTCAATTATATAAAATAGTATTTTTTCGCTTACATTATCTATTTTGCAGTTAAGAAGAATTTGACCTATTATTGGTAGACGATTCCTTGTATAAGAACAAAATTTGGTGTTTGTTTTATCAATTCTTTTTAGATTAAAATTATTTTTTATTAAGAAACTCACAGGTAAGAAATTTCCTTGGGATCCAGTATCTAGTTTAAATTTAAGGTTATATCCCTCAACATCAATGACCTGTAACCATGAATCCTCCCATTTTGACTCAGCACCAGTATCCACATCCACAGCATCCAAGAATAATCCCTCCAAGTTGTCATTTTCACTATCTACAAAATGAATACTGTTATATTTACGATTATTAAATTTATTTTTATTTTCATATTTATTATATTGATTATAATTATTTTTACTATATTTATTACTTTTATTGTCATAATTTTTATTGAAATTGCCATTATACTTACTTTTGAAATTTGAAATTACTTTTATATTTAGGATTATAATAATTTACATTAGGTTTTTGATAATAATTATTATCACTTATCTTATTTTGGCTGTAACGTTGAACTGGTAGATTATACTGCCTTTTGGGACGGTTTCTTATGGAATTTACTTCATACTCTCCGGATCCATTTGCCTTGGCTAGCTGCTTATTTTTCTCCTTGGTATTTTCCATTGTTAAACATATTTTAACGGCTTCATCCAATGTTTTAACGTCTTCATTCATCATTTTTTCTCTAATCTTGTCTGAACGGATTCCACATATTAAAATGTCCTTTACCAAACTGTCTCGAAGGTCTCCAAATTCGCAATTTAAAGATAGGTTTTTTAATTCCACAATGTAATTTTCCATTTTTTGATTTTCCAATTGTTTATGGGTGATAAATTTATGTCTTTCATATGAAACATTCTTCCTTGGATGGAAATGGTCGTCAAATTTCTTCATTAATACTTCATACTTGTCTTTTTCTTCTTCGGAAATGTCAAATGAATTATAGATTCTAAATCCTTCGTCTCCAATTAACGTTAATAATAATGCACATTTTGTTTTCTCTTCTTTTTTACTTATTTCAGTGGCATTTAAATACGTTTCAAACTTCAATTTCCAAAATTTCCATGATTCTGCCAAATTGTTACCAAAATTCATCTGCTCTATACCTCTGAATTCCATTGCTTGATAATTCATTTTATTTCTTCCACCAAATATGTCGATAAATCGTTTTATTTCGATTTTAATTGCTTTTTTGCAATATGGCGGCGGCGTGGCTTCGGTTCTTTTTTTCTATCACTGCGCCATGTTTTATGCTTTATTTTTAGGGTATCAATCATACGACAGTCTAACACAGAGATAAACAGTAACTAACTTTATTATCACAGCTCTCTTGTACTCCATACATGGTGGGGCGGTGCATGCGCACATATAATATCTAATATAACTATAATAATTACAATCATACAACAACAAGCACGACACACCCGACCACTATTAAGATGACAAATGACCATTTTCCTGTTTCCGATGCCTCATCCCTTGTATAAGCCAATCAAAACGCATATAGCCACCTGCAGTGCGATCATAAAAAACTCTTTAATATGCCGCTATTGAGGGTTAATATGCGTTTATTGATGTTTAATAAAAACTTTTATTTTAATAATTATGTTAATTTATCAACAATAAACTGTTTATTGTTGAATAATATTTATTATATTAAAACTTATACAGTATAGAGTTTATTAAAGACAAATATCCTATAGGTTTATTATTTACGATAAATAAAGATATTTCAAGTATATTTTTTTATTAATCAGTATTATAAAAGGATATTTATGATAAATAGACTTTTAATAACCAATAATATATTTTTGCTTAGTAAACTGTTTATTAAGAACTGTTTTCTCAGTGTAGAGATGGGCCACAGACTTAGTCTGTAAGGTGGGCGATGATCATGATTCAAGGATCACATTCCTTGCATCATGGGCCATCATGGCCCGGCCATCTTAGATCGCTTATCTAAGATGGGCACTTTCAAGGATTATAAACGATAAGTGAACAAACATAACACCGGCCGACAAATGAAAACTTTTTGAACGCTGTTTTGATTTGAGTGAAATATATCACTAATTTAAAGTATTTTGAACACAAAAATACCTACATAATTACTCTATCACATCAGGTTTTTTTACAAAAAGAAAAAAACGTTTATTTTGAAATTTTAAGAAAAAATCAATTATTATACATAATATAATATAATATAATATAATAATATAATATATATAATCTCCTTGGCAAGGAGTATGAGGCGCCGTTTGTGGCATAATTAAACTCTCCAATATACAGGGTGTATCACGGTCGATGGTAGGTTAGACGTTTATCGAGAACGGCAAAAGGTCAATAATCGTAAATTAAAATAAATCTGCAGTAAAGTTCTACTTTACTGCCGATTTCGGATAAAATAATTTTTCGTCAATCTTAAGTCTATTTTTAGTTAATCAAGCACTAACATTAGTTGTTTCAACAGCCATTTTGTTAAAATATTCATCAATGTTAGGATATTGCAGTTGGTGACCGGTAACTTACGTGACATTTGCAACATAAAGCCTGCATTTTAGGAAAACATTAATAGATTAGGGTTGTCATAATTTAAGTTCCCATTACCTTAAAATGCTACATGCTCATTACACTAAAAAAAACCTTGAGCGAGAATTAGTTTTCACAAAAATAAGTGGATACAGCATCGAAACAAGTTATATGAGAATTTACCAAAAGATATCGAATTGAAATTTTCATAGCAATTATACACGGAGAAAAAAGTTTATTGCTCCCAAATAAAAAAAATATTTAAATATGGGACAAGGGTACAGTTTATTTATCCTAAATATATTTTTATTCCCGACACATAAAGTTTTACTAAAGTATATTTATCGTTATTATTTTGACTATTTAGAGGTAATAAACAATATATTCACTACAAATAAAAGTATTAGGTAAACAGTTTATTTGTCCCATTTTTTTCTCAGTGTAATATCATTTAAACTATTTTTCTAAATTATTTTGAACAAAATTCCTCTTTCGGTTTTAACGGAAGCGATATCAACTTTGTTATTTTAAATGCATCACCACAATTTTTTTACATTTTTAAATTCTTACCATCATTCCTTATAAAATGGCTATACCATGACCTATACCTAAACTTAATAGTTTTTGAGTTACCGCTTATAACTTTTTTAATATTAGGTTTCCTAATATTCGGTCGGATTTATTGGAATCCTGAAGGATTGTTTTAAAGATTCCAAGTAATTTATTGTAATATTTCTAAAAAGGTAGATACTTGATAAAAAACAATGTGAATGTAGCTAACTTAAAACAGCAAAAAAAAAATATTTTCAATGGAACGCCCTGTATATTTTTACATAATTAAATATGAAATTATAATACCTTTTCATTGATATTACTATTCCCTATACCTAAAGTTAATAATAACAAAGATATTTTACAATTCCTATTATTTAATATTTCAAATTTTTAAATTTTAGTTTTAAATTATTAAACAATACAATTGGAATCTACGAATGAGTTTCAAAAACTGTATGTATTTATATTATAAGAAAATAATATATTAATAAGAACAATTTTTTCCCGGTGTTTGTATGTACATAAATTTGTCGCTATGTAGGACCTGTTATGTGTATATACGGTTTGATTGAACGCCCGGTAGCGTATTGGCATTGTTTACTACGATACAGAGCCATAGTGTTCTGAATCGCAGTAAGGATTGACAAAATTAAACACCAATAAGTACAATACAATCCTTACTACGATTCAGCACATCTGCCAGTTTGTGGTGTTCTGAATCATAGTAGAGAATGTTGAAGTGCTTGCGCGAATGCAGCAGGCCATACTTTACTGCGATTCAGAAAATATTGGCTATGCGATCGCATGTGCCGCACGTATAAAGTAATAAGTCAGAGTTATGTTATGTTAGAAATTAATTCAGAATAGTGATTGTTTTCCTTTGTTTTCGTTGTTATTAAAAATGAATTACAAGGAAATCCTTTCAGAAATATGCAGTCATACTGATGCATTGTGGAAAATTTTGAATTAACTGAAAATCTTAGCTTTACGGCAAAGATACGATTTAAGAAAACTGAGGAGATAGTTACCAACGGAAAATGGTGTAACCAGTGAATTAAAGAGTTTAGTCTTAAGACGTTTACTTCTGCCACTCGTTATGAACACAATTTACAGTTGTCAGCACAACAGTTTCGATAAAGTCAAGCAAAGAAAAAGAATAGTACCTATGTATTCTATTTGGTGTCTATTTAAAGAAAACAACACAATACAAAATATAGGTAATATAATATAATACAATACAATATAATATTTTTTTTATTATTTATGTATATTTTATGTTTTTGCAAAATTAATAGTTTTATGTAAAAGTAGTAATATATACTATAGTAACTATTAGTTTTTTATTTATTACTTTATTTTTATTTTTTCTACTTAAAATTTTTCAATAAAATTTATTATAGGGTCGTTTTGAGGGGTGGTGAATCCAGTGCCGTGCTTAGATTTTGTTTAAAAAAATCGCTAACTAAATGAAAAAAGCAAAATTTTGGGGTAAAACGATCTTTTTGTTAATAAGTTTGAAATGATTTTTTTCCTTTGAGTTAATGTATTTTTATTATTAAAATTGCAGAGTGTACACTCTGAGAAATATCATGCCATGAAAAGCATATAAAATTATATTAATTTAAATAATCGGGTAAATTTGATTCAAATAGAATAATTTGTAGTTTTATATTCATTTACCAACAGTTTTACAATACTTTTAAACACTTTTAAAGTGTACCCTCTTTAAAATATATATACAAAAAGATGTTTATTTCATTGCCTTTCTCAACGTTGTTTCGAAAAGATATGTATTATAAAATTGTTATTATACACCTATTAATTTAATGGGACACACCAATGACGCCAAAACATATTTGAATCCCTTTGAATTATTATCGTTTTGAATGATTCTACAACATTTTTTCAGAGTACCTTGTTTGATTTTATTAATATCTATATATATTGTAACGTTTTTAACTGTTCGTAGTGTGAATTAAAACACGCACTGGTTTATTAACGAACTAAACTATTTATTTAATAACTTAACTACACTTAAAACACTATAAATCTAACTAAACACTTAACTACTAATTATTTATATCACTGCTAGTTTATTTATTTGCACTTATATTTATTTATTTCTTCGCGCGTACCAAAACTTAACTAACTGCCGTGTGCTGCTCCGATTCTTATATATTCAGCGCCAAGGTCTTCTGGAACATTCCAGCGAGCTCCACACTCTCGATTGTTCGAGCGCTGAGTCACCGGCGATGACTCATCGGCGATGACTAACCGGCGATGAGTCATCACTCCGATATCCAGAGCGGTACTCGCTACATTGCCCCCGTCTTAAAACATTTTCGTCCCGAAAATGGTCCTCAGCTCCATGGCGATATTTGCATAGAGATCCAAACTTGCATTGTGACGTCCTATAGAAGTAGCAGTCTACGGTCTTCCTTCCGGTTGTTCTTTTAGGGTTGTGGCAACGGACAAGAATGTGTATGCCACTAAATCTGAAGATAACTTCCACCATACTTCTAATTATTCTCCAGTCCAAACCGTCAAGTCCACAAGCAATCTTTGGTATCGCCAGGTTCATGATGTCCTTGGACAAAAGGATATCCCTCAATTTATTTAAGGCATTCCATACGTCACGGTAATTTGGCTTCTGATTGGAGAGTTGCTTCGTTACCAGATAGAAGATACTTCGGTTACCTATCTGCTCATTATCCACCATTTCAAGCACCTCTCCAACTTTGGGACTCTGCCTTCGTAGCTCGTCGACCCGTCCAAACTTGTTTTTAAAGACAACCGCTATTCCCCTGGACATCCTAAGGTCTTCCGCAACACAGTGAGCCAGGGAGTAATCGGCCGAAACCGTGAACAGATCTTTTTGCTCTTCTCGAGTGACCATACCGAGCTTTTTTACCGCTCGAATATAAATACATGAAGTCTTCAAAAGGCAAGTCGTCTTCCGGCGGATTAACTCTCCTTACTCTAGCATCGTCTATTTGAGCATTGTTTCCAGCGTAAGGGGCCAATCGATTGAAATGGATCACTTTCGGCTTTCCTCTTGGTTGTTTCCTGATCCTGTAGATGATGTCATTTATGCGATCCATGACTTCGTATGGTCCTTCCCAAGAAGTCTGCAGCTTCGGTGAATAACCACGACGGCGCTGAGGGTTGTATAACCAAACTAGGTCTCCAGGTTGAAATCCTCCATTTTCCGCCTTGATGTCGTATGCCTCTTTCATTCTATCACTGGCGCTCTGGATGTTTAAACGAACTCGGCTGTGAATGTCGCTCATTTTCCTACGTAAATTGTTGACGTAATCTTCTCCAGCAATATCATCCCCTGGTAGGCAACCAAACCTCAGGTCACAAGGTAGACGAAGTTCACGCCCCATAACAATGCTAGCGGGTGTCTGGCCGGTTGTATCGTGGATAGAAGAACGGTACGCCAACAGGAACAGATGAAGGAAGCGGTCCCAGTCTCTTTGGTGATCAGAGACTACCTTGGACAGGTACCGGTTTATCGTTCGATTCATTCGTTCTACCATTCCATCAGACTGCGGATGTAATGCAGTCGTCCTCGTCTTCCGAATGTTAAGAATTTTACAGACATTCTGGAACAGTATAGATTCAAAGTTCCTGCCTTGGTCTGAATGCATCTCCATTGGCACACCAAAACGACAAATCCACTCCTTAATAAGGGCATCGGCCACTGTTGCAGCTTCCTGGTTTGGCAAGGCGTACGCTTCCGCCCACTTGCTGAAGTAGTCCATTACAACGATGATGTATTTATTTCCAGATTCCGTTTCCGGAAATGGACCCGCCACATCGATTGCAATTCTCTCAAATGGGCTGCCCACATTGTACTGTCGCATTGGGGCTTTTGGGCGCTTCTGGGGTCCATTGCTTGCCGCGCAAACGGCGCACTTCTTGCACCATTCCTTCACATCTCGTTGGCTGTTGACCCAATAAAACCGTTCCCTAAGTCTTCCGATCGTCCTCGTCACCCCAAGATGTCCTCCAGTAGTTCCATCATGGATTTCCTGCAGCACTTCTGGTATCCTGTTTCTGGGGATAATTACCTGCTTCCGGTCTTCCACCCCTTCTGGAGTCTCCAGCACGCGCTTTAGAAGCCCTTCACTTAAGATGATGGAATTCCATTGGGCCCAGTACGATTTCAGATTAGGCGAATATTGGGCGACTTCTTGCCACGTTGGTTTACAGTCGTTCTTCTTCCAATCGATGATGAGCTTCAAATCCGGGTCCCTTTCCTGGTCTTGTTGAATCTCAGTGGATTGCCAATGATCATCCACGATTGTAGTCCTACGAATACATACATCTTTTTCTTCAGTCCTATTTATTTTTCTAAATAAAGTCGGCGCCACCTGGCTTCCTCTGCAACGACTTTGTATATGTCCCAGCTTTCCACATCTCCAACACCGGATTTCCTTCTTTTCTGGTAGATTCTCTTTAAGAAGTCGCCTGATTTCTTCGATTATTCTTGGTTCCTCCTCTTTCTCTTCCTCGACTCTCCTTATTCTAGGCTGGCTCCTGCAGCTCTGCTTTGCCGCCTCGAATTCCAAAGCTCGGGCCAATGCATCAACCAGTTGGCTCGGACGAGCCAACGTCAGAGCCTGTCTTGTTTCGTTGTCTCGAAGTCCATCCAAAAAGGCTTGAACCGCTAATCGTTCCATAACGGTCGTTGGAGTAGCTGGATATGCTAGCCGAACCAAGCGTGCAATATCAGCCTCGAATTCTTGTAGAGTCTCGTTCGATTTCTGGCAGCGATTCTTCAGTTGGGAATGGTAGACATGTTCCAGATGTGTCTGGCCATATCGCAGTTCCAGGTGTTTCACTAAGGCTTCGTAATCCTCTTGTTCGTTTGGAGACAGTGTCTGCAAGATGTCCGTTGCATCTCCGCGTAAAGCAAGAGTTAATGCTGTAGCCTTCTCCTCTGGTACCCAGCCATTTGCTTTTGCTGCTGCCTCAAACTGACGGATGTAGTTGGTCCAAGAAGTTTTTCCATCGAACTGAGGTGGTTTCATTCGAACTCGGCTCCCCTCCGGCACTGCTCCTTGTTCCGCCAGCATCATAGGTAAATTAACAGCTGTTAATTTACTATTTATTTCTTTTATTTTGAGTTCCAATTTATCATCCAATTCCATCCTTACGTCATTCAATTCCATCCTTACGTCCTCTTTTAATTCCTTGACATTATCTAGAATCTTCTGTTCCAAATATTCCTTTAAATTTTTAGAATTTTCCAGAATTTTCTGCTGTAGTTCGCTAGAATTTTCCAGCATTTTCTGTTGCAAATCGTCCTTTAAATCGTTGACATTTTCTAACATTTTCTGTTGCAACTCGTTGGAATTTTCCAGAATCTTTTGTTGTAAATCGACTTTCAAATCTTTAGAATTTTCTAGCATGTTCTGTTGCAGATCGTCTTTTAGTTCTTTAGAATTTTCTAGCATTTTTTGTTGAAACTCGTTAGAATTGTCCAAAATTTTCTGTTGTAAATCGATTTTCAAATCGCTAGAATTTTCCACCATTTTCTGTTGCAAATCATCCTTTAAATTTTGCAACAATAAATGCATATCACACGAACCTTCAAATAAATACGTATCTGGATTTTCACCTTCCTGTTCCAACGCTTCTCGAAGCCGCTGCTGCAACACATTCTTTTTTCCAGTTGTATCACATTCTCTTTCTTCTAGCTCCCGCTTAAGGTCCGCCACTTTTAAGTCCATTAACGAAACCATTTTCGCGAAATTTCACACTAATCCCACTTCTGACACCAATTGTAACGTTTTTAACTGTTCGTAGTGTGAATTAAAACACGCACTGGTTTATTAACGAACTAAACTATTTATTTAATAACTTAACTACACTTAAAACACTATAAATCTAACTAAACACTTAACTACTAATTATTTATATCACTGCTAGTTTATTTATTTGCACTTATATTTATTTATTTCTTCGCGCGTACCAAAACTTAACTAACTGCCGTGTGCTGCTCCGATTCTTATATATTCAGCGCCAAGGTCTTCTGGAACATTCCAGCGAGCTCCACACTCTCGATTGTTCGAGCGCTGAGTCACCGGCGATGACTCATCGGCGATGACTAACCGGCGATGAGTCATCACTCCGATATCCAGAGCGGTACTCGCTACAATATATTTAAAAATACATTCCAGAGTACCTTGTTTGTTTTTATTAATATATATTTATAAATACATTCCAATTAAAAATATTAATTCGTTTTTTATTGATAATGCGTGCAGCTAGCGTATTACAGCTAAAAATACTATTTTCTGAATCGTGTTAAAGTATGGCCTGCGGCAGTAGCGCATACCCTCCAACATTCTCTGCTATGATTCAGAACATCACAAACTTGCAGATGTGCTGAATCGTAGTAAGGATTGTATTGTACTTAGTGGTGTTTAATTTGGTCAATTACTGCGATTGAGTACACTATGGCTCTGTATCGTAGTAAACAATGCCAATACGCCGCCCGGTACCTTCCTTAAAATGTGTATGGCCGCGATAGATTCGGTTGGGAAGTTTTGTTTTTGGTTAGTAGGTACTATCTTTCTAATGTTTTTATTGTTACCGATGTTTGTTGGTTTTTTGTAGACATTAGGCAGTGTGCCTTGTCTGCAGATGAGTTGAGGATATTTATCAAATTTTTGCAGATGGCCTATTCCTCCCTTGTTTGACCTCTTTTGTTTGGCCGGTGAAAATCGTCCGGTTGACAGGTGGTGCGACCGCTCAGAAGCTTAACTCTTTCTTGTCACTTAACTCTTTATTGACCGTTTTACTATATTAGTTTGCACTTGTCGCTTAACTTCCTTATCTATTATAGAGCCCTGCACAGGCCGAATTTTTCAGGCCCGGTCCGGCCCGGGCCCGAAAATCAGTCACTATAGCCCGGCCCGGTCAGTAAATTATTAGGCCCGGCCCGGCCCGGACCGATTCTATTTAATATAGACCGGCCAATAAATAACAATTTTTAGCCGTAATAAAGCTAAAAAAACGCTTTGTGATTTTTTTTATTTATGTAAATGTTAAGAAAAAATTTAAATGTAGATTACACTTTAGTTCATTAATAAATAAACTTAAGTTAATATTAAAAAATTAACAATTTTAATTTTTCGTTTAAAAAAACGTTTCAAACTTTACATACAATGCATTATATATATACATGTATACATATATGTTATAGATATAAAAGAAGAAAAACTTTACAAATTGCGATCTACCTTCTTCTCTATTATAATAATATTATAGTGTATAGAATAATTATATATTATAATAATATAATATAATATAAATCATATATAATTATTATATTTTATTATTAATAATAATAATAATCATATCCTTATTTAGGGGAAATTTCTAAATCTACAGACAAATACAGCGACCTTTGCGTAGAATAGATGGCCTAGAAACTTAGGCCGGCCCGATTTTAAAATAGCTATTCGGCCCGGCCCGGACCGGCCCGTGCAGGGCTCTAATCTATTAGCACTTTACTCATTCTTGACCCTAGAGTAGTCTGTACTCACTATAGTTGTTACACTATAGTTTGTTTGCACTTTATGAGAAGTTATTTGTTGGATATGGTTTTTACGTTTTAAGAGCTCGCGCTGCTACGATGGGTCTTGCTGTCAAGTACTGAGACGTGACTAAGGTTAGAAATTCAATAATTAAATAAATAGTATATTACACTACAAGGGCAGAAAGTGTGAGATTCCTGCACTGCGCGCAGTTCAGGGCTCTCACACTTTCTGCCCGTGTAGTGTATACTATTTTTCTTACTACCTCGGCCGAAAATACAACCCGGCCGAAAATACGGGAAAAAATTAAATGTGTATATCAAAACATATTGATGCCTGGCCAAATTTTGAGGTTATATTAGTGTCGTAATCAGAGTTGCCTATGTTGAGCACACGACTAAAATATTTTTACACCCGCTGTTATAGAGTGTTAACTTTCTGCCGTGAAATCGGGGACGAAACAACGTATTTTCAGTCGAGGTAGTAAGAAAAATAATTTTTTAAATTAACAAAAATTGTTAATAAAATAGTTAATGGTAGAAAATCACTATTCAATTGAAGTTTCGAAGAACTTGTTTATTCTTCATTGATAATATGACAAACTTATTGCTAGAACATGCAGAAACTTTTTGTATGTTAATTTGGTTATCCATTAAGAATATTTTCATTAACTTCTTTTGTGTAGTTATTTTCATTTATTTTAATAATAATAAAAATCGCGAAAGTTTTGTTATTCATACCAAATTAATACACATGAGCAACATTTTATTAGTTTTTCTTCATATTATTAGGGTAATTGTAAAATATCTTTCTTATTATTAACTTTAGGTATATGGAATAGTTATATCAATGAAAAGGTATTATAATTTCATATTTAATTATTTAAAAATATACAGGGCGTTCCATTGAGAATAAAAAAGTTATTGCTGTTTTAAGTTAGCTACATTCACATTTTTTTTTCAAGTATCTTTTTAGAAATATTACAATAATTTACATGGAATCTTTAAAACAGTGATTTAGGATTTCAATAAATCCAACCGAATATCAGTAAACCCAATATTAAAAAAGTAATAAGCTTTTTTTGTTTGGGGTGAAACTGACCAAATTTTACAAAAAAAATTAATAACTCAAAAACTATTAAGTTTAGGTATAGGACATGATATAGCCATTTTATAAGGAATGATAGTAAGAATTTAAAATTGTGAAAAAAATTGTGGTGATCCATTTAAAATAACAAAGTTGATATCGCTTCCGTTAAAACCGGAATAGGAATTTTGTTTAAAATAATTTAGAAAAATAGTGTAAATGATATTATAATTACTATTAAAATTTCAATTCGATATCTTTTGCCGTTCTCCATAAACGTCCAACCTACCATCGACCGTGATACACCCTGTATATAATTTTGCATATATATTTATTTTTTACCAAAAATATATTTATTTTTTACTATATACATATGTATTTGTATTTCATATTTTAATATATGTTTTCTAAATATATATTTATTTTTTTAAATATGTATTTATGAGGCGCCGTTCGTGCCATAATTAATCTCTACTATATATATTTAATTTTGCATATTTATATGAAACGCCGTTTGTCCGTAAATTATTTTTGCTACTTATACTTATAAGAATATTTTTTATATACACATAAACTTTAAATTTCCTATATATATATATATATATATATATATATATATATATAAACTTTTTAGTTCAGATAATGCCGCTTGAGAATGAGGGCGCTTTGTGGTATTCAACTAAAAAGCACTGTTGCCAGAGTGTGCCAATGCAAAGTTTTGGTCAGTGTTTCCAACATAACGGATCTTCGGCAAAAATAATTTACGGACAAACGGCGCCTCACAAAAATATATGAAATAAAATTATATATATTGTAAAAAATACATAAATATGCAAAATTAAATATATACAGGGTGAGTTTTAAGTTGACGCGTTCCTTTTAACAGCGTGTAGAAATCAGATAAACAAATAAATATTTTAAGTAACTTTTTTATCAAAACTCCAAGGCCTTCCAAGTTTAATTAAATTTTGAGCCGGTCCTGGCTATTGTTAACAAAAAACATAAAGGAGTCTACTCTAATGCTAAAAATAGTAGATTATGTCATAAGGAGTAAAAGTGGCTCTTTTTGTGGTGAGTACAGAGATTGACGGCCGAAGCGTAGCTGAGGCAGGCAACTGTACGAAGCACAAAAAGAGCTTCTACTCCAAATAACATATACAATTTTTTTTCAAGGGCGTAATATAAATAGGATAAGCAATAGAATTATTTTATTTACTTATAACTCATGTGGTATAAAATTTTGGCTAAAAGCATTACAAATTATTGATAAAAAGTAAAAAAAACTTATAACCCTTACTTACAATGCCAATAAATATCCTAAACCATAGATAACAAAGCCTAAACCAAAAATAAACACTGCTCTGTCAAAATGCTGCGCTTGAATTAATTTTGACGTACTGACATTTGATTGGAGTTCCGACATTAGCGACTCGTCTATCATCATTATATTATACTAATAAACTAGTTGTTCTTTATTTCGTTCAATTAAAATTTAATAAATAATCACTAAATATTCCGTGCGATTATAATTAATATAATTAATACATCGTGATTGCTTTGTATGAAATGCTAAATTAATTTTATTATTTGACGTCTATTGAGTCACCTATGGTCCATATAGGCTATGGATTTACTTCTATCCCTAGGCTTTTTTGAGTTTTTTGTCTGCCGCTAATGAAAAAGACGTACTTCAACTATCTCTATACATGCATATAACGTTGTATATCATGGCCGCTTGAAAAAAAATGTTTTTATTGGTCCATTTGATTTGGCGGGAAAAGCGTTTTGACGTTTCGATAGATCCTGCGAATTCGCAAGATTTGAAATCTGGGGGGCGAGAATCTTGAGACTGATTCAATATTTTGCGAAAATCGCACGAATTTGTCGTGATGCGCATGCGCATTAATTAATTCTGTCTTCGTTTCAAGAATAAATAAGCGTAATTGCACGCCTTCGTCGCCAATGGTATAATTATTCATCCATAATAAAAACACAAAATCTCAATTTACATAAAACCACAATCCACACAACAAGGTCTGTTCGATCTTCATTCGCGCATGTTAAAAATCAAGAAATTAGGCAACCTAGTATACATTCATACTTTCTTCCTCTTCTTCTTAATTCTGAACACAATTCTGTGTTCAGAGGAATGACCTTTACCTTAATTTAAAAGCTATTTGGCCAGCACATTATATTATTAAAATTTTCTTTATTATGAACAAGGGTCTTATTTAAAAGAATCTGAGCCTGATACTAAATAAGACTGGTAATGTAACGCGCCGTATTAAGCGGATTAAGTGGATCTAAACTTGGGTCACTGTTCGACAAAGAGGTCGAGAGAGAGACAACGCGAGAAAGGGCTATGCGATTCGCATAATGCGAATCGTTCGGTTCTCTGCGAAGTTAAGGAGACGCTGGAAATTTTCATTAATTTATTAAGTGTTCGAGACTATTTTATTAATACAATGGTTAAGACTTGTTTTGTGCCTACATGTAATGGTGGGTAAAAAAGTTGTTTAGAGAAAGTGTCTCTATTTAAAGTGCCAGAGAATAGATTAATTTTTTGGTAAAAGAAAATACCGCGGACAGACTTCTTTCGAAGATTTTATTTGTAAAAAACATTTTAATAAAAACTTACAATTAGAGAAGTTAAAACTGAACTGATTACTGTAAGTATAAGGTAAAATAGGTAAAATTATTTAATTGACATTGTAAATAAAAATTATGATACTACATAATAATTATGTATTATCATGATAAAAATTAACATAAACTGCGTTGTCACAATATTTTTAAATTAAAATTTTTTATATTTTGGAAAATTAAAATGATAAAATTATAAATTAAAAAAATTCAGTAGGTATCCCTTGAAAATCCCTAGATTGTCTGATGATGTAATGCCCACTATATTCCCAGGATGTCCCACCTATCTATAAAGCAGTCAAAAAGCAAAGGAAAATTATTAAACAACCCTTAGTTGTAAAGAAGCGTAAAAAATAGATAAAAATCTAAGCGAGAATCATCAATGTAAGTAATCAGGGTGTCCGTTATTCCTCAAGTCGGCTTATTCACTTGCAACCCATGGGTATCATCTAAATTCGAGGGGGAAACCACCTTCCGAAATACGTGTACATTTAATCCGAAATCACTTGCAATCGTCGCTGCAATCCCGCAGTCACTTCGCAATCGCCGAAATCCCTACCTGCAATCCCGCAATAGCCGAAATCTCTATCTGCAATCCCGCAATCGCGGAAATCCTATACTTGCAATCCCGCAATCGGGTTGGAGAAAATCCAACAATAAGGCACAGCTGTGTTGCCAAATTTATTTAAAATAAGTGTAACTCGGGAAGATAGTTCAAGTTTTTATATATAATAAAAGTTTATAATATATCCATGTGTTTTGCCCGGTTTTGTATACATATAAATTAAATTTAAATAACAAATTTTACTAATATTTATAATATTTATTGCAAATTATACAAAACAATATTTGAATCATCTTCTCAATTTTTAAACAGTTGACGGCAACCTTGTTTTATCAGTATTGTAGGTAGGGATGAGCATGATTCTCTAAATCCGATCCGATACTGATTTATGATTTAGGATTTAAATCCAATTATACAAAATGATTTATGATTTAGGATTTAGTTACATTTTGGTACAAGATTTACGATTTAGAAACTAAATCATTTATTTATTTAGGATTTAAATCCAAAAATTAAGTTTAGTTTGACTTACGTAATGTACGTTTTTGAAAATTGTATATGCACCAATCAAAATATATCATAATTTTAATGAATTTTAAATTTTCTAGCGCGAAAGCAATTTCCTCAGTTCTGTGTTCTGTGGCGCAGTTAAAAATGAGCAGGCAAGTACCATTTTTAAAGATTTTGGTTGTGAGCAATATTGTTATCAGCAAGACGCTTAGTGAATCGCACTAATTATTATATCTCCATGGCACCACGCATGTACTACACACCTCAAAGTCCCACCACGTGACCACGTACGGAACGCAGTCTTTTGAAAATTTGGCATTTAAGGCTTTTCAGGTTATGTATCTGTCAAAGTATAGACAACGAAAGAAATAATATTATGTTTAGGCGATAAAAATGTATAAATCTTTATAACATTACAATAACAATGGGTGGTTTAAGAATTTAAGAATATAAATACTGCATTTTATGAAATTCTAAAGTGTATGGTGCAAAATAAGTAATAATTTTGTGCATTTGGTCCACACCCAACCCAAATATCTGGTTTTCTCCATAAAATAATTTTAACTAAACAGGATTTATTAAAAAATATCTAGCTTCTCTATTATGGAATAAGAATATCTGTATTAAAGGTAGGTTAATATATTATAACAAAAATATCATCTTATTTTGTAATTTTAAGGTTAGAAAATTTCATTTTAACTAAAATAAATAAGTATTTTGGATTATTTAAAAGACTGTATAATATGGTATTTAAAAATGTGGTTTTTCTTATCCAGCTTAAAGTGTACCTACATAAAGTTTTGTCAATACAAATACTTAAAAAGCTTCGACTAAATTTGATCTACATTTAAATACCATCATAACTTTAAAAATTTTAATAAATCACATGTCATGGGAGTATTAAATATTTTCACATTGCAAGTTTCTCTAAAAATTGTTTGTTTTCTTATAATCTAACTTAAAGTAGGTATGCACAAGTTTTGTCCTAGAAGTATAAAAGCTTCATTTTAATTTGAACCATATTCAACAATTATTTAGTACCTATACTTACTTACTTAATACTTTGACAGATACATAACCTGAAAAGCCTTAAATGCCAAATTTTCAAAAGACTGCGTTCCGTACTTGGTCACGTGTTGGGACTTTGAGGTGTGGAGCATAGTACGTACTGGCCACCATCTTTGATTTATTTGCGGCTGTTAATATAAATTTCTTAGGGCCAGTTTTTCAATATCATTTAATCCGAGGTTTAACTTCAAACCCCGAGTTAAATTTGGAGTTAACTAAATTTGCGTTTTTCAATTCATTTTGATCCCCGAGTTTATATTAAACCCAGAGTTACTTTAATTCCCAGAAAGGGTATTAGTTAAGGGCCAGTTTTTCAATAGGCTAGTTAAATCCAGAGTTGAATAACTCTGGCTTATCTCTGACTTAAGTCAACTCCGAGTTTAGGTCGCGTTTGGGTTTTTCAATTACAATCATAGTGAGGATTTATCAACTCTAGGTTTGTATAAAATTTGTAAAGTTGGTAATGCGTTGTCATGGTAACGGCTGCACGCCAACGTCATTTTTGACTCTGTTTTGCGTTTTTTTAAGAATGTCACGAAGGTAGTGTGATCATTATTATAAAATTATTAAATTTATTGATAACAATTTTAATATTACGGTAAGTTTATTTTTTGCTTTAGTGGAAAATGTGCTGCAATTTATTAGGTATATTTATTTGAAGGCAGTGATGTCGTGTAATAAAACTGCTATATGTAATACTGAACCGCTCAAAAAAAGGCTCGATCTACAACTTTTTCTTTGGCTAAAAAGAAAGTAAAATGCACAAAAAATTAGGAAATCGCAAGAAAGCCATGGGTACTACCCAGCCGTTGACGGGGCTAAACGAACAGCTAATTCAAGACAAAAGAACCCGTGGCGTAAAACCGCAGGGTAAGCAATAATTGGTTTTCCGCGGATAAAGCGTCATTTCTACAACGAACCAAAATTAAAATATGACATTTAGAAGGATTCAATAAGCTGAGAGCCGTCTCGCAATACTTTTTGCTAAATAAACTTTTCACCTGTATTGTATTACATCAACAATTTCCTCTAAAATATTTTCTACCGTTCTTGGAGACAACCGAAATCTGGTTAGAAAATTAATATTGTCCCATATTTTAAAATGATTTCTCTTGGACAAATAACTTTTGGTCTTCTAAAGTTCTCTTCATCATTACTATAGGCATTTACATCATAGTCCCACATTGTCATTTAACACAACACACACAACAGAACGATATATAACCTCTTTTTATTTTAATTCTTACTTAACTCATACCCTTTCTGGGAATTAAAGTAACTCTGAGTTTAATATAAACTCGGGGATCAAAATTAATTGAAAAACGCGAATTTAGTTAACTCCAAATTTAACTCGGGGTTTAAAATTAAACCTCGGATTAAATCACATTGAAAAACTGGCCCTAAGTAAGAATTAGGGCCAGTTCTTCAATGTGATTTAATCCGAGGTTTAACTTCAAACCCCGAGTTAAATTTGGAGTTAACTAAATTCGCGTTTTTCAATTCATTTTGATCCCCGAGTTTATAAACCCAGAGTTACTTTAATTCCCAGAAAGGGTATGAGTTTAGTAAGAATTAAAATAAAAAGAGGTTATATATCGTTCTGTTGTGAGTGTTGTGTAAAGTGATAATGTTGGACTATGATGTAAATGCCTATAGTAATGATGAAGAGAACTTTAGAAGAACAAAAGTTATTTGTCCAAAAATAAATCATTTTGAAATGTGGGACAATATTGATTTTCTAATCAGATTTTGGTGGTCTCCAACAGGTGAAAAGTTTATTTAGCAAAAAGTATTCCAAGACGGCTCTTAGCTTATTGAGTCCTAAATGTCATATTTTAATTTTCTCGTTGTAGAAATAACGCTTTATCCGCGAAAACCAATTGTTGCTTACCCTGCGGTTTTACGCCACGGGTTCTTAAAATTTTATAAACAAGCCGCAACACTTATTTTCAAACAATTTTCTTTCTGCAGTTTAACAAAACCAATTTTGTCTTGAATTAGCTGTTCGTTTAGCCGGACAGGTTTGCGCCCCGTCAACGACTGGGTAGTACCCATGACTTTCTTGCGATTTTTTAATTTTTTATGCATTTTACTTTTTTTTTAGCCGAAAAAAAAGTTGTAGATCGAGCCTTTTTTTGAGCGGTTCAGAATCACATATAGCAGTTTTATTACACGACATCACTGCATTTAAATAAATTACAGAACATTTTCCACTAAAGCAAAAAATAAACTGACCGTAATCTTAAAATTGTAATCAATAAATTTAATAATTTTATAATAATGATCAAACTACCTTCGTGGCATTCTTTTCTAAAGGTTTAAACCGCAAAACAGAGTCAAAAATGAGGTTGGCGTGCAGCCGTTACCATGACAACGCATTACCAACCTTACATATTTTATTCAAACCTAGAGTTGATAAATCCTCACTATGATTGTAATTGAAAAACCCGAACGCGACCCTAACTCGGAGTTGACTTAAGTCAGAGATAAGCCAGAGTTATTCAACTCTGGATTTAACTAGCCTATTGAAAAACTGGACCTTAAAATAAAAAGAGGTTATATATCATTCTGCTGTCAGTGTTTTGTAAAGTGATAATGTGGGACTATGATGTAAATGCCTATAGTAGTGACGAAGAGGACTTTAGAAGACCAAAAGTTATTCGTCCAAGAATAAATCATTTTGAAATGTGGGACAATATTGATTTTCTAACCAGATTTCGGTTGTCTCCAAGAACGGTAGAAAATATTTTAGAAGAAATTGTTGATGTAATACAATACCCTACAAACAGGTGAGAAGTTTATTTAGCAAAAAGTATTGCAAGACGGCTCTCAGCTTATTGAGTTCTTCTAAATGTCATATTTTAATTTTGTTTGTTGTAGAAATGACGCTCTATCCGCAGAAAACCAATTGTTGCTTACCCTGCGGTTTTACGCCACGGGTTCTTTCATTCGTGTTGCTGGGGACTTTTCCGGCGTATCACAATCAACCGCTAGTAAAACCATCGCACGAGTTAGCAGTGCTTTAGCTGCGTTGCGTCCCACGTACATCAAAATGCCGCACACAGAAGACGAAATTAGCGAAATGAAGCAAAAGTTTTTCAACCTTGCTTCATTTCCGCGGTGCATAGGAGCTATTGACTGTAGTCATGTAAAGATTCAATCTCCAGGCGGACTAAATGGAGAAATTTTTAGAAATAGGAAACAAATTTTTTCTATAAACGTGCAGACAATCGCGGATCCCGAAAATATCATATATTGTTGCAAGATGGCCAGGATCTACGCATGATGCTCATATTTTCCGAAGCTGCTCTGTTAAACGTTCGTTTGAACAAGGGCGTTTTGGAGATTCTGTACTTGTTGCTGACAGTGGGTATGGCGTTAAATCATACATGTTAACCCCATTACGACAGACAAGAAATGAGCCAGAAAACCTGTATAACGAATCTCAAATTCGAACGCGGAATGTTGTAGAAAGATCATATGGAGTTTGGAAACGGCGGTTTCCAGGTTTAGCATTAGGTTTGCGTCTCAAAATGAACACAATCTTGGCTGTTATTGTTATTACTGTGGTGCTACATAATATAGCATGTAACGAAAACGACCGCATTCCAGTGGTAAATGAGATGGAAGCCGCCGCAATAGAGATGGTTAATAACAATTCCCCAAACGACGATGTGGCAGTAGCTGTAAACCGAGGGGGGGCAGAAAATATCACGCGACATAATTTAATATACAATTATATCGCTCGTTTGTAAGTGAAGTAAAACACAATAATTCGAATAAGAGATAACAAAACTTTATTTTCTGTAAATAAACAGCCAACCTAAACTAAATCTTTGTCTAATTGCCCAGGTACTTTGGTAATAAAAGTAGGAACAAATAAACTTACGACTAGAAAAAATAAATTTGCAACTAAAAGAACAAATAAACTGAAAACAAGAAAATAAACTTGAAACTAGGAACAAATAAACTTTGATATCCGATAATCCGCCAACTGAAACCGAAACCGAGTTCTGTCGAAAACCTAAACACGTTTCGGTCGTCGTCGAAGACGTACAGTCTGCTTTTGTTGCATCTGTAATTGATTTTTTTTAATTTTATAATCAAGCCGCAACACTTTCATTTTCAATGCATGCTCCTGCAAACAATTTTCTTTTTGCAGTTTAACAAAACCAATTTTGTCTTGAATTAGCTGTTCGTTCAGCCGTACAGGTTTGCGCCCCGTCAACGGCTGGGTAGTACCCATGGCTTTCTTGCTATTTCCCAATTTTTTATGCATTTTACTTTTTAGCATAGCTGGCGAATATGATGACCTCTTCAACTGCATGTTGTTGTCGTCATTAGGCTCGGTTTCCTGCATAGCAGCATTCGGCTGGGATAGTTGTAAAACATTTTGAGAGGACGAAGGTTGGTTCTTCTCAGTACCAATAGAGCCTTCGACTTCCTCTGCGGCTAAAATATATTCTTCCACGTCAGCTTCTCTATATGCTTCTTCTCGATGTTCTACTTCTTCGATTATCACTGCGTCACTGTCAAAATTATTATTTAATCCTTCAACAGCTGCTCCTCCTAATAGCTCCGTCACCTTAACTTCCACCGGGGTAAGTATTTTTATATCTGCGAATCCTCCGCCCGTTTTTGTTATCTCCATTTTATTGTCAGCACACTTCTTTTTGGTGTCTTTCTTTAAATTTTTGTACTTGGCTTTCAAGGTCTCCACCGACCTAAACGTTTCCCCGCTTGTGCAATTAAATTCCTTTCCAATTTTTTCCCATACAGATTTTTTGTCAGTCCATTTAATTTTCCCACTTTGCTTGCATTCGATAACGTAGGCATATTTACCTATAATGTTTATCAGTTCCATCTCTTCAGACGAAGAAAAAGTTGTAGATCTAGCCTTTTTTTTTTGGCGGTTCAGTATCACATATAGAAGTTTTATTACACGACATCACTACCTTCAAATAAATATAATAAATTGCAGCACATTTTCCACTAAATCAAAAAATAAACTCACCGTAATCTTAAAATTAAATAATAATAATCACACAGACTCGTGACAGAGTCAAAAATGACGTTGACATGCAGCCGTTGTCATGACAACGCATTACCAACCTTACAAATTTTATACAAACCTGGAGTTGATAAATCCTCACTATAATTGTAATTATACAACCCAAACGCGACCTAAACTCGGAGTTGACTTAAGTCAGAGATAAGCCAGAGTTATTCAACTCTGGATTTAACTAGCCTATTGAAAAACTGGCCCTTAGTAGTTCTGTATAACACATTAAAAATACTTCTTTTAAAGTAATTGCAAATGTTTTTAAATATAAGATTTGACAAAAATATGTTATTGATGAATGAAGTGACAAAATTTTGACACTTTATTTTTGGTTTGGGTTTTCAATTATTGACAAGCTATGTGTTTAATATTTTTTTATAAATTATTGACATTAATAAAATCAATGAATAGAATTATTAATGTGGTTTATTAACTAGTTAAACAATCTTATTTGCATAGACACTAATACAGTTAAGAGCCAATGGTTGGTTTTGTGGAAGAAAAAGGATAGGACAAATTTTGGAAATTAGTAGGTACCGTGTACCTGGTACCCGATAAATTTAAAATGAAATATTGGACGCGATCCAAGAAAAGGGACCTAGCGTCCAAAATATGATTTTTGAGATTATCATTTTTTAAGTAGAGGGGTAAACTATCTTTCGAAAGGTCCAGATAGAATTGACATGGCTAATAATTTTTGAAGTCGAGCGTCACTACACAAAAACCTATGCCGCGCGAACTTCAAATCGCCTCTCATGTAAAATTTGAGTTTTCTCGGATCGCGTCACATTTTTTGCATATATGCAAAAAATGTGTATAGATGTCAGCTAATTTATTTACACCTTGACGACGTGTTTAGAGTGGAATGCAGTCGGATTTCACTAAAATTTTCAATAGTTTCCCACTTTGTCAACAATCAGAATTTTCTTTACGTGGCGGAAACGGAATTTCGAACGACTATGCGATTTTTGTTATGAACGGTTTCGATAGCAATTTTGTTTCTGCTGAAACCGTTACCAATATTTTGTTGCTCGTTTTGGTACTACGTTTCTAAAAGTTTCGTTATCTTATGTTATGGCGCATGTTTGGTACAGTTTCGTTTCGATCCTTACATAAAGAACAGTAATAATTTTTAGTAAATTATTATTAAAATCTTTACCGTAAACACCAATTAAACCTCACTTAAATTAACTGTTTATATAGTTTTAAATTTCGCTTTTTATAAAACAAATACTATGTATTTAGTTTAAGGCATTACGCCAATCTAGAAACTATCTTAAAAATATTTTTGAAAGCCTTTTTTTAATGGCGGTGTCAAAGCTTGTTTAAAAGTGGGTGTCACGTGGAAATTGAATGGTGTTATGCAACAGGGATCCACCCTCAAAATAAAAAAATGAGATAATTGTATTTATGTAATTGGAGCATGTGGGTCCCACATTGTGGGACTACGCAATAAAAATGCGAACAGATACTAAATAAAATATTCAAAATCATAAAGTTCCAATCTGCCACTGTATATAGGCAATAACTACCAGTTTCATTTGGTCAACAATTTTAATTATTTTCTTTTTAAATAAAGAAAAATTGTTGGAATTCGATTTAAACATGTACGGTTTTAATCCAGCGACGCCTTCTTAGAAAATCTAGTCTAAATTTGTATTGTTGAGTTTTGACAGAAGTTATGAATGTAAGTTTGAAGTTTATAAAATAAACGGATTTTCAATCAAATAACTGCTCTTGAATCACGCGAGTTTTACTCGATTACCTCGTAATAACAACAGGTTATAGACCCTCGATGCTTACACTGCGCCAAAGAGTGAACGAAGTGAAAACGCGTGAGCACGAAGAAGAAAATCCCCGAAGAAGAGTTACTCAGCCGTCAAAATCGAACCACTTGGAAGGGACAATTTTGACACCTGGAAAATCCAAGTCGAAGCGCTGCTCATCAAAAATGAAACCTGGAAGTACGTAAAGGGAATCCTGAAGAAACCAATTGAATCAACAGAAGAAGTCGAGAAATGGGAAACCAACGACGCGAAGGCAAGGTGTGATTTAATCTTAGCAATTAGTCCTCCCGAATTGAAGCAGATTAAAAACTGCACTAGCTCCAAAGAAATTTTGGACAAATTACACAGCGTTTAGCATGCTGAAAAAAACTGATCGAAACTCGATCTTTTTTTATCATATTTGATCATGGTCCAGAAAATTCTCGATCCTTTTTTATCATATTTAATGAGGTTCTAGAAATTCTCGATCCTTTTTTATCATTTTCGATCAGATTTCGCAGTCGATCCTATTTGATCATAAAAACACGATCGAGTTTCGATCCTTTTTTATCATATTTGATCAGATTTCGAAGTCGATCCTTTTGATCATAAAAACACGATTGAGTTTTGATAACATATTATCGAAACTCGATCGTGTTTTCATGATCAAATATGATCGACTACTAGGTTCTTGAAATTCTCGATCCTTTTTTATCATTCTCGATCAGATTTCGAAGTCGATCCTATTTGATCATAAAAACACGATCGAGTTTCGATCCTTTTTGATTACGAAAACAGGATCGAAACTCGATCCTTTTTCGATCATTTTCCATAATGTTTCCATAATTAATTCTAAAATAAAATTTTCAAAACATGAAAACTTTATTGGGCACTTTCAAAAAGATCGGATGACAACGATGATGATGATGAAATTCGGAATTATAATTACATTTCCTTATTATAAGAAAAAGTAGTATTATGTACTACTTTTCATGCGCTACCTTTAAGGTAGTACCTTATGATGATTAATTAATGATACGAGGTATTGCGCCTAGGCAATCGATATATTTAAATTAAAAAAGTTCCAATAAAATAAAATCTTGACATACTTGTCTAGGGAAATCTAGGGATTTTTTTGTAAAAAATCTGGGGAAATAAAAAAATATCATCTGGCAACCCTGTCTGTAATGTGTCTATAATCTGTGCACGTGCTTGTCATGTTGGTTAGTGTTTTTTGTTATCGATTTTACGGTTTTACTGTGAGTTTTTCTTTACTATAACAATTAAAAATTCGATGGAAAGTACTGATTGCCATCAAACAAAAAAAACTTATGATTCCCGAGTTGCGGCAATTTTTTATGAATTTTGTTTTTTCGGCCCCTGAAAAGTAAGGTTATGTATACAAATTTTACTATGAATTTATTTGTTATAGGTAAATTTAAACACAGCAAGATGTCAATTAATTTATCCGCTGATGGACCATGTGCTTTTGTTAAATTTTGCAACACGGGGCACAAAAAAAGGGTGTTGCTGTCGGAAATTTCAAATTTCGATGCAAAAACTTTCTCTCGAAACAAGAAATACTTTATTGAACGTGAGGGAGCAACTGCGCAATGCGTTGTTTCTTTTTTTGCAAGTAATTAATTTTTAGTCTTGATTATTGCAAATTGTATATAGTTATACAGGGTGATTCAGTTTTAACCTACCAGGGGAAAATGTTCCTCCCATTATCCTGATTCAGAAAAATATCACACATAAGTTGACAAAGAAAAAACGTTTTTTCGTCATATCTTCTATGAAAATGATAAAAATTAATCATAATTTTGTATACATACCTTTCATATGAAAGCCCTATTTTTGAAAATAAAAATTGTTAAAATTTGATACAACATTGGCGTGCAATGGGTCCACATCAAAATATAAAGAAAAAAAGTACGCCACAATATATGAGCTAAAGCAAAACGAAAATACAAATCCAAAAAAAAAAAATTAGAAAAATCGCCGAAGGAAAAAAGGTATGAATGAAAATTTGAAAGATTATTTTGCAAAAGTTAAAAAGACAATATTAAAACAGTAATATAAATATATTTCCCTAAAGGGACAGTTTTTTTTGTTTTAGAAAAAGGATAAAAATTTCATCACCATCGTCATCCGATATTTTTGAAAACGAAAATGTCCAATAAATTTTTCATGTTTTGTAAATTGTATCTTTTATTTTAGAATTAATAATGAAAACCTTATGAAAAATGATCGAAAAAGGATCGAGTTTTAATCCTGTTTTCGTGATCAAAAAGGATATCGAACCTCGATCTTATTTAATCATGAAAACAGGATCGAAACTCGATCCTTTTTGATCACGAAAACAGGATCGAAACTCGATCCTTTTTCGATCATTTTTCATAAGGTTTCCATAATAAGTAAAAGTAGTATTATATACAACTTTTCATACTCTTACCTTATGACAGTAGTCTGAAAAGAGAGACCCAAAAATGACTTATCCCCTTATTCCCCGAAACCACGGAATTATTGTTGTGAATATTATTTTATAAAATATATGACTGTTATTATTATAATTACGAATTTCATCATCATCGTCGTCGTCATCCGATTTTTTTGAAATACAAAGTGCCCAATAAAGTTTTCAAGTTTTGTAAATTGTATCTTTTATTTTTGAATTAATTATGGAAACCTTATGAAAAATGATCGAAAAAGGATCGAGTTTCGATCCTGTTTTCGTGATCAAAAAGGATCGAGTTTCGATCCTGTTTTCGTGATCAAAAAGGATCGAAACTCGATCCTATTTGATCCAGAAAACAGGATCGAAACTCGATCCTTTTTAATCACGAAAACAGGAGACAAAATCCTTATCAAAAATGATCAAAAAGGATCGAGATTTAAACTCGATCCATTTTCAATCAGTTTTTTTCAGCAGGACAATGCTCGAAAAGCTACGCTCCTGAAATCTTTAATTTTGTTAAAAATGAAAAATGGGGTAGATATGCGCGATCATTTAAAACATTTCTTCGACATAGTGGACAAACTGCAAGAAATGGACCTGGAGATCGTCGAGGATGGTGAGCATCATCCTGCTTCTCTACAGCATCCCCGACGAGTACGAATCTTTCCGGATCGCCATCGAAACACAAGAAAAATTACCAAGCCCAGAGAACCTGGAAATAAAACTCCAAGAAGAATACGAAGCCCGGAAAAAAAATAATGAAGAAATCTAGGGGGCTATGTTTATAAAACACAATCAAAGTAAAGGAAATAATAATCCAGGTAAACTAAAAGAAAAAGAGAAAAATGAACGTTTTAAATTTCCTTGTCATACTTGTGGAAAAATAGGGCATTATGCTCGAAATTTACAGAAAAAAGAATACCTCAGAAGCGGGCAGAATGTCCGAAGAATCGATCCATGTCGAATCCGAAGTTGCCATGAAAGCAAACACGAAGAATGAAGAGCAGTGGTGCCTGGATTCCGGTGCATCTTCCAATATGTGCTCGAAAAAAGAAAAATTCCGAGTAGTAACAGCTGCGAAACCACAGGTACTCAACCTGGCTAACAACAACTCCACGAAGATTGAAGGAAGTGGTGTCGTGAAACTGAATACGAAGGAAGGGGTCACAGCAAAACTCGAAGATACTTTGTTTGTACCTGACCTCAGGTCAAACCTCCTATCCGTAAGTAAAATGACTCAACATGGTTTTGAAGTCATTTTCAAGAAGGATGAAGCCGTAGTCCTGGACCCTAGGACAAAAGCAAAAGTCATGACTGCAACAAGAAAAAAAGATCTGTATTACGTCACCGAATCTACCAGCCAAGCAGAAGAAAGCAGAATCGCACAGCCTATGATGTCGCCATTACAAAAATTGCATGAACGGTTTGGCCATCTCAACGAGAATGACCTGAAGGAGTCATCCGCCAACAAAAAGTAGATGGAATCAACATAAAAACAGAAGAAAAACTACCTGTATGTGAAACATGTATCGTGGGGAAGCAGACCCAGAAACCGTACTCGTTGTCCAGTACCAAGTTTGAAAAAATTCTGGATCTCATCCACTCCGATGTTTGTGGGCCTATGTGAATTGAATCCTTAGCCGGATCATGCTATTTTGTGACTTTTATTGACGACAAGTCCAAGTGGTGTGAAGTTTACTTTATGAAAAAGAAGAACGATGTACCTGAAAAATTTAAAGAATTTAAGGCTATGGTTGAGAAGAAAACTGGGGAAAAAAATAAGAAAGTCCGTTCCGAGTACGTCAGCCATTATCTAGATGATTTCCCCAAGAAAGAAGGTATAAAATAAGAACTTATTGTTGCATATACTCCACAGCAAAACGGGGGTGGCAGAAAGAATGAATCGAACCCTGGTGGAAATGGCACGGTGCATGATGCTGCAATCCGGAATCTCAGGAGGTTTTTGGGCCGAAGCTATTCTAACAGCGAATCACATTCGAAACCGTTGTCCCTTAAGAAGTTTGAATGGAGAAACCCCTTTCAAAATATGGACCGGAAAAACACCAGTAGTCAGCTATTTCCAAAGATTCGGAACATCAGCTTTTGTCTAGCACAAGACGATTGGGAAAGGAAAATTTGACCCAAGGTCTAAGAAATGCGTCTTTATCGGATATTCGACTCAGTCAAAAGCATATCGACTGTGGGATCCTGAACCCAGACAAATTCTCCGAAGCAGAGACGTTAAGTTCATTGGTCTTTATCAAGAACAAAAGAATTTCGCCGAATTCATCGACCAAGAAATTTGGGAAAGAAAACCAGAAGTCTATGTCAAGACCCATTGGCATGAAGAAGAGAATAAAGAAAACCAAGAAGAAAAATTTGAACACACCAAGGAAGACATCGATAAATATTCCTTGGCAAAAGAAGAAACTACAGAAGCTCCGAAAAGGGGTCCGGGAAGGCCAAAAATAGAGAAAACTGGAAGAAAGGGTAGACCGAAAAAATTGTTTCACGAAGTCTTCCGTGTACGAAATATTGAAGATCCGATAGAAGAAGATGAAATTCAAAATCGTCAAGAACACTTCGCGAATTTTGTAGAAAATTCTGACCCATTGACAGCTATTGAAGCACTTTCCGGCCCTGAAGTAGACGAATGGCGAGATGCAATGGTCAAGGAATACGAAGCACTCAAGAAGAACGGAACTTGGATAATTGTAGATCGTCCCGAAGGAAAGAAGATTGTTGGATCAAAATGGGTCCTGCACACGAAGTTCAAAGCCAATGGAGAAGTCGATCGTCGAAAAGCAAGGTTGGTTGCTAAAGGTTTTACACAAATACCAGGCATTGATTTTAACGAAACTTTCGCTCCTGTGGCACGGATGGGCTCAATACGGTTGCTCATGGCTCTTGCCGTCGAATTTGGGCTCGAAATTAATCAACTTGATTTTGTGAGCGCCTACCTCAATGGTGACATTGATGAAGAAATATTTATGGTCCTGAAGCACTTCACAAAATATTGGGGAGAAAAGAAAATGATAAATTTATTGGAAAAAAGGTATGCCTGATTAAAAAGGCATTGTATGGTCTAAAACAATCAGGGCGACAATGGTACAAAAAGTTGGACGAAAAATTGAAAAATATGAAATTAAAACCACTAAAAGCTGATCCCTGCATCTACACAAGACGAGATAGCGAAGAAATATTGATTGTCATAATTTATGTGGACGATTTGATGATAGCGTCGAACAACCCGAATAAACTCTCCCAACTGAAATATGAATTGTCAAATTCCTTTGACATGAAAGATTTGGGTCCTCTAAATTACTGTCTCGGAATAGAATTTATACAGAACAAGAAAAATTAAGAAATAAAAATGTCGCAGAAAAAATACATCAAAGATGTCCTGCGCCGTTTTAACATGGAAAACTGCAAAAGCGTGTCAATGCCTTTGAACGTCAGCGAAAAATTATCAAAGCCCATGTGCCGGGCACATTGTGCCCGAGAAATGAAGAGGAACAAAGAGAAGCGAAAAAACTGCCATATCAGAGCCTAATTGGATCCCTAATGTACCTGGCAATATCAACGAGACCCAACATCGCACACGCAGTGAGTGTACTGAGCCAGTTCAACACGGACCACGGTGCTCAACACTGGATGTCGGCAAAACGAGTACTCAGGTATCTTAAAGGAACAGAAAATTTAGGATTAATTTTCATAAAAACTGGGAAAGAACTTATCGGTTACACAGACGCAGATTGGGGCTCTAACGTCGACGACCGAAGATCATATACGGGGTATGCATTTTTCTTAGGAAATGCCTCCGTCAGCTGGGAATCAAGAAAGCAGAGAACTGTTGCTATGTCAAGCACCGAGGCCGAATATATGGCACTAGCCGACTCAGCGAAGGAAGCCATACATCTGCGGAGATTCCTGTACGAAATTCCGGGGAAGCAATGCACTACAACTATTTTCAACGACAACCAGGGAGCTGGGCTGTTAACTAGAAATCCCATTTTTCACAACCGTACGAAACACGTAGACATTCGTCACCATTTTGTACGAGAATGCGTGGATAGAAACGATATCGAGATAAAATATATACCTACCGAAGAAATGCCCGCTGATGTGCTTACGAAAGCACTTTCTTATCAAAAACATTCAAAATGTATTACAAAATTGGGCATCGACATATTGTAAGGAATAAAGAAAAAGGACACTACCGCAATAAACGCTGGAACAAAAATTTTAAATCGAGGGGAAGTGTTGGAATTCGATTTAAACATGTACGTGTTTAATCCGGCGACGCCTTTTTAGAAAATCTAGTCTAAATTTGTATTGTTGAGTTTTGACAGAAGTTATGAATGTAAGTTTTCAATCAAATAATTGCTCCTGAATCACGCGAGTTTTACTCGATTACCTCGTAATAACAACAAAAATTATTGTGAGAAATTAAAAATTTAGTACGAAATTAGCTATTTAAAATAAAATTAATACGTTGAACCAAGAACATCCTTAAATGACATCCCTGGGATATCCCAAAAGGTTGACCTATGGACGTATTTTGGACGTTCTTATACGATCATCCTAGTCTGAGATATAAGGCTAGTCCAAGGACGTCCTGAGGACGTTTGTACTTGCTGGGTATCTCAGTCTGAGTGTTCCATGTTGCATAACATGATTCAATTAAAAAATGTTTCCAGAATGACTTTACCCCTTAGTTTTTTCCGAAATTACTGTGTTTTTAAAGTATATTAACGGAAAATTTGATAACATACCCAGATAGCAATCGTGCGTAGCACGTAGGTCGCACGGCGTGAGAACGCACACGTGCGGTCGATTTCACACGCATATGTGTAGCATAGCCGTGCGCGTCCTCGCGATGAGCGCGTCTTACACTGTGCTTATCGGCAGTGATGCCAGACTTCAAAAAATCAAAAAAACAGTAGATTTCGTTTTTATCCACCTTATAATTACAAAAATGATACAATAAATAATAATGAAATAACGTAAAATTGCAATTTGCATTGTTTCACTAGGTAAGTTCAATTAAAACGACATGCATCAACTGAACAAATTATATATATATATATATATATATATATATATACAGGGTGTCTCACCAGCGATGGTACCTTAGACGTTTACGGAGAACGGCTGAGGATATCAATTTGAAATTTTTATAGCAATTATTGTACAATTTAATCTACCTTTTAAAATTATTTTAAATAAAATTCCTCTTCCGGTTTAACCGGAAGCGACATCAACTTTGTTATTTCCAATGGAACACCCTGTAAATTTTTTTTTTAAATTCCTCATGAAATTCTTAATGAAATTGCTGTATCATTCCCTATACCTAAACTTAATAGTTTTCGAGTTAATAATTTTTTTCGTAAAATTTTGACAGTTGTACCTTCATTAAAAATAGCTTATAACTTTTTTGATATTCGGTTTGCTGGTATGCTGTAAGGATTTTTGGAATATTAAAACATTGTTTTAAAGATTCCATGTCTGAAACTTTCATATTTATGATCAAAAACCAGAGAAAAATCGTGTTAAATTTAGTTAACTTCAAACATTAATAACTTGTTAATTTTCAATGGAACGGTATGCATGTTTTTACATAATCAAATAGGAAAATGAATTACATTTTGATTGTTATAACCATTCCCTATACCTAAATAGTAAGGTTTCGGAAATACAAGCAAATTTCTGTAAAAATCCAATATTTTGACATATTTATCTCAGATACCGATGAAATGTTACAACAAATTAGTTATGTTATTGATTGACAGTTGATACATTTCTTAAGGAAGATATTTTAAAAATAATGGAAAACAACAATTAAACAAAGTTTTAAGAATTTAATTATTATAAATTATAAAAAACGTGATGGAAAAAATAACAACCAAAATAAAGGGTGTATCAATAAGAGCGCAAGATTTGAATTTTGCCTCAGTTTGGCAACCATGATGTCACATCATTAATGACATGACAGATTGATAGGAGACAGATGGGAGTTTGTAAATATGGAGCATTACACGATAGAACAACCCGTCCTGATTGTTAAACACTATTATCAAAATGATGAAAGTTTCATTGCCACGATCCGTAAAGGGCGTCCAATATTTTTTCGAAATAATGTTCCTAATTCATCTACTGTGAAAAAAATAATCGAAAAATTTGAAAGCACTGCTTCTGTTAGTGATGTGAAACACACGACACGAGCTCTTTCAGAACAAAATATCGCAGCAGTTCGCGAGAGTGTGGCCGAGAGTCCAGAGATGTCGATTTGCCATCGTGCACAAGAATTGGACATTACAAAAGCCACTCTTCAGCAAATTCTTACTTAAGATTTGCATCTTCATGCCTACAAAGTCCAATTGACTCAACAACTCCAGCCAAAAGACCATGAACAGCGAAGAGAATTCACCAATTGGATCCTTGAGCAGCAAGCAATTTTGCGGACAAAATCATTTTCAGTGATGAGGCCCATTTTCACCACTATTTAACACCCTTGGACTTTTGGCTGTGGGGTTATTTGAAGTCACAAGTTTATGCCAACAAGCCCGCCACCAAGCCTTAAAAGCAGAAATTAGACGCTCTATCAACGAAATACCGCCACATGTATTCAATAATGGTATTGCAAATTTTGCCAAAAGAATATGCTTGTGCCAGTTAAGCCGTGGTGGCCATTTACCAGATGTGTTATTTTATACATAATTTCCAAATGTGTACTTTATAAATCAATAAATATTTCAATGCTTTAATACTTAAAACATGCATGTTTTACTAAACTTTGAAATCTTGCGCTCTTATTGATACACCCTTTACTATTTTAATAAATGTTCCAAATGGCGACCATTGACTTGCAAACATTTTAAAATGCGGAGCCTGAGAGATTCCGTTGTGACATTTCATCGGTATCTGAGATAAATATGTCAAAATATTGGATTTTTACAGAAATTTGCTTGTGTTTCCGAAACCTTACTATTTAGGTACCTATAGGGAATGGTTATACTAATCGAAATGTAATTCATTTTCCTATTTGATTATGTAAAAACATGCATACAGTTCCATTGAAAATAAACAAGTTATTAATGTTTGAAGTTAACCAAATTTACCACGATTTTTCTCTAGTTTTTGATCATAAATTTGAAAATTTCAGACATGGAATCTTTAAAACAATGTTTTAAGATTCCAAAAATCCTTACAGCATACCAGCAAACCGAATATCAAAAAAGTTATAAGCAATTTTTAATGGGGGTGCAACTGTCAAAATTTTACGAAAAAAATTATTAACTCGAAAACTATTAAGTTTAGGTATAGGGAATGGTATAGCAATTTCATTAAGAATTTCATGAGGAATTTAAAAATAAAAAAATTTACAGGGTGTTCCATTGGAAATAACAAAGTTGATGTCGCTTTCGGTTAAACTGGAAGAGGAATTTTATTCAAAAGAATTTTAAAAGGTAGATTAAATTGTACAATAATTGCTATAAAAATTTCAAATTGATATCCTCAGCCGTTCTCCGTAAACGTCTAAGGTACCATCGCTGGTGAGACACCCTGTATATATTAGGGTGCTTTTTTTTTCACGACTATTTTTATTTTTTCGCTCCCAACTCAAAATCTTGTTGAAAATGTTCAAAAAAAAATTCCCTGAAAATTTGAGCCCTTAATATTAACTCAAAGTACTCGACCAAAGCGTATAAATATTTCCCATTTAAAATACACGTTAACTTTGATTATTTTTTTTTAAATATCTATATCTCAGCCGCATTTTATGCTATTGGATTGTTTCAAAAAAGGATTTACTCGTAATCAAAAGTTCTACAAAAATGCTTTATGTGCCATAGCTGTAATCTGCACCTGTAGATGGTACGGGTCACTAAATCTTATTTTAGTGAAAAATTCTCATATTTTTGAAGATATTTTAAAAGTGACTGAATTCTTTGTAAAAATGTAATGGACAAACTTGTAGAAAATTTAATTTTCTTTAAAAAAGGTCTTATCAGTTGAATCGCTAAGATTGATATTTGTTGAGATATAAAGCGTTTGCATTGACATTTTATGAAATGTTCAGGATTTTCGTTTCAAACTTTTTATAAATGATGATTTTCAATTGTTTATCAGTACAATTTCATGTAATTACGTTTTTTCTACAGTCGGGTGATTAGAGAAAAATAAATAACTAAAACAATCAAGCATAATTATTAATAAAATAACATGTTGTATGCAGTGATGTAATGTATCGAGATACATGTATCTAGATACTGGATCTAGATACATTTTATGTACCTAGATACGTATCGAGATACTTAAAAAAATCAGGATCTACTTTAGTATCTAGATCCTTTTGAAAGTTTCTAGATCCTTAGATACAAGATACATTTTATTTTACCCAACCTGATTGCAACTCCACACCGTGTGGGCCACACGGAAAATGAACATCCAATGGATATACTATATGGATATCCAGGATATATACCTACATTGGATATAATAAACAATACAAATAATAAAAATATATTTTATTTCTTTTTCCCTTCAACCCACTTTGGAGTGCGAAGTGCATAAAGTAACTCTTAGGCACTAGTGAGTAAAGTTAAACAAAAGCGCTGTAGGTTACCTATAGTTGGCTTTGAAGGCATTTTTCTTCGTTCTGATAATTTTGAATTTGTACTACAAATTTTGTAGTAAGCTTTCATATGGCGCGTAAATATAAAATTTATTTCCGTTTTTCATGGATATTTCGTCAATTTTATCAAAACAGTTTTATTTTATAGTTAACACGCTTGTTTATAGGTCCAAAAAATTTTTTTTGTCATTTAATTTAAGTTTTTTTAACATAGTATCTGGAAGTAACTTAGATACTTTTTGAATGTATCTGTATCTGTACCCAGATATTTTTGGGAAAATGTATCGGTATCTGTACCCAGATACATCTACCAGAGAGTATCTGTATCGGTACCTAGATACTGAAAAAAATGTATCGGTTACATCACTGGTTGTATGTAATACACCTCGTTATATCAATTTTTAGGTTAGATATATCTTTTCTCTTTAAAGTTATGTTATTAATAATTATGCTTGATTGTTTGAGTTATTTATTTTTCTCTAATCACCCGACTGTAGAAAAAACGTAATTAGATGAAATTTTACTGATAAACAATTGAAAATCATCATTTATAAAAAGTTTGATACGAAAATCCTAAAAATTTCATAAATTGTCAATGTAAACGCTTTATATCTCAAGAAATATCAATCTTAGCGATTCAACTGATAGGACCTTTTAAAAAAAAAATTAAATTTTCTACAAGTTTGTTCTTTACATTTTTTCAAAGAATCCAGTCACTTTTGAAATATCTTTAAAAATATGATAATTTTTCACTAAAATAAGATTTAGTGACCCGTACCATCCTACATGTGCAGATTACAGCTATGGCACATAAAGCATTTTTGTAGAACTTTTGATTACGAGTAAATCCTTTTTTGAAACAATTCAATAGCATAAAATGCGGCTGAGATATAGATATTTAAAAAAAATAATCAAAGTTAACGTGTATTTTAAATGGGAAATCTTTATACGCTTTGGTCGAGTACTTTGAGTTAATATTAAGGGCTCAAATTTTCAGGGAATTTTTTTTTGAACATTTTCAACAAGATTTTTAGTTGGGAGCGAAAAAATAAAAAAAGTCGTGAAAAAAAAAAGCACCCTAATATATATACAGGGTGTTATGTAATTATTGTTCTATATTAAAATACTGAATACCTTTTGACATAAGGAGTAAAGGAAAAATATTTAAAAAAATATTTTCAAAGATAAAGAAAAAATATGCATTAGAAGTTTTATATATTTTTTGTGAAACGCCACTGGTTACACACTTGGTTTATCTCTGCACACTTGTGTTCTGTGAGTACCAGATACCAGATACCAACCAACAAAGTAGCTGCGCTTTGCCAGATGTAAAAAATTTTACTAAAAATTTTTCTTGCAAAAAATAAATAAAAACTCAATAAATACAAAAGTTTTATGCCCTTAAAGCTCTAATACCCTTCTGTATTTATTTACTCATCCAGTTATTAGCTTAAGCAATGATTAGAAAATTAAGTACCTATTTTAATAAATCCATAACCACAAAATTAATTTTTTCATCAGTTTTTTTCTTTCTGTATACTCAGATGAAATTGGGACCAGTTCACAGGTTAAACTTAAAACATTTAATTTATGTAAATAAATCCAAAAGCACTTCCCTTATGTAACGTGGAAAAATTAATAGTAATTTAATTCAAAAATATTTAAAAAGTAAACTAAAAGAAAAGAATGTTAAAAGTCAAATAACGATTTTAATAACTGTTTTTATTAACTCATTTAATGTTTAATGTAATTACCAAATAAACTAACAAGTGTCAAGATGGTCTGATTGATGGTCGAGGTACTTTCCATTTAGTGCGCATAATCTAGTTTACCTATAAAAAAGAAAACGTTTATGAGTGTCTACTCTCATAACTAGGGATGGGATATTTAGGTACTAAAAACTGAAAAATAGGTAACTAAAAAGGTACTAAAAAAAAGCATTTTAGGTTAAAAAAACAGAATTTTAGGTAAAAAAAAATTAAAAGTTTAAGTTTCGTTTATAATTTTGTTTAGCCGCATACCCAAACACAGAACATACCCACAATAAACTATTTATATGCAATAAACTGCGTTTTACTGAGTGACACTCACTACACAGAAGTTCTATGACAGAACTCACTAGTAGTGAGTCACTACAAAGAAGGTAACTGTAAAGAAAGTTACTGTTACAGTCTGTAACCATAAGAAAATATTCTATACCGTTGAGTTGCACGCCCTGGATAAAATATTGGCGCAAATTTTAAAAAGAACAAAAAAAATAAAATAAGTAAAAATACGTAAAAATAGGTAACAAATATATGAAAATAAACTGACAAATTAAAAAATATGTAACAAAAGTATAAAAAGGTAGTTTAAAGCAAAAACCTCCAAAAAAGGTAAAAAAGGTGAAAAAAAGTTAAAAAAATAGGTAACAAAAGTATAAAAAAGGTAGTTAAAAGCAAAAACCTCCAAAAAAGGTAAAAAAGGTGAAAACAAGTTAGGTTCATATAAAAGAAAATCTTTTAAAACACATTTTGGCATTATTGGTTTTCAAATAATTACATCGGTTAAAAAAAGGTAAAATAACTAAAATCCCATCCCTACTCATAACCCTAAATACTAATCAATTTAATAACGATTCGTACAATCACCAAAATAAAAAGGGATATAACACGCATTGTATTTTATTGCTATTTATATAGCTTGTATAGCTTGTTCATAATCAAGGCGTGGTAACTAGGAGATCGCAGTTAGGTCACGAGGGGATTAAACACGCGACGTGACCTCTACCTAGTTATCACCCTTAGACGTAAAGGGATTAAACACGCGGTACGTCTCATACTTCTCCTAGTACTGAGTTGTGCAATGAGCATGAAGGGCTAAACTCGCAACTTGCTCGCTCCAGCTACTAGAGCTTGACCTGTGGTCGACATCTGAGTAGTGCAATGGACAAAAGGGATTAAACACGCAATTGTCCGCTCCAGATAATTTTACGTGTGTACGGACTATTATTAAATCAGTCTTTAAATCGGTTATTTTCATATTCAAAGTAAATACAATAATTACTAGTAAATAACAACGCTGCCTAATTATACATTCAGATTACTAAAAAAAGACACTCAGTGATAAGCTCACCTGTTTAGCTTGTAGTTATTTTACACCCACAAATATAAAGAGTCTTTTCGTCATTTAATTTAGATAAAATAGGTTTAATAGAATAATGACTTACATTCGGCCATCCTGAAATCACCTCGCCCCGAGGTGGTCACTCTAGTTGGATACTGAATCATCAGAACTCAACTCCACATCATATTCACCGCTATCACTGCTTGTTTCATCTGATATTCCTCCGTGATTAGCCCAAGGCTTCATCCTGTCGACAGCAATGACCTTCTCGTAGTTAGTGGACTTAATAGTTCTATGGGACTTTGGCATGTCGTCAATTAGGTATCTGACATTTGGTAATACCGCTTTTACCATCATGGGTCCGACATAAGGAGGGACTAATTTTCGACTAGTGCCTTCAGCTGAGCGTTGTTTCTCGATGAGTACCAAGTCGCCTTTCTTATATTTCTTGGGAGTTTTCCTTTTCTTGTAATATTGTGCCTTTTGTTTGATTTGATTGGAGGAAATTTTCTGAGCAACCTCTAAGCGTAGTGTGGGAAGATCTTGTATTAAAGTAGGAATTTTCACAATTTCATCTAGTAAAGGTATACTTGTTCCACGTCTAGGCTTATAACCATAGAATAGTTCTGTCTGTTGTTTGTGAACAAGTAGTATTAATTATTAATTGAATATTCTTTATATTCTCATCCCATCTATCTTCATCAGTAGTTGTTGCCAAAATAGCTCCTTTAATTGTGCGATTCAATCTTTCAACCTGCCCATTAGCTCTTGGTGTAGCTACTGCGTTTTGTATATATACATATATATATATATATATATATATATATATATACATATATGTTTAATAAAGTTATCTTTGCAGTATTGTTTAAATTTAGATGAGGTAAATGCACTTTCCTGGTCAGATACTAAGGTATGAGGATGACCATAGTAGCTATAAATTTCCTGTAAATAATCAATAACTAGCTTTGTTTTTGTCGACTTTACTGGTTTCAAAAACACAAACTTGGTAAAAGCATCTACAGCTACAATAAGATGAATATTTCCTCGACGACTTTTTGGAAAAGGTCCTACATGATCAATGTGAATCATGTGTAATGGTACAGGCATCTTCTCGATAGGATGTAGAAATCCTTCACGCTTTCCACTTGGACGTTTGTTAAACAAGCATGGAATGCAACAAGCAATGTATTTCTGCACGTATTCTCGCATTCGAGGAAACCAATAATGCTCACATAATCGTTTCAACGTCTTTTCTGTAGCGAAATGTCCACTTTCATCATGTGCCATTCGAACATTTATGTTGTCGCATACCACGTGGTATTACCCAAAGTAATCCTTTTACAGTTATGCGATAAATCCTTCCATCTCGCAGAGCGTAGTTTTTGTATATTTCCTTTTCATAATCAGAACTTGGTGGCTTGGACAAAACTTCTTTAATTTCTTTCAGCTTCTCGTCTGTAAGTTGTCCTGATAAAACCCAATCAGCTTGCTCTACTCGTAAAATTTCAGCTGGTGGTTCTTCACTTGTTGATGGGTTTCTGCTAAGAGCATCCACATGTTTCAATCTATTACCCGGTCGATAATTTACCTCGAAGTTAAAATCTTGCAGTTGCAACCACCATCGTGCTATACGGGGTAGTATATCGTTTTTTGTGCTTGTTGCTTTTAAGGCATTGCAGTCTGTTACCACAGTAAAGTGCAAACCTAGAAGGTAAACTCTAAACTTCTTTAAACTTTCCACGACTGCCAAAGTTTCTAATTCATAAGAATGAAATTTACTCTCAGTGTTGCTAGTTTGCCTACTGTAATATGCAATTGGATGCAAACGCTCATCTGGTTGTTTTTGAAGCAAGATTGGTCTTTGGGACAGAGCTGATCGTAGTTTTTCAAATGCTTTCTGCTCATCTTCTCCCCAATGCCACGCCACGCTTTTCTTTAACAAGGAAGTTAGAGGCCGCGCTATTGTTGCATAATCCTTGACGAATTGTCGAAAATAACCTGTTAGTCCAATAAATTGGCGGACGTTGTGTACGCTTTTTGGTACTGGAAACTCCTCAATAGCTTTTGTCTTTGCAAGACCTGATTTAAATGTTCCATTCGAAATTTCGAAATCCAGATAGTTTACAGATTGATATAGAAAACTACATTTTGATACATTTAAAGCAAGGCCTTCGTTTCTAAGTAATTTTAAAACTGTCTCTAGTTTTTGTAATCCCTCCTCTATTGTTTTTGTATGGATTAGAACGTCATCAAGATACACGGCTGCAGTCTCTCTTGCAGGAGCCAAAACCTTATTTATTAGTCTTTGGAAAACGGCTGGCGCATTCGCCAGACCAAAAGGCATACGATTGTATTCAAATTGACCATCCGAAGTTACAAAGGCGGTGTACTGTTTAGATTTTTCAGCAACTGGTATTTGATGATATCCGGATCGAAGATCCAAACTTGTAAAATAAATACTTCCCTGTAATCTATCCAACTGGTCGTCTATGCGTGGTAACGGGTAACGATCCTTAACCGTCATTGAATTTAATTTCCTATAATCGATGCACATTCTATCATCACCAGTCTTTTTCTTCACAAGTAATATGGGCATATGCATATGGAGAATTGGATTCACGTATGATTTCGTTTTCCAATAATTCACCAATCATTGTTTTTACCTTTTGTTGTTCACTAATGGACATTCGATACGGTCTATAAGTAAAGGGCCTATTATCTTCTAAAACTATTTCCATTTCAGCAGACTTTGCACTGCCTCCGCGGTGTTTTCGGCAAAACAGTCCCTGTATTCTTGTAATAACTTGATCAAAGCTTCTTTATGAGTAGGGTCTATTCGTCTAACTTTTATTTCCTCTATAGGTAGTGATGAAGAAGTTTTTACTTTGGTGCTCATACTTAAAATTTGATTTATATCTCTTTGCTCTTTTGGAATGCAAGGCGTAGCCCTAACTAGAAGTTTTAAGGATAATGTCGATAATCTTCTTACTTCACTAAGTTTAATAGTTATACAAGAGCTTCCAAAATATATATATGCTTTAGAAGCCTGATTATTAATTAAAACATCCTTAAAATATTTATTGTTGGGATAATCATTTTTATCGCCTTCTAGTTATGCGACAACTTTATCTCCTTTCTTCGACTTTTTAATGTAACACTCACTTTCCAAGTGTCCTAAATTACGGCAAAAAGAGCATCTCTTTTGTCTGCAATCTCTCATCAAATGTCCAGGTTTGCCACATTTATTTAGGCAAAGATGAGGAAGAAAATCCTCGATCTTCCTTTCTAAATCCTGTTGATTTCTTTTTGTCAAATTTGTAAACTGGTTTTGCAATGGGTCTACTTGTAGAGGTACGCAGGTCATTTAGAGTGCTTAAGTAACAAAAAAGTTCCTCAGGGGCTTGGTAATTACCAGCCTTAGCTGCAGTTTTTACTACTACGTCATCAATACCCCCTAAAATGCAGGAAACTGCCTCAGCTCCCATTATTTTACAGCGATTTATCAGGGCCATTTTTTCGTAAAAGTATTTTGGGTAGCCCTCATCGAACCGTTTCCTGCGTTGAACCATTTCTTGAAGATTTTCATAGAAATCTTGACTAACTGGAAATGCCAATAAAATGTTTTGTTTCCATTCCTCTCAAGTATAGCTTATAGTACTTAAGCCCTTGTACCAAGTCAAGCCAACCCACTAAGTTTAGATAGAGCGAAGTAAATTGTGGCCTGTTCAGTCCACTTAAAAATTTGGCGTAATTCGTCCATTTTCTTAAGCCAGAGTTCAGAATTTTCCTCCTTGTCTTCCGGATTAAATTTAGGTACAACCTCCCCTTTTGCCGCACCCACATTTGCTGATGAATTCTGAAACATGTTTGACATAATTTCTGCCAACCTGTCCATCGAATCATTTGTTTCAGACACGGTAGTACTTGTACTAGGATTTACTTCAGAAACTATAGCAAGTGATGGCTCGGCTAATTGTTTACGTTTTTGTCCTCTACCCATTTTGTAATTTAAACCTTAATCAAAGAGACAACCAAATAATAATAATGTCTTAATATCAATAATATATATATACCTGGACCATTTAAACTTAAACTTTAAAAATTAATTTTCGCATGAATTTAATCCCACTTCTGAAAATTGTAACGTGTCAAGATGGTCTGATTGATGGTCGAGGTACTTTCCATTTAGTGCGCATAATCTGGTTTACCTATAATAAAGAAAACGTACATGAGTGTCTACTCTCATAACCCTAAATACTAATCAATTTAATAACGATTCGTACAATCACCAAAATACAAAGGGATGTTACACGCATTGTATTTTATTGCTATTTATATAGCTTGTATAGCTTGTTCATAATCAAGGCGTGGCAACTAGGAGATCGCAGTTAGGTTACGAGGGGATAAAACACGCGACGTTACCTCTACCTAGTTATCACCCTTAGACGTAAAGGGATTAAACACGCGGTACGTCTCATACTTCTCCTAGTACTGAGTTGTGCAATGAGCATGAAGGGCTAAACTCGCAACTTGCTCGCTCCAGCTACTAGAGCTTGACCTGTGGTCGACATCTGAGTAGTGCAATGGACAAAAGGGATTAAACACGCAATTGTCCGCTCCAGATAATTTTACGTGTGTACGGACTATTATTAAATCGGTTATTTTCATATTCAAAGTAAATACAATAATTACTAGTAAATAACAACGCTGCCTAAATATACATTCAGATTACTAAAGAAAATACACTCAGTGATAAGCTCACCTGTTTAGCTTGTAGTTATTTTACACCCACATATATAAAGAGTCTTGCACTATAAAAAGTATTTGTATCAACTGAACTAAACAACAATTTCAACACACTGTCCATACATGAATGATTCAAATGATTTTACGTTACTTAAGACTTTTATATTTTAAAGTCTATGTGTATACAATAATCATAAATCAAAGCCCTTTATCGTACTTATTTCAAGAGCGGCTAGAATTTCATCAAGCAGTTAATATAAACAGTCGAGCTTGTGTTTATGTATTGCCCACGCTTATTTTTCGTCATTTAATTTCGATAAAATAGGTTTAATAGAATAATGACTTAAACTTAGTTAAGATATTTACAATTTGAGCACATAACCTAAAATTTTAAAGAAATGCACTATATTCTCTCATACAAGTTGGCAGATTTTGTTTAAATTTACCTTCAGTACAAAAATGACATAACCAACAATTAATAAAAACGCCAAATTGACAATTTGCATTGCTAATTTTGTCATTTTTGTAATTAAGCTAAATTTAAACAATGTTTGTCAACTTTTTTGACAGATTTTGGAAACGCTGTTGTTACCAACCATAACATAATAAATTAAATTAGGCAACCAGATTAGCCTCAAGTTCCTAGTCGATCAGTGGCGTTCTTTTTGGTAGGATAAATTATTTTTAGACTTTGGAATTTAGAGAAAAAAGTTTCAGGTGCTTCTTTATGGACCCTAAGGAACAACCCATTTTAATATATAACATTAATAACATATAATTACTTATTGGCATACATTTAGAAAAAGATTGAGCAAGTCAAAATAAGACGAAAACCTAAATAAATATTTTTCCTAATTACTTATATTTCCAAGATACAGGGTGATGAAGTGTTACTTATCATATCAGTTTTTTTTTAATATAACTTCTACTATGGTAGTCTTGGAAAGGTGATATTTTGCGAACAGTCACTTACTACCAAAACACATATTCACACTTAATTACAATTGTTTGAGTGAACCCAGTGTCGTAGAAACGGGGGTTGCTTTAAGCTTATTGCCCCATACAAACTTTGAGGTTAGGTTTTTATAAGATTTGATGCAATTTTTCGATTACACAGTTTGACTACCATTAAAAAGGTGTACCTCTCAAACTTCGGTAAAATAAACCGTTTCTGAGATATTCGAGATTACAATAATTGTTATATCGCATTATTTTAAAGGATTAAAAGGTACATAATAACAAATTTTATTTTTTAATTGAAAAAACTAAAAAGGGTATTTCATGAGCCTCGTCACATTAAAAAAATAGTAGTTTTTTCAATTAAAAAAAATTGTTATCATATATGTTTTAGTCCTTTAATGCCATATAACAATTATTGTAATGTCGAATATCTCGGAAACGGTTAATTTACACCTTTTTAATAGTAGCCGAACTGAGTAATCGAAAAATTGCATCAAATGGTATATAGTTAACTTAAATCAAAGAAAATATTAAATGTATTTAACCGCAAAAACTGTTGATTTAACATAATTTTGCTCTTAGTGTACGAACGTGGCGCAAAAATGATTATCCAAACACCGTTGGCATAAAAAATCACGACATGATTTTTTGTGCTATCGGTCAATCGCAAACAGCGATGGCATAAAAAATCACAACATGATTTTCATTTCTCACGCAGTGACATCCGGATGATGTCCGAATGAATAAAATTTGTGAAAATCACGACGTGACGTTCGTATGATTTTCATTTATTACGCGGTGACTTCCGTATATCAGTATGAATAAAATTTGTGAAAATCACGACGTGATGTTGGTATGAATATCACGAATGTTGTCCGGGATATTAAGAAAATTCAATTTTCAATTATTATATGGTTGTTCTTTATTTGTCCCAAAGTAAATATAATTGTAATCTAGATTTTGGCTACTATTTTTGCCATCAGACCTATACAATAATTGTTGTGTTAGTCTTAAAATAAATATATAATAGTAACTTTGTACTTACATTAAACATATCAAAGCGTATTTAAAACTTATTAAAACATTTTATATTAAAACCTAAAAGGGGGATATAACAAATTTTAAAAACATTGTAAATAAAATTAAATTAGGCACTTCCCTGCTGTAAAATTTACAGCAGGGAAGTGTCTAATTTAATTTTATTTACAATATTAAAATCCCACTGCTAAAATGGATTATACAATTAATCGTTTAAAAACATTATTATATCTTAGAAAATTTTACATTTTATTACTAACTTAATTTAACAAACAAACAAATATAGTCATTTTTTGTAAAATTTGGGGAGGGGCGGTTAACATTTATAACAAATGAATTTAGGCAACTAATGTTGAGTTATGTCAGTTAGTAGGTTGTCTATACTGTAGCGAGTACGGCTCTGGATATCGGAATGATGACTCATCGCCGATTATTTGAAGGCCCTTGTGACATGCATTTAATGTTGCAAAATTTACAACAAAAGATTTTGGAAAATTCCAACGAGTTGCAACAGAAAATTCTGGAAAATTCTAGCAATTTGAAAGTCGATTTACAACAAAAGATTCTGGAAAATATCAACGATTTAAAGGATGATTTGCAATAGAAAATGGTAGAAAATTCTAGCGATTTAAAACTCGATTTACAACAGAAAATGCTGGAAATTCTAACGAATTACAGCAGAAAATTCTAAAAAATTCTAAAAATTTAAAAGAATATTTGGAACAGAAGATTCTAGATAATGTCAATGAATTAGAAGAAAAAGTGGGACAAAAAGTTGACGACGCACATAGGTAGAATTCGGTCACTTAGGCGGCCAAAATTATTTTATTATCTCTTTTAGTAGGAGACATGATAAAAAATGTCTAATAGGTTAAACTAAATAGAAAAAGGTATTTTTACCAAGTTTTGTCGACAAATATATTGGTTTACGTAGTAGAATTTTCACATTTTTTGAAATTTAAAAGTTGAACTCACTGGTTTTTTCGTAGACTAATAAGTTTTTTTATTGATCTACGGCACGTATTTTTAGATGAGTCCACGCTGAATTTAATCAAAATTGGATGAGTACTTTTTGAGATACAGAGCAGTGAATATTTAAGGGAAGTAAATGATACAAGATGTAGTAATTACATGGAATTCATTATTTTTCCAAATTTTTACTATGCAATTTACATTTTAAAACAAGTTTAACAAAAAGTAATATTACTAATATTAGTCATAAATATGATTGAAAACATAATATATAACACAAATTAAAAAAATCATATTCTTAATAATAAATACTGATTAAAGTTACACATACAAAAATTAAAGTAATTTACGAGCCAAATGAAATGTCTTCGTCATCGCTTTCCATACATGTAGACACAGGCTACCTCTGTGTTCGGCTCTGCAGAAACCAAAAGTCGTAAAGTTTCCTGCGAAAACGATTTTGAAATTGTTTTCTTTTCTCAAAGAACTGATGAGAGGGTCGGATGTCATAAGTAACCTGTGATATATGTGTAGATTGCATTCTTCACGTGAAAATTTACGGCAAAGTTAAGGCGGTACGACCGGAAATGCGTATTCTGGGCTTCGGCAGCTTCTTCTGAAAACTGGCCAATAGGTAAAATGGCATTTTACCCCCGTGTAATAAAATTGTATGCATTGTGGGGCTAATACGGTGCCACCCATACAAATCCACGTACAGTTTTGCCGTTTCCATTGCATACTCATCAAACTTTTGGATGCCGCTTGTGATGGCCTCTAAAATTGTTTGGATTCTACAAATAAAATTTTAATTTAAAAATTGTTATCTAAAGGTGAAAATAAAAGTTTGTACGTGTCACGCTTTGCAATTAATCTTTACTAGGCTCACTGGATTATGGGGTTCGCTCCTGCATCGCTCACCCTACAAACTTCCAGCTCGCCCGTAAAGATTCATTTACAAAGCTTGACACGTAAATAACTATTATAAGATTTTTAATGTAAATTATAAATTTCTTGATTTCTGCCCAAATTACTTTCAAGTGGAATTTTTCGCAAAGTGGACCAAAGTGGACCGTAATTTTTTCTCAGTTTTTAGCTAAATAAATTATTTATCAATTACAAAAAGAAAAAAAACTCGGACGGGCCTGGAAAGGTAACATTTTTACTTTTGAAACGGAAAAAAGTATAAAAAGTATGTTAAAAAAGGGTATATCTTTAATGGGCTATAATTATGCGAAATATTGACATTTATTATAGTATTTCTTTAAGAATTATAAGTAACATACCTGAATTGTCAATATCCATCACATTCACTTAATAATTGAACTTTGATTCACTAAAAAATGACTTTGTAAAATAGTGTTTGTAAGGGTGTCGAGAACGAGTTTAAGCAGCTTGCGCGACGGTCAAGTTTAGACTTATTATTGGGAACGCACATGTTCTGCTGGAACCGTGAAAGGGGTCGTCTATTGTTCTTTGGACTTTCTATTTTTCCCGTAAAGGATTAGTTTTCTTATTAATTAACTTTGAAATAAACCCTTTTTGTCTCCCTAAATCCCCTAATTCTACCTATGTGCGACGTAAGGATGGAATTAGAATAGAAAGTGGTGCAGAAATTTGACGACATAAGAAAGGAATTGAATGAGAAATTAAAAAAATAAATAGTCAACTGATAGCTGTAAATCTACCCATGATGCTGGCGGAACCAGGAACAGTGCAGGAGGGGAGCCGGGTCCGGATGAAACCACCTCAGTTTGATGGAAAAACTTCTTGGACCAACTACATCGGTCAGATTGAGGCAGCAGCAAAAGCAAATGGCTGGATACCAGAGGAAAAGGCTACAGCATTGACTCTTGCTTTACGCGGAGATACAACCGACATCTTGCAGACACTTTCTCCCAAGGAACAAGAAGATTACAAAGCGTTGGTGAAACACCTGGAACTGCGATATGGCCAGACACATCTGGAACATGTGTACCATTCCCAACTTATGAACCGCTGCCAGAAATCAAACGAGACTTTGCAGGAATTCGAGACTGATATTGCACGCTTGGTCCGGCAAGCATATCCAGCTACTCCAACGACCGTTATGGAACGATTAGCGGTTCAAGCCTTTTTGGATGGACTTCGGGACAATGAAACACGACAGTCTCTGACATTGGCTCGTCCGAGCCAACTGGTTGATGCATTAGCTCGAGCTTTGGAATTCGAGGCGGCAAAGCAGAGCTGCAGGAGCAAGCCTAGAATTAGGAGAGTCGATGAAGAGAAGGAGGAGGAGCCCAATATAATTGAAGAATTCAGTTCTTAAAGAAAATCTACCAGAGAAGAAGGAAATCCGGTGTTGGAGATGCGGAAAGCTCGGACATATACGAAGTCGTTGCAGAAAAAGCCAGGAGGCGCTGACTTCATCTAAGTTGGAAAACTAGATAGGGTCGAGGAAAAGGGGCAACCCTCGACCTGTAACCAGCATGCCCCAGAGGATATCGAACGTGTCGCATCTCTTCTACATCAGTCCAGCAGTGTTTTTGTAGATGGCTTTATAAATGGAAAGTTACATGTGCTGCTGCTGGATACAGGTGCGACGAAGACAATTATTTGGCAAGATATTGTCGAAAAGTCAAAGATAAAATCTACCAATCGGCGACTACGTACTGCAACAGGAGATACTGCTACTGTTTGTGGAGAAGTGGACATCACGATGGTCATAGGAAACACGAAATTTAAACAGCATTAGTAGCAGATATTGAAGATGAAGTTATTGTAGGCATGGACATTATGAACTCTATAGGATTTGAACTAAACTTTCAACAAGGAATATTGAGAGTAAATGGAGAAGAAGTCGTGTTGCATCGATCGAAAGAAAAGAATATTCGTGTAATGTTAACAGAAGATGCTTTGATACCGGAACAAAGCGAGATGATATTGAAGGCTTCCTTGGATTGTCAGAAGATGGAAGTATAATGCTTCTGGAGTCGAGAATTGATGACAAAGAGGTCGGTCGAGGAGTTTTAGTAGGAAAGACATTAATACGTGTCGGAAAAGAAGTGCCTGTAAGAGTATTAAATGTTAATGGTTACTCTGTGAACTTGAAGAAAGGAATTGTTTTGGGAAACTGTTCTTCGGTTTCCTCGATTATTAATGGCATTCGTGAGTCTGCAGTCCCGGCCAAGAAAGTGAGCAATGAATTGACGAATCTTCTGTCGACTTCTTTAAAGGATTTGAAACCCATTGAAAGGATAAAGCTGAAAGAGCTGATATACAATTATCGGGATATCTTTGACGACGGACAAGGAAAGAAGGGTAGGACAAGAACTGTCCAGCATAAAATTAACACCGGTGATGCACAGCCCATTCGACAGTCGGCAAGAAGACTGCCACTTGCCAAGCGAGAGGAAGCTGATAGAATTGTGCAAGAAATGGAAAAGGAAGGGGTAATCGAACCATCCAACAGCCCATGGTCTTCCCCAGTGGGGTTAGTTAAGAAAAAGGATTTTGCGTCGATTTTCGTCAGCTGAACAACGTAACGAAGAAGGACAGCCACCCTCTACCTAGGATCGATGACACCCTGGACACATTGGCTGTATCACAGATATTTTCAACTTTGGATTTAAAAAGCGGTTACTGGCAGGTTGAAATGGCACCAGAAGATAGAGAGAAGACGGCATTTACCGTCGGTGCAGGACTGTGGCAGTTTACTGTCATGTTGTTTGGACTATGTAATGCCCCTGCAACTTTTGAAAGGCTCATGGAAATGGTTTTGAAGGGACTATCCTGGAAGACATGCTTGGTATACCTTGATGACATCATTGTGGTTGGAAAATAATTTGAGGACCATATGAAGGAAGTCTTTCAGCGCTTAAGAAGTTCTGGCCTGAAGCTAAGCCCAAAGAAATGTCACTTGTTCCAGAGGGAAGTGCAGTATCTGGGCCATGTCGTTTCAAGTCAAGGAGTTGCAGTGGATAAACAGAAGGTAAAGACGGTGCGGGAATGGCTAATACCGAAAAACAAACATGACTTAAGAAGCTTTCTTGGATTATGCACCTACTACCGTCGATACGTACCAGGATTCGCAAAGGTTGCTAAGCCTTTGACACGTTTAACAGAGGGAGAAAGACGATTCCAATGGGACGACGAATGCCAAGAAGCCTTTAAAAACCTGAAAAACGCGTTGACCAGCTCACCAGTTCTGAGTTATCCTCTTCCGGATGGTGAATTTATTTTGGACACGGACGCTAGCAATGTAGGACTGGGAGATGTTTTGTCGCAGATTCAAGAGGGAAAAGAGAAATATATTGGATACTTCAGTAAAACTTTATCCAAACCAGAACGTAATTACTGCGTTACTCGACGAGAGTTGTTGGCAGTGGTAAAATCAGTCGAACACTTTTACAAGTACCTGTATGGAAGAAAATTCTTGCTTTTGCAATTCAAGAATCCTGAAGGACAGGTAGCAAAATGGATTGAGAGACTACAGGAGTTCAACTTTGATACAGAACATCGGGACTTAAATTGGTCATAAAAAATCACGACATGATTTTTATGACCAAACACCGATGGCATAAATAATCATGTCGTGATTTTTTATGCCATCGGTGTTTGGATATTTATTTTTCACCACATTCATACATTGAGAGAAAAAGTATACCTACATATATATTAAATCAACAGTTTTTGTGGTTAAATACATTTAATATTTTTTTGGATTTAAAATTAATAGTTAATTTACATCCGAGAAAATATTAAATGTGTTTAACCCCAAAAACTGTTAATTCAATTGTTAACATACTTGTTAACATACATGTTTGGATATTTATTTTTGCGCCACATTCGTACATTGAGAGAAAAAGTATACCTACAATGTAGGTATACTTTTTCTCTCAATGTAGGTCCTACATATATATTGAATCAACAGTTTTTGTGGTTAAATACATTCAATATTTTTTTGTATTTAAATTAATAGTTAATTTACATCCAAGAAAATATTAAATGTATTTAACCGCAAAAACTGTTAATTCAATTGTTAATATACATTTGCTCACAATGTGCGAATGTGGCGCAAAAATAAATATCCAAACATGTCGGTGCACCGATGGCATAAAAATTTATGTCGTGATTTTTTATGCCATCCGTGTTTGGATATTTATTTTGCGCCACATTCGTACATTGAGAGAAAAAGTATAAGGCCATTCCACGCGTAACGGATGGGACAGTTGCAAGTTGTTATTTTCAAAATAACATTGTTCTATTATATTCCCGGACAACATTCGTGATATTCATACGAACATCACGTCGTGATTTTCACAAATTTTATTCATACTGATATCATACGGAAGTCACCGCGTGATAAATAAAAATCATACGAACGTCACGTCGTGATTTTCACAAATTTTATTCATACGGACATCATCCGGATGTCACTGCGTGAGAAATAAAAATCATGTCGTGATTTTTTATGCCATCGCTGTTTGCGATTGACCGATGGCACAAAAAATCATGTCGTGATTTTTTATGCCAACAATGTTTGAATAATCATTTTTGCGCCACGTCCGTACAATAAGAGAAAAATTATGTTAAATCAACAGTTTTTGCGGTTAAATACATTTATTATTTTCTTGGATTTAAATTAACTATATATAGTTAATTTAAATCCAAGAAAATATTGAATGTTAAACTGTTAATTCAATTGTTAACATACTTTTTCTTTCAAAGTACGAATGTGTCACAAAAATGAATATCCAAACACCGATGGCATAAAAAATCATGTCGTGATTTTTTATGACCAAACACCGATGGCATAAAAAATCATGTCGTGATTTTTTTATGTCATCGGTGTTTGGATATTTATTTTTGCGCCACATTCGTACGTTGAGAGAAAAAGTATACCTACATATATATTGAATCAAGAGTTTTTGTGGTTAAATAAAAACATTCAATATTTTTTTGGATTTAAATTAATAGTTAATTTACATTCAAGAAAATATTGAATGTATTTAACCGCAAAAACTGTTGATTCAACATAACTTTTCTTTTAGTGTACGAGCGTGGCGCAAAAATGATAATCAAAACACCGTTGGCATAAAAAATCACGACATGATTTTTTATGCTATCGGTCAAAAAATCACGACATGATGTTCGTATCAATATCAGGAATGTTGTCCTTTTTTAATTGAATTCAATTAAAAAAGGACAACATTCGTGATATTCATACGAACATCATGTCGTGATTTTTTTACTGATAGCATAAAAAATCATGTCGTGATTTTTTATGCCAACGGTGTTTTGATAATTATCATTTTTGCGCCACGTTCGTACACTAAGAGAAATGTTATGTTGAATCAACTAGGTTTTAAATTCGCAGTTCGCAGGGCTATTACGCATGCGCAAATTTTGCAAATATCACACCGTGAGTGCTACTTGATATCACTGTGATGAAGCATGTGTATGCACTCAGGATATCACGGCGTGATAAAAAAAATCACGTTGTGATATCATCATGATTTCACCAGGAAATCCCGATTGTTGTCCGGGTTACTAATGTCAAATTTTTATAAGTAGTTCTAAACAAAAGCTGTTTAACAAGGTTTTTATTAGGCAAATTTAGGTATCGTGGTTGACTGTTTAATACCTTAAAAATTATTTTTTTTTATTCAAAAAGACTACTAGTACTGTTTTTGAATAAAAAAATTAATTGTTAAACATTGGAATATCTTTCTTAATTGAACCCGGGCAACATATTCAAACAACGTTTTATAAAATATAACAGTGTAATGTGAATAACAAACTAGGTTTTAAATTCGCAGTTCGCAGGACTCATACGCATGCGCAAATTTTGCAAATATCACACCGTGAGTTCTACATGATATCAGTGTGATGAAGCATGTGTATGCACTCAGGATATCACAGCGTGATAAAAAAAACCACGTTGTGATATCATCATGACCTCACCAGGAAATCCCGATTATTGTCCGGGAATCTCGAAGGCCTTTAAAAACGTTTCACCTCCATTTTAGAAAAATATTTAATCGTTCGGCTGTGTTTTGATGTGCTCCGATAAAATGTTAGTTTTACAAGGTTTAAATAAAGCATTAAATATCGACTATTACAAGTTTAGTTTTAAGTGTATTTGTGACTATTAAAAACATAGGTGATTTGTGTTTTATAATAATAAACTATTTAATTTTAATTAATTTATCATAAAGCAAACTGTAAACATAAACTATAAGAACAATTAAGTAAAAAGTGTATCTGAAATAAAAACACTGCAAAAAATTGCAATTAAAAGCAAAATATAAATTGTCGGTGCCTGGGATTGGATCCTGGGACTCTGGGAGTGCGACTTGTGTCTAGATTGGTTTGCCGATGCGTTTGTCCGCTCGGCTAACTTCCTTAATAATATAATTTAAATTACTTATCATCAGTTCAAACATGGCTGAAGAAGAAAATACCATGTAAAAAGTGTTATAAAGTACCCATTTCATAAGTGTGTCATATGTGGGTCAATTTGGCACCCAGGCTGTGCAAAATGTAAACAGGCCATCTTCATTGATGATAAACAAATAAAATGCTGCCAAACCAATGAGAAGACCTCGGAGAAGACCCAAATCAACCATCAAGAACCTGATAATCCTCTTCTGGTGGAAATTTTTTACCTCAAGGAAATAGTTAATAAAAAGGATCTTGTTATTACCAACCAACAAACAACAATTAACTCGCTGCAGGAGCAAATTTCATTGTTAAATAAAATAAATAAAACCAATCAAAATAATATTATGCAACCAGTTGCAAATAAAAAAAAGCAATTCACGTATAAGGATGTTTTAACAAAAAAGGTTACCCAAGATACAAAAAAAAAAACAAAGAAAAAGACAAAAAAATGTTTACGGAAAAGGAAGTGTCTGCAGCCATACTGGAGGCAACTACAGAAAATATATGCAAAAAATTAACAAACATTGAAGATATAAATCCGAAAACTACTAAATCAAAAGATGACTGGGTTGACGTAGTTAAAAAAAAGAAAAAAACAATAAAACAGAAACCATTGGTGTCTTAAGAAACCCGACAACCTGCTTATTAAAGGTTGTACCAAAGAAATCATTTATTTATGTCTCTAGACTTGATCAAAAAACACAGTCTGGTGACTTATATTTAAAAGAAAAATTTCCGGAAAAAAAGTGCGAGAATGTCCCGTCAAAATATCCAGATCATTATTCTTCTTTTAAAATAACTGTGGATTTATGTAAGTTTGAGGAGGTGATGAATCCAGAGTTGTGGCCACAGGGAACGTATCTATCTAAGTTTTTTCACCCAAAACCCAAAGACAAGCCCAAAACATAAAAAGTAATAATAAAATAGAAGCCACTACAGTTTTAAGTTCAAATTCAAATATTGGTTCTTTAAATATTATGCATCAAAATGTGAGGTCTATACGTCAAAAATTAAACCACCTGGAAGCCTTTATTCTCGACAAAAGCATAAATGTTTTTTGTCTGACAGAACAAAGGCTACACAGTGAAGAAATGGAGACTTTTAAACTGCAAGGTTTCGATCTAAAAATATACTACTGCCGACCGTATTGTTCAGGAGGTGGAAGTTCTATTCATTGTAACACATATCTTCTAGCAAAAAATGTACGCAAACTTAATGAACTTAGTGTGGAAAAATGTATTGAGATTAGCTCAGTACATCTGCAGGATCATGACATATATTTAATTTCCATATATAGATCTCCAGCAGGAGATTTTGATAATTTCTTGGAAGTTTTAGATGAACTTATTTCCAGAATAGGTTTAAAAAAAATATATTTTATTAGGAGATTTTAACGTTCACTTTGGAACCTGTGTAGCTCTTTGTGACTTGTTGGATAGCTATGGTTTTAAACAATTAATTATTTAAAATACGAGAAATCAATCTTGCCTTGATAATGCTTTTTTAAATTTTAATGTTAGTTCTATTTCTATATCACTCCTGGAATCTAGCATCTCTGATCATTGTTGTCAAATAATAAACTTAAAAATTAACAAACATACAACTAAACCAAAAAAAGAAATTAAACTTTGCAGACCAATAACACAAGGTGGTTTATTTAAATTTTACAACTTCATTGAGCAAAGCTCATGGCAGTTTATAAACGATAATAGGGAAAATACCGAATCTAAATTTAATACCTTTCTTAATATCCTAAAAAATGGATATTTGAAAGCATTTCCTGAGAAAAGGGTTGTATTAGGGTCTAAGGATAATAAAACTTCAGGGTGGTTTAATGAGACTCTTAAACAGATGAGAGAAACTCTTTGGTTACTACACGACAACCATAAGAAGGCAAACACCACAAGTAGCAAAAAAATACTAAATGAATTCAAAGCAAAGTATCAAAAAGCAATTAGACAAGCAAAAATAAAATATAATGATTACAAAATTAAAAACTCAGGAAACTCCGTTAAATCCATGTGGCAAGTAATAAACGAAAAAAGAATAAAAAAAAAAAAGAAAAATATCTCCAATATTCAGCCTAATATACAACAAATTGAATCGAATGTAAACTCAGTAGATTTTAGTTGTCGTGTAGTAAATAAGGAGTTCTCATTTGATGATGTTTCATTTAATGAGGTAAGAGATATAATTTTTTAACTTTAAAATAAAACTAGCTTTGATATTTTTGGTCTAAATGTTAAACTTATTAAAACAATCGGTAACCTAATCTATATACCAATTACAAAATTAATAAACTTAAGTTTTAAAGAATCGTTATTTCCTTCAAACTTAAAAAAGGGATAGTGGTTCCAATATTTAAGTCTGGATGAAAACGAACCGTCCAACTACAGGCCAATATGTTTGTTGCCTATTATCTCTAAAGTATATGAGAAATGCATGACCTCCAGGATAAGAAATTTCTTTGAAAATAACCGGCTTTTTAAAGACTGTCAATATGGTTTTAGGCAGGGCTCTTGCTATACTGTCCTTAATTTCTAGAGTAACTGATTCATTTGAAAATCTTGAATTTAACAGCACGGTATTTTGCGACCTTAGTAAAGCCTTTGACTGCGTCTCTCATGACCTTCTTTTAAATAAGCTTCAAATTTATAAATTCTCTGTCAACAGCTTGAACCATATTAGATCTTATTTGGAACATACGAGGGTGGTTCAAATATAAACCGGAATTTTGCTATAAAATTTTTTATTATTAAGTTACAGAGCTGAATTTTTTTACAATTTTTCTAGATTGTCTCCGTCACACTCTACACACTTTTGCCACCTCTCCGGAAGCTTTCGGATGCCTTGTTCGTAAAAATCTCTCGGCTTGTCACGTAACCATTCGCGCACGAAGTATTCTACCTCCGCATTGCTTTCGAATCGCAGTCCGCCAAGTGCCTCTTTCAATGGACCGAACAAATACTAGTCGCATGGCGACAAATCAGGACTATAAGAAGGGTGTTCCAGTGTTTCCCAACCCAATTCGTTCAAAGTTTTCATCAAACTTTCCAGCGTGTGAATTTCTGATCAAAATTCAGAAGTCTTGGCACCCATCTGGCTGAAATTTTGCGGTAACCGAGCCGTTTATGAATTATTTGCTCAATACTACCTACGCTGATGCCCAATTCTTCAGCCATATCGCGAACAGTACTGCGTCGGTCTTCCAAAATGAGTTTTTCTACAGCGCTGACGTTCTCATCTGTAACACTTGTTTTGGGGCGCCGCGCATATGGCAAGTTTGCCACCACTTTTCGGCCTTTTCGCAAAGCGGAACACCATTCATACACTTGAGTCTTGGAGAGGCACTCATCCCCGAACTGCTCGAGTAATTTTTGATAAATTTCCGCGGATTTTACATTATCTTTGACCAAAATACGAATAATGATGCGTTGCGCAACAGGCACTGGTACATCCTTCTCGCTCATGGCTATAACTACACTGAAAAGCGAGGTTACACAGTCCCGGCTATTCTCTACGCTTCGTAACAGACCAGTCTAACATCCAGTGCAGCCACTTTTACGATACTATATTTTTACTTTTACTAAATTTAAATAAGAATCAGAATATAATATTTTCACTTAAAGATGTCCCAAAAAAAAATGAATCAGTTAAATTCTTGGGAGTTCAATTAGACAGTGCTCTAAAATTTGATCACCATGTAGTGTCTTTGTCCTGCGGGGACTATATGATTCTGTGTCTTTGGATGTCCTAAAAAATGCTTACTTTGCTCTTATTCACTCAGTTCTTACTTACGCCATATTAATATGGGGACACTCCCCGCATGCTGATAGTGTATTTGCGCTTCAAAGAAGAGCAGTAAGGATACTAGCAGAACTACCCTATCGAGCAGACTGTAAAACAGCTTTTAAAAACTTAAAAATATTAACTTTACCATCAGTTTTTATATTAGAGACCCTGCTATACATAAAAAATAACGAAAAGGATTACATTACGATGTCGGGTATCCATAGCTACCACACAAGAAATAAAAATAATTTAGCACTACCATATTATAGACTGAAAAAAAGTCAAACAGGAACAAACTTCTTGGGAATTAAGTTTTTTAACAATCTTCCACTTAATATAAGGAATTATCCGGCCAAAAATTTTAAATGTATAATTAAGGAAATTTTAATTCAAAATTCCTTTTATTCAATTGATGAATTTTTAAATTTTAATATCGAAGTGTATACGTACAGAGGCGCCTCTGTAGATAAAGTTACGGTTATGTACAGAGGCAGATTAACTAGCGATAAAAATAAAACACTTTTTAATTACATAAATTATCCCATTTTAGTTGGGTTTTTTGCTCAATGGGGCGGGGGGGGCCCAATGGGGCGGGGTCGGTTGGGTTGTGTTGTTGAGTTTGAGTACATTTCTATAAAACGCGCATGTCTAGGAGCCAGGGAGCCAAGATAATTCGGTGCCTCTAGACGCTAGCATTTCAAATATATGGTACCTAATGTTTGAAAATAAAATGAATTTAAACCATATAACACTATAGTATACTTAATACAAGTCAACGCGTCTCTGTATATTGATATTTTTTACAGGGACGCCTCTGTACATAACCGTAACTTTATCAACAGAGGCGCCTCTGTACATAACCGTAACTTTATCTACAGAGGCGCCTCTGTACATATACACTTCGTTTTAATATCACCTAGTTATAAGTTTTATCGGTTTCTATTTCAGTTCTATACTAATTTTTATTAAGTTTGCCAATTTATTTTGTAAATATTTAATTATATTTCTGACCTGTTTTTGACCTGTGTAAATACTACTTTGTATATAACATAAATAAAGCTTATTATTATTATTATCATTGTCTTGCATTTTCTATTGTCGCATCTTGAAGAAAAGTTTATTTAATCTTTGATCAAGGTATATTGTTTTCCGTAAGATTTACTGTTAGTGCTCCAATTGTTTACTCCTATTTTGGTCTCAATACAATTTCTCCTACTCAATTGTCAATCACCAATTTAATTTGTTTTGTTGCTGAAAGGGAAAGAAAGTTTATTAGTAATACAAAAATCATTACATACAACATTCTCACACATATTCTTTCAAGGGGGCCCCACATTTATTCAGACTCGCTCTCACAATCACTCATAACATCATTCACACTATTGTATGGACGCAGTGCATCCACTGCGACATGCGCTTTGAACCTTTTGTAGCCTCTTACTCCTTTTATGGCTTCAATTACATATCGGTCATTGCTATTTACTTTGCACACCCTAAAAGGTCCTTCATATATATTTGCAAGCTTGCGATTTAGGCCCTTTTGACATTTATTCATAGCTCCATGCCTCCATAACACCAAATCACCAATTTTGTATTTAGTAGCTACTTTTCGTCGTTTGTCATAAGCAGTTTTCATTTTATGAGCATTATTTTGTATATTTTCTGCAGCCAATGCGCGTTTTCGTGTTAGTTGTTGTCGCAAATCTACAGCTTGTGCGAGATCGTCATCTCGAAGCTTTTGGGTGCTAGTTGATTTGCCTCCTATAGTCTCCTTGCTACCTCCAGCACCCGACAGGCTCTCCTCTCCAGCATCTACTGATTTCCTTGTGTACCACCTTCCTTTGCATGTTCTCCTTCTCCAAGATTAGCGCGAATTTTTAATTTAATCCCCATTCAATCTCTGGTAATAATTCGTCCCACCTAGCTTTACTAGAGGCACTTGCTCCAATCGCCTGTATTAAACTCCTATTTACTCTCTCCACTTGCATATTTGCCCGAGGAGTTGCAATAGCATTTAAAACGTGTCGCACAATGCTTTAAATTGTTTTCTAGTAAAAGCCAAGCCTCTGTCACTAATAACTCTCCTGGGATATCCAAATTCACCAAATATCTCCATCAGTTTCTCAATGGTCTGTTGTGAACGAGGCCCTCCGAGATGGCCTATAATTGTTCGTCCAGGTGCAGGACGAGGGAGATCGCTGGTCCGGGTAGGCAAGGTGGTTTCTTTCCATTATGGGAGGCCAAGTCTTCCGAGGCAGTAAGGGAACCTGGGTAGGCGAGCTCTTTGACCTCGTCCGTGCATTCCGGAGTTGACGGGCTCGCTTGGGCTGCTTTGGAATCCACTGGATCTTGCGGCTCCTTTGGTAGGTCTCGACTGGGTGTGCGGGCCGCGAGGCGTTGGGTAGCAGTTGCTGTCTGCTGGGCGTTTCCGACATGACTGGTCGATCTTCAGTCGGATGTTCGTCGGAGGTTAGACTGCGCTGAGACAATGCTTGCTGCCTGGTGACGGGCATTCACTGGTGTTGGGTCGCCAGAATCTCCGGCGCCTCGATGGATTTCCACGGAGTGATGTCCGGCACAGTTTCTTTTCCTCGTTGATCACTGATAGGTCAGCTGGACGAAGGTTATTTGAATAAAACAATTATTATTTTTTTACTGAGGCTTGGTAACTCATTGGCAACTAGGCTCTTTTACTATGGGCTGGTACATTGATGTATTACTCTCGGAGTCATCAGTGGAAGTGAAGTGAGTAGCGCTCCGCTACTCTTTATAGTTGAGCGAGGCATACCTATCGAATCTACCTCTCTTGGTGCATGCCCATTCGTCGTACCCGTCTAGCCAATGACTGCCTCGCTTTTCATGTTGCCTTTTTCATGTGGCTGAGTGAAACGCGGTTTTATTTATTTTAGAACAATTTTGTTATTTTTTGGTCATTTTTTTTATGAAAGTCAGGTATATCATAGAGCAAATTTTGGCTTTTCGAGTCATTTTTGTAAATTTTTATTTTTAATCTCGCAACTAAATTTTTGCCTATTTTCATGTTTTTACAAAAACTAGCCGTATATTGTTTTAAAATAAATTATTAAACTCAAAAACCCTTAAAGAGCCCTCTTGCCTCAAAAGAAAAAACATTTACGTACTATATACAATAATTCTATCATTAACACGGCATCTTTTCTATCTTCATGTGACAACTTAATGCAAACTACTTTTTCCAGCTCTCCAAGACTTTTTCCAACGCCCAGATTTATAACATGCAGACAATGGGAGCGACTGACTTATTATAGCCAGCTTGTTACCATTCCCCTGCTAAATTAAGTAAAGGCCGCTGGCGGACCCATACTCTCCCACCCAGAACTTACCCCATCCCAGATTAACTCTGCTATAGTTTCTTCTCTCCCACCCATGAAATCCACTCCTCAAAGTAAGGGCTAAGGGTCACTATGACCCGTCCTTTGCTAGCGCATTGAGCCCAGCTTATTCATTTGGAGGCTACAGTCCAAGCCTCATCATTTATTATTATTTTTACAATTTTCCTTAATTCTAACATGTAAATTCAAGCTTACAAAATTGTTTCCTAATTTTAACATGCAACTAACCTAAATACAAAATTCCTTAATTCTAACATGCACATTAAATCTAATACAACATCTTAACCTATTATTCACAATTTACGCTGTGGTTGTCGGTACAGGTCGTAAGTAATCTACGTGTAGTAGTAAATGTCTGTTTTCCATTTCTACCTCGTAAATGACAGGGGACGTTCTTTCTCAGGACCCTGAATGGTCCAATCCAAGGATCGCCGAAGAATCCTCTATGTTGGTTTAGTACTGTCGTACCCTGTCGTTTTTTCCGAAGAACACCTGGACATCTTCGGGATTTCCAACGTATTCACGTATGAAAACCCTTTTTCTCTGCCAGAGCTGCCCGTCATGCTGCTCCCGGTCGTGTCGTATTGCTTCTGCAGCGGGAATGTACCAGCTTTTGCGGGTGATTCTCATGTTGCGCGGTTGACCCGGGAGCGAAGAATGGCGGTGGCTCGGGGTAGAAGTTTAAACCATCGTTCCTTTTCTTTGTTCTTCCGTAAAGCCCGTAAAATTTTCTTGACTTCTTGTACTTGACGTTCTACGGGGTTGGCACGTTGATGGTAAATGGCCGAGTTTTTTATTATGATTCCATGTTTTCTGCAATACTTCTCCCATTTGGCTAAGGTGAACTGGTGAGCACAATCCGTGATGATACACTCCGGAACTCCATATTTTAAAAACAATTTGTCTAAATAGTCCGTAATTGTTTTTACTCGGGTGTCTCGAACTGCTTCCGCTTCGGTCCATTTTGTCAAGACGCCTTCGACTATGATTGCATATTCGGGCCCTACGCCGCCGCCTTGATATCTGCCAAGGGTGTCCACTGATATCATTTGCCATGTCTTGGTAGGTTTATGTGTGTCCATTGGTGCCATGCGCTGGAGGTTTCGACCCTTAATTTGCCGGCAAATCAGACAGTTTCTGACGAACTTCCTGACTTAACTTCTTAACTTTGGCCAATGGAACCTCCGGTCGATAGCTCTCCACGTCTCCAGTTGGCCGAGATGGGCAGCATATTCTCCAGCATGGTATTATTCTAAAACTTGGAGTCGCATTTTTTCTGGTACCTAAACCTGGCTTGATCCTTTTTGATCTTGGAAAAACAAGTTATTTTCTTCAGAGATGATAAAATTTTCCATAAGATATCGGTCCACGTCGTTTTGTGGCCCCCTCTCTTCAGTTGTCTTGATTCGCCGGACTAGTCCTTGGGTTACCGGATCCACTAGTTGTCCTGCCAGGATTTTTTTTATAAGTTTTTGTTCGTCCCGTAAAACACATATTTTCGGGGTTGAAATTAATTCTTCGTACTTCACCGGTTTGTTGGTTTCAAGTTCTTCTGGATTCCGGGATAAATAATCTTTTCCGGCGACATGCTCTACGGTGTACGAAAATTCCTGAAGCAAAAGGGACCACCGCGTGAGTTTGGCCCGATCGTCTTGGTGGTTGTGGAGCCAAACTAATGCCCTGTTATCGGTGCGTAGAGTAAAATATTGTCTGTATCTGCGTATGGCCCAAAATGCACATCTTATGCACGATTAAATATACTTTTTAATGAACTTATTCATTTTGAGAAACCAACTCCTTTTTTACCAATTCTGCACATTTGTCGACTCCTGGATGACCAATATCATCATGGTAACTTCTTGACAGCGTAAATCTGGCCATATTGGGTACATACAATCGATCTCCATTATCTGTTTTGCGATATAATCGTTGTCGTTTAACTTTGTATAACTTTTGCATCTCTCTGTCAGCTATATTCGAGTTTAAAGCCATTACCAATTGCTTTGCTTTGTAATCCTGCAATTGCACCGACAAAAACCAGTCAGTTTTATTCATGGTAACCAAATTTATTTCAATACAACGCTCCAAATCAAGTGGATTTTGGATCCAGCTCGATAATCAACCTCCATATCATACTCTTGTATTGCCAACCACCATCTAGCAATTCTTATGGCAACACAATCAGTGATTATTCGAAATCTCCTCACTGACTCCAAGACAGCTAAAGTCTCCAATTCGTAGCTGTGATACATCTGCTCAGCAGTGGTAGTACACCTGCTAAAATATGCTACTGGTCTCCAATCTTTATCTTCAACTTGTTGCATCAAAATGCCACCAAGTCCATGTTTGCTGGCATCAGTATGCACCTCGGTTTCAGCTTGAGGATTATATATAGCTAGAACTGGTCTTTGACTTACCAACTCCTTCAGTTTTTCATATGCACCTTGTTCCTCTTCTCCCCATTTCCACGTGACATTCAATCCAACGAATTGTCTCACCGTTCGTACATTTGTCGGGCAAGGAAAATCAAGAAAAGCTTGTATTTTTCATTTTCCAGGCTTTATGCCTTCACCACATACTTCATGTCCCAAATACTCAATATTATTCTGCATAAAGGAACATTTCTCCAATCTCAGCTTCAGACCAGCCCCTTCAATTAGCTTTAACACGTCGTTTAACAACTTAAGACCATCTTGTTATAATAATAATAATAATAATAAGCTTTATTTATGTTATATACAAAGTAGTATTTACACAGGTCAAAAACAGGTCAGAAATATAATTAAATATTTACAAAATAGATTGGCAAACTTAATAAAAATTAGTATAGAACTGGAATAGAAACCGATAAAACTTATAACTAGGTGATATTAAAATTAAAATTTTCTTAATTATACTATTAAATTTTTTGGCCGGATAATTCCTTATATTAAGTGGAAGATTGTTAAAAAACTTAATTCCCAAGAAGTTTGTTCCTGTTTGACTTTTTTTCAGTCTTTAATATGGCAGTGCTAAATTATTTTTATTTCTTGTGTGGTAGCTATGGATACCCGACATCGTAATGTAATCCTTTTCGTTATTTTTTATGTATAGCAGGGTCTCTAATATAAAAACTGATGGTAAAGTTAATATTTTTAAGTTTTTAAAAGCTGTTTTACAGTCTGCTCGATAGGGTAGTCCTGCTAGTATCCTTACTGCTCTTCTTTGAAGCGCAAACACACTATTAGCATGCGGGGAGTGTCCCCATATTAATATGGCGTAAGTAAGAACCGAGTGAATAAGAGCAAAGTAAGCATTTTTTAGGACATCCATAGACACAGAATCATATAGTCCACGCAGGACATAGACACTTCTCCTAGTCTTCTTACAAATGTTATCTACATGGTGATCAAATTTTAGAGCACTGTCTAATTGAACTCCCAAGAATTTAACTGATTCATTTTTATTTGGGACATCTTTAAGTGTAAATATTATATTCTGAGTCTTATTTAAATTTAGTGAAGATTTGTTGGCCTTAAACCATTGCTCCACCCTTGACTGCGCCTCACATGACTCCACAACGCTCAAATCACCATCCCCTAAAGAAAGACGTGTCGTCTGCAAATAGAGTAAATGCTGCTAAAGGATCAACAAGAGGCAGATCATTAATAAATATTTAAAAAAGAAGAGGACCTAGAACGGATCCTTGTGGGACCCCTATGTCCATTACACTTTCCTCAGACATTACTTGCCCTATTTTTACGACCTGGATTCTATGTTCCAAATAAGATCTAATAAGGTTCAAGCTGTTGACAGAGAATTTATAAATTTGAAGCTTATTTAAAAGAAGTTCATGAGAGACGCAGTCAAAGGTTTTAAAGGCGCAAAATACCGTATGTTAAATTCAAGATTTTCAAATGAATCAGTTACTCTAGAAATTAAGGACAGTATACCAAGAGAAGTGTCCTTGCCCTGCCTAAAACCATATTAACAGTCTGTAAAAAGCCGGTTATTTTCAAAGAAATTTCTTAACCTGGAGGTCATGCATTTCTCATATACTTTAGAGATAATATGCAACAAACATATTGGCCTGTAGTTGGACGGTTCGTTTTGATCTCCAGACTTAAATATTGAAACCACTATCCCTTTTTTTAAGTTTGAAGGAAATAAGGATTCTCTAAAACTTAAGTTTATTAATTTTGTTAGTGGTATATAGATTAGGTTACCGATTGTTTTTTTAAGCTTAACATTTAGACCAAAAATATCAAAGCTAGTTTTATTTTTAAGGTTGAAAATTATATCTCTTACCTCATTCAATGAAACATCATCAAATGAGAACTCCTTGTTTACTACACGACAACTAAATTCTACTGAGTTTACATTCGAATCAATTTGTTGTGTTATATTATGGGCTACTTCGGAGAAGTACTTATTAAATATATTATTATTTTTTTTTGTTATTCTTTTTTCGTTTATTACTTGCCACATGGATTTAACGGATTTTCCTGAGTTTTTAATTTTGTAATCATTACATTTTATTTTTGCTTGTCTAATTGCTTTTTGATACTTTGCTTTGAATTCATTTAGTATTTTTTTGCTATTTGTGGTGTTTGCCTTCTTATGGTTGTCGTGAGTTTCTCTAATCTGTTTAAGAGTCTCATTAAACCACCCTGAAGTTTTATTATCCAAATATCCATTTTTTAGGATATTAAGAAAGGTATTAAATTTAGATTCGGTATTTTCCCTATTATCGCTTTGCTCAATGAAGTTGTAAAATTTAAATAAACCACCTTGTGTTATTGGTCTGCAAAGTTTAATTTCTTTTTTTGGTTTAGTTGTGTTTGTTAATTTTTAAGTTTATTATTTGACAACAATGATTAGATATGCTAGATTCCAGGAGTGATATAGAAATAGAACTAACATTAAAAAAAAGCATTATTAAGGCAAGATTAATTTCTCGTATTTTGAAATATTAATTGTTTAAAACCATAGCTATCCAACAAGTCACAAAGAGCTACACAGGATTTTTCCTGTGTTCCAAAATAATTTTTTTATTAAAACCTATTCTGGAAATAAGCTCATCTAAAACTTCCAAGAAATTATAAAAATCTCCTGCTGGAGATCTATATATGGAAATTAAATATATGTCATGATCCTGCAGATGTACTGAGCTAATCTCAATACATTTTTCCACACTAAGATCATTAAGTTTGCGTACATTTTTTGCTAGAAGATTTGTGTTACAATGAATAGAACTTCCACCGTCTGAACAATTCGGTCGGCAGTAGTAACTTTTTAGATCGAAACCTTGCAGTTTAAAAGTCTCCATTTCTTTACTGTGTAGCCAATGTTCTGTCAGACAAAAAACATTTATGCTTTTGTCGAGAATAAAGGCTTCCAGGTGGTTTAATTTTTGACGTATAGACCTCACATTTTGATGCATAATATTTAAAGAACCAATATTTGAATTTGAACTTAAAACTGTAGTGGCTTCTATTTTATTATTACTATTTATATTTTTGGCTTGTCTTTGGGTTTTGGGTGAAAAAACCTAGATATATACGTTCCCTGTGGCCACAAATCTGGATTCATCACCTCCTCAAACTTACATAAATCCAGTTATTTTAAAAGAAGAATAATGATCTGGATATTTTGACGGGACATTCTCGCACTTTCAGTTTAGTCACTAGACTGTGTTTTTGGATCAAGTCTAGAGACATAAATAAACGATTTCTTTGGTACAACCTTTAATAAGCAGGTTGTCGGGTTTTTTTAAGACACCAATGGTTTCTGTTTTATTGTTTTTTTCTTTTTTTTAACTACGTCAACCCAGTCATCTTTTGATTTAGTAGTTTTCGGATTTATATCTTCAATGTTTGTTAATTTTTTGAATATATTTTCTGTAGTTGCCTTCAGTATGGCTGCAGACACTTCCTTTTCCGTAAACATTTTTTTGGCTTTTTCTTTGGTTTTTTCTTTGGTATCTTGGGTAACCTTTTTTGTTAAAACATCCTTATACGTGGATTGCATTTTTTTATTTGCAAATGGTTGCATAATATTATTTTGATTGGTTTTATTTATTATATTTAACAATAAAATTTGCTCCTGCAGCGAGTTAATTGTTGTTTGGTGGTTGGTAATAACAAGATCCTTTTGATTAAGAATTTCCTTGAGGTAAAAAAATTCCACCAGAAGAGGATTATCAGGTTCTTGATGGTTGATTTGGGTCTTCTCCGAGGTCTTCTCATTGGTTTGGCAGCATATTATTTGTTTATCATCAATAAAGATGGCCTGTTTACATTTTGCACAGCCTGGGTGCCAAATTGACCCACATATGACACACTTTACATATGAAATGGGCACTCTAGAACACTTTTTACATGGTATTTTATTTTCTTCTTCAGTCATGTTTGAACTGATGATAAGTAATTTAAATTATATTATCAAGGAAGTTAGCCGAGCGGGCAAACGCATCGGCAAACCTATCTAGACAATAGTCGCACTCCCTGAGTCCCAGGATCCAATCCCTGGCACGCACAATTTATATTTTGCTTTTGATTGCAATTTTTTGCAGTGTTTTTATTCCAGATACACTTTTTACTTAATTGTTCTTATAGTTTATGTTTACAGTTGGCTTTATGATAAATTAATTAAAATTAAATAGTTTATTATCATAAAACACAAAACACCTATGTTTTTAATAGTCACAAATACACTTAAAACTAAATTTGTAATAGTCGATATTTAATGCTTTATTTAAACCTTGTAAAACTAACATTTTATCGGAGCACATCAAAACACAGCCGAACGATATTTTCATAATTGCAATATTCTCCATGTGAAGGTATTAAGATATCATCCATGTATGCTAGCACTTCCTTGTGTCTCAATTCACCCAACATTCGGTCCACCATTCGTTGAAATACAGCTGGGGAGTTGGCCAGACCAAATGGAACCCTCAAATACTCGTAGTGACCATCAGGTGTTATAAATGCTATTTTTACCACCGAATTATCATGCATTGCCATCTGATGGTAGCCTTGAGCCATATCCAGGGTCGTAAAATACCTTTTGCCACTCAATTTCTCCAATTGGTCTTCAATCAATGGCAATGGGTACCTGTCCTTAACCGTTATTGCATTAAGAGCACGATAATCTACGCACATGCGCACATCTCCTGTCTTCTTTGGTATTAACACCACTGGACTAGCGTAATTGGACTCTGAATTTCGGATAACACCAGCCTCCTTGTTTGTATTTTTCCCTCACCAAACTCCGCTCTGAGTGTGACAATCGATAGGGTCTGTGGAATATCGGTACATCGGTTGTTATTTTAATCTCCATTTTACCTATTGTTGTGTAGGCATCAACATCATTTTTAGAAAAACATGCCTCCCTTTTTTTCAATAATGTCATTAGTTCATTCTTACATAAATCAGACACATCCCCCATTTTTACTTGCCCAATTTTATCACTTAAACTAATAATATTCACCTGTGTAGTTTTGGTTGCCTTCTTTTTCTCTTCAGTCTTGGCCTCCTTCTCGCCTCCTAACTCCAATCGAAACAAGACACGCTCCTTTCTCCAATGAATCTCCATTTTTGTGCGATTGGTCACCTTCAGCAACTGGTTCTCCATTCCCAGCTTCAAGTTGGCCATGTATCATGAGGTAGCCGTGTTCAGTGGTTACAACTTTGTCCACCATAACAAAATCGCCACCTTGGTTAGCACTCACGTCGACCTTGACCATCTCAGACGCAAATGATTCGCAACATAGCTTTTCTGCTAGCCGAATCACATATTTGTCCTCCTCTACTTCAGGCATACCAAAGGTGCTCATCCATTTGTTGGGACTCTCCTCCTCCAACAACATGGCCTTGCCCTGTCTGACCACCAATGTCAGGCCAGGCTGAGTGATAGCCTCAGTCCCGAGCAATATCTCAATGCGCCCCATCACAGCATCCGTCAGTATCGGCCAGATGTTGATTTTAATGTCACTTATCATAAGTATAACCAAACACCTGCCTAGCTCCTCGCTCCTCTGCTCCTGTGTCAATGTAGCATCGAGCACTAACTTTCCCAACATAACCAAGCACCCTAAAAACAGAATTTATAGGATTAATCAAAGACTTACCCCAGTGTTTTGTTCTGTGACTTCCTCCAGACGATCCTCCTTGTCGGCCCGGAAATGGTCCAACAGGGCAGTCACGTGCTCGGTGCCCCACCTTGCCACACCGAATACATCTGGGCGAGGACAATCCTTGCCTAGATGGTTCCCTATCTTCTGAAAATTATAGCAACGAATCCGCGACACGCCGCTGGTAGAGGCTACAATTCTCTTCTCCAATGTTTGTTTTTTGTGGGATTCTTGTCCTGCTTGCACCGAAGTCAAAAACCTCGTATACAAGGCTTCAGGGGTCTTGCAGTTGGACGCCAAAGCTCCACTTTTGAGATCCTCTGGCAAGCCCTGAATAAGCTGCGAAACTGCACGCGTCCCCTGAAGCAGGTCCACTTTACGCATTATCTCCAACTTCCGATGATAATAGTTAGTCAAACTCTCTCAATCTTGCTTGACTCTAAGCACTATTTGCTTAAGGATGTCCGCAAAATCAGCTCTCCTTGGAAATGCCGCTGTCAACGCTCCTGAAAATTTCTCCCACGTTTTCGGAGCTCGGACACCATTATACCATTCACGAGCAGCCCCCTCCAATTTAGCCTGCGCGATTAGCAACTGCTCCTTGTCAGTCCACGCATTAGCTTCAGCTAACTTCTGAACTCTCTCGAGCCACCACTCCACATTCCTGCTCTTGTTTTTAGGGTTAAACGGCATCACCAGCTCCTGTCCCAAGCTTATAACCCCACCTCGATAGTTGCTTGAGGCTTGTCATACCTTTGGCTAGATGGCGTACTAGCGATTTCCTCCGTGTACTCTTCCACAGCTAGGCGTTACTCCTGTCTAATTGTTCGACGCTGCTGATCAAGCAACATCCGACTTTGCTGCTCGAGCAACTCCTTGAACAAGCCACGCATCAAAGCCATATTATCAACAACTGGTTCATTTTGATCGGAAGCAGTCTCCCTACGTGAACCCTGTTCTGACTGACTCAGCATACCCTCCTCATCCTCCAAACTGATCGACAGGTGGTAGCTCATTTTGTAAAAACTCCAAAATTTTCTTATTACTGATACAAAGAATGCTCCTCACCTTTGTTTCGACTCCACTCTAACTAAAAACTGAATTTCAGCACGTGGCACACCTAACCACAAATCGGCTTTTTACACCAACAGTTAATCACCACTTATTTTCTCCAATTCACTTATGGTCAATTCTCATATAACTTGTTTCGATGCTGTATCCACTTATTTTTGTGAAAACTAATTCTCGCTCAAGGTTTTTTTTAGTGTAATAAGCATGTAGCATTTCAAGGTAATGGGAACTTAAATTATGACACCCTAATCTATTAATTTTTTCCTAAAATGCAGGCTTTATTTGCAAATGTCACGTAAGTTACCGGTCACCAACTGCAATATCCTAACATCGATGAATATTTCAACAAAATGGCCGTTCAAACAACTAATGTTAGTGCTTGAAAAAATTATTTTATCCGAAATAAAATAAAGTAGTCAACAATCGTAAATTAAAATAAATCGGCAGAAAAGTTCTACTTTACTGCCGATTTTGGATAAAATAATTTTTCGTCAATCTTAAGTCTATTTTTAGTTAATCAAGCACTAACATTAGTTGTTTCAACAGCCATTTTGTTAAAATATTCATTAATGTTTGGATATTGCAGTTGGTGACCGGTAACTTACGTGACATTTGCAACTTAAAGCCTGCATTTTAGGAAAAAATTAATAGATTAGGGTTTGTCATAATTTAAGTTCCCATTACCTTAAAATGCTACATGCTCATTACACTAAAAAAAAACCTTGAGCGAGAATTAGTTTTCACAAAAATAAGTGGATACAGCATCGAAACAAGTTATATGAGAATTTACCTTATCTCCAGGCACTGCACTCTTAATCCAGATTTTACTTCTGAATTTGTTGTCAGGTATTTTGAATAATAAGACCGGTAAACTGTTTTGGATTTATTTCAAACTTTAAACGTTTTAAAAGTCACCGAAACGTTCTCCTCTTTTTCTTCTCCGTATGGACGGCAGCTCCCACATTAACCATCCCACATATACTTACCAGGTATATATATCCCTGGTTAAAATGTCACATAGAGACCCTGTTCAAACCGATAGATTTTTGTATTGGATTGTATGGTGTTTCTATAGGGTGTATCGGTATGTATAGGAACCATAGTTGGGTTTTATGGTTGTTCTATAGGGATATCCTTTCTTGATTTATTTGCTATCGGTCTCAATAAGGAAAATACACATAAAGGTAGAAATTATTTTCCTCCCATAGGACCCCATAGGTTTTAACAAAATGTTGTCAAATGTTTTATGTTGCTCTATAGGAATATCCCTATATATCCTTCTTTGAGTTATTTGCTATCGGTCTCATTAGGGAAAATCTAAAAGTTATGGTGTGCCTATAGGTAATTTCCTATACATTTTCTATCGGGCCGTATCCGAAAAAAAAACATGGAAAAATGCACATAATAAGTCCGTTAGCGCCCGATTATTTGTATGGGTCTCTATGGGGTATTTTAAGCAGGGATGCCATCCCAGTGTAGTGGCGCCCTCCAGTCGCCACCTAGCCTAGAACGGCTTTTTAAATTTATAAATTTTATAATTTTGTCTATTTATTTCGTTTAAAGTATTCTGTAGGCCTGATATGCAAGGTTTTTGACATTTTGCTCAAAATCACCTAATATGGATAAGCCGAGTTTTGGAATGCACCTCCGCACTTACTTATTATACAATATATATAAAGTTTAATTTTAAATTTTATTTTCATTTATACCCACGTAATTTTCATGCAATTTCGGGTAAAAAAAGTTTATTCGTTGGGTTCAATCCAGTAGCGTAGCCAGAAAATTCATAAGGTGGAGTTTTGAAATTAAGAAACAATAGGCATAGTAAAAGCAACATAGATGTTTTCTAATATAAATAAATAAATAAAAGTCAAAATCGATCAAACCCAATCAACGGTTGAGCCAAAAGATAATACCGTTGAGTAAGGAGTACATCTTAATAAATGATAATACCTTTGGTTGAGCCTCAATTAATTATGGACATTAAGCAGAAGAAACATTTTTCAAGCGTAGAAAACTTTTCATATTACAACACTCATAAGTCTATATTTTAGAAAGACTATATTAATACTACTTTTAAGTTAAATTATTATAAAAGTCCGTTAAAGATCAATCTAAAATGCCATCATGTCAGTTGAACCTACCCTTAAAATGATGTGATAACCCGGCGACGAAATCTTTTCCGTAATTTACTGCCATTACTGTCAGTAGATTTACTGTCAGTAGCGGAAAAGGACCGTTCCGTAATTTATTCAGTACTGACGCAATATAAAATTGGAACGCGCCTCAGTAGCAACTGACATTTGACAATTGTTAATATCAGATTAATTAATATTATAGATTAATTAAGATCATAGATTAATATGGAAAATTAAAGTTTATATACATTTTTCGACGCGGAAGACGACAATAGGAAATATACAATTTTACTGACGCCACAAGAATACGCCAAATGTGAAACTGGTGAGTTGGGTTGAATAAAATCCGTAGTGTTGTATTGATGCTTTTCCCAATAATTGCTTTTTTGGAGATATGGAATATGCTTATCAAGTGTTGGATACATTTAAAACCCAGGACTGTGCAGCACGTCAGGAATCCTCACAAAAGAAGCCGCGGTTAACATATGAGGAAATTATTGTGCAAGAAAAGTGTAGTGGAACGGAAGAAACTCAACTGCGCGAGGAAGAATATTATGAACATGACGAAAATGGAGAGCTGGGAGAATGTATGTTTATCATACATTTTTGGTCGGTTAATGCATGTTATTTTATAGGCTCTTTCTCTGTAGCTCCCCGTTACAAAACTGAACGTTCAGGGGTGTGGACTGAAGCAGCTACAAAGCAGCTTATTCTTATATATAAACATTTATATCCAAAGATACAGTCTGGACAACTTGCAACTAAAAATGTTTGGCCGAAACTCGAGTCCTTAATGCAGGAAAACAACTACCATTTCAGCAGCAAACAAATTGCGACAAAAGTCGATACTCTTAAAAGAAGGTATAAGGATATAAAAGATTATAATGCAAAGTCAGGCAATGATTTGAAAAGTTGGATGTACTACGACGATATGGAAGACATTTTCGGCACCCAGCCTTGGGCAAGGCCTTTGTCTACTGTATCATCAGCAACTAAGACCGCATCAGAATTAGATGATGAGGCAACAGGTATAAAATATAAAAAAGGCGGATTTCCTTAAGTCATAGAGGTTTTTATATAACAGTTGGTAGGTAAAACCTTACATGTACACTACCTAAACTACCTACGCATCAAAGTTACTTTGGGTATTCCGCTTTTCTATCAATAATTATTACAGCACGTTGAAAAAATAATAATATTACCCCATTCTCCAGGTAAAAAAAATAAGAAGCAGACACGAAAGGATGATGCTTTAGAACGTCTCTTGATTTTACGCGAGGAACAATTAAAAGAGAGGAAACGGCAGCATGAGGCCAAAATGGCCCGAATGGATACATTGAATAGTAAAATTAAACGGCTTGCATCCACGTGGGGAAAAAAGTATATGCGGTCGGAATATTGTACATTATTTTTAATGTACCTATTGGTTCAGGAGAAAAACACTTCAAGTGCAATTTGTTCATTCGTTGTTTTAGTTGTTAAAAGTTTATTTTGTTTAAAAAGTTGGAAAATACATTTAGGTTTACATATTCCTGCTATTTTGTGTTATAACTAAGAAATAAATGTGCAATGAGAATAAAGAGTTATTTTTTATTTCACGTTTTATTTCATCAAATTAAACATTCCGCGCAATTGCTAAAGTATCCTTAATGTGTTCTCTTTTCGTGATCCCCATTTGTCGTAACAATGGAACCAACTTGTGTTCAGCAGGCTCCGCGATGTCTTGGTTAATTATGATTGGAACTTCTATTAAATCATTGAAGTCTAAACAGATGTTGTGCAATACACAGCATGCAACAATGTAACCGGCAATAAGATCAGTTCTTTTCATTGGTAAAACATAAAGTAAACTTCTGAATCGCTCTTTTAAAAGGCCAATGCTACGTTCTATTACCATTCGAGTAGACGACAAACAACGGTTAAAATCTCGCTGCTGTCGGGTTAATCGACCATTATCTTTGTAAGGTGTTAATAGATGTTGTTGAATGGAATACGCTGCATCTCCTATTAAGTGGCTGTCGTAGGGAAAGCAGTTATGATCGTTACATATATCTGATAAGTCCGATATGCGAAATACACGTTGGTCATGCACCGAACCCGGATGACCTGCGTAGCAGTGTATAAATTTTCTTGAAAAGTCACATACTACCTAAAATTAATTCATGGCGATTATTTAAAATGCTATTAAGTAATTTAACCTGTAGCTTTATTGAATGATCTTTTTTCCATTAATGTATCCATTTGCATTTACTTTTGGCGCTTCTATCTTAATGTGGGTACCATCGACCGCGCCTATTACATTAGGAAACCCAAATTTTTGAAATTCCCTTCGGCCAATGTCGGCCTCTCCAGGACTTGGCCATTTAATGACCGCAAATCGCAATTTCAAAAGCGCTTCGGTTACTCTGCGAACCGCTCGGAGAGCAGTTGCTTTCCCAACATCGAAACGGCTGCAAACAGATCTACAAGAAATTATACACGCTGTAATTTCTACGGTTTACAAAAATACAAAATACTGCATACCTATACGAATCAGGCGTAGCGTAGACCCAAAGGGCTATTAAAAATTGCTTTTCGGGCGAAATGGTTCGACGTCCCGGACCTGGCTCACTTGTTTTTTTTTAGGTTATCTCCAAAGAGACGTAGGACCCCATAAAAAGTGACCTTACCAATTCTGCAAAGAAGCACATTGATTTGCTATATAATATATAGCAAATCAATGTATATATTATATACTTAATTACTTTACTCGTCTCCTTCGTCACTGCTGCTTGTACTTTCATATATTTCATCAATAATTATTGAAATAATTGGTCCTAGCTCTTCACCAAATACCAGGTTATCCATTACTTTATTTGACAGCTACTTTTTTCTGTTTTTAAGTTTGGTTATGTGTTTTACTGGAGCCACAGCACCTCTCTACCTCCAGTTGTTTCAGTAAAATTAATCCGCCGTACATTTATAAAAGGGTAGTATTTTCCACTGAGCTCAGTAACTGAAAGTGGATTTCGGAATGCGTTTTCAGTACTGACAGTACTGACAGTAAATTACGGAACATAGGCCTATTAGGTGCTTTCCTTTTGCCACGATTCTTAGATATTCTTACCTCACCTTGGTTTATCTCACTTTAGATACCGTTTCATTTGCAAAATGACAGGTAAGCCAAATTGAGAATTTTACCTCCCCCCTTACCGATCAAGCACTACCTCCGGAGCAAACTTACAAATGAGAAATTTTGATTACTTGGTGGTGGGGATAGATGCACGCCAAAAAGTGAGGTTGTACACTTTCTATCAAACAAAACAGAAGAAAATTAAATCCAATATATATGTTTGGATAGTTTATAAACTAGCTGGATAGTTTATAAACTAGCCAAACTGTCAGCTATTTTAATTGAAAACATATTTTCAACTAAATTAGCGGCTAGTTTACAAAATAACCAAGGATCTTGGCTAATTTACTTGAAATTATTAGGGTAGTATTTTCCACTGAGCTCAGTAACTGAAAGTGGATTTCGGAATGCGTTTTCAGTACTGACAGTACTGACAGTAAATTACGGAACATAGTAAATTCAAAAGGAAACGACATACACGTCATCAATCAGCTGATCGGGCACGGTTGTCAATGTGATGCTAAAATCATTGCATCAAGTGAAAGTGGTAGTGCAACTACAGGGCGATAGATGTCGTTTACATGAATAATACCGTAGGGTCCCTAGATTTGGGAATACCAAAATGTCAAGTCAGAGTTTTATCATATAGCATCATATAGGTTATACCTATATGATGCACAGCCAAAAATTTGTTTTTAGCCATTTTTAAAGGCATTTTCAGCTGTAAAACTCAGAAATTTTGCCATCTAAGTCTCTGGTATATATATATTCTTATTTTATGTATCCAACATATATTTTGTTAAATATTCTAATATATATATACAAGTTTATATACAAAAGTGCTCTTTTAGTTCCACCCTTACTTCTTAAGAAGTCCCATAAGCCAACTGAATGGCTTGTGCGGGTTAGGGGTAGGAACGGACCGCGGGCTTAAAGTCCCCTCCGAAGGACTATTACACAATAGGACAAACACAAATAAACAGCCATACCCCTGGTGGGATTCGAACCCACGACCTCCGGCTTGTAGTCAGCAGCACTAACCACTCGTCCACCGTCGGCGATATAATTAATAATAATCCTATTTACCTCTATAACAGCTGTTAAAGGTAACAAAGGTCCATTATTATCCCGTTCTGCCTAAAAATAGCGTATTAAGGATGATACCAACTCTTGACTCCGACTATTTAAATGCTTCGGCATTTTAAATACAGGAAAAACAAAAAAACGATATATACGCTAAAACATCGGGTTTACGCAACGCGCGCGCCATTTGGTGGACTTCAAAAGCATTGCGTAAATTTAAGAATTGTCAACAATACATTTAAAGCATACGAACTGTACATCATTGTTAAATAAATAGGTAGTTTTTTACAAAAGAGAGGAAGACAGAAGTCTTACTCGACAAATTTTGTTCAATTGCACAGTTAAATCGCGCACGTTATTTGTGTTTTACGTTGCAAGGAAAAAACTAAGAAACTGGTTTAGTACTCGATTTTGATTGATTACACTGTAGGAAGGTAAAAATATCACAGCTAAACGCTCGGACACGTAAACATAATTTTTGGTCGTAGATTACAAATCCATGCTTTGTTTATTGTGAACACCCTGTAACAAATTCTTGCAAAATTTGCAGTTAATTGATCAAAAGGAACACGTGTCCCTGAGGGTTTTTATAGATTATTTAGAAAATTTTATATATTATTTAGGAAATTTAAATGTTTTTTTGCTATTTTTTTTATTGAGTATAATCAGTGGCGTAGCTACCGCGGTATCAGCCGTATTAATGATACGTGGCCAGGGGCGCACCGTTGACTTTGGGGGCCCTGGACTAAAGATCTTTGGGGGCCTATCAATAACACTAGGTACATTTTTAACTTTTGAAATATTTCAGCTAAACGCTCGGACACGCAAACATAATTTTTGTCAAAGATTCCAAATCCGTGCTCGGTTTAGCTGTATCAGGTCTAAAAAAGTGTTTCCTATTGGCAATCCGATCCGGGGACAGAACATTTCAGTAACCTTTCACGTACACACACTTGTATTTTTTTTAAATATTTAATTTATAAAATACAAAATTAAGGAAATTAAATAAACGTTACAATTGAGAAACTAAGGGAAAAATGAATTTAAAATTAAACTTAAGAAATAAGGGATTCTTATCTGGTCCTATGCTTTTTATATTATATATCAATAAAAAAAATCAGCAAAATAACATTTCAAATTTCCTAAATTATCTAAAAAAACCCTCAGGGACACGTGTTCCGTTTGATCAATTAACCTTAAATTTTGCAAGAATTTTTTTTATTTGAAACCTATGTCGGGGTTCAGCCAATTGACCAAGCACGTTTGTAATCTTCGACCAAAAATTAAGTTTATGTGTCCGAGCGTCTAGCTGTGGTATTTTCAACTCCCTGCAGTGTAATTAAAAACAACAAATACTTACGTCAAAAATAAAAAAGCAAGAAAAAATAACTCTTAAATCCTAATACAATAAATGAATAACATAAATAAAATAAAGGTGTCCCGATAAGACCTGTACAACGCAAGGCCACATATTTCTTGGTTTAAAATAATTCGAGTTAACCCAACTAAGTTATTAATTAATAAAAATTGCTTTTTTTTTTAAGCGGCCATGATATACAACGTTATATGCATGTATAGAGATAGTTGAAGTACGTCTTTTTCATTAGCGGCAGACAAAAAACTCAAAAAAGCCTAGGGATAGAAGTAAATCCATAGGTGACTCAATAGACGTCAAATAATAAAATTAATTTAGCATTTCATACAAAGCAATCAAGATGTATTAATTATATTAATTATAATCGCACGGAATATTTAGTGATTATTTATTAAATTTTAATGAACGAAATAAAGAACAACTAGTTTATTAGTATAATATAATGATGATAGACGAGTCGCCAATGTCGGAACTCCAAACAAATGTCAGTACGTCAAAATTAATTCAAGCGCAGCATTTTGACAGAGCAGTGTTTATTTTTAGTTTAGGCTTTGTTATCTATGGTTTAGGATATTTATCGGCATTGTAAGTAAGGGTTATAAGTTTTTTTACTTTTTATCAATAATTTGTAATGCTTTTAGCCAAAATTTTATCCCACATGAGTTATAAGTAAATAAAATAATTCTATTGCTTATCCTATTTATATTACGCCCTTGAAAAAAAAATTGTATATGTTATTTGGAGTAGAAGCTCTTTTTGTGCTTCGTACAGTTGCCTGCCTCAGCTACGCTTCGGCCGTCAATCTCTGTACTCACCACAAAAAGAGCCACTTCTACTCCTTATGACATAATCTACTATATTTAGATGCTAGCAGCCTTTAAAATAAAATTTAATAGCCTCATAAACCTGTTAGTAGTAAGTAAGTATCACCCATTAATATTATTGGTTGCTAAACGCGATTTAACATTTAAATTAATGAGATTTTATTTATTTTAGAAATATACGTAGAAAATAATTAGAACTTTTATTTTAGAGAATTAAACGCTCCACAATACAGATTACTTATTATTTAATGATAAATCTACTCGTTCAAAAGTTATTTAAGACTTAATACAAATTTTAAGTTTTAGTTACAAAATGTTGACATTTATCATACACTTTTTGTAGATCATTTTATTAACAAAATATCATTATTTGTTTACTGTTTTATTTATGATTTACTGGTTTAACCAGTATAAATACAAATGATATTTTCTTGAAATTAATTGGTATTTTAATCAAAAATATTAACTTGCAAAATCAGTAACAGTAGTAACAAAATTATAAAATTACACAGTTTTTTTTTAAATAAAATGATCTACCAAAAAAACTTGAAATTTACTATAAATTTAATTTTAAGCTTGAATAATAATAAGACTTAATACAAATTTTAAGTTTTAGTTACAAAATGTTGACATTTATCATACACTTTTTGTAGATCATTTTATTAACAATATATCATTATTTGTTTACTGTTTTATTTATGATTTACTGGTTTAACCAGTATAAATACAAATGATATTTTCTTGAAATTAATTGGTATTTTAATCAAAAATATTAACTTGCAAAATCAGTAACAGTAGTAACAAAATTATAAAATTACACAGTTTTTTTTTAAATAAAATGATCTACCAAAAAAACTTGAAATTTACTATAAATTTAATTTTAAGCTTGAATAACTTTTGAAAAAGTAGATTTACTAATCTATAAAAATAATATTTTAAAAATATGTTGTTTTCATTTAAGTCCATTAATCCGTTAAAAAGACCCAGATAACATTTATGACTCATTAAAAAATCACTCAGTGATATTCATCGCGTGAGCTCACAGTGAGTGTCATAATTTAAATTTATAACCTTAAGGTTTTTCTCTGAACTATGCAAGTGCATAACAGTGTTGCCATGGTATATACCATAAGTGTGGCCAAGTTTTGGGAATGGATTTATCTTACCAACGCTTAAAAATTATCGTAATGTAAATATATATATAAATATATTTTTATAATTAATGTATGAATTATACTTAGGGCCAGTTTTTCAATGTGATTTAATCCGAGGTTTAATTTTAAACCCCGAGTTAAATTTGGAGTTAACTAAATTCGCGTTTTTCAATTAATTTTGATCCCCGAGTTTATATTAAACTCAGAGTTACTTTAATTCCCAGAAAAGGTATGAGTTAAGTAAGAATTAAAATAAAAAGAGGTTATATATCGTTCTGTTGTGAGTGTTGTGTTAAATGATAATGTGGGACTATGATCTAAATGCCTATAGTAATGATGAAGAGAACTTTAGAAGACCAAAAGTTATTTGTCCAAGAGAAATCATTTTGAAATGTGGGACAAATTTATTTTCTAACCAGATTTCGGTTTTCTCCAAGAACGGTAGAAAATATTTTAGAGGAAATTGTTGATACAGGTGAAAAGTTTATTTAGCAAAAAGTATTGCGAGAGCTTATTGAATCCTTCTAAATATCATATTTTAATTTTGTTCGTTGTAGAAATGACGCTTTATCCGCGGAAAACCAACTATTGCTTACCCTGCGGTTTTACGCCACGGGTTCTTTTGTCTTGAATTAGCTGTTCGTTTAGCCCCGTCAACGGCTGGGTAGTACCCATGGCTTTCTTGCGATTTCCCAATTTTTTATGCATTTTACTTTCTTTTTAGCCAAAGAAAAAGTTGTAGATCGAGCCTTTTTTTGAGCGGTTCAGTATTACATATAGCAGTTTTATTACACGACATCAGTGCCTTCAAATATTTATTTATTTAAATTGCAGCACATTTTCCACTAAAGCAAAAAATAAACTTACCGTAATCTTAAAATTTTAATCAATAAATTTAATAATTTTATAATAATGATCACACTACCTTTGTGACATTCTTAAAAAAACGCAAAACAGAGTCAAAAATGACGTTGGCGTGCAGCCGTTACCATGACAACGCATTACCAACTTTACAAATTTTATACAAACCTAGAGTTGATAAATCCTCACTATGATTGTAATTGAAAAACCCAAACGCGACCTAAACTCGGAGTTGACTTAAGTCAGAGATAAGCCAGAGTTATTCAACTCTGGATTTAACTAGCCTATTGAAAAACTGGCCCTTAGCATGTGCTGGGTATATCGTCGCCTTCAGGAGAAAATTGCTTAACTCCATGTTGTAAAATTTTACAGGAGGAAAGAAAAACATATTAAAGGTGTATTGGTGTATCTCCACATTACCGCCAAAAAATTGTTTAATGGAAAATTACGTATCTCCAATATGTACTTTATGTTAATAAAAGTAACCTTAAATTATTCATGGTACCTTAACTTTACACACTATACAATCTTTCATACTTACATACAGAAAAAATAACTAGGCAATAACTTATACTTGTCAATGGCACTGATTTGTATATTGGAGTTAGGCATTATTCCCTGGACGCTCCTCCACGATTGGAGATACGTATATTTCTTTTTCTAAATTTAAAATTAACGGTTTATTTTAGGACTTCTGTAACTTGCATATAAATTAGTTACAGTTATATCTAACAGATGCCACTAAAATACAATTTTAATGAAATTGTGGAGTTACGTGATTTTCTCCTGAAGGCGACGATATACAGGATAAGTAATTTTTCATAATTTCTTTTGCTTGTTATACAAGGTGTCCCTAAACTATTAGGAAAAGATTGAACATGTCAAAATAAGACGAAAACCCAAATAAATATTTGTCATAATTACTTATGGTTCCAAGATACAGGGTGATAAAGTGTTACTTATCATATCAGTTTTTTTAATATAACCTCTACTATGGTAGTCTTGGAAAGGTGATATTTTGCGAACAGTTATAACTGTAATTACTTACTACCAAAACACATATTCACACATAATTATAATTGAGGTTAGGTTTTTATAACATTTGATGCAATTTTTAGATTACACAGTTCGGCTTCCATTAAAAAGGTGTACCTTTCAAACTTCGATAAAATAAACCGTTTCCGAGATATTCGAGATTACAATAATTGTTATTTAAAAGGATTAAAAAGTATATGATAACAAATTTTATTTTTTTATTGAAAAAACTAAAAAGGGCATTCCATATGGGCCTCGGGACTTTTGGCCCTGAACGTCACATTAAAAAAATTGTAGTTTTTTCAATTAAAAAATTTGTTATCATATACCTTTTAACGTTCCAATTTCATGACATTAGTACTAACGTGCCGTCTCAGAGACGTTTGTTGTTGAACAGGCTTTTTACATAATATTTTTTAATTTTTAACAACATAAACTTATTATAACCTTTCTACAACATATACTGAATACCTTCAACTGTAAAGGTTTGGTAAAAAAAAGCCCATGTTGAAAAAAAAACATTTATTCTTAAATCTTAAAAAATATATAATTTTTTAACACATTAACTTAGGATTAATTTTTTTCATTATATTTAGTAAACGTAAAAAAAAATTGTTCTAATAACTTAACATGGGTAGGTAAATCACAAAAAAACATAAAAATACAAAAAAAACCCGGACAAATAAAAAAATACAATAGGGTAAAACTACATAGACTGAGCACATTCGATACATATTTTCTTGCTGCATTCTAAACAAATAGGATTTTGACAAGTATAACAAACATAAGCAGTTTGTCTTTTTTTTCTTAGAGGGGAAAGTATAGCAAGTTTTTCTTTTTGCTAAACATTCAATTCTCATTTCTGGTAAATTATCTTCTACCTTGAGTCCCAGAATATCGCAACCAACCGTAACGCAACTACTAATGTGACGTCTCCTAGACGGCGATCGATATATTTTACCAAATAAAAGTTGAGCAGAACCTAACACCCTCGCCAAATTTGGTACACTGACTGAAAACCGGCTTATTTAAAAGTAGATAAATGGTCAACCTTGAATAACAAGGCTGAGCTTGGTTTAGATGACCCAGTCTCTTTACTTCCGTCTCGTAGACGTCACGTTAGTACTTAAGGGTTAATGCGATATAACAATTATTGTAATCTCGAATATCTCGGAAACGGTTTATTTTATCGAAGTTTGAGAGGTACACCTTTTTAATAGTAGCCGAACTGAGTAATAGAAAAATTGCATCAAATGGTATAAAAACCTAACCCTAAAGTTTGTATGGGAAAATAAGCTTAAGCAACCCCTGTTTCTGCGACACTGTGTTCACTTGAACAATTGTAATTATGTGTGAATATGTGTTTTGGTAGTAAGTGACTGTTCGCAAAATATCACCTTTCCAAGTCTACCATAGTAGAAGTTATATTAAAAAAACTGATATGATAATTATATATGATAATTAAGTAACACTTCATCACCCTGTATATTTTAAACATAGGTAATTAGGAAAAATATTTATTTAGATTTTCGTCTTATATTGACTTGCTTAATCTGCTCCTAAATTTATGCCACTAAGTTTAGGGACACCTTGTATAAATTCAATTCGGGTTGAGAAACATCCATTTTGTTGTACAAGGTGAGCAAAAATACTGACTTTCAAAATTTTTAAATATTTTTTTTGAAGCGCTAAAATAAAGAGATGGTAAAGAGAAATCAAAAAGTCAAATGAAGTTTTTTCATATGAGTTTTTGATACTAAGATATTTGATATTGAAAATTAAAGATATTAGTTTTCAAATTTTAACAAATAATTGTAGACATTGTAGACATGTCAGTTAAAAGCAACAACATTGAGTCATAATCACAAAATGAGATAGAAGTCAATTTCTAAAAAATAATAGGACCACTCGAGTAAAGACCTGAATTGATTTTATTTTTAATAACAAATAACAACAACTCACATGAAAAAACTTTATTTGGCTTTTTGGTTTCTCCTTACAAGCTCTTCATATTAGACTTTCAAAAAAAATATTTAACAATTTTTAATTTTGCAAAATCTACAATTAAGTAAAATCATTAATGACATCCCTTTGAATTTATAATGAATTCATCGTGTGACTCATTAAGGATCTCACGTTGCTCATCAAAAGTGCAACACTTATGATGACATCACTGAATGAATCAGCAATGATTTCACGTTGGTGTCACAACGAATTCATCGTGTGACTCATTAAGGATATCATGTTGCTCATCAAAAGGGGAACACATATGCGTGCCTTAGTTACATCACTGAATGAATCAGCAATGATTTCACGTTGATGTCGTAAATGATTTCATAATTGTTATCTGGGGATGGATAATTCCAAAAAATTTTCCATGCCATTTAAATGAAAAATAGAAAATCGAGATGAGGGGCCTCTTAATAATAATAATAACTAAAATTTTAACAGGCTCAATATTTTATTCTATAGACGATTTTCAGTCTGATTTAAATATTTTTTTTATTTGCATCGCGTAGGGGGCCCTTGATCAGACGGGGCCCTGGGCTGCAGCCTATAATGCCTATCCCTAAATCCCCCCGGCTAGGGGGGGGCGATTGACTTCGACATGCGTAAGCAAAAAAAAATATTACCCACATGTTAAAAAAATTGAGGCATGAAATTAAATAAATAAATATTATTATTTAATTGTTTGTACTTCGATTTATTAAATTAAAATTTTCCTGAATACCCTCCTGTTCCAACGAGGCCGTGAACTCATACGAATTGTTTCTGCCCGCACCTTTCCGCTATGCGTTGTCTGCGGCGCAGTCAGCGCATATTGTTCTGTGCTCTGCGCCGCATACTGAGTCTGCTTTGCGAGTTATTATCATAGGTTATATTAATAGCAAATTAGAAATAATTATTAGCGTTACAATTATTTCAAATTGCCTTTATTTTAAAATAGAAACCTTTTAAAATATGTTGAAGAAACTTTCCTGTACATAAAAAGCTATGTATACATATATTATGTACTAAATTATAAAAAATTGGTAAATGCAAAAAAATAATTATTGTTTGTCCAAAATAGACTTTGGGCGTGGAACCCAGAAATTTTTTGGCAGCAGCTGTTCCCGTATAAGGGCCCCTACCAGATTTTTGATAAGGGGCCCCCTTGAGGCTAGCTACGAATGTTGGCACAATAGGTAAAATAAATTATTTTACACATTATAATATACCAGTATACAGTGTGTCCCCGGATCGGATTTCCCAAAGGAAAATCTTTTTTAGACCTGATACAGCTAAACCGAGCACGGATTTGGAATCTACGACCAAAAATTATGTTTACGTATGTTTACGTGTCCGATCGTTTAGCTGTGATATTTCAAGAGTTGACAATTTACCTACAGTGTTATTCTTTATATCATTGATTAAGAAACTCAACGCTTAAATGCTTATATAGTTGCGTTAGTGTGTGTATTTTATCTAAGGGATCATGGTAAATTATTGTGTTTTTAATTGTAAATAAAACTGGTTAACTAAATCGTTGCATTTTCATGTTTTGCCAAAGGATCCAATTCGGTAAGTACATTTGTTGGTGCAGAATTAACTAATGATAACTTTACCTAATATAATTTTTATTTAAGTTTGGACATTTTTAGGAAATTAGTTAAAAATAATTTTTGCTCAAACATAACCTTTAAATCAACGATTTTTAAATTTGAGTTCTCTAAAAACGCCGACAACTGCATTTTAAACAACAAAATAACATACGAATTCATGGCAACATAATATAATGGTATTTTACCGTTGAGTGGAGACTTTAAATAATTCTTAATCAACGCTTTTAATAATGCTAAATGCTGTTTGAATTTAGACGATTTTTACTGAATTGAAATGTTTACACTTTTCACGTTAATCATTACTAAAATGTGTATTTATTGCATCTAATAGATACAATTTATATTTACAGGGACTGTATGAAATTTATTTATTTATTCAGATTAACACTGTTTATTGGAAAACCGATAAAAACTCAACCCAGGATTTCCTTTCGAAATACACCCAACACAACAAATCGTGCCACGTTTTTTTTTCGATATTTTTTACATTTTCCGGCTTTATTCTCAAAAACACTTGTTTGTAACACACGCGTTTGATAGCTGATTATCAAAAGTACTTTTTTTTACGATGATAACAGCCGAGTGGTGGCGCTACTAGAGATACTTCTTTAGCGTATAACAAACATAAAAATGGCAATGAAAACTTAAACGATATAAAATAACACAAACAACAAACAAAATAAACGAAATTATACACGAATTAAACGAAATATTCAAAAACACAACAGCTTCGAAATTCTAAAAGGTCAATTTCTTTTTCTATGCGTCATTTTATTAAGCAAAATTTTAATCTAAACATGACAACATTGCAACTGCTGCCAACTAAAGTTGTGTAAAATGCATTAAAATATTCAATTACAGACTTCGTTTTATACATTTAGTATTGGTACCAGTGCGCAAAATTATGACGTCATCGATGACGTGTACGTCGTTTCCTTTTAAATTTACTATATATAAATTATAGACTATAATGTACTATTACCTGTTTTGTTTTTTAATTAACATAATTAACACGTTTGCAACGTTGTGAAAATGGATTGTAATTCTGTAGTTTTATTATTTTGTTGTTTATCGACAAAAAAAATTAAGTAGTAATGGACTGTGGTCTGGTCCGATGGACACAAAAACCATGTCCTATACTCAAAACACACAACTTCCCTAAAGCCGTAGCCCTTGTTAGCAGCCAATAGAAACTTTATAAATAAATATTATATATAATGCACTATTTGAGCATCATTTCTTTTATAAATGCAAAATCAAAGTACAAACCTTTGTGGCCCAACAAAAACAAAACAGTTTTTTGGTTTTAGTTTTGAGGGGACATCTGTTGCAATAGCTTTTACATATCGTTTCACCCCTTAAATTATAAATGGCATTATAGAGCAAATACCTCATTTGAAAGGTCTTGCTTCCCTAAATATCATGAACAAAAAAAATCATTTCGAGATATTTAAAATTGAAGTTGCAACTTGCAACAGTTCACTTTGTTTCTTGTTCAAATAAGTATAGATAAGAAATTCGAGAAATAATCATGTAGATAAACTGTTGAAACATAATAAAAGCCTTCATCAGTATCATTAGTACACAAAATTAGTTCAGTTTAATTCAACAATGGTAAAAAAAGATAATATAATCACCTTTTTTTTAATAGTAACTATATTAGTGAATGCGGAAATCAGGCAGCAGATTTATTCAATAAACGGAGTTGAAGGGTTGAAAATATAAAAATAAATTGTCCACCTAAAAAAATAAAAATACACTAGGATTTTTTCCTGGTAGTAAATAAAATTTTCTAATTAAAACATTTTGCATTTATTTAATTGTAAATTATTCACAATAAAACCGTATTTTTAAATACATATTTACAAATGTTGTTTAAAATTAACAAGTTTGAGCAATAAAAATATAGATTTAAGTTAGTTATTGATCCTTGAAACTAAAACCTTTAAAGGGGTTTTCTTATCTAAGTTTACAGGAGTTCTACACAATCGTTTTGGGGAACGTATATTTAAATTTTTCTTTATATTTGGTACACCTCTTGCACACTTTGGCGAATTTAAATATCTTGTATGATTAATAGGAGTTATAACAATGTTGTCTTCTCTTCTAGCTATGTTGGCAGTTCTTCTTCTGGGGGATGTTTTCTTTACTCTGCTTTCTTCTAATTTTAACACCTTTACTCGTTTGGATTCACTTGAAAGCCTAGATCCAATTTTATTTGATTGGGTGGATACATTTTCATGATTCTTAAATTTTGTAGAAGCGCTTAAATTTGAATCCTGAATATTATCAAATAACTTGGCCTTGGCTAAAACCATTCCTGCATTTTGAGTCCTTAACTTTGCTATTGATGCTCTTCTATTATCAGGAGTATTTTTATTGTGATTAATTTTAGTATGATTAGGAGTATCCGAAAAAAAACAGTTTGCATTTATCCAATGAGTACTATTTTTGGATTTTAAACTTGCATTTTGTGAATTGGTTGGGGTTTGAACATTATATTGAAATGAAGTTGACCTTGTAACAGGTCTGTGTACTGTATTTTTTTGTTTGGGCGTGTCGTCAAACTCATTAAAGTGTGGTTTTGAGTTGTTTTGACAAGTAACATGCCATGACTGATGTCTTTTTAACTGTCGCTTTTCAATTTCTTTTGATCTACGTCTTAAGGATCCAATTTTTCTCGCACTAGGAGATCGTATAATTTTTTCCTGAGAACTTCTCCTAATTTTTAATTCTTTACTTAACCGTCTAGCTAAATGGTCTGTGGTGGGGCTCATTGGTTCATTTTGTTCTAATGTATGTTCATAGGCTGTGATAACTTTTTCTATATTTTTAACAGCTTCTATCTTTTTATTATCTATGCTATTAATATTTCTATGTTGAAAACCAACATGATCTAATTCAAATGAAATCCTTCTTTCAATTTTCGAAACTCTATTTTTAATTTCCTCATATTCAACTTTAGAAACTCTCATATAAATAGGTTCTTCAGGTAATTTTGCTAATGTAATTTCGTTTTCTTCATTTAAAATGTTCGGTTGCAGTGAGTTTCTTTTTTTTTTTCTAAAATTAGCTACTTGACTCACTTGAGACCATCTTCTTTCTAATAGTGTTTTTGGACCCATGCTATTTCGTCTTTTTTGTTTATGTTCATCATGTATCTCTTCTTTAAGATTTTTAACACTGCATTTGTGATACCATTGTGATTTTTTGTCCTTATTGCTAAAAATAATATATTAAGTTAATAATACAGTCGGATTAATACATGTAAAATAAAATATAAAAAACCCTTGTGGAAATTTTCCTCTGAAAAAGTTATGAAAGTCTTACTTTCTCTTAAAAACTCAGAATAAGACTGAATGTCTGATAAAGTCTTAGTAACTCAGACTAATAGAAAGATTTGGGAGTTTTCTGGAAGAGTTAATAAGACTTTTAGTAGAGAAATGGTAGGTACCTATAGCGATAAAAAATAATATCCGGAATTATTCAGAGATGTTGTTTTTGGTTATTGTAATATAAAACACAAAGAAAAGTGTTTATTAACATTTTGGCTGTGTTGTTAGAAGCCAAGTTTATTGCATAATTAATTATATACTATTATACTATATAAGGACATATGTAAGGTGTAATAATTATAACGATTATAATTTTTTAGATACGATGCGCTTGACTTGCTTTCGTTTTATTTTAATAACTTCTTTTTAAATGCGCAAATATTCATATAACCATTGTTTAAAACAATTGTTCCAAAAACAACATAACATATGTGTTCTAGATGCAATATCGATTTTCTCAGCTGACCAATTAGATCACAGATGACCGTCATGTGATTTCATCTTTCTTCTGTTAGTCCCACCCAGTGTTGCCGTTTGCAAGTATTTTATTCGAAAATTGGGTATTTTCGTCATGTTTGCAGGTAGAATTTTGAAGCGTGTAAATTTGGGTAATTTGCAAATTTCGATCAAAATAATAACCAAAGAAATTTTCAGTAAATAATATTGTATATTTACTAAATATGCACAATTATTTTATTTTATCCTGTTACATTTTTATTGACTAATATAAAAAATTTAAATTAATTTATTTTATTTTTTAAAACAGGGCGAATGCGCTAGTAAATTTAAAATATAACTAGTTTTTTGTAATTTTTAGTCAGGAACTTTGATGACATTCATCCGGCAACACTGTACGTACCATCAAACACAATGAAAGCATCTCGGAAATAAACCATATTTGTTTTATGAGTTCAACTGTCGAACACATCATGCCTATGCATTGCAAAGAATTCTTATAGTTATTATACCTTGGGATATACAAGGGATCTGTATTTACACAAACCAAACGTATGTCTCAATTAACTGTTTTATTGTATTGTTGCTCACCTATATTGTAAACATTCCTGTTTTATAAGCCTTATAACAACACAAAATAATAATAATAATAAATATCTTTATTGCATAAATAATACATAAATTATAAATACAAAAGTTCAGTTTGCACTGTTCTGCCACTTTAACCAGAAATAACTAAAATAATAACAAAAAATAAAAAGAACTTACACATTGCACATTTAACATATCGATGACATTCGGCCAAAGTATCGCAAGCAAACTTCAATATCGAAAATTTTAACATTTTTTGTTTTAAAGTCAGTTTTAAACTATCGTCTAGTAAATTTTTGTATACAAAAGTGCTCTTTTAGTTTCACCTAGAGATGCCACTTGAAAAAAAACGGTCCGTTTTTTTGTTTTTTTTTAGGTTTTTTTTTCATTGTTTTTTTTCAAATGGTTTTTTTTCACATTTTAGGTTTTTTTTCAAGATTAGTCCCATTTGCATAATTTTTTAGGCTTCATGGACTAAAATTAGCCACTAAATGACAATTAGTAAATGTAAATAGTCTCGCGCTATGCACGCGCCGAATTGACCAATAAGGGCCGCGCTTGTTTTGATTTGGTCCTAAAAAAAGTAACTACATATAATATTTTTGATTCAGCGCTTGATTTTTCAAAAAGCTACCTAAAGCACTTTTTTCATGATTTTTCAAATTCATGTATAGTATGGAATTTAAAAAAAAAAAAAATAGCAAATTCTTGTAGAACATTTATTCATTGGTGGTTAAGTCAAAACATTCCGTGGACCAGAAAGACAAAAAAAATCGATTTATTTTATTACGGTATTTAAATACAATTGTTAGGATTGAGCGTTGCACATTTTGCATTTAAAAATCTCAAAACTAGAAACTTCAAGCTTCAAATTGCTTTTTTTACGGCTCCAATACGACCATTTTTAACAAATATACAGCTATCCGAAGAATCGCAAAACAATTTTTTTTATCCTTTAATTTTTTGTATTGGTGTAGAAGTTTTACATTGCTAGGTACTGGTTTCTAATGTGGAAACTAACAAATAATAAGAAATCAGATTTTTTAGTCTCGGTCAAAATTTTCAATAATGAAAAATTTAATATATTCTACATTTCAATTTATTATCAATATATATTTTACTCAAAATTTCATTTAAAAAAAAAAACAAAAAAAGCCGTTTTTTTTTTCTAGGTTTTTTTTTCATGTTTTTTTTCACATCTGAAAAAAAACCGTTTTTTTACATCTCTAGTTCCACCCATACTTCTTAATAAGTCCCATAAGCCAACTGAATGGCTTGTGCGGGTTAGGGGTAGGAACGGACCGCGGGCTTAAAGTCCCCTCCGAAGGACTAATACACAATAGGACAAACACAAATAAACAGCCATATCCCTGGTGGGATTCGAACCCACGACCTCCGGCTTGTAGTCAGCAGCACTAACCACTAGACCACCGTCGGCGGTTGTCCTGAGGTTGTTTCTAAGGTATGTTTGGTATTCTGATTTCAAAAATATTGATGCTTTTTACCTATAAGTAAGATTTTATGATGTTTAGAGACTTGCGATACTTTGCTTGAATTTAATTTTACACAGAAAATATCGTAAATTAAAGACTTTGCCGGTATTGCTTGGGTAAACGTTAATATTATTATATTATAACGTTATAATAGTATTTTTAATTACCCTTAACAGTGTTAACCCAATACGGTTTATTTTTGATTTGATTTTAGTTTTTTTTAAATTAAGTTTAACAACCTGCTATAAAAACAAAATAAGCTACTGCTTAAATATAAATATTTTTATTTGAAAAAAATATTATTACTGTTTAAATTAATCTGCTAAAAAAAAACAAAGTATGATGCTAATACAAAAAAGAAATAAGGAAAACAGTTACAACTTAGATGTAACTTATATTTATAAAACTATTTTGATTACTGTTCTTCACATTTGGAATCATCTTCTTGGTCGGTTTCTGGTAACACATCTCTGACAGTTGCTTTCGATTTTATATATAAATATTCTTCATGATATTTAATAGGGTTTACATTTGTCTTACACAAATTTTTCTAGATTCGCCTTTTTCTGGGATGTTATTGGTAATTTCTGGTGGAACAAAGGTTGTGATAACATAAAAAATAATCGTCGAGCTGAAATTTAAGCTATTAGTATCTATTCAAAACAATCAGATAAAATCTTACTTTTTGACTTCGCTGGAATGACATCTGGGCGACGCACAGTGTTTCAATCATGGAGCCTACACAAGGAGTCCGAACTGCGTGTAAACAAGAATCTTCCTAAAGAAAGTAGGCGCTGGTGTCCCGTTTATTCTGAAACAATTGACTAATTTGTACCGAAACGCTACCAAAAGAGCAGACGTCAGGACGCATCAACAATCAGCGCCGCAGGTGGTGAAAAAAAAGATTTGTGCAATTTAGAGGGCAGGTTTTGTCAATTTTCCCTATTAAGTTCGGGCTCCTTGTGTAGGCTCCATGGTTTCAATTCTCGAAATTTTCGGCAAAATATCAAGAAGTAATCGGATTCCCCTAAAAATCAGTATATAGAGGTTTTTGGGGTCGCTGATAACAAATCTGGAATCAGAATGTCAAAATTCAAAATGGTAGATCCAAAATGGCGGACATATTTGTCAAAAAATTGACGGGATAAATTGAAAATCACCACACAGGGATTTTTGTGGTCGCTGGTAATGAATATAGAATCAGAATTCCAAAATTCAAAATGGTAGATCCAAAATGGCGGACATATTTGTCAAAAAATTGACGGAATAAATTGAAAATCACCACACAAGGGGTTTTGTGGTCGCTGGTAATAAATATGGAATCAGAATTCCAAAATTCAAAATGGTAGATCCAAAATGGCGGACATATTTGTCAAAAAATTGACGGAATAAATTGAAAATCACCACACAGGGGTTTTTGTGGTCGCTGGTAATGAATATGGAATCAGAATTCCAAAATTCAAAATGGTAGATCCAAAATGGCGGACATATTTGTCAAAAAATTGACGGAATAAATTGAAAATCACCACACAGGGGTTTTTGTGGTCGCTGGTAATGAATATGGAATCAGAATTCCAAAATTCAAAATGATAGATCCAAAATGGCGGACATATTTGTAAAAAAATTGACGGAATAAATTGAAAATCACCATACACGGGTTTTTGTGGTGGCTGATAAAGAATCTGGAATTAGAATTCCAAAATTCAAAATGGTGGACCTCAAAATTGTCGAAATTAATTAAAAACCCGTAAGAGGTTCTTTTTTTTTATTTATTTATTAACCTTAAAAGAATACAAGATTCCATATCAGGTACTTATATATCACAGAAAAACTATAAACAAACTAAATTTATGAGTAAATATTCCTAAGTTAACATCACAGAAAATATGAGTAGAAATATAAATATAACAAAACTATGAGTATAACATCTGTTTATATAATTTTACAAATGAGTCAAATCACTTTCTTAATTTCATATAATAGTCCTTAACATGTGAAGAAAAAGCTTTTAGGTTTTGTTGCAACTTAATATGTTCCGGAAGTTCATTAAACCAATTCAAGGCAGTTTGGGTTATTCTTCTTTTGCCAAAACTTGTAGTTGTATTTGCTATATAATACTGCGAGTTATTTCTTGTAAAATATTCGTGAATATCACAATTTCTAGTTAATTCTACATCAGTACAAATCAGACCATTTTTAATTTTATATATTATTTTGACACTGTCCATTTTAATTAATTCACTTACGTTTAAAATTTGTAGTTCATTATAAAGCTCTTTTGTACATGTTCTGGGTGATTTGTTAAATAGAAGTTTTAGAATTTTATTTTGTGTAGTTTGAAGGGTTTTTATGTCCTTTTTTCTTGCCTGGCCCCAGAAAGCAGGTAGATACAGTAAGTGAGAGTTAGTATACGCATTATATACCATATGTTTTGTTTTGTTATTTAATAACTTGGAGTTTCTACGGAGATAATGACATATTGTTGATATTCTGGTTTTAAGTTTGTTTGGTCACTTATATTTAAGAGGCTGTCTAGAGTTAAGCCTAGATACTTTGCATTTTGTACTTGTTCAAGTTCTGTATTGTTTAAAACTAAGACATGATTATCACATTTAGATGTTTTTTTAAAGACTAGATAGTTACATTTGTTTTCATTAAGTTTTATGTTATTGTCTTTGGTCCAATCACTTATAGTAAATAAGTCACTTTGCGCTTTTTCGAACACTTCATGTTCACTTCCCGAGTAGAAAAGACCTGTGTCATCAGCAAAGAGCACCATATTTCCTTTTATATTACATTCAGTCAGATCATTTATATATACTAGAAAAAGTAGAGGCCCCAGTACCGAACCTTGCGGAACTCCATATCGAATTTTATTCAAGTCACTTTTCTTTTCTCCAACAATTGTGTACTGCATGCGGTTAGTAAAATAACTGGTAAATATTTTGAGCGCTCTATCACCAATTCCAAGGGACTTGAGTTTTATCAGTAGAATTTCCGGGTCAACAACATCAAAGGCCTTACATAAGTCGAGAAACACAGCGATTACTACTCTCTTCTTATCTAGGTTTTTATATATAAATTCGGTTAGGTTAAGGATTGCGGTTTGGGTGCTTCTTTTCTTTTGGAAACCGTTTTGTTGAGTACTCAGAAATTCAATTTTTTCCAAGTAATATAGTAGTCTCTTATGCAATACTGTTTCAAAAATTCTTGAGAAGACTGAAAGGACAGATATCGGCCTATAGTTTCCTAGTTCGGTTTTGCTTCCTTTTTTGTAAACTGGTATAACTCGTGCAATTTTTAGTATGTCGGGAAACGTTCCTTCTTTAATGTGAATATTTATGATTTTTGATATTTCTGGTGCTAAGATGTTTCCTAACTTTTTAACAGTGATAGTTTTTATTCCATCATGCCCAGGACTAGAATTCGTCTTTAAGTTTTTTATTATTGATTTTATTTCTTTCTCTGTTGTGTACTGTAGATAAAGTGACTGGTCAGAATTATGTTTTAATGTACATTTTTTATTTTTTGCAGGTTTAATAATATTTTCTACAATATTTATAAAATGCTTGTTTGCTTCATTGGCAATTTGTTCTTGGTCAGTGATATCTCGGTTATTTACTGTTATTTTCAAGCACTCTGTTGTATTATTGTTTTTTCCTACCATATCTTTAATTATATCCCATTGTTTTTTCGGTATCCCATCCGCATTTTTAAACCTCTTCTCTGTGTGTTTTTTTTTGTTTTGTTTTATAAGTTTTTTTACTTCTTGTTGCAGTTTTTTGAATTCTCGTGTAAATTCTTCGTTTCTTGGAAATTTCTTACTTTTTATATACCATTTATCCCTCTCTTTTATCTTTTCTCTCACTTTATCTGTGTACCAGCCTTCTTTGATTGTTTTGGTAAAAGTCCTTGTTTTTGTTGTTGTATTATTATCTATTTTATCATTAAGTACCTTAATAAGTTCTTTCAGATTATTTATTTCTGCAGATTGAGTGTAGTCGGCCATACTTTCACTTAATTTTTGATAGTTTACTATTTTGGATTTATATGACTGTTTTTCTTTTACTGGACAGATGATTTTTGCATCAAAAATAAAAGATATCATTTTATGATCTGAATATTCCTGATCAGTTAATTTTAGAGGCACTGATAGAGGTAAGTCAGTAATAACATGATCGATTACTGTTCTTGTTCCTTTTATTATATCTATTCGTGTGGCATGTTTTTCAGATATTTTATTTATAATTTTAATTCCATTTTCACGAAGTAGCTGCATATATTATATTTTGTCTTTGTATCTATAAGAGTTGGATTTTTTTTGCAAAAGATTTATATTAAAATCGCCCATCATTAGAAGATTTTTATTTTCATTAAATATTTTATCTAGTTGTTGTAAAAAAAATTCAGTTTTAGATTTGTGTCTTTTATAGACAACTCCTATTTTAAAATTAAAGTTATTAATTTTAACTATAAGAATATTATTATTTTTGCAATCATTATAAACTAGGTCTATATCGTACCAATTTTTAGCATAGATGGAAGCTCCACGAGGGCTTTTGGCTACTTCTCTAGCTGAGTGAAGGCCATTATAGCCTTTAAATTTTAAATGTTGGGCCTCATCCTCATAGAGCCATGTCTCAGAAGGAAATAAAAAGTCTGGCTTATGCTGTTGCAATAAGAGTTCTATGTCTTCAATTTTATTACGAATACTACGGATATTAAGATATAGTATTGATATTTTTCTATTGTTTAGTTCTGTCTTAAGTTTTTTTCCTTAATTTTGTTTAGCGTTTCTTCTGAATCAATTTGTAGGATTTTACTATTTTCGTCTTTCCTTACCAATACTTTACCTTGGCTAAACCATACATATTTAATGTCTATTTCTTTTTTAAGACTTCTTGCTTTTTTAAATAGAGATTGGTTTTCAAGAGTCATATCATGATTAATGTATATGTAATCACTTCCCTGCTGCCCAATTTCTTCTTGCTTTAGACCTTTTTTAGATTTGTATGCTGTAAGCAGCTTCTCTTTGGCCTCTATTGAGGTAAGGGCTACTTTAACTATTGGTTTTTCATCATTTTTTTCTAACTTTTGCACATACTCAATTTCCCCATCTCCAATTTTTACATTGCAGACATCACCAAGCCTTTTCACCAGCTTCTTATAGTCATTATCATCACTTTTTTTCATACCCACTATTATTAAATTTTTTTCTAGTTTTGCTTGTTTTGTTTTATTTATTTCATGGTTATTGTGTTCACTCTGCTTTTGTAGTTGCGACTGCATTACTTTTAGTTCTTTTATATCTTTCTTGAGCCTTTTATTTTCTTGCTCTAAATCATTCATTTTCCTGAGAATATTTTCATATTTTGTTTCCATTTTATCTAACTTATCCATAACATCATTCAATGTATACTTTTTTTTTACCTTGACTGGTTTGATGACTCTTCTTCAGCCCCTGATTCAGGTTCTGATCCAGATTCAGACTCATCTCCTTGTGGTTCCTCATTTAGAGGTGCCTCTTTGCATCTTGGACAGGACCAGTTTGCGCCTTTTCCTTTGGTGGTTGTAGCTTTCTTAGCTAGTTCTGTGCATGTTTCGTGCACCCATTCTTTGCATTCTACACATTGGATTCTTAATTGGGTTTTATTAAGCACTCTCGCACAAACCAGACAGAGCTTCTTTGGTTTGGCGGTCTTTTTCCCAGTCTTCATAATTGCCATTTGAAGTTAAAAGTTTGTAAGGTTTTTATACTTCTTAGTTGTAAAACTGTTTACTTTTACTGGAATTGACCAGAAAACTATTTAAAATATACAATAAATCACTTTTATTCGATAAGTAATTGGTTAACAAACTATAGGGTTAGTCTTCTTCTTCTTGTTGAGTGCAGATTAAAATGTAAATAAAACATCTTTTTATAAAATAGCTTAATTTAGTTTATTATAATTACATTTATATGGTATTATTTAATACCTACACATATATGAAACAATCTCCGTCACTGGATTCGCTCGTTGTATCATTAGCAGAGCAAGGGAAACCATCAGAAGATAGCAACAGTTTTATTGCTTCGCGGGACAAAGATTTGCTCTTTTTTGGAGCAATTTTTCTGAAGCTAGAAATATATGGATAGGAAGATGCCATAAGCAAATGGAAAACATCTTCCATCGTTTTCTCCCTAGAAACTTTTCGAGAGAAGTTCTCTCGATATTTCGTAAAATCCTTATTTCTAGCTTCCTGTGCTTCTTCTGATAATTCCCCAATAGGAAGCTCAATCGCATCCATTATTTGAGGTCCATGAATAAGTATTTTATGCGCAGTTGTCGGCATGGGAAACCACGGATATTTCTTCACAAAAAATTCTGCTGTCGTTATAGAGTAACTTTTAAAAGCTGGTACGTCAACGGAGAAGCCGTGTAAGATGACATGGAACCGTCTAATCAATTCAACATCGACACCCAGAATTTGAGCAGAAATATCCGCAGCTTAAAAAAAACGCCTGGCTGTATTTCCGTCGTTTGAGCTTCCGCATCCCTGCTTTGGAACCTCAACTTTTAGAGATAATTTGGTCTTAAAACCATCCTGAATGGAATTTTTCTTTTGTGCAATTATCTCTTTAGTTTCCGTTCCTCGGGCTTGCCACTGCTTAATGTCCAACTTATAACCTATATGTAGACAACATTCAAAAAAGCGAATCCAGGCATGCAAGGATGAAATGCCAAAACACAAATATGAATTGTCGATTTCTCTTACACGCATTAGTTGTAGTTGTAGGTGGCTCCGCACAAATAGCACCTCATTGCCGAGGTTGTCCCTGACACAGAATTGCATACTTTACCATCTATCATGGTGAAGACCATTTTGTATTCTACTGTGATAGGTTTACCAGCTATCCATGTCTTTTACGGAACAAGACAATTAATTTGCTCGTCAATAAGTTGTTTTTCGGCGCAAGTCATCTTCCTAGTCTCTGCAAATTTTATCTTTATAGGTCTGCAGTAACGAGCAGACGAAGGTCGCGGATTTTTTCATACTAGAACTTCACTTTTCGCAGAAACAACTCTCAATGGCATTATCGATATAAGAAAAATACTCGCGTCAGAAGCACTATCGTCACTAAAGCGTTGTTTATATTCACTTTGTCCCGAACTTCCATTGCAACCCCATTTTACAATTAATGTAAGTTCAGCAACATTTTCTTTATCTAACGAGTCAATTAGTACCTCTTGTGCTAGTAAAATTCTTTCAGACGTATGGTCTAAAAGTTCTTGTAATTTCACCTCTGCACTGGTCTCGGTTACTCCTATTCCTGAAGGGTAACTCTCTTTTTGGTGTCTAAAACTTTGTGATACGATGGGGGCATTGTGCTGTATCGAAAGTTTTCTTTGATTTAAATATGCCGCTACAGTTAATTTAGATTCCAGAATAGACGACAATGCCACTTCAGGACGAATTTCAACAGGACGTGGAATGGTTGATACCTTTATAGCCGATATGAACTTTATCGCTTGTGATGGTGATTTCGTGGTTACATCCTTCACGACATGTGATGCTTCAATAGCACCTGATTTTAGTAATCCTAATTGGGTTGCATGGGCCAACTCCGTGGTGCTATGGGTTAAAGGCAGTGCTTCCGATTTACTTTTTTTTGTTCTCTCACTTCCTTCTTCAAATGAAGTGCTAGGCCGACCTGATGTACCTGGTGTGCCTGAGTCCGATACAGATAAAGATACAGGCCGCTTACCCGAGCTTATTGGATAAATCTGCAAAATAAATAATGTTATGTAAGTGCTTATTTTTAAAATAATTAGTATTGTAATCTTACCGTAAAAGTTAGTGTTTTTTTTAACCAGTCTTCATTAGTATTACAAAATCTGTCGTACAGTGGGGGACACGGAATTTTGAACGACTTATAATATATATTAATATATATATATATATATATTAATATATATTATATTATAATTTATTTGACATCAAAATCTAAATCTGCCTTTATGACAACTAACCTTACTTCCGGACAGTCATGACGCGTCATCTTGACAGCGAAAGCAAAATTTTATTTAATGATCTCTGCCATTTATAGAATGACACAAAGACAACCGAATTAAAATAATTTAATATACAATTTAATTAAATTTTGTAATATTTAAATTAAACTAAACAAAAATTAGTAAACTAATATTTGGTCATTGTTCCATTCGATTGAATAACTTGTGCCAATCTAGTCGGCATGGAGAGACATAGATTTCGGTGGTAATCCAATGGCAACCCTTGCCAGGCTTCAGTTATTTCAACGACAAGTTCTTCCCTATTTTGAACTTCTATCCGTCGCTCCTTTAAACGTTTTGTCATTAATCCCCACATATTCTCTATCGGATTTAAATCCGGACTGTGACTAGGCCAATCAAGGACGTTTATATTATTATTTTGAAACCATGCTGCTACCCTCCGTGCTGTGTGAACCGAGCAGTTATCTTGTTGAAAAACAAAATTATTATTATTATTATATAAGCCGGATAATGCAGTTCCACAGAAGGTAGCATCACGTTTTGAAGTAAACGTCACTTGTTAGTCTCTCTACGAGCAGTATTATCCCAGGACTCTCCGCCGAAATCCAGCTCCAAATGTTGACAGAGAAGCGTCCGCTACTTTTGACTGCATCAACATATCGTTCATTGTAGCGTGTATTGTGGGGCCTATATACCCTGATCCGGCCATTTGAAAAGTTTTTTCGTCGGAGAAAATTACCCGACTCCAAAATGCATCATCTTCTGCTAGGTGTTGTATAATGCGAAACCAATTCTTGCTTCCCTATGCCAAGGCCTTAATTTTGGTTTTCTTGCTGCCGCATTATTATGCAAGCCACTTGCCTTTATTCGTCGAAAAGCAGTTCTGACTGACCCCGGGAAATATGTAATTCGGACTGCTTGAACGGGGTTGGAGAAAGGATTATTCCTAATTACATCTATGATCGCTTCGTCTTCTTCAGCGGAAGATATTCGGCGACCCCCAGAACCTGGACCACTGATTCAGTTAGTGTCCATTTACGCATAATTGCATGTATGATTCTCTAAATGTACCGAAACTTGTCCATACGACATGCCGCTCTGAAGAAGGGTTCCCATTTTAACTTTATTAAAGTAAGATACAGCTGGCATTTTCTATATCAGTGGTCAAGTTGACGCTTTAAATTCACTTTCAAATTTAAAATACAAACGTCAATAATAAAAAAAATTATAAACGTCAATAATGACAAAAATCAATTTCATGTCAGAAATTTAATGTTCGAAATTCCTTGTCCGCAATTAAAGTGTGGTTTGCACTGACATTTTTTGAAATGACAGAGATTTGATGTTCGAAATTCCGTGTCCGCCACAGTACATTCTTTTAGCCTCTAGCCACTTTGTGGTACATTGACTGATTATTACTTTTAAATTCACCAATTCACGTGGACACATTTCCCCAGAAATGACAGTTTTATTAAACAAATTTTGTTGTATAATTGAAACCAAGTCATTATTGCGTAAACAAAATTTGTCCTTGATCAAATCAAATATCTCCTTTCGAGTGTACTCCATGCTCGAGGTAGCTGGTCCTGGGGTGGATTTATGAAGCTTTACTTTAGTAGAGTTAATATGGCGTCATGAACGACTTAACATCTTAACCTTATTTTCTGACATTTTAAATTTAGGTTAAGGGCCATTCCACGCTTAACGGATAGGACAGTTGCCGTGTTTTTATTTACAAAATAATATTGTTCTATTATATTACCAATGTCAAATTTTTATAAATAGTTCTAAACTAAAGCTGTTTAACAAGGTTTTTATTTGGCAAAATTAGGTATCGTGGTTGACTGTTTAATTCCTTAAAAACTAATAATTTAAAGCGTAACGGACGGGACTTTGTAATAGTCCCGTCCGTTACGCTTTAAATTATTAATTTTTAAGGAATTAAACAGTCAATCACGATACCTAATTTTGCCAAATAAAAACCCTGTTAAACAGCTTTAGTTTAGAACTATTTTTAAAAATTTGACATTGGTAATATAATAGAACAATATTATTTTGTAAATAAAAACACGGCAACTGTCCTATCCGTTACGCGTGGAATGGCCCTTAAGTAGTTTTCTGCGAACTTATACAAACATTTTTTGTTATTGGATTTTATGTCAGTTTTTTACTTATTACCCTTTCATAGAATAGTAATATATTTTAAAAGTACCCGGACAACAATCGGGATTTCCTGGGGAAGTCATGATGATATCACAACGTGATTTTTTTTTATCACGCTGTGATATCCTGAGTGCATACACATGCTTCATCACAATGTTATTATGTAGAACTCACGGTGTGATATTTGCAAAATTTGCGCATGCGTATGAGCCCTGCGAACTGCGAATTTAAAACCTACCCGGACAACATTCGTGATATTCATACGAACATCACGTCGTGATTTTCACAAATTTTATTCATACTGATATCATACGGAATTCACCGCGTAATAAATGAAAATCATACGAACGCCACGTCGTGATTTTCACAAATTTTATTCATACGGACATCATCCGGATGTCACTGCGTGAGAAATGAAAATCATGTCGTGATTTTTTATGCCATCGCTGTTTGCGATTGACCGATGGCACAAAAAATCATGTCGTGATTTTTTATGCCAACGGTGTTTGGATAATCATTTTTGCGCCACGTTCGTACACTAAGAGAAAAATTATGTTGAATCAACAGTTTTAGCGGTTAAATACATTTAATATTTTCTTGGATTTAAATTAACTATATACAGGGTGTCCCAGAACTCGCGCCACATAGAAAACCGGAACGTGCCGAAAGTAACGTGAACCACATATTTGAAAATTAAAATTGTCTAACGCAAAGGATAAGCGAGATAAGAATAAAAAACGATAGCCAATCCCAATAGATGGCCATAGGGAATTCTTTAAATTGCTAGGATACTTAGGTTGCATTGTTGATAATAAAAAATATTTGGTCCACTGGAATCCAATTCATTGTGACACTGCTGTCAAACTCCTGTCATTAATATTATATTAGGTTATAAATTAAGTTATTATAAATAATGTTTTCCTTAGATGATTATACTGAAATGATAATTATTTATTTATTTAGTGTGGGCGCAACGCCAGGGAGACAACGCGAGTTTTATCCCAGCCCTTTCCTAATCGTTATTTTAAAACATTGGCGTTCTGAAGTATAAGTCATAGATTAATAACCTTATTTTTGAAAGCTTTTGACAACTTAGTAAATACAGTTGGCCAAAAGATTTTTAAATGTTTTTAATACAACAATAATCTATCGTCTCCTAGCAATTTTTAAAGCTCTTAAGTTTAACCTAGGCGAGAGCTCTCGGTATTGGCTGCCGCTTTTTTGCTCTCATTCGATTACACTATTACCTAGAAATTTTTTATTTTAAATTTGGCATCTCCATTGCTATCGGCACGCCCCCTTTTTCTCTGTGGCGCGAGTTCTGGGACACCCTGTATAGTTAGTATGAATATCACGATTGTTGTCCGGGTATATTTTATATAAACAATATCTTAACGCCCAGCAGAAATATAATCTTAAAATCATATATTTACATGTAAGCGGCTGGTGAATTTGGGTACATCGCGATATAATATAATTAGTTATTAGACATATCATAATGACAAGTTCTGCGCAAGCAGAATTTGAATTAAAGTTTGCAGAAAGTTAGTTTTTTAGCCTCCGGTCCCCCAAATTAAGATAAATCAAATTAAAGTGGTGCAATATTTAATTCACTGCAGTTTATCGACAAATTTCAAAATTTATTTATAAAATTTAAATAAAAGATTTTACACCAAGTATTTTAAATTATTATTTCTTTTACTTAATATTTTAGAAACTATTTCTTAATTCGATAAAAAATTTGTCAACACAAATAGCCACAATTCAAATTTGACATTAACACACTACAATGCGCATGCGGAGTTGTTTTATCGCTCCTACAAGAGGTGGGTTAAATATGTAAAATCGGTGTTAAATATCTTAGTAGTCACTAGTGACTGTCTAGACACCGCTGTTGTAATAAACGTTTTGAGTTAAATTCGAGTGAATCAAGTAAACGTCATGAACGCAACCCAGAAATAAAAAAATCATATATTTTGTAAAGCAAAAACACAGATAAGCGCGCGACATAGGCTTAAAATCGCGAGGTTTTGCCTGAGCGCCCAAGAACATGTAGTTTTAAAAAGCCGGGGGCAAGTTAAGGCAGCTAATTTATTGATGGCTTGATAGACAAAACTCTAAGCTCTTCAACGGATCTTACAATTCATTACAATTTTTGTAGCTCCATTCTTCTAAAAGCACGATTCAAAGTTTGCGATTTTAACAGACCGATCTTGTGGAAATGGAAATTTTTTTTGGGGTTTTGCCGATATTTTCGAGAATGAAACACTGTGCGACGGGACAAACAAAAACAAGACAAAATGTTTTATGAAAATTTTAAAGATGTGTTGTTCATATAATCCCACGACCTTCGGCTTGTAGTCAGCAGCACTAACCACTAGTCCACCGTCATAAAATGACGTCAATATATAATTAACTATAGTCAACGATGCTTTCGGGTTTCTAAAAGTAATATGTAACGACACACGTTTGTTTCCAAGATATGTCTATACTAGTGGCGCAGGAACCGTTTTAAGATGGGGGGTGGCGCAACCGACTATCATCCTTATTGTTTAGCACCAAATGGGTGAAAATAATAAAGGCCATTCTTGCATATTACCGTAAGAATAACAAGGGTAATATGCGATTTCTTGTCTTATTAGCAATAAAATTATTACGTTAATAAAGCTCAAGCTGATCATTTTAGCATACGATACAAACGATTTTAGCATTTTATCGTAATTAAGAATAACATAGACGGTACAGGACTTTTTCGAAGAATTTGGAGTTTACAATTTATATTAAGTAACCCCCCTCACCCCTTATCATTTGGGTGGGCATTAAAAATCTGACAAAAGATTATTACGAATATTGGGCCAATATCTTTGTGGTACTGGGGTATGTTTATACCATTAACATCGAGCATTTTTAATAGTTTTGGGCTTTAAAATATATTTTTTTTTGCAAAATTATCAAAAAAATACTTACTAGTAGTCTCTTAACTAAAACACAACACCACATTAAAATAACTATAATAACCAACATGCCGTGCCGTGTCTTAAATTACCTTGAATGAAATAAGTGGATTTACGACATAATTAAAAACGTTTTAATTAATTTAAAACCCCTAAAATACTTTGACAAACCATGGATTTAAGTCTATTACTTAAGATAGTCAAAAAATTAATTTTTGTTAAAATTGTTACTTACGATACTTTGGCAGGAAGCCATCGATATGTCCCTTAAGTTTATTTTTAAGTGAAGCAGTTGTATGACTTTCATTAAATAACTTAACGTAAATGTTAAAAATTTATGCCACCATATATTCAAAACTGTTTTTGATTTTACTAGTTTTATGTACAGGTTTTATTGCGTATATGAACATTACGACATTGACTTACATAATGTTCACCTAGGTGATCTCTAAGATTAATATTAAATGAATATCGCAGACAACAGTTATGAAGTTTTTAAAAACACACTCCTGTAGTAATAGCAAGGACTTAAAATAAGATTTGTACATACATAATTTCCATTTAACATCAAAAATAGTTTAAAAATATATATAGACTTAATATAGGCGTTTTTAAAAGTTTTGAAATTTTATCACAGAATTGTTTACATAAATATCACATGTTTTAAGCTCTAAAGCTTTTTTCGAGCATTTTTTGATCCAATGCAGATACTGACTGTCTTATTATGATTTAGAAGAAGTCCATTCTTGGACGACCACATCCTGATTTGACCAAAATCTTCATTTAGTTGAGTGATTGCAAGGTTTATTGCAGCTGGAGTAAAGGATTTGTAAATTTGTGTATCATCTGCATAATGGTGCACTTTGCTATGTACAGTAGGGTGGTCCAAAAAAGTGAAGTTGATTTTACAGATTGTCTCACCCCCCAATTTTTTTACCTCCAACATCAATAAAAAATTCCCAAAATTTTAGGCCCCTAGGTGTATTAGAAGGGAGTGCTCATTAGCTAAGAGATTTCAGTTTTTTTTTAATTTATTTAAAAAAAATATTACGCCATATTTTTACTGGTTAGATAAAATGTTATGCCCTATATATTAATGTTACAATTACCAAAGAATATTATTTACCTAAACATATATTTCTTACACACTAGTTCAATCAGCTAATCCCGCACCTTTCCCTAAGAAACTAAAAACTACACTTTACAGTTTAAATGTCATAAGTGCTTTGGATAGGGAAAATGTCTCAGACCGTGAAGTTCTAAGGCTTATAGTACAGATTGCGATAGCACTGGGAAAAGATCCGCATGAAATGCCGTCTCGCAGCACTATTTGCCGGAGACGAAAACATGAAAGGAAGAAAAGATATGAAAGTTTTTCTTGTCAAGGTTTAGTTTTTGTTCATTGGGATGGTAAAATTCTTCCTGATTACCACTGCTTAACTAAAGTAGAACATTTATCAGTAGTAGTTTCAGCAGATGGAATAGAAAAGTTATTAGGAGTACAGCAAATGAAGTCGGAAACGTACTTCGAGTATGGAATCTGGTGGATAAAGTATAAGGAATGTGTTTTGACACAACATCTGTAAATACTGGAATGAAGAATGGATGCTGCGTTTTGCTTGAGAAAAAATTGGGAGATACTTACTTTGGTTAGTCTGCAGTCATCATGTTTTGGAAATAATTCTTAGTAAGGTTTTCAAGTTGTGCTGCTTTCCGGATATTCCAATTTTTAATCGATTTAAAATAATTTGGGTACCTATTGATCGTATCTGCTTCAAGTCCTCAGACCTAGAATCGTCGAAGAATTTTGAATTTTACAAAAACTCCCCAATCCCCTTGTTGCTAGCTGCATTGAAACAAAAGTCTCAACGTTATGACGACTACTTGGAACTGATCGAGTTGGCTTTGGTCGTTTTGGTGAAATCTGGATCAAGGCACCGTGTGCCACTAAAGCTACTATGTCCGACCTAACTTTTTGGAAAGATTTAGAACGCTATGAGGAGATTGGGAAAAGCGAGGTTGCTAGAGAATCTCTGAAACATCATCTTTGGTACTTATCCAATGAACTCGTAATAATTTTAATACCAACAATAATAATAATAATAATAATCATAATATTAATATGGCCTTTGTCTACGCAATGAATTATTTCTTACTTATATTTTTTCAAGGTCGACTGTGTGTTGTAAACTTCGAGTTGTAAATGATATAGCGGAAAGATGGGTAAAACTATTTGAAGAGCATAATCAATTATAAAAAATGAGGACGAAAAGCAAGACTTGTTACAAATCGTAGAAACGAATCGGAAATCTGTTCCGACAGAAACCACAAAAAAGCTGCAATTTATGCTACTAAGAGTTCTGGACCATGATTTTCATGTGGATATATTGTCTTCAGATTCATTCTATTATAGCTGTGAGCACTCCCTTCTAATTAAGCTAGAGGGTTCAAATTTTCTAAAATAACTTTTTTTACTTTATATAAAAAAATTAGAGGGTGAGAATAAGTCTATTTACAACTTCACTTTTTTAATTCGTTTCTGGACCACCCTAATGTACAGAGCTGCAAGCTCTCAGAAAATTTAAATCGTTTTTTTTTATTTAAATCGTTTTAATGACTTAAGTCATTTGGTAATAAGTCATTTCTTTAAAACTGACTTAAGACTTAAAATTTAAGTAATTTTCAAAATGATTTGTGACTTAAATATTTTTTTCAAAATAGAAAAAACTTAAGTCATTAATAAAAGGCTTAAATCAGTACATACAATTTCAGTCAGATAGAAACGATTTAAGTCAAAAAAAGATTTAAGTCTTTTTGAAAAAGATTTAAGTCTTTTAAGAAAATATTTAAGTCAGGTTTTTCATATATTTTTTTTATAAATTTTTAACAGCGGCATTTTCTTTTGAACTGCCAGGGGTTCACGCGGCAGCAGATCAAAAACTCCTTTAATTTCCTACCTACAATTGCTACCGCTAGTGGATAAAAAAACCGCCGCGGTAAAGTTAGCTTTTCGGAACCGTTTGACGGCTACTATAAAAAATGTCCTGTCTAAAATGAATTAAAAAAAGTGGGGATTTATAATTTTATTATTTTGTTTGCCACCATTCGTCGTGTTCGTGCGTAGTTAGGTCTAATTTGTGATTATTAGTGCAAAGTGGAAACAATCAGTCGTGAGCAGTCGTACATCTTGAGCGGTCGTGAATCGAGAGTTTGGAACTTCCCATCGTTACTCCCTTAAGGGAGAAATATTTTTTTTCTAGATGGATGTTGAACCAGCTAACAAAAGTTAACAAAACAACAAGTTATCAGTTTTTGAAATACTTCAACTTTTATCTATTTTAACAGAGTTTGAATCTATTACCGTTTACAAGTTACCCATGTATGTAAAGGGTTTTCCAATTGGGGCGGGTCGAAGTTGGCGGGCTATGTCGGCCATGTTATTTTGGCGACATTTGTTTAACCCGTTGTTAATTATTCAGTCACTAATGCCAAATCACCATGGCAAGTTACACGATTGAGCAGCACGTCCAAATGATAAAACTTTATTATCAAAATGAGTGTTCGTTAGTGAAAACTTTGCGCGCATTGCGCCCATTTTACGGCAGACGCGGTGGCCCTTCAAAGTCGACTCTCCAACGTTTTGAGAATAAACTCGAAACCACCGGTTCATTAAACAATCAGCCAACACCCTTACTTCAAAGAAACGTCAGATCGGACGAGAACATCGCCGTTGTTCGTGAAAGTGTGCAGGAGAACCCGAGGCAGTCAATTCCTCGCCGTGCACAAGAACTTGGCCTTTCGCAGACTTCAACTTGGCGAATATTGCATAAGGACTTGGGCCTGCACCCGCTATGGACGTAAACGACATGTGGTTCCAGCAGGACGGCGCTACGTGCCACACAGCGGACGCCACTATGAACCTTCTGCGTGAATGGTTTGATAGTATGGTTATCTCCCGCAGAGATGACGTGAATTGGCCCCCAAGATCGTGCGATTTAACTCCGCTGGACTTCTTTTTGTGGGGTTTTCTAAAGTCACAGGTCTATGCCAATATTATTAAGCCGCAATCGACCGATGCGCTTAAAGCTAACATAACCCAGGCAATCGCTGAAATTCAGCCGGATCTATGCGGCAGACTCATTGAAAATTGGACCACTCGAATTCGTGCCACCGTGAGAAGCCGCGGAGGACATTTGAAAGATGCATATTCCATAAATAATGACATACATAGGCCTTTCAAATAAAACATTAATTTTGTTGATTCCTCACATACAGCTTGTTTTATTTAATTTTAATATCGACTTATTGGAAAACCCTTTATATAAAAAAGTAGCCTCCCTGTATGTCTACTCTACTAAAAAAGGTGGTTTTTATTGTCTACTATATACTCAAAAAATGTGTTTTAAGTTTTTATTTTATTTGTAAGTGTTCTGAAAATAAATCGTTTTAAATTCTTAACATAATGGTTTATTATCATCTGTATCTACAATAGATTAATAATATCAGTATCATTAATACCATAAAATTATTTTTAACATTTAAAAAATCGTTGTATTGACTTAAGGGTAATTATTTTGATTTAAATCACAATTTTTGATTTAAGTTTTTTGACTTAACTCTTAGATCACGATTTAAATAAAAAATATAGACTTAAGTCATAAAAACGACTTACTAAAGGAATTAAGTCATAAGATGACTTAAATCACTTTATATTGATTTAAGAATTTGCGAAAATGACTTGACTTGAAAGAAAATGATTTAATTCTTTAATACTTAAATCATTTGAACTTTATCTTAGAATTGACTTAAGATTTAAATCATTTTGATTTTAGAATTGACTTAAGACTTAAGATTTAAGTCTTTTTAAAACTGACTTGTTGCAGCTGGCTATGTACGATCTTTTCACTCAAATCAGCAGTAAAAATTGAAAAAAGTAAGGGACCCAGTATACTCCCTTGTGGAACTCCCTTAGACAGGGTCCGAAAGGATTAGACCTCCCCATGAAATACAACATACTGCTGTCTGTTCTCAAGATAGCTTTAAAACCATTTAATAACGTTATCATCAAAATGGTAATAATGCAGTTTAGCCAGAAGCAAATTGGTGTATCAATGCACCACAGGTTAATAAAAGAAGAGATTTTACTTACAGTTATATTCCTTTATTTTGTTATCTATATATGTATAATTATTATGACATTTATAAATTTAATTTAAAATTCATGTAAATAAGTATTTTTAATTTCTTATTTCCTCCATATCCATGAATATCTTTCTTCTTATAATTTCTTATTTTATTATCTTTCTTTTTATTTCATTCTTCTTGTATTTTTTCTTGTATTTCTTCTTGTATCTCTTGTCGTATAATTTTCTTTTATATTATTTGTATGTTGTTTATGTATGTTTTATATTGGTTATTTTATTTATATTTTATGATGTATATTAAAATATATAAATTTTATGATTATGATTCTTTTTATTTTATATATTTTTTATTATTATTAATATTTTATGTTATTTTTGTTATAGTTATCATGGATAACTATTTTTTAATATAAAAGTTTCAAAGATATTATCTATAGTCTTAAGTTGAGACTCTCAACTAACAATGACACAAAATAAAGGTTATGTAACCAAAGTCACATCCACAACTTAAACCAACCCATGGCGCAACATCTGGCGCCAACACAAATTATGGTTAACCACATCGAAGGCCTTGCTATAATCAAGTAGCACTAAAAGAGTAACTTTCGAGTTATCCATAGCTTTTAGGATGTCATTTGTAATTTTTAGCAATGCGGTATTAGTTCTATGATGTTTACGAAATCCAGATTGTGTTAATGGTAGGATACACTTGTCAGCATGTTGCACAGTTTGTTCATATACAATTTTTTCTAATATTTTTAAAGCAATAGATAGGATGTTGATTGGTCTTAAATCAGTGAGTCCTTCTGACTTGGAATTCTTAGGAAGTGGCCTAATCTTTGCAATTTTCCATATGTTTGAAACAACTCCATTTTTTATTGAATTGTTTATAAGGACTAAGGCAATATGGCGTTAAAAGTTACCAGGCTTTTAAATTAATACCATCAATACCTTCTGCATTGATTGAAATTTTACTAAACATTCTTAAAACTTGAGATTCACCAACTTCTACTAGCTTAAAATATTGCACACAATTATACTTCACATTATTACAATAAAACCCTCAAGTCAATAAAATAGTTGTTGATCTCTTCCGCAAAAACAGTGTTTATAAATACTTTTCTTTGTGTTTTCTTTTGCAATAACCAAATACAACATCTCTGAATAATCCCAAATATTTATTTTAATCGCTATAGGTATACCTACCACTTCTCTTCCAAAAGTCTTATTAAATCTTCCAGAAAACTCCCAAACCTTGCTATTAGTCTGACTTATTCAGACTTTTTCCAACTTAATAATAATTCCGACTTAATAATAATTCTGACTTAATTAGTCTTCAGAGTTTTTAAGAGGAAGGGTTTTTTTAAACTAGTCTTAAAAACCACTAATTTAAATAAAGTAAAATCAGTGTTAACAGCCGTTTTAAAAACAAAGCATAAGTTTTGTCTTGTCTTTCATTTTAACCAAATTTTGTAAGACGATATATTTTGTTAAGTTTCAACAAAAATATTTGCCTAAACTACTCTTGAATCCACAAATTTAAATTAAGCACAATTTTGTTTTAATACTGTTTATTTTGGATAGGTTTTGTAAAATTATTATTATTTTGCACTTACCTACTAAAGTAATTATTATATAAACCATTTTTGAATGCCATCGTTTTGTCTTTTGGACTGTAAAAAAAAAATAATTAATAGTAATAAATACTAAAAAGAAATTCAACAAGGTGACGAATAACTTTATAATACAATATAATATATATTTATTTTACCGTAATTTCATTTAAAATATGAACCCGAAAGCTCCAGATATAGTTATACATAAAAGTTCTTCTCACCCCTTTTCACACAAAATATCAGCATTTAACTCTATGGTCCACAGAAGATTATAATTACGAATTAAACCTAATTAAACAAATAGCAGTTAACAACGGCTATTATGCACAACTAATTAACAAAATCTTAAATAAAAAAAAAACAAAAAATGGTTATTAACAAGGTTTTATCAATTTCTAAGATTACCATTAATACATATAATAGCTGTACATATCTAAATACTAATATGAGACATGTATCTAATTTCGTTAATAAAATCAATAGTGATGTAGCATTTAAAACTAACAACAACCTTAGTAAGTTTATCAAAAACAACAAAGATAAAACATCAAATCTTCAAAATCCGGCGTTTACCAATTAACCTGCAGAGACTGTCCGAAAAAATATATAGGCCAAACGGGTAGAAATTTTAATACACGAATTAAACAACAAAAGAAATCCTATATAAACCTTAAACAGGATTCTTCATATGCTAACCATCTAATACAAGAGAACCACAAATTTGATGATAACTTTAAAATATTACATGTAGCCAATAAGGGTACCAAACTAAATCTTCTGGAGTCTTTGAAAATTAATAAACTAAAGAAAAAATCTGATATTGTTCTTAATGACCAAATTGAAACTAACAGCTCGTAACAACGAATGTATACTTGTAGTACTAAAAAATAATATTTATTAATATTATAAAATTATATTAGATTTGACTTTCCAAATCCTTAGTTTTTCCAAAATTGTGTTAGTTTTATTAATACCTTCAGGTATAATGTTTATACAACAATTATTTTCTCAAATTACCTGGCATTTGTTAATATAAATACCGCCACTTGATAAAAATATGTACTAATTCTGAAGAAGCTACTGTGTAGCGAAACAATTGTTAATCATTAAAAACATAAATAAAATAGTAAAACTTTAAAACAGTGTCGTTTCTATTCATATATTCATATAATTTAAGGCAATGTGCACCAATTCACCAGTCCTATGAAGAGTTTAATGACGCAATAACGCCGACAAAACAAATTTTGGTTAAGAACTCCAAAAGAGTAGTAATTAGAGGCAAACGCGATCGGGGATTGCCAGTGCTATTCAGTATGGATGTTCAAAAAGATAAGAAGTACTTATAGCGTTAAGAGCCAATGTGTTAGCGAGTTGAATTTATATCTTTTTCCGACACTTGTAGTGAAACTCCAATTACAGGATATAAGGTGATGCAAACGCATGCTAAACAAAGTGGGGCAAAAAAACCTAATACAATTACGTCTACTAAGTTAAGAAAGCACCTTGCCACAATGAGTCAAATACTTGAATTATCGCCCAATGACATTGAGCAATTGGCAACCTTTATGGGCCATACAAAAGATATCCATAAGCCATATCAGACGGCAAAAATTGCTTAACTTTTGGTTTTAATAAAAAATGGAAAGGCAGGACAGTACAAAGGTAAGAGTTTATATAAAATTGAAATTGATATGCAAGAAGAAGTGAATGAAGACGAATCAGATAACAAAAATACAAATGTAGAAATATTGCTGCAAAACCCTTCACACCGCCGCCAAAAAAACTTAAGAGTACTAATTCCTTTAAGCACAGAGCAAAAAAAACCTTATAGTTTCAAAAAAATATTAGAAATAAAAAAGCCTTTAAAAAAGAAGATTGTAAAAATTTAAAATCCACACACGAAGGGATATTCTGTAACAAAACATGGCAACAAATAAAGGTTTATGTTCAGAATTCTAAACATTAATTTTTAGATTTTTGTTGTTCAGGGTGTCCCGGTCTTTAAAGAAAAATTGTTTTGTAAATTTTACCTGCAATTTTTGATTTTTTTTTTAAATTTAAAAATTATGGGATTCTTCAGAAACATTTATTGAAAAAAATTAAATAAAAAAATACGCAATACGATCTCTTTCTCCTGAAGTCATTAGTTATTTAACCTAATATTAGAATAAAAAATATCACCACTATATTAAATTTACAATATTCCTATATACAGGGTCCTGCAACAGTGCGTCGGGCTTTCCTAGTGCCTTTACAGTGAGGGATAGAAAAAAAAGTTTCCTACAAAAAATTGTTGGTTTGAAAATCTTTATGCCGAGAAATTATTTTCAACAATCCTGGGTGTTCCATTTTTGCGGTATAACAAAATCATACATTTTTTTAAATGGAACACACTGTATTTATTTAAGTTTTCCGATAGCATCTTTCAACCTCTACATTGTTGTCCATTTACTTTTTGATTTAAATACAGTGTTGTCAACTTACAATTTTTTTTTTCAAAAAATCTTGTAAAAGCAAGCTGAACTTTAAAGAATCGTAGCGACCTCAGTTTTTAAAGGTAAGAATAAGTTTTAGCAACAATCCCAGTGCAGTTAATAAGCATCATTTTGATTATGAGCAATTTAAATTTAGTAATACAGGGTGTTCAGAAATAAATGCCAAACTTTGCAAACTTCAGAGTGGTTTAACTATTTTTTTTTCAAATGGAGTGCCCCATATTTTATGTCATCATTCGATAGGTCTTTTTCTCCTCTTTAATGTGATATGCCATATCTTATTTGTAAACACCCCGTTTCTACGACACTGTGTTCACTCAAACAATTGTCATTATGTGTGAATATGTGTTTTGGTAGTAAGTGACTGTTCGCAAAATATCACCTTTCCAAGTCTACCATAGTAGAAGTTATATTAAAAAAACTGATATGATAAGTAACACTTTATCACCCTGTAACTTTTAAACATACGTAATTAGGAAAAATATTTATTTAGATTTTCGTCTTATTTTGACTTGCTTAATCTGCTCCTAAATTTATGCCACTAAGTTTAGGGACACCTTGTATATATATATATGTTTATTAGACTGGTTCAAAAAAATCGAATATTTTTTTTTCTTCAAAGCCCGCATTAAGATATCTTCCTAGTAATAAAAAAAGAAGCCTGTGAAAATTGTAGCTCTTAATATTAATAAATTTTACGTTTAAATAACACAGGAATTCTTTTTTCTTAACTTTGAAATTTTATAACTCGTTTTTGAGTGAATATTTTGGAATGAACTCTATATATTTTTGAAGAAAAATGTACGTTCTACAAAAAATGTCTCTTATAATTTTTTCGTAAATTCACTCCTTTAATAGTTATTCAAGGTTGAAATTAGACGTATACTAAATGTAACATTTAAATAACACAGGAATTTTTTTTAATAACTTTTAATTTTATAACTTTTTTTTGAGTGGACATATTGGCACGAGCGATAATTTTTTTTAAAGAAACATAATTTATATAAAATTTTCAAAAAAGATTATACAGGGCGGTCCAGTTTGTGATACATTAATTTTAAGGTAGACTTTCATTAATTAACATTTCTCAAAAATGTCAAAGATTACAAAAAAACTAGTTTTCTCTTTATAACTTTTAAACCACAACATTAATTTTCATCAGATTTGGCACAAAATGTAATATAGTCAGTGCCTTAATAATAATGTGGGGGGACTTCTCCACTTTTCACCTCAGTCTTTGACGCCACTAAAAATTTTAAAATATTAAATAAATTTGTAGGTCAAGTTTTTAATTTAGAAAAATAATTTACTCCTGTAAAATTTTGATTTGGGTCTTTGTTTCTGAAATATTTGCTCAAAAATGTTTCCTCGCTTTCCGTCAAAGTTTATAAAAAAAACTCGTTTCCCCATCATAACTTCTAAACCACTTAATCAATTTTTATCAAATTTTGTACACAATATAGTCAATGTCTTAGTAATGATGTGGATAATTATTTAAAAAAACATCAGTTGCGCAGTTACTTGGGGGGCTGCTCCACTTTTCACCTTAGGCGCCACTGGAATTTTTTTCAATAATAAACACATTTTTAGATTATCTGTTTAATTTAGAGAAAAAAACTACTCATGTAAAATTTTGATTTAGTGCTTCATTTTTTAAATAATTAATTTATTTATCCAAGAATACTTTTGCCGCAGTTTTGTTGGAGTGAGTTCCCAAATATTTCAAAAACGAAGCCCTAAATTAAAATTTTAGCACAGTAGTTTTTTTTCTCTAAATTGAACAGACAATCTAAAAATGTAATTTTGCGAGGAAACATTTTTGAGCAAATATTTTAGAAACCAGGCCCCAAATCAAAATTTTACAAGAGCAAATTTTTTCCATTAATTAAAAACTTGATCTAAACATTTATTTATTATTTTAAAACTTCCTGTGGCGTCAAAGACTGAGGTGAAAAGGGGAGCAGCCCCCCAAGTAACTGCGGCACTGATTATCCACATCATTATTAAGGCACTGACTATATTACATTGTGTGCCAAATTAATTTTGTGGTTTAAAAGTTATGAAGAGAAAACAATTTTTTTAAGGAAATGTTTTTTTATGAAAGTCTACCTTATTTTTGATGCTTTATCACCTATTAAAATTAATGTATTACAAACTGGACCATCCTGTACAATAATGAGTGATAAGGTTTATTATTATGCCACCAATTGGAAAAAAAAACGTTAAATTTATTATATGTCTAATTTCAACCTTGAATAAAAGAAGTGAATTTATGAAAAAATTATAAGAGATTTTTTTTGTAGAGCGTTCAATTTTCTTTAAAAATATGTGTCGCTTATTCCAATATGTTCACTCAAAAACGAGTTACAAAATTTCAAAGTTAAGAAAAAAGAATTCCTGTGTTATTTAAACGTAAAATAGAAATTCACGATGAGCGACCTCTAAATATTAATATTAAGAGCTACAATTTTCACAGGCTTCTTTTTTGACTACTAGGAAGATATTTCAATGCGGGCTTTGAAGAAAAAAAAATATTCGATTTTTTTGAACCAGTCTAATGTACAGGGTGTCTCATTTGGTTTTTCACTTTTTGAATTTAAAATTAAAAAAAAACCAATCGATCAATTTTGACAAATTTTTTATTAAATTAAAGAAAAAACTTGGGAAATTTATTTTTTTTAAATTATATTGTCCAAATGTTGCCCATTTTTTTCCTGGCACTCTTGAAGTCGAGCTCTAAAATTTGCAATCACGCTCCGAAAAGTTTGCTCACTTATGGCTTTCATTTCTCCCCGAATATTGTGCTTCAAGTCCTCCAAATTGGCAGGGTGGTTACGATAAACTCGACTTGTAAGATATCCCCATAAAAAGAAGTCGCTTGGAGTCAAATCCGGGCTTCTGGAGGCCAATTTATGTCACCTCTTCGGGAAATCAGTTTTTCAGGAAAAAACGGGCAAAGACAGATTTGAAGTGTGACTTGTGGCTCCGTCTTGTTGAAACCAGCTTTCTTGGTCAAATCCTTCAAATTCTTGAAGAGCAGGTGTCAAAAAATCACGTATCATGTCGACATAACGCCTGCGAACCGACAAGTTTGGTTCCTGCCGCACAGACGCTCTCACCATCTCAATGTTTTCAGGGCTTCTTATTGTTCTTAAACGGTTGGTTATGCGTTTAATTGTCGTTGAACCAGTCTCCTCAAACTTACGAACCCATGCCCTAATTAAATTAATGCCTGGGCATTGTTAAATGTCGTGTAAATTGTAATGGCGTCTAAACAAACGTCGAACGAGAGTGCAAGAATTATTATTTTTATAAAACTCGCGCACACAAAAAGCGCGTTGTTCTCCTGTGTAACGCTGCATGTTGACTAAATTTCCCAATACCAAGCGTTTGTTTACGACTAACCCCACTCATCCAACCCACCGAACAACTTTTTTACAGGGCCACAAAAAGTGAAAAACCAACTGAGACACCCTGTATATATATATATATATATATATATTTATATATTAGGGTGCTTCAAAAAATAAAATTTAATTTTTTTTTTCGCTCTTACCCTCTCAAATGTTTCTATTTAATATAAAAAAAATCCTCACCAAATATGGGCGTTCCAGCTCAACTCTAAGAGGTCGCTGTTTTTATTTTAGTTTCCCTAATTAACATGGGAAAAAATATTTTTATGTTTGGAATTTTATACCTCTGTATCAAAGTAACTTATGGCAATGATCATTGCAGTTATATATATAAAATGTAACGCTCTACAAAAAAGGTCTCTTATTATTTTTAGATAAATTGATTTCTTTTAGAGTTATTTGAGGTCAAAGTTTGATTAACATCAAATTTTCTGGCAGACGGGAGGTAAAAGGGGGCGAAACAATGGGGTACCCAAAAAATTTCGTAAAAAATTTTTTTGGTATGTTTTTTTCGGTTTCTAAATTATTTGAAAATTGACTCAGAAGTTCACGCTTTTAATCGAAAATAATTATTCTGAGCCTGTAGAGCGAGAAAAAGGATGGTACAATTTTTCAAATTGGTCATTTTTTGGGTACCCCATTTTGCCCCCACCGCTGCCTTGTTTTGCCCCCTTTCACCTCCTGGGTGCTACCATAAAATTAAAAAAAAACAGAAAATTTGATGTTAATCAAACTTTGACCTCGAATAACACTTAGTGTTCTAGTCTACAAGAAATCAATTTATCGAAAAATAATAGGAGACCTTTTTTGTAGAGCGTTACATTTTATATAAGAAACTGCAATGGTCATTGCAATAAGTTACATTGATACAGAGGTATAAAATTCCAAACATAATATTATTTTTCCCATATTAATTAAATGGGAAACTAAAATAAAAACAGCGACCTCTTAGAGTTGAGCTGGAACGCCCATATTTGGTGAGGATTTTTTTTATATTAAATAGAAACATTTGAGAGGGTAACATCAAAAAAAAATTAAATTTTATTTTTTGAAGCACCCTAATATATATGTATACAGTGTGTCCCTGGATGGAAGTTACCTATAGGAAAAACTTTTTTATTATGATTGTTTAAAAAATAAGAGTGCTATTTAAAAAAAACCGATTCATTGCACAGGGTGTCCAGAAATTAATAAAATATGAAAATGCTCAAGAGAGAAGTACGTTTATTTATAACTTTATACAAACATTGTATAAGAGAAAGTCGTTGGCAATTTAATTTAGAATCTAAATAAAAGAAAAATACATTTATTTTGTTCAAAAATTTTTTTGAATAATTTATCTCGTTTTCAGAGGTTTAGATTCGTTTCCTTGGAAATAAATAAATTAAATAATGTGGGTTTTATTTCATGCTTTCTAAGGAAGAGCGAATTTATTTGGATTGGAAATGTATCCTATGCTTATGCAATCGACGTTTTTCAACAAAAATATCCGAATACTTCAGACTTTGAAAAAATTGGTGAAAAAATATGACGAAACCGGCTCTGTTTTGGATAAAAAGAATAAAAAAAGAATAATGATGAAGACGATGCAGCAAAAACTTTGGCAATGCAATCCCTTAAAGAAAATCCCTTTATGTCTCTTCGCAAACGTGCTCAAGATTTAGATATTAGTAAAAGCCAAATTCAGCGTGTTTATAAAGAGAACATATTTATCCGTATAAACCAAAATTTACGCATACACTGGAAGATGGCGATGAAGCGAAGCGATTGGACTTTTGTTTATGGATTGAAGAGAAGTACATGGAGGATCGAAATTTTCACAAAATGATTTTTTTACGGATGAATCAACTTTTTGTACCAACGGGCATGTTTCATCTCAAAATAGTCGTTTCTGGACCGATGCAAACCCAAAAAGAAAGGAAGTCAACGATATAAAAAAGTCAATGTATAATGTGTTTTTTATGATCAAATAGTTGACCCATATTTTATAGAAGAAAATTTAAATCAACATGTTTATTGGAAATTTTGCAAAATTATGTTTTAAATTTTATAAAAACCCTGGAACCAGAAATTCGGCAACGAATTTTTTGTCAGCAAGATGGATGCCCTGCTCATTCCACTAATTTGGTACGGCAGTGGTTGACAAACCAATTTGGAGAAAGGTGGATGGGAAGATTTGGCCAAGTTAATTTTCCGGCACGTTCACCTGACCTCACTCCAATGGACTTTTTTATGGGGTATTTTAAAACAAAAAGTGTATGCAGGTGATCTTCCTCATGATCGTGAAACTTTAAAGGCAAGAATTCAAGCTGCAGTGAGTTTATTCGAAGAGCGGAAAAATGTGTTAACTTTGTATTTCATTAAATTGCCAACAACTTTCTCTTACTTTGTATAAAGTAATAAATGAGGAGGTCCATTTCAAAACTCGGCTTATCCACTTTTTAATAAAAATGAGTTAGTGGTGTCTGTACATCTAACATGTAGCCCCCTATACCCTGAAAAGGTCATAATATTCTAAAACCCACATTTCATTTAAAATTCATTTACAAATTGACTATCGTTCCAAAACTTCCCTTATTTATTGGTTATATCATGTCAGAACTCGGCTTATACAATTAATATCGTGACTATTTCACGACTGAAACTCCATAAACGTCTTATAAACAAGATGGATGAACAACAGGAAGAAGTGCCACAATGTGAGGGGATAGCAAGAGAAAGTTTCTCTTGTTTATTTTAAAACCGATTATTCCAAAATTTTTCGTATCGAACCTGTCGTGCCAAAACTCGCTTAATTCAATTTTTAAATTTTAAATTATTTTAAATTAGAGCTATACCTTTTTAATTAAGGTAAAAATGTTATGCTTATGCCTATATCTTTCGTTTAAAGTATTTCTGTTGGCCTGATATGCGGTAACATTTTGCTCAAAATCACCTATTAAATATGGGATAAGCCGAGTTTTGGAATGCACCTCCTCAAAAAAAGAAGTTCTCTCTTGAGCATTTTCATATTTTATTAATTTCTGAACACCCTGTACAATGAAACGGTTTTTTTTTTAATCGCAATCTCATTTTTTAAAGAAGCAGTACTTTTTATAAAGAATGACTTTTTTCCTAAAACGCATAATAAAAAAGTTAAAATGTGTTAACGTTGAAGGGGGTCATATCGAATAAATATAAAAAAATTGTATTTCATATTTAGACTTTAAATTAAATTTGCAACGACTCTTATAAAATGTTTGTATAAAGTTATAAATAAAGGTACTTCTCTCTCGAGCATTTTCAAATTTTATTAATTTCTGGACACATTGTACAATGAATCGGTTTTTTTTAAATCGCACTCTCATTTTTTAAACAAGCAGGACTTTTTATGAAAAATGACTTTTTTCCGTAAACCGCATAATAAATAGTTAATTGTTTTACAAGTGTTGAAAAGCGACTTTTTCATGCCAGTTTTGAAGTTGCCCACGAGGCCGTTAGGCCGAGTGTGCATTAACACGAGCTTGAAGAAAGCTTTTCTCACAAGTATAACGCAATGTTTTTTCTGCGACCCTTTTATTTTTTTATTATTTTTAAATACAAAACAAAATAAAGTGACTTTTACATAGTGGTCGTAGAAAAAAAGTTTTTCCTATAGGTAACTCCATCCAGGGACACACTGTATATGTATATATATATATATATATATTAGGGTGTTTCAAAAAAATCGACTTTTTCTTTTTCTTCAAATGGTCGGCCAATTCTTTCAAAGGATGTCAACACAAAGACCTCGTCAAAATTTGAGCTTTTAATTTGAAGATTTAGAGGTCGCGGATCGCAATTTTCTATTTCCCATTTAAATAACATAGGAAATTTTTTTTTTTAACTTTGGAATTTTATACGTCTATATCGAATCAACTTATGGCAAGGAACATCTTAGATTTTTATAGTAAATTTAACGCTTTACAAAAAAGGTCTCCTATCATTTTTCTATAAATTGATTCCTTCCAGAGTTATTCGAGGCCAAAGTTTCATTTCAATCGAATTTTCGCGTTTTTTTAACATATATGGTACAATTATCATTATACGGGTGTCCCGAAATTAGGGGGCCAAACTTAAACAGTGCATTATTCGTATAAAAATAACACTTTTTTTGTTTAATAAACATGTATCAAAAAATGCTCCCTAAAGGAGCTACGGCCCCCTGAATAGGAGCCTAAGAGGATAATTTTTTTAAAACTATTCCTAGAGGGTTGAACATAAACAAATGAATTTTCGGTACTTTGGTAATTTTGACATGCTGAATCTAGATCTACGATCAAAACTGTTAAAATTTAATCATAGGCGTAACATTTGGAGGGGGCAAAGTTACAAAAATAGCCCCAACTTTTTTCTGGGTTAATAATTTAATTTTTTTTATGAAATTATGAGAATTTATAGTTTTTTACGAAAAATAGGTACTCTTGATTTGAATTGCTCAGATGCACCATTTTCGATATAAATGCATTTATATATAAATTACTCTGCATATTATACACATCTCATATATTCATTAAAACTTTGTAGTAGGCTTTGGAAAAAAGTGACGTTTTTTTGTTTTTTTGTTTTTTTACAACACTTCCTATGTTTTAGATATAAATATGTGATATTTTTACTACATGATGCTAAAAGTTGAAAAAACGAGAAAATTCGATGGAAATCAAACTTTGGCCTCGAATAACTCTGGAAGAAATCAATTTATAGAAAAATTATAAGAGACATTTTTTATAGAGCGTAAAATTTACTATAAAAATCTAAGATGTTCCTTGCCATAAGTTGATTCAATATAGACGTATAAAATTCCAAAGTTAAAAAAAAAAATTTCCTATGTTATTTAAATGGGAAATAGAAAATTGCGATCCGCGACCTCTAAATCTTCAAATTAAAAGCTCAAATTTTAACGAGGTGTTTGTTTTGACATCCTCTAAAAGAATTTGCTGACCATTTGAAGAAAAAGAAAAAGTCGATTTTTTTGAAACACCCTAATATATATATACAGTGTGTATCAGCCAAATGGAATAAATTCGATAATACATAAATGGGGGCATGTTCCTAAAAATGCTCGGACACGTCGATTAGTATTTTTAGTTGCGCACTTTTTTCAACAAAATCTTTTTATACAGGGTGTCTCATATATTAGTGGCCAATACCAACTTTCAAATTTCAAATTTTTTTATTCAATTTTTGGATTCTTCAGAAAATTATAGACATATTTCATGTACAATGTCCTATACCTATCTTCAACTGTTTCGGAAATATTAAAAAATTAACGTTAAAGAACTATAATTATCATAATTATAATTATTTAATTACATAAAATCGCTAAAACACTGAAAAACGAATAAGTTATACTGTTTATTTTTTGATATTGTAAACAACAAAAAAGAACAATAATTGTCAATGTAGAAGATGTTCAAAATGCTCGCCGAGAACGAATTGGCAACATCCTAATCTTAAATAGAAATTACTTCTAACGTTACTCAACATCTGAGGTGTGACCGATCTAATCGCCAGCGTTATTCGTATTCTTAAGTCAGCTAAGTCGAGGGGTTTGGTTTTGTATACAATACTTTTGACATGTCCCCATAGGAAGAAGTCTAATGGCGTCAGATCAGGGGATCGTGCTGGCCATTCCATCGATCCTCTTCTCCCTATCCACCGATTTGGAAATATTTGGTTGAGGTACTGCCTTACATTGATTCCATAATGGGGCGGTGCTTCATCTTGCTGAAACCATATCATATTCGCTGGAACTTGTGGGTTTGCTGGATCAGGATATAAGTTTGTTACAGTTGGCACGATATTATTTTGGAGCAGTGCTAAATAATTATTGCCATTTAAATTGTCATCAATAAAAAAGGGACCTATGATATTATCTCCAACAATTCCTGCCCAAACATTAACCTTCTCAGGATATTGCGTATGTTCTTCTCTCATCCAGTGAGGATTTTCCTTAGACCAATAGCGGCAATTTTGACGATTAACTTGACCGTGAAGTGTAAAGGTTGACTCATCAGAAAACAAAACATGTTGTAATTGGATCACATTGTTATCTAACATTGCCATCATTTCTTCACAAAAATACGTTCTCCTATCAAAATCATCTTCCGTGTGCTCCTGAGTTGTTTTCATTTTATAGGGATGCATTTTATTTTCTTTTAAAGTTCGAAAAATCGATGAATGGCTAACATCGAACATTGGGGCTGCTTTTCGACTAGAAGTAAGTGGGTTTTCCTCAAACTCAAGCATAATATCCAACTTGGTATCATCACTTACATTTGCAGCTATTTTTTTCATCTGCTTTACATGTCCAAGCTCGCGAAACTGCTTTTCTATTTTACTAATTGTCCCTTGGGATATAGGCGGTAAATTTGGAAATTTTTCTTGAAATAAGCGAACAACTTCCATTTGTGTCCGTGTTCTATCTTCATAACCAATCATCTGTGGAATTGTTATTTTGTGCATTTCAATTAAATGAACCATTTTTCTGATATGCAGTTAACTAAATTCAAACAACTGTAAAACTGAAGTTTAAAAACAAAGTACACAAATTTATTTATAGCTTTTTTTATTTCATATCAGGTCCACTGAAATGTTTTTTGCTTATTAAAACCTAAATGGGAAATAAATATTGAGTGTGTAATCAAATAATTATAATTATAGTTCTTTAACGTTAATTTTTTAATATTTCCGAAACAGTTGAAGATAGGTATAGGACATTGTCCATAAAATATGTCTATAATTTTCTGAAGAATCCAAAAATTGAATAAAATACAGGGTGTTCCATTTGAAATTTGAAAGTTGGTATTGGCCACTGATATATGAGACACCCTGTGTACTGTCCGTATTTGGGTTTGAAATAAAACACTTTAATATTATTTAATACACAACCGGATTATGCCGCTGACTGCGATCTAATGAATAATAACAATCTTTACTTGGTGTCTCATCCCGTCAGTTACATAATAGGTTAGTGCATGATTTATTGTTTAACAAATCACATACATTACATCTCTCCCTTTTTATAATTTTTTGATAATATATAATTCCTTAATTAATATTAATAAATCTAAACATTAAGTATTAAATAAATCTACACATTAAATTATTAAATAGATGTGAATATTTGAGACAAACTTATTTTCAATCTACCTAGGTACACCTACCTCTATAACAAATTAATACCTATCTATAAATAAATAATTGAATATGATTATTAAGTTACAATTCAGAAAAATACCATACTTATACTATATAATTAATTTTCTTTTAATTAACTTCTGGGAATTTCAGTAAACTCTTATTTTGTTTTTCCCAACTAGAATTTTCATTTAGGCATTTCCATTCCCCTTCTACCTTTTTTTAAGTGAACAATGTTTCGTCGTACTCCTTCGCCCGTTTCGTCGTTCTTCAGTTGTACATCTCCACCGTTTTGACTTACGACAGTGTGTGTGACTGGATTAAAAATAGGTGTTATTTTGTTTTCTTTTACCAAATCCTTTAAGTACACTTTGCTCCCTGGTAGTAGCTCTGTATCAGTAGCTTTCCTTTTTCGGTCTGCATATATTTTTCCTTTTTCCTTTTCTATTTTATCTTTATCTCTAATTTCCTCATATGCATATTCTGTGTCTTGAACACTTGGTATTTTATCACGAAATAGTCTCTTGAAAAATAACTCAGCAGGTGATTTCCCAGTGACTGAATGGGGTGTACTATTATACATTGTCAAATAGTCCAGTAATTCTTCCTTCCAATTTTTTCTTAGAGCTTGACTTATTTTTAATCGTTTCAAAATATCGCGGTTTTTGTCTCTCCACCTCTCCATTTTGTTGTGGCCAATATGGTATACTGTGGTGTATTATAACTCCCCTTTCTTTGCAGAATTCTTTCATTTCTCGGCTTGTAAATTGGCGGCCATTGTCTGCTGTGATCGACAGAGGATTCCCAAGACCCGAAAAGATTTCTTTCAGTGTTTTAACTGTAAATGTTGCTGATATGTCTTTAGTATTTTTTTTTATTTCCTTGTAACGACTGAAATAATCAACGATTACAAACAAATGCTCCCCACTTGGTAAAGGGCCCATGAAGTCTATGGCTACGTCAATCCAAGGGGCCACCGGAAGTTCTCCACAAAAGCTTGTTTGGTAACTTTAAACGTAGCAACATCCGAAAAGGCTCCGTTAATGTTGCCAAATTTGGAATCCATTTACCCACGTAATTTATTAATCCCAGAAAACTTTGCATTTCTTCAATAGTGTTGGGTTTTCTAAAGGATAGTATGCCTGACACATAAGATTTAAGAGGTGTGACTCCATTTTTTATCAAGGTATGCCCGATAAAATTTATTTTCTCCAGCCTGAATTGACACTTACTTTAAAATTTTAAGGGCCCTTTGTAATCGCCTATCATGTTCTTCTGCAACCTTCCCAAAAATTATAATATCATCTATAAAATTTCGGGTACCTTCACAACTTCTCCAGGTTTTTTAAAAAGTTATGGTGCGCATGTTATCACAAACATTAATCTCTTATATCGGTATAAGCCTTTGCTGGTTATAAATGTTGTTATGTGGCGACTATCAGGTGCTAGTTCCAACTGATGAAATGCATTTTTTATGTCTAATCTAGAGAAAATGTTAGCGTCCTTAAAATGTGGAAGTAAATTATCCATAGTGGGAAGTGGGTGGTTTTCCCTAATGATAGCTTTATTTGCTCTTCTCATGTCGATGCAAATGCGTATATCTCCATTTTCTTTTAAAATTGGCACCATTGGAGATACACACTTTGATGGTTCGTTTACGGGTTCTATGATATCTTCCTCTATTAAATCTTGTATTTTAGATTTTACTTTAGTTTCTAACGGGATTGGAATCCTGCGGTATGGCTGTGAAACAGGAGTTACAGATTCATCTATAGGGACGTGAATTAAAACATTTTTGAATTTTGGGAATGACTCGATTTTATTTATGTGGAAACCTATATTTAAGACTCCCAGTTTTATAGCAGTATTTCTTCCTATTAGGTTTTGAGTTCCTCCTTTTATGACGTAAAATGTTTCTGTTTGTTCCTGTTGGCCTACTATATCTGATTGAAAATAACAAATCACGTTTAATGGTATGTTGCTAGCATACGCCAGAAAAGTTTTGTCAGGATTCTTAATTTGATTCCACACCTGCACTTTGTTTTGCTTTAGATAAGTCCAAGTCCTGTCAGTTATTATATTACTTTTACTTCCAGAATCAATCAGCATTTTAATTTTAAAATTTCCAATCTTACAGGGAATTTGTGTTTCGTCATCTATCTAGAAAACATATTCCGTATCGTCTTTAGTTACCTCTTCATTTTCATCTATATAATTAAAAAACTCTCTCCGTTTACTATTTTGTTGATGAAACGGCTGCATTTTCCTTTTAAATCCCCTCTGCATTCCAGTATTAACATGAGTACGACATTGTTTTTTATAATGTCCAATCTTTCCGCATTTTATGCACTTTTTTCCAAGAGCTGGGCATTTGTCTTTATCGCTATGGTATGGCCCACCACATCTCCCGCATAAGTTAAAACGGCTTCGCTGTTTACTACTTGATGGTTTAGAACTAACGTTATTAATTTCACCGGGCGATGATGTCTCACCAAAACCTTTAAGTTCTCGATTTATTGACTCTAGGGTGTTTGCTTCGAAAATAATAGATTCCAAAGTTACTGAATCCCCATAAGCTAGTATTTTTTTTCTAAGTTCAACTGAATAACATTTTTCTACGATTTGGTCTATTAAATTATCTTCAATATTATTAAATCTACATTTTGCGCCCTGAATTCTTAATCTAACAAGAAATTTATCAAACTTTTCATCCGATTCCTGTTTAATGTTGCGAAACATATAGCGTTCATACAACTTACTTTGTTTTGGTTGAAAATACTCATCTAGTTTTTTTACTGCGATGGTAAACACGTCAACTCCGTCCGGATCCTCATCTACTTGTGCTCCAGGAATACTATAATAGATTTCTTGCAGGGCCAATCCTCCTGAGTGAAGAAGCATGGCTCGTTTCTTTTTTGGATCTTCTATGCTTGACGCCTCCAAGAAGATTTTGAAACCTCTTCTCCACTTGTCCCATCTCAAACCTACTGAGCTAGGATCACCGTTGCAGTCAAATATTTCGATTGCTGCAAGTCCGTTCATCTTTATTTTCTACCTTAAATATAAATATTGTTTACATCTCACATTTAAATTGTAAATTATTTCTTAGTTTCTAAACCAGAAATTATTATCTTGCAAGCTTCTAAGCCGCCTTTTTTTTAAGTCAGATTGCAAGTTTCTAAACCCCAAACTTTTATTGATTTATTTATTTGCCAGCTTCTAAGCCGCCTTCTTTTTTTAGTCAGATTGCAGGTTTCTAAACCCCAAACTTTTATTGATTTATTTATTTGCCAGCTTCTAAGCCGCCTTCTTTTTTAAGTCAGATTGCAGGTTTCGAAACCCCAAACTTTAATTGAGTTATTTATTTGCCAGCTTCTAAGCCGCCTTCTTTTTTAAGTCAGATTGCAGGTTTCTAAACCCCAAACTTTAATTGAGTTATTTATTTGCCAGCTTCTAAGCCGCCTTCTTTTTTAAGGTACTCTCTTGTTTGCAGGTTTCTAAACCCCAACGTATATTCCATTTGCAAGCTTTTAAGCCTCAAATTCTGTTTTGTTCTTTATTGGTAGGTTTCTAAACCCACAAATATCTTGTTTTGACTTTTGTTGTAAATTTTATTAATTAATAGTATTAAGTATTATTATTTATTGTAGTACTTACTGTTATCGATAGGAATATCACCAAATGCATGTACCTAAGTTTAACATAGACTGTTTATATTTTCACATAAACTCAACACTATTATTTTATCCTCGTCGCCAATTTGTACTGTCCGTATTTGGGTTTGAAATAAAACACTTTAATATTATTTAATACACAACCGGATTATGCCGCTGACTGCGATCTAATGAATAATAACAATCTTTACTTGGTGTCTCATCCCGTCAGTTACATAATAGGTTAGTGCATGATTTATTGTTTAACAAATCACATACATTACACCCTGTATAAAAAGATTTTGTTGAAAAAAGTGCGCAACTAAAAATACTAATCGACGTGTCCGAGCATTTTTAGGAACATGCCCCCATTTATTTATTATCGAATTTATTCCATTTGTACATACAGTATATATATATACCGGGTCTCTATTTTAAAACGAGCAATGCTCTATAAGTCTGGACCTACAATTGATATCAAAAATTTCTCAAAACCGTTTCTAGGATACATAGGGGGAACCAGTATGAGCACAAAAATAACCTTCACTAAGCAACCCCTGGAGCTGTAGCCACCCCAACTCAATTTTTTTCAATGGGAACATACCCTTTGTGATACCTAATTGGAAAGCTCTTGAAAAATGCTATTAAACAGTACTAAACTTTTTACTTTTTATTCGTTTAATTTATGAGAAATACGCGAAATAATTTTTATAATTATTTATTTCAATTTTTCATTATAAATATCAAATTAAAGTATTTTGTTGCAAATAAGGTCGTAAAACCATAAATGAAAAACTGGGGAACACAAATTAATTCCAAAAAAAGTTAAATAAACAAAAAAAACATAAATAAACACATTGTTCAACAATAATCAAAACACTTTAATTTGTAGCTTTTTAAATTAAATGCAGAAAATAACTCCGAGTCTATTTTTAAATAGTATTTTATTATTTTAAAATTTTTGCCGCGAAATATTTTGGCATTATTGAATAATTTAAATTCTCAATGGAATGTGTATGTTTTTGGTGGATTTTTTGTATCAGATTATAAAAACTTACTTAAATAGTATTATTTATTTTCCAAAATGGTTTACACAACAGCTGAACGTGTTGAAATTATTTTTATTTATGCTGCACAAAATCGTTGTGGATATAAATATATATAATAATAATAATGTATTTATTGCCCAACAGTTTAAACCATTACAGGACATTTAAATAATATGCATGTGTACTATATAAAGGGTTTTTCATTTAGAGCGTCAGAACTTTAAAATGAGATAAAAAAATAACTACATGTTATAATCCCGTAATCTATATTTTATTTTGAAGAACGATCGATGACATTATGTTTTAAATATAATATCGTTTAAATGTCCCCCTCGACTTTGCCTGACTGAATGCATTATGAAGGCCTAATTTATACTATTCTTTTACAAATATCGCGTGGTATACTTTGAATAGTGCGTTTAATGTTTCGTTTAAGGTCGAGAATTGTTCGTGGCTTATTTTTGTAAACCTCAGATTTTCAAATGTTTGGCAAACCGAACATGCATTTTGATGGTAAATACGAATTATGTCTGATGTTAAATTGTTATCTGTCCATATTAATTTGACACAATGTACTGAACACATGTGTTGTCAAGATTTGACATTTACATTCCAGAGCAGCCTTATTTTTAGGGTTAAAGTTATGACACTCAAAATGGAAAACCCTTTAGTATTCAAAGTATAAAAAATAAAAAAAAAACCTAAACAACATATGTAATTATATAACTTAGCGTATTAAAAGTTATATCACAAGATTCACAGAATTAATTAAAGTTACTGCACATTACACTGCCGTACTAAGCGCAGAAGCGTCATGAGATATTGGTACTTTTATGTTAATAGCTCTGCCAACTCAGTTTGGTAACAGATACCGCTAAAAATAACTTGATATTTCAATCATTTACTGACAAAATACCGATTTAATACCTTATTAAAGTAGAGATTTTTAACCCTAGTTTCATATTACGGGAAAATGTCAATTTCCTTTAAATGTGCAGTTACCGCTTCTGCGCTTAGTACGGCAGTACAAATAAAGGCGACTTAAGTCCCAAATTAGTTCAATTAAAGCTTGGAAGAAAAGTAGTTTTATTTCTGCTCGTCAATCTTGGCACCGATTTGAGAAAGCAAATCATTACAACTAATTTGAAAATATAGCAACCTAAACAAAATTGAAATTGATGCAATAACCCTTCTATTTTCTAGAGATTTAAATTCAAATGTCGATAGTAGCAAATCATGGTCAAATCCCTGAGTTGGATATTCACCATATATTCTAAGATGTAAACGCTTTAAAAATTCGCGTTGAACAGTTTCAATGCTTGTTATATGGACTAGATAGATTGGATACCAGATTATAGAAGCATATTCTATCTTTGACCTTTTTAAGAAAAAATACAGCATTTTTAATGAGCTTTCATTTATAAATTGTTTGGTATTTCGGATGAGAAAACCCAACATTTTAAAAGATGAGTTTACAACTGCGTTGATATGACTTATAAAATTCAGCTTTATATCAAACCTAACTCCCAGATCTTTAAATTCTGAAACTTGTTCCAAAAGCCTATTGTTGATTTCATAATTATACAATAATCTATGCTTTTTCTTTGTATACATCATACTCTTCCATTTATTGATGTTTAAATGAAGGTTATTTTTGATACACCAATTGTATAGACTATTCAAATTATTTTGCAGCCTTATGCAAGTTTTGATTTCAAAGTAGAGTTTCAGATCATCAGCAAATAGTAAATTGTGAACTATTAAAATGTCTGGTAGGTCGTTGATGAAGATAAGAAAAAGTAGTGGTGCTAGATTGGATCCTTGTGGAACACCCAATGTTGGAGTAAACGGTTTAGAACAAAACTCATGGTAAGAAACATGCAGCGTTCTATCTGTTAAATAAGAAATGAAAAAAATTATTAAATGGTCAGAAAATCCGATTTTTTTTAATTTGATCTTAAGTCTATTATGATTTATTTGGTCAAAGGCTTTCTGAAAATCTGTATAGATTACATCCACTTGTCCATGATTATCAAGCACATTACTGGCAAACTGTGTAAACAATGTTAAATTGGTAACCGTTGACCGTATTTCAACAAAACCATGTTGTTGATTTGATATTATATGACTTAACTGAAAGTATATCTTTTTATAAATAATACTTTCTAATAATTTTGCAAAATTACAAAGTATAGCAATTGGCCTATAGTTTTGTAAGTTAGAAGAATCACCGGATTTGAAGACCGGAACAAGTTTTCCAAATTTTGGGAAATTTACTGGTACGTAAAATTAGGTGAAATAGATACAGTAACGACGGTTTCAATAGTCCAATGCTGCAATCAACTCCGTTAGTAAACTTGTTGCTTAGCTTTTTTACTGAATTTAAAATTTCAGTTTCAGTTATTGGATCCATTTTAATATTTATTGAACAAAACTGTTCGTCAGTATTATTTAAATTCGGTAATTGATATACACTTGAAAAATAGCTAGCAAATATCTTCAGGATTGGTGGTTAAGTTTCCATTATAATGCATAGTATTAGGTATTCTAGTACACCCTTTTTTACTTTGAACAACTGGATTGTTTTTTACGTTATGTTCGATTTTTGCAATATATTCTTAAAAATTTCGCGATAAATAGGTTTATTAGTTTTTTTCAAATTTTTTGTGATAGTTCAACTTTTTATTTATATTAAATATTATGTTGAAACTAAACCACGGGGGGTATTTATTTAAATGTTTATTATTTGTCTTTAATGTAATCACAAGCAGAATCAATGTTATTAATATTTTCTAGAGTATTCCAATGAATATTTAGGATGTTATTATAAAGTAGAGGAAAGTTGTCTTTTTTGAAATTAAATTGTTTACTAGGAAAAACTATTTTTTGTGCTATACAAACACTATGATTAATGTTTATAGGGGGGTGGTATTGATCAACCCTTACCAAAGGACTAACATCATGCGTTACAAATAATTCGACGTTTGGAATAATCTAAATCTAAGATTCCTCCAAAACTGTTTGTTATGTTATTATCTTGAGTTATAATACAAAAATTAGAAAAACTGTTTAATACAAAACTTTTTCTATCCCCTAAACTATTATTAAATAAATGTTAAAGTCCCATAAAAGTAGTAAGTTCCTATCAAACCCATTCATTAATGTGCCCAGCAGATCAAAGAAAAGTTCATATTCAACTAAGTTAATATCAGGAGGAATATACAATACAATAATATTCAGCGTTGTTTTGTTATTAATAGGAACTTTACAACCGACAATGTCAGCAGAACCAACAATATTTTTTATGTTGTTAAAGTTAATTTCGTTAACGATACAAGTATTTTTATCGCAATTAACGTCCCATCTCCTCTTAAACGACCTAAGCTCAGATTGCGATCACATCTAAAAACTCTATAATCAATGAAAAATATTTCACTGTTAGTTATATCCTGTTTAAGCCAAGTTTCTGAGTTACATATAAAGTCAAATTCACAATCACACACAGAAGAAAAAAAATCATCAATTTTGTTATTTAGACTTCTAATATTTTGGTAATATATTAGTAGCTCATAGCAGTGGCGGCTCGTGGCAGTAAAAGGGGGTAGCGGGTTAAGGGGGGTCTGGCGGCCCCCACCGAATCTGGTAAAATCGTTCCAAAAATCTTGAAGAGGGTCGAAAAACAAGCAGTATAAGCTTTTTACCGACATTACAACCCCAAACGAAAACACAGTAATGGCGAAAAACATGATTTTTTGTAATTTTTATTTTTTTCAACCAGTTTAATTTATTTTTAAATGGTTTAAACGCAATTAAAAATTTGTTTTGGATGTATGGAAGTCCCCTGAATTTTTTCAGATTTTTTGGTCAAGTAAAAACATGTGAATTTTGGGTTTAAATGCGAAAAAATCGTGAAAAACGCGTCATTTTCAAGATTCAAACCTCTAATTTTTAGGGTTGTTTTCATTTTCCCGAGGGGTGCTGTATAGTATAGATAGCGGCAATCGTCCTCTTTTGAATGCAGGCCACTGGACTCAATTTGGTCAATTCTGGTGAGCGGGGCGATTTTTTGAAAAAAACTCGAATTTTCAACTTTCGGTAAATTACGGCGCGTACTTGGTATAATGCGTCTTTGCTATAAAAAATACATCTCTATAGGAGTTTTTGAGGTCGCGAATCACGAATTTGATGTAAAAAAATTGTTTAAATGCTGTGATTCAATGATATTTTTTACATTATCAAACCTGTGTTAATAAATATTTATGGGTGAATTTGTTGTCAAAAAAATTTTTTGACATCAAATTCGTGATCAGCGACCTCAAAAACCCCTATAGAGATGTATTTTTTATAGCAAAGACGCATTATTCCAAGTACGCGCCGTAATTTACCGAAAGTTGAAAATTCGAGTTTTTTTCAAAAAATCGCCCCGCTCACCAGAATTGACCAAATTGAGTCCAGTTGCCTGCATTCAAAAGAGGACGATTGCCGCTATCTATACTATACAGCACCCCTCGGGAAAATGAAAACAACCCTAAAAATTATAGGGTTGAATTTTGAAAATGACGCGTTTTTCACGATTTTTTCGCATTTAAACCTAAAATTCACATGTTTTTACTTGACCAAAAAATCTGAAAAAATTCAGGAGACTACCATACATCCAAAACAAATTTTTAATTGCGTTTGAACAATTTAAAAATAAATTAAACCGGTTGAAAAAAATAAAAATCACAAAAAATCATATTTTTCGCCATTACTGTGTTTTCGTTTGGGGTTGTAATGTCGGTAAAAAACTTATACTGCTTGTTTTTCGACCCTCTTCAAGATTTTTGGAACGATTTTACCAGATTCGGTGGGGGCCGCCAGACCCCGCTTAACCCGCTACCCCCTTTGTGAGTTCTGCCAGTGGTAGGTTCATAACATTGTTTAATTGTTTTTTCGATGTTTCATGACGTTTAATTTTTTCGCTTAGTTGCACTAAGTCGGTTACACCAACTATGGTCCAAGTTTTTTCTCCACCAAACAAAAAGCACGGAAAACAAAAAAGGGAATTATTTTTATTGCATCCGCATATCCAGTCGTTTCTGGAATAAATGTCTCTTGTAAAAATCCTTTTATACGATTTTCCCCGGCTTTCCTATTGAAATATCGGGCAACGGTCGTCCATCTTCTTTTAGTTTTAATTTTTCTTCATACGTATAAAGGGAGAATTTTTTAACATTAATTAAATCATACACCACATTCATTCTTACAAAAGAATACAACAAGAAACACAAAAATACACAGAATTAACAGAGCAAAATTACGGTATTGAAATGGGAGCCAGAACTCGAAAGTTGCCCAGCTTTGTTGTATTGTAAGCGTTAAGCGTTAGAGACCTTTACCGGTCGTTTGGATGACTGTAGTGCGACGGCGACACGGCGAATGTTTATAATAAAAACTTTTTATGCAGCCATGCATTTAAAATATTTATACACTGTCGCACTTAAATATTAAATAATTAAAAAATTAGTCAAGTAATAAGACAATTTTGGGAGTTCTGCAGCTCTGCAGCCCTTATGCACTAGCCGCCCCTGGCTCATAGTATACTTTATTATTTTCGCAACTGCTGGGCCTTAGGCGTTTAAAGAAACAATGTTGGGTATACCTCTAATATATTTGATGCTTAAATTCGTTTTCCCATTGATTGTTCTGGTTTCAAGGTCAGATTTTAAAGATTTGTAGTATTCTATTTGGCGAGTTGTTCTATCATGTGCAATAATAATGTGTGATAAGTTATTATTATTTTTTAGATTTGACGATTTCTTTAACAATTCAATAACCAGATCTTCAGTATTAAGTCGTATTTTTATGTGTCTAGAAGTTGCCCTTGTTGGGTTGAATTTGCCCAGCCTTATAGGGTTGGTAAATTCCAAATTCGCATTAGGTTTTAAGAAATTAATTACTTCAGTTACGTTGGTTTTGGTCTTTGTCTTTCGGTACTGTTATCAGATGTTTGCTCGGTAATATTATATAATATAATATTTAGTTTCCTACGATTCCTGTCCGTGATTTCTTGTATCACTTCCTCAAATTGCAGACTGGTTAACTCTTTATTTACTGGAGGGTTATCCACACTTTTTTGGGGAGATTGTACAACCATTTTTTCTATGGTAGATTTAAGTCCATTAACAACTTCCAGTAATTGAGTGCATTATTACAGGCTGTTTTTGGAGGCATCGTCTTTATGTTCTGGGAATCTTTTAAAACTTGGCAACGTCGCCAATGAAAGGTGCGGGACTCGTTGCGCTTATAATGAGGTTATCTCAAATTAAGTTATGAGTTTGTAATGAAAAACTAACACAAAAATTGTATGTAAGTCGCACTAACCTTTCAAAATAATAATTTAAGAAAACGAGAATATATATATATATATATATATTAGGGTGAGCCAAAAAAATAACCTATTGAATTTATGGGTTAAAATGAACCTACCTATATACCGAGAAAAAAATGTCCCTGCAAGGCAGGATTTTTAGCTCAATTTTAAAAGGTGTCGGTGAGCATTTAAAGTTTCCCATTAAAATAAAAAAATCTTCTTTCATTAAAAATACGATAACTTTTGAACCGTTTACGATGAAAATTTTTACGTCGCGGATTCTTGTAGAGCATAAAATTTCCCAAATAATCTATCCCAGGATAATTTTTTTCAATTCAAAAATTCGTATGTTTGAAAGCTTTGAAAAGTGTAAAAAATCACTAAATATTTTGATTTTTTTCACTTTTCAAAGCTTTCAAATATACGAATTTTTTAATTGAAAAAAATAATCCTGGGATATATTTTTTTAGGAAATTTTATGCTTTACAAGAATCTGCGACGTAAAAATTTGTATCGTAAACCGTTCAAAAGTTATGGTATTTTTAATGATAGAAGATTTTATTAAGTGTTATTTAAATGGGAAACTTTAACTGCTCACAGACACCTTTTAAAATTGAGCTAAAAATCCTGCCTTGCAGGGACATTTTTTTCTAGGTATAAAGGTTCATTTTAACCCATAAATTCAATAGGTTAATTTTTTTGGCTCACCCTAATATATATATATGTATATTAGGGTGTTTCAAAAAAATCGACTTTTTCTTTTTCTTCAAATGGTCGGAAAATTCTTTCAGAGGATGTCAACACAAAGACCTCGTCAAAATTTGAGCTTTTAATTTGAAGATTTAGAGGTCTCGGATCGCAATTTTCTATTTCCCATTTAAATAACATGGGAATTTTTTTTTTTTAACTTTAAAATTTTATACGTCTGAATCGAATCAACTTATGTCAAGGATCATCTTAGATTTTTATAGTAAATTTAACGCTCTACAAAAAAGGTCTCCTATCATTTTTCTATAAATTGATTCCTTCCAGAGTTATTCGAGGCCAAAGTTTGATTTCTATCGAATTTTCGCGTTTTTTTAACATTTATGGTACAATTATCATTATACCGGGCCAAACCGAAATTAGGGGGGCCAAACTTAAACAGTGCATTATTCGTATAAAAATAACACTTTTTTGTTTAATAAACATGTATCAAAAAATGCTCCCTAAAGGAGCTACGGCCCCCTGAATAGGAACCTAAGAGGATAATTTTTTTAAAACTATTCCTAGAAGGTTGAACATGAACAAATGAATTTTCGGTACTTTTCGAATTTTGACATGCTGAATCCAGATCTACGATCAAAACTGTTAAAATTTAATCATAGGCGTAACATTTGGAGGGGGCAAAGTTACAAAAATAGCCCCAACTTTTTTCTGGGTTAATAATTTAATTTTTTTTATGAAATTATGAGAATTTATAGTTTTTTACGAAAAATAGGTACTCTTGATTTGAATTGCTCAGATGCACCATTTTCGAGAAAAATGCATTTATATATAAATTACTCTGCATATTATACACATCTCATATTTTCATTAAAACTTTGTAGTAGGCTTTGGAAAAAAGTGACGTTTTTTTTGTTTTTTTGTTTTTTTACAACACTTCCTATGTTTCAGATATAAATATGTGATTTTTTTACTACATTATGCTAAAAGTTGAAAAAACGAGAAAATTCGATGGAAATCAAACTTTGGCCTCGAATAACTCTGGAAGAAATCAATTTATAGAAAAATTATAAGAGACATTTTTTATAGAGCGTTAAATTTACTATAAAAATTTAAGATGTCCCTTGCCATAAGTTGATTCGATATAGACGTATAAAATTCCAAAGTTAAAACAAAAAATTTCCTATGTTATTTAAATGGGAAATAGAAAATTGCGATCCGCGACCTCTAAATCTTTAAATTAAAAGCTCAAATTTTAACGAGGTCTTTGTTTTGACATCCTCTAAAAGAATTTGCTGACCATTTGAAGAAAAAGAAAAAGTCGATTTTTTTGAAACACCCTAATGTATATATATTAGGGTGTCCCTTATTTTTATTTTTTTTACGCATACCCTCTAATTATATTTATTACTTGTTTATATACTCCCAGTAAAAATTTCAGCTCATTCTATAAACGGGAACCCGTGCCGACTTGCATCTGAACCCTCCGTTAGCCAACGTTAGGCGCGCGGTATTTTGTAACACGAAACACTTTAAAAAGAAGATATACTTCATGACTGTATTTTTCTAATGATTTTATTAAATATGATTACTAATTAATATTATTGCTTTTGTTTCTATCATTTGTTTCACTAATTTAGTTGATTTTATCCCTTGTTATATGAAATTTCAGCTTTTTATAAGCATTTCTTTTCTTGGTGTCCACCCAAAAATATTTCAGACAGTTCAATAAGTTTTCGGTAGTCATCTCTCACAATAAACTCTTTTATTTATTTAGAGTAAAACCCATTAAGTTTATCAATTTTAGAGTTTACGGCCTATTCACCAGACCCTTCCGGGTAACTAGCCACACCCTGTGAAAATATACATTTTTATCAAACTATACACATAAATAAAACTATATTGTAACATTTGTCAATAATTTATAATATAAGGGTCACATAATAACAAACACAAAATGACTTACGATCGAAGACCTCGCGACCAACCGCACTGAGAGAAAAAATGTTGTAGAATCATTCAAAACGATAATAATTCAAAGGGATTCAAATATGTTTTGGCGTCATTGGTGTGTCCCATTAAATTAATAGGTTTATAACAATTTTATAATACATATCTTTTTGAAACAACGTTGAGAAAGGCAATGAAATAAATAGATTTTTTTTGTATATATATTTCAAAGAGGGTACCCTTTAAAAGTGTTTAAAAGTATTGTAAAACTGTTGGTAAATGAATATAAAACTAAAAATTTTTCTATTTGAATCAAATTCACCCGATTATTTAAATTAATATAATTTTATATGCTTTTCATGGCATGATATTTCTCTGAGTGCGTGTTACAAAATACCGCGCGACTAACGTTGGCTAACGGAGGGTTCAGAAGCAAGTCGGCACGGGTTCCCGTTTATAGAATGAGCTGAAATTTTTACTGGGAGTATATAAACACGTAATAAATATAATTAGAGGGTATGCGTAAAAAATATAAAAATAAGGGACACCCTAATATATATATATATACATATATATATATATATATATATATATATATATATATATACAGGGTGGTCCAGGATTAATCTGAAAATTTTTAATGATCGATAGAGCCTGAAAAAATAATAAAAACAAACCCAAAAACATTTTTTTTAAATGCATACTAACCGAGATATAGTCCTTTAAAATAATTTTTAAACCATATTAATATAATAATATTAAACCGAATCTTCTCAAATTTTGTGTAGGTTAAGCTTCTGTCGATAATATAATAAAAATTTCCTACAAAAGGCCCAGTGGCGAAGATTTTGGGGGGATTCCCCTTTTTACCCTCATATTTTCGACGCCACTGGATTTTATTAGAAAATCATCATATTTATTTTTATCCCTTTTCAATGTAAAAGCAAAACTTTTATGTTAATTTTTTATCAGATCAGTGGTTTCGGAGATATTTCAGTTTAAAATTTCAAAAACACTGATCTTATGAAAATTTAACACACAAGTTTTGCTTCTAAATTGAATAAGAAATCTGATGATTTTCCAATAAAATCCTGTGGTGTCGAAATATGGGGGTAAAAAGGGGAAACCCCCCCAAAATCTCCGCAGCTGGGCCTTTTGTAAAAAAAATTACGTACACAAAATTTGAGCAGAATCGGTTTAATGGTTTAAAAGTTATTTAAAAAAAACGTTTTTTTGCCTTTGAAGGGCAACAGTTGGGAATTTCTAATAACATAGAGTTTCTAAAGTCCCTCGATTGTATCAAGCCATTAAAAACCTTGAAAAGGAAGCAAGCAATATTATTAAATCTACGCCACCTGAGCGAGCTTAGTCCTAAATATATCAGGGTATCCTGATATTCCACCTTTGATCAGTCTGTACTTGATGTGACGGGAAAATTTGTTCTGAATGGACTCGACTCTATCAACCTGGACATTATAAATTGGTGACCAGATTGTTGACCCATATTCTAGGCAAGATCTGACCAAACTAACAAAGAGCAAAACAAGAGAGCGAGGGTTGCTAAAATCTTCACATATCCTTAATAAAAAGCCCAATAATTTGTTTGCCTCAACGACTATATCATCAATATGATTACAGAAGTGAAGTTTATTATCCAATAACAAGCCTAGATCCCTAACTAGATTTACTTCGTTCAGCACATTTCCCAAGATGGAGTAACTGAAAAAGGACCTTTTTTCCTGGAGAATCGAATAAAAGAGCATTTTTTTTGGTTTAGAAATAGCTTGCTGTTAATGCACCATTGGTTAAGGGAGTCCAAATCCTGTTGCAGAACCATTACATCCAGATCCGAAACAACTCGACTGAAGATTTTTAGATAGTCTGCAAATAATAAATAAGACGAGCTAAAATATTTATCAATATCATTGAAAAAATGTTAAACAATGAGGGACCAAAATGGGAGCCTTGGGGAACTCCACTAGTGACCTTGAAGATGCTAGATTCGAATCCATTTAGTTTGACCAGTTGAGATCTTCCATGTAAGTAGGTAGCAAGCCAATTATAAAAAGGTGGCCTAACACCATAACAAAACAGCTTCTTTAGTAATTTACCATGATCGACAACATCAAACGCTTTACTAAAGTCAGTGTAAATTGGATGAACTTCACAACCCTTTTCCATACCAGAGAGAACTGAGTTAACAAAACAAAAGAGATTGGATTTAGTGGAACGCCCTCCAGTAAAACCATGCCTAAATAATCACATTTTTAAAAACAAAGGTGACATGTGTTGATAATAAGCTTTTCAAAAAATTCCAAAAAGATTTCGTATTTATAATAACTTGACTCTCAACTCTTTCTATAAAGTTTTTGTAGCAGGACAAATTGAAGTTTTTACAACTACGTCTAAGTTGATAAAAGAGATGATAATGAACCTCAAGGTTACTTTTTTTAAATTGCTTGTGGGCTTGCTTTTTCAAGATAGTTAATGACTTTAATTCCCTAGAGAACCAGGAAGAAAAATGAGAATTCTTTTTAAATTTTCTAGGTACAAACAATTCAAGCACTTGGTATTGCCACTCAAAATTAAACAAAAAATTATTAATGGATAAATAATCAGCCTTACCAAAGTCGTAGTACCAATCACACTTATTTTCCAGAGCAAAATTACCTTTATTAAACATATTGACACATAATGAAGGATGGTAGCCGTCCTCCTGAACAAATGGATCACACTTTTTAACTTCCAATGGACAGCTTGAGAAACACATGTCCAAAACACCACCATGCGAATTGAAAACTAGATTGTACTGGTCCAAGCCGTAAAAGGAAAAATTGTCCAATATGCAGCTTTCCTTTTCTGATGTTACCTCACTGACTACAATGTTGTTGGAAATAGGATCTCTGCTCCATTTAAAGCCAGGGAGATTATAATCACCAAAGAGTATACATGCATGGAGTTTTTAAAGTTGTTATGCAGATAATCAACAACCCAGTATTATTGATGAGTTTTTTGATTTAATTTCTACAAAAACTTGTTCAACATTTCCATTATTAGTCTGGAGCATTTTACATTAATATGGTTTTTTTAACAGCTATAAAGACCCCACCACCTCTGGAGTGAGGAAATGTATCACACCGATCAGTTCTAAATAGGTTATTTATTGCCAATTACTTCATTATCATAGAAATCGTGTGTCAACCACCTATATATATATATATACAGTGTTTCATTTTGATTGGCGACAATTCGGTATTTATTTAAAAATAGATCGATCTCAAATTTTTTTGTTTTAAGTTTGTAGTACTCTAAAAGCTCTATCTTTTAAAAAAAGTTATTAGGCATTTTTTAAATTTAAAATGATTAGCGTTTCTGAATTTGGCATACCCAAAAACCCCTAAAACGATAATTTTGTAATAAAATTTTATACAGGATGGTCAAAAAGTAAGGTCAAATTCGGAAAAAAAACACTTTTTTTAAGCACTGTGTATAAATTCTAGCAAAGATTTTTCAAAAATATCTTATCATATATCATATTTTTAGGTATTATACGAACTAAACATTCGCTTAGTTTTGTTACTCTAGGTTATACACAAATTAAGGTCGAAAAAAAATGGTATTTTAAATAGTAATATTAATCTAATTGGAGCCATAATATTAATAAGTGAACTATTAAAAAAACATTTTATGACACTACAACGCAAACTCCATACGTGAAATTTTATTTCCTTTGTCTAAAGTGTACCAAAACTGTATTATTTAGAATAAAATTCTGTAGTGTGCATTAGCATAAATAAACACATTTTATCAACCAAGCCATGGAAACAAAAAACTTAAAATTAAATTTGACAGTTCACAATGTTTAAAAATTGTACCCGACCTTACGCCATTCGATTTTTTTCTGTGGGGTGTTTTAAAAGAGAAGGTTTATCGCACTCGTCCTACTAATATTAATGAATTTAAGGAGAGAATACGGCAAGAGTGTAGGTTAATCACAGAACAAATAAAAAATGTTTTGAAAAATTGTAAAAGACGATTAGAAGAGTGTATTCAGGTTCAGGGAGAATTGATTGAAGCATCTCCTATTTAGTTTTGTAGTACTTATATTTTGTTATATTAATTGGTTAATTTATCTTAATACATTACTTTTCCTAATATTTTGGTTTTCTTTTTGAACACCTCCTGTATAAGCTAGACAAATGTGTAATGCTACTTTAAAGATTACTTTTAAATAGTGTTGTGGTTTAGTGGACTGTATCTATTACAAAAATAAACTGGTTGATGTTTGCCTATTGGCTGGTTGGTAAGATAAAGTTGATTTTGAGAGAGATGTTATATTTAACGTGTTTATGAGCAAACTTACCAATAGTGTAGAGTCGTTCGTTTGCGGGGCCCCTTTCCTTGATTAATATCTATAAAGCACGTTTTCAAAACACTTGAGAGCGAGCACCGTATCGTCCTTGCTCGACGAAGACCAATTTTCTACTACTTGTTCGCTCCACAAACTCTGCGCGCGCAAATTTTTAATACGCGCGAAATAACTAACAATTTATTTGCTCTCAATCCCAGCTTAAAAAAAATTTAAACAAATACCCGAGAAACTAAATTAAATAAAATTACCAATATTCAAATATGAACAAAAACAATATGCGATTACGCAACATAACCGCCCACCAAAATGCATAGCATTTTCTTAAGCAATATCCATATTCGGCAATGGACAAAGCTTGGTTAAGGGTCGTTTAATAACACCCTTAGAAGTGCGAACGTCAACAACGCGTAATACACCGTCAGCACCAGGATATGTCTTCTCAACGCGGCCTAAATTCCAACGGAGTGGTGAAAGGTCGACAACTGAGCCTACAGCAATCGTGGTAGAAGGGTCTAGCCATTTACCTCGTTGCTGGAGAGTGTGCAAATATTCCCTATGCCATCGAGTCCAGAAATCCTGGTGCAAACGCTGTATGAGCTGCCAGCGAGACAAATGACCAAGCTTAAGGTTGGCTTCAGGAAGGCATGTTAAGGGCTCTAAGGTCAAAAAATGCCCTGGTGTAAGGACAGCTAGATCATTCGGATCACTGCTGACCGAGCAAAGTGGTCTTGAATTTAGCACAGCTTCTATTTGAGTTAAAAGAGTATATAGCTCTTCATATGTTAAAATTTGTTCACCAACAACTCGATGCAGATGTGTTTTCACGGATTTTACCCCTGCTTCCCATAAACCGCCGAAGTGTGGGGCCGAAGGAGGATTGAAAACCCATTTAATTGATTCGGTTTCAACCGATTCTTTAAACAAATCACGAATATGAGCTTCAGCACCCACGAAATTTGTGCCACAGTCGCTAAAGACCTGAGAGCAACGGCCTCTGCGTGCCATAAAACGACGAAAAGCAGCGAGAAAAGCTTCAGTTGACAAATCTGAAGCTAGTTCCACGTGTAGCGCTTTTGTAACATAACAAACAAAAAGACAAACGTATGCCTCGAGTGATTTTGCTCCCCGCAATCGGCTTAGGGTAATTGCAAATGGACCAACATAGTCCGTGCCTACTAGAGAAAAAGCCTTGACTTGAGATACCCTGACCGCCGGTAAATCGCCCATGGGAGGTTGACAGGGTTTCGGATTAATCTTCCAGCACTTAAGGCAATGAGATAAAACCTTTCTAATCGTGCGTTTAGCAGATAATATCCAAAAATTTTGGACGAGTAAAAAATGCAAAGTTTGAAAACCTGGATGAAGATGCTTTTCATGCGTAGATATGATGATCAACTCTGTTAATCGGGACGAACTAGGCAATAACGCTGGGAATTTTGAGTCATATGAGAGTTGAGAGTGACGTAATCTACCGCCCACCCTGAGAACACCATTTTCGTCAATAAATGGACTAAGTTTGCGGAGAGATTTGGGCAACAATTTATTCTGAGAGATAAGAGAGATTTCATGGGCAAAGGAGCCATTTTGAGTAATCTTAACAAGAGCTATGAGAGCCTTGTGAAGATCCGATTGCGAGTGGGGGTTTGACGAGCGGTCCAAAGGATGGCGACAATTGAGGGTTGATTTCTTCCGAGGAGTGAAGAAACTTCGGTCCCGCCCACCATTGAGCATGCTGAACCAACTCTGCGGGCAGCATTCCTCGAGTCTGCTGGATTATCTTTCGTTGAGACATGATGCCAATTTTCAGGGGCAATTCATTCCTCAATATGATGAACGCGATTGGCAACAAACGTCTTCTAACGATGTGGAGAAGATTGAATCCAAGAGAGAGCAACAGTTAAGTCAGTCCAAGCGAATACCCTTTCAACATTGAGATTTTTGTATGTAAGCATTACCGATTTAAGCAAATCTGACAACAGAAGAGAACTACATAGCTCTTATCGGGGAATCGATAATTTAAGAGGGGAAACCTTAGATTTTCCAGCGATAAGAGCAACGTTGGTAAAACTAGGACAAATAACACGTAAATAAACGACGCAACCATACCCCTTGTCAGACGCATCGGAAAAGCCATGGATTTCACATCGTAAGCAATTATCTAGAGTTATACGACGAGGAATTTTTAATTCTGAGAGAAGAGATAATTCGTTTTTATATCTCGTCCTTTTCTTTAGGATTTCTGCGGGAGGAACTTCGTCCCAATCTAAACCAATCGTCCAGAGATGCTGAATAAGATATTTGGCGAAGAAAGTGAGCGGAGTAAGAAAACCAAGAGGATAAAAAATACGAGCCAATTCAGACATTGTTTCGTTTTGTGCAAGGCTTATCTTGGGGTTGAACAACATAGGAAAACAGGTCCTGTGTTGGAAGCCAGCGCAATCCCAAAATCTTGACAGTGCTATCACTATCCAAATCCAGAGAAAGAGCTTGAGGATGTAAGTGTTCTTCCGGAAGGGCTTTGAGAAATGATGTGCTGTTATTAGCCCATTTTCGAAGTTCGAAACCGGCAGTTTTTAGGAGCTCGACCAACTCCTTCTGGGTTAAAAGCGCCTCGTCAAGATGATCACAACCTCCAATGATGTCGTCCACATAAGTAGCTGTTTCTAACAGTTTAGCAGCCCTGGTAAAAGAAGGTCTGTTTTCCTCTGCCAGTTGCAGAAGCGTGCGAATTGCGAGGAATGGGGAGGACGAAACACCAAACGTGACTGTGTTGAGAGTAAAATCCTGTAATCGGTCTGAGGGTGAAAATCTCCACAAAATACGTTGATAATCGCAATGTCGTTCATTTATTAAAATTTGAAGAAACATCTTCTTAATATCCGTGCACAATACAATAGAGGGAGTACGAAAATCTAGCAGAATGGAGAAAATACTCTGTTGAAGCTTGGGGCCAGCCAACAAAGCGTCATTTAATGGGTTGCCGTTTACATCTTTAGCCGAAGCATCAAAGACTACACGTATCGGGGTACTAGAGCTATCGGATTTAAAAATACAATGGTGAGGGATATAGTATGAGTTCAAAGAGGGCGGAGAATTGGCTAGAGACATAAAACCAGACTCTAGATATTCCTTCATAAATTTGAAGTATTCTTTATAGAGAAGAGGGTTACAAAGTAGTCGACGTTCCAAGGAGAAAAAACGCCTTAGAGCTAGAGCGCGGGAATCAATAAAAGTGGGTTCAGAGTTCTTAAAAGGGAGTGTTACAACAAAACGACCAGATTCCTGCCGGAAGAAAGTGCTTTTAAAAATGTGCTCACATTGAACATCGTCTGGGGAGGCTAAATTTCCTTATAGTACTATCTAGTGAGTTATCCAACAAAGTCAGAAAAGAGTTAACCTGAGGAGAATAAGAAACATTTACCTTACCCATTAAGATCCAACCGAACGAAGTATTTAACGCAGTGGGCTGATGAGCTTTGCCCTTTATGCGACCTGTCTGAATAATGAGGGGGAAAATATCCGCGCCAAGTAACATATCGATATCCCATGGTTCATTAAAATTGGGATCGGCCAATTTTAAGTTGACTATATGTTGCCAGTTGTTTGTACACAATTGATAAGACGGCATGGCACTGCAAACTTTGGGCACGACAACTGCTTCCAATGGAAAACTGGGAGAACCTTGATCTCGTGGGCAAACTTCGCATGCAACTCCAAGCAATCCTCGGGACACGGTGTCCCCCAGGCCACAGATCGAGAAAGATGTGGAGGACTTGGGTAGCCCTAACTGCTGATAACATTTTAACGACATGAAGCTTGCCTGAGAGGCACTATCCAACAAAACACGGATATTTCCATGCGTGTCCTTCCCTCGGACGACAACGGTCGATAGGAGTATCGTGGAGCCCGAGATTAAAAAGTTTGAGAGAGAATGAGCAACATTATAGGTGTTTTGAGAATTCGAGATCGAAGCGATTATTGGAGCATTATTCTCAGGAGGTAAAGAGTTTTCAAAATCAAAATGTAAGAGACTGTTATGCCGCTTACCACAATTACGACATGCGTAGGTTGATGTACAATCCCTAGCGACATGCTTGTTTCCCAAACAATTTACGCACCATTTCTGCGCCTTTGCATGGTCATAGCGTTGGTGAGGAGATTTGGCAAGAAATTGGGAGCACGAATAAATGTTATGACTTGTAGATTAGCAAAGGGCGCAAGCTATTTTTTGAGTATGAATCATAAACGAAGACGATGGTTTGGGTTTAGAGGCAGAGAACGGGGAATCTACCGACCTTAACGTTTTGCGTTGGGTGGAACAAGCAACTGCATCGAAAGCATACCACTGTTTTAAAATGAAAGCTTCCAAGGATGTAAACTTGGGATCTGTGTGGTTATCAAGCCCACTTTCGAGTTCAAAACGAGTTACAATGCCTATGTCCAAGCATTTTTTGAGTAAAAATAACAATACGAAATCCCAATGCTCAACCGGGTATTTCATATTTTTTAAAGCGGCTATATTTTCCATAAAAGTATCCAGGAGTTTTCTCAAATTTTGTGCAGTAGCGCGATTTTCGCCGATACGAGGGGCGTTATAAATTTCCTCTAAGTGTGCATTTGCAATCAAGCGCGTATTGTGATATCTTTTAACGAGAGCATTATAAGCTATATTGTAATTATCTGAGCCTAGCGGAGTACATTGTACTAGTTTATAAGGTGATTGAATTTTTTTATGTTCGAAAGTAAATCATTATTGTGAACTAGTGAATTAAAGGTGTCTATGTACGATATGAATTTTTTATAATCCAAAGAGAATTTTGGCACTTCAATTTTTGATAATTTTATGTTGCGTTAAGTAGGCTTAATGGATTGCTCGGGTTTTACTTTACTATTATCAGAGGCAAACAATTGAGCTTCATATTCCCTAATGAGGTAGTATACGTTACGAAAATCCGACCTTATTTGAAGATGCTTCTCCAAGTCATCTGAACCAGGATCGCATAACTCTACAAGGTTAAAATGAGCGGTTTCAAACCCACAAACAATTTTTTCTACAGTTTCAAAAGCGATTTTAAAGCGAAGTTGTAAAGATTTATTTGCAATAGACTCTTTACCTAATTCTTCTAATTCTTCAATTTCCCTTATATACGTTAAGCGAATAGCAGTACACCGATTTATTTTATCTTGATCAGCCATTCTGACTTGAGAAGAGATATCGCAAATTATCTACCTTTTGAGCGTCCCTCGTATATGCCGAAAATCGTGAATAAACTGTAACTAGTTTAACGCGTGAATTACAATTTAAATAGTGATTTTATAAAAAACAACCCAAATTAAAATTTTACAAAAGAGTAAACTCCAAGAACCTATAAAATCTATGAATGCAAAGGGAATTGTATGTTGAGTTTAATTATTTATTAGTGAAAGCTAACAATTACTATAAATTACTGAAAACCGCTGTGAGAGTAAAAAAAACAAAAACAAATGAGGTGCAAAAACTATTGTTACAACAAAATTGTTCAATTTTATTTGCTTAAGAGAGAGATGCATGCTATGCGTACGAGTGAGAGAGAGTTATGAGCGTGTAGAGTGAGAACGACTATACGGAGACTATTTAATATATGAGCGAGAGAGAGACCAAATAAATTTTCAATTTTATCTAGTAACCAGCAAATAGACGAACCAAAAAATCCGGTTCGTTTGTGCCAAAATGTTGGTTTAGTGGACTGTATCTATTACAAAAATAAACTGGTTGATGTTTGCCTATTGGCTGGTTGGTAAGATAAAGTTGATTTTGAGAGAGATGTTGTTATATTTAACGTGTTTATGAGCAAACTTACCAATAGTGTAGAGTCGTTCGTTTGCGGCGCACCTTTCCTTGATTAAAATCCATAAAGCACGTTTTCAAACACTTGAGAGCGAGCACCGTATCGTCCTTGCTCGACGAAGACCAATTTTCTACTACTTGTTCGCTCCACAAACTCTGCGCGCGCAAATTTTTAATACACTCGAAATAACTAACAATTTATTTGCTCTTAATCCCAGCTTAAAAAAAATGTAAACAAAGACCCGAGAAACTAAACTAAATAAATTTACCAATATTCAAAAATAAACAAGAACAATATGCGATTACGCAACAAATAGTTTATTTATTAATATTTTGGCTCCAGTTAGATTAAATTAAATATTAAATATTACTATTTAAAATACCATTTTTTAAATTTTCGACCTTAATTTGTGAACACCCTGTATAACCTAGAGTAACAAAACTAAGCGAATGTTTAGTTCGTATAATACCTAAAAATATGACAAAATATTTTTGAAAAATCTTTGCTTGAATTTATACACAGTACTTAAATAAATTGTTTTTTTTTTCGAATTTGACCTTACTTTTTGACCATCCTGTATAAAATTTTATTAAAAAATTATCGTTTTAGGGGTTTTTGGGTATGCCAAATTCAGAAACGCTGCTCATTTTTTAATTTAAAAAATGCCTAATAACTTTGAAGATTTTGGAGACCTTCTATTAATCATAGAGGGTCGTGGAAATGACAAATGACAAAGTTTTTTTTTAAGATAGAGCTTTTAGAGTACTACAAACTTAAAACAAAAAATTTTGAGATCGATCTATTTTTAAATAAATATCGAATTGTCGCCAATCAAAATGAAACACACTGTATATTTATATATAACGGATGTATCTGAGAATAGGCGCACCCCTGTAACTTTTTTATTTATAAAGATAGACACATGAAATTATGCATGGTTAATTAGGATATAAAATGCCACTTATAAGAGTACAAAATGAATTTTTTGAACTTCCGGTTTCGCCGGAAATGATACCAACTTTCGATTTTTAAATGGAATACCCTATATATTTTTACACGAAACGTCAAAAGGTCAATTTAAGGATACCGTCTGACTCAGAATTTTCTCAGGATTACAAATATGTAAAAATATATAGGGAATTCCATTTAAAAATCGAAAGTTGTTACCATTTCCGGCGAAACCGGAAGTTCAAAAAATTCATTTTGTACTTTTATAAGTGGCATTTTATATTCTAATTAACCATGCTAAATTTAATGTATCTATCTTTATAAATAAAAAAGTTACAGGGGTGCGCCTATTCTCAGATACACCCGGTATATACAGGGTATTTCAAAACATGTGTCGGAAAATGAAGGATGTGATTCCTTGACTAATTCCAGGAAAAAAATGTCCTATTAACATGTGTCAGCAAACGCACCGTTTTCGAGATACAGGGTGTCGAAAAATGATTGTTTTTTTTTGTTTTTTAACAATATCTCAGAAAACGTTTGAGATTTAAAACTAAGCTTTTGTACACATCTTATCAATAATATTAGCTACTTTTTTAGTCCCAATTCAATTTTTTTTATATTCCAGTTGCGGAGATCTAAGGGTTGTGTGAGCTTTTTTTACTCTAATTTCTTTAAAACTTTTGATAAAGCACTTTTTAAACTGCAAGTATTTTTTACACAAAAAAGTACTCTTGGTCAAAAGCTCTAGCGTGAACCATTTTAGAGAAAAACGGCAGGGTTAGTTAGGTTAGTTCTAAATATTTAATCTATCTAAATGTGTAGTAAAATTAACTAAACGTAATATTGTGCATTTTTAAATTGTTAATATTATTATTATATGATTATTGCTATTATGAGTATATTTATCCTTTACTATTACGTTTAGCTGTATAGTAAATTTAAAAGTAAACTACGTACACGTCATCGATGACGTCATAAATTTGCGCACTGGTACCAACACTAAATGACTAAATCGAAGTCTGTAATTGAATATTTGAATGCATTTTAACCAAATTATGTTGGCAACAATTGCGATGTTGTCATGTTTACATTCAAATTTTTCATATTTAAATGACACATAAAAAAGAATTTGACGTTTTAGAATTTCAAAGCTGTCAGTTGTGTTTTTGAATATTTCGTCTAATTCGTGTATTATTTCGTTTATTTTGTTTGTTGTTTGTGTTATTTTATATCGTTTAAGTTTTCATTGCCGTTTTTGTGTTTCCTATATTTAAAATGCCGAAGCATTTAAATAGTCGGAGTCAAGAGTTTGTGTCATCCTTAATACGCTATTTTGAGGCAGAACGGGATAATAATGGACCTTTGTTACCTTTAACAGCTGTTAGAGAGGTAAATAGGATTATTATTAATTACCTATATATTAGAATATTTAACAAAATATATGTTGGATACATAAAATAATAATATATATAACAAAGACTGACTTTAGATGGCAAAATTTTTGGGTTTTATATCAGAAAATGTCTTTAAAAATGGCTAAAAACATACTTTTGGCGGTGCATCATATAGGTTATAAAAACTCAGACTTTTGACATTTTAGTATTATTCATGTAAACGCCATCTATCGCCCTGTAGTTGCACTACCACTTTCCTCTGATGCAAGGATTTTAGCATCACATTGACAACCGTGCCCGATCAGCTGATTGATGACGTGTACGTAGTTTACTTTTAAATTTACTATATTTTACGTTATTTTTTTAACCCTTTTGGTTTAGCTATTACCTCACCTATTTTTGCTTTTACTGTTATCACTATAATTTTAATAATTTGCTATGCTCAATGCTTGTACTACTCAAATGTAACATTGTAATTTGTTTTGTGCTTAACCCAACATTTTGTACCTTTTTTATAACGTGGTTAAGCATTGTTTTATGATCAGTCCAAATTTATTAATGTATTGCGAAATTACTCGGTGCTTAAACAGGAGTGCTGACTGTTATTATCCAACTTTAAGTACTCTTTGTTTGTGTGTGTGGGCCTTTGTTGTATGCACTAATATTTTCTCCCGTTGCATTCTGGGCGTAGCCCGGCTAACTAACCCCAATATTCTTCAGTAATAAATCTTAGTTTAAATGCAGTATCGAGCCATACCGCCAATACATTAATTTGCGTAATTTTTAAAGTATAATGCCTGACCGCGTATTCCTTTGCTACCTTATAGCCGACCAGGGTTTTTTCTCAGGCTCCTTTTCCCTGACCGAACCCTCCTAAGAGCCACCCCTTGCTTGTTTGTAAAAAAAGTAACGTAAATTAAATTGGGGTAAACTAAAGCCACTGTATTTTATATCTTATAAACCTAGTTTTCCCACGTATCATTCTTAAAGCAATGCATTTAATAAAACAAGTAAGTAAACACAGCGTAGAGGTACAAATTTGGGTAAGACGATCACGATACAAAGCCACAAAATATTTAATTTATCAATTTTTCATAAAACTTGTTTTAAACGAACCTGGGGGTAAAGAGAAATCTTTACAATATATACCTATATATATTGGGGTGTTTCAAAAAAATTAACAATTATTTTTTTTCCAATGGTGTTGAAAAATTAATAGTACATTAAAAAACAAAAATGTTGGCGCCTATTTGAGACCTTAATATTAATATTAAGGTTTGCCTCAATTCATTTTTTGTTTTTCCATTTCAATAACACGGGAATTTTTATTTTTTTAATTTTGAATTCTTATAACTTTGGAATGGTTTGTTTTTGCAACACCCAAGCGAGATGAGTTATAGACAATTTCAAGCTCTACAAAAAACATCTGAAGGTCAAAATTCTTCAGATCAACCGTTTTAAAGATATCAGCGATAAAAAATAACACTAATAAAAAATATTTTCAAATAAAATGAGTCAAACCACGTCAAGTGGGACCAGAAAATTTCACGAAATCACCGATTTTGAAAATAATCACATTATTGTGTAGTAGGCATGACTCATATGTCACAGTAAAAAAATTGTTTTAAAATTCGTTTTTTTGGTAATGTCATTAAGGTTGACAATTTTGTCAAACTTTAGAGCACGGTAAAATTGAAAAAATAGAATCTCTGGGACCACTCTGTATAATTGAATCAAATTTTACACACTATTGTAAAAATGTTTAGAGTATATAATGATCATTTAATTAAGGTTAATTTGTTTAAATAAAAGAATTTTGCATACATTTATTATAAACAATTGAAATTTTGTATGTGTTCTTCACGCTGAAAAAAAATTAATCTTGTGTCATAGTATGCGGCAAACGTTTCCGTTTAATAAGATGTACTCAAAAATTTGCCTTTCATATGTCATTCCGGAGATATTAATTTTTTTGTCCCGCTGTGCGCTTGATCAGTACGCGGCGCGCTTCGCTGCTAGCTCGTCAGCACACGGTGTGCCTGAAGTTCACATAAAAATTCCGCAGTTTCTTGTTCGGGAACCTTTGGTGACTTAAAAATGATATTTACCAAAATCCTAGCTGCTCCTCTTTTCGAAATTTTTTGAAAAATCTTTTTTATGCATTATGCTTTTTACTATATAAAAAAGTGATTTTTGTCTAACCCTGTATAAATCTAAGCATCTATATAAAAACAGTTTCTCTCGTTTACAATATCGCTGTACAAATGTGTACTCTGGCAAAGGTAGACTTTGCTATAAACAAATAATTTTAAAAAAATTGAATTTTTTACAAATTAAAAAAAACAGTTAGAATTTTGGTAAATATATTTTTTAACTTCAACCAATTTTTCGTTCAAAATTGAAAACTACTAAAAAGCCTAAATTAAACAACATTTTAAATACTCTCTAAGCGTTATTTTATTAAATGTTATTACAAATCTATTTTTCTTGTAAAAGGTTAATAATAATGCAATTTTGTTACCTGATAGTCCTAGAAATATCTATAAAAAAATTGGGAATAAATATTTTTCGCGTGTTATGCTAAAATCGTGAATTTACGCTTTTGCATTATTAAAAATAAGTGATTTTTGGCTAACCCTGTATATATCAAATGATGTGAACAGTATTAAAAAATATTCTCTAAGTCTCCTAAATAATATACTCCAATTTTATAAAAATCCGTGTGCAAATGTGTACTCTGTCAAAGAGATAAACAAAAATTTGAAAAAAAAAATCATGAATTTTCGAACAATTTCGAAAGAGGAGCAGCTAGAACTTTGGTAAATATCATTTTTAAGTCACCAAAGGGTCCCGAACAAGAAACTACAATCAGTTTTTGGCGGCATTTTTATGTGACTTAAACTTCGTTCAGGCACACCGTTAAACCGTTCGAACGGACGAGCTAGCAGCGAAGCGCGCCGCGTACTGATCAAGCGCACAGCCGGACAAAAAAATTAATATCTCCGGAATGACATATGAAAGGCAAATTTTTGAGTACATCTTATTAAACGGAAACGTTTGCCGCATATTATTAATTTTTTTTCAGCGTGAAGAACACATACAAAATTTCAATTGTTTATAATAAATGTATGCAAAATTCTTTTATTTAAACAAATTAACCTTAATTAAATGATCATTATATACTCTAAACATTTCTACAATAGTGTGTAAAATTTAATTCAATTATACAGAGTGGTCCCAGAGATTCTATTTTTTCAATTTTACCGTGCTCTAAAGTTTGACAAAATTGTCAACCTTAATAACATTACCAAAAAAACGAATTTTAAAACAATTTTTTTACTGTGACATATGATTCATGCCTACTACACAATAATGTGATTATTTTCAAAATCGGTGATTTCGTGAAATTTTCTGGTCCCACTTGACGTGGTTTGACTCAATACAAAAAAATATCATATGCCATATTTATATTATTTTTTATGTAAAATCAATTTAATTATGTTAACCTGAGACTTTAAACTATATATATATATATATATATATATATATATATATACATTATGTATACATACTTTTACGATACGATATGGACCAAGAAACTTTTGTTTAATTTTCAAACACGGACCACCTTGGGTTCTTTGAATTGCAACCAAATCCCAAGTTAATCTTTTCGCAGGTCGTCGTCTAAGATTATAGGTTCCAACATTCTGGTTTTGAACCTCGTTAATTTGAGCCTTCGTTATTTTTTGTAAATCAGCACGATCGGCGCAATATTTTTTGGCAACAGCATCTTCAATTGCTTCTTTTATGCTACTTTCCTCAACGACATTCATCTTTACTTCAAACAGTAAGTCAAAATAATTTGCAAGAACTGGGATTATTGTTTTATTTAGCCCTTCAATTTTGCCATTGCTTCGAGGTAGACCCGTCGTTATTAAATGTAATTCGATATTTTGCTTATCACAATATTCATGAAATTCCTCAGATCGGAAAGCAGAACCTCTATCGGCAATTACTCGTCTTGGATTTCCAAAATTTATTTGTTGCAAGTCTAATTTAGCAATAACTTCCTTCGTTGTCGTAGACTTGCTTGCGTACATCCAACAATATTTGGTGCCGTCAATTACAGCAAGAATATGATGATATCCCTTATTAGTGAATTCTAGAGGTCCTAAATGGTCGACATGGAAAGTATCAAATGGAAAGTCGACTTTTTCGATTGGATTTAAAAAGACCTACTGTTTACCACTCTTTTTATTGAAGAGTATGCAGGGCACACATTTAGCAATAAAGAAATCCACCTTTATACGCAACTTTGGAAATATAAACTCTTGTTTTACCATCTCTTCGGTTTTTTTTACCAGCAAAATGGCCTCTATCATGTGCACAACGAATAATTTCCATCTGCATTAATTTCGGAACCACTAAAAATTCTTTTACGTCAACGAAACGATATAACAATCCATGTTTTAGGAAATCGTAGGGTTTAATTTGAAGCACTTCTTTAAAAATCCAATCATCTTTTTCTTGTAGCACTACCACCGGAATGACCCGTATGGTAGTCTACGCGCACAGCGAAAAGTAGCACAATTGTTTACTTTTGCGATACGCAGAAATTCCAACACCCGTTTTTTTAACGAGCCGATACAGCCGAATCATGAAATCTGCAACAAGGCTGAACTTTAACGTGATTGGCCAATCCTGATGTCACGATTGAGAAGCGCGTACCAGCGAATGAATTGCCGTCCGACCGCCGAACGACCGACTTCAGCTGTAATTAACGTAAGTTGTTGTAAATAATCTTCTGTTTGTTTGTTTCAGAAACTCCACTTTAATTTACATTTATTTCTCTGGGCCATATACTGAGCATTCAGTTTCGGTATAATAATTTATTTTCGCATTAATTATTGTAAAGTCATATTCCATTTTATTCATAATTTAATTGTTTTGTACCTACGAGGGCTTATTTCAATATAACCAAACCACACAATTTATTTATAAATTCCCCTGAACCCTGGAATTTTATCCTCACTGTTAATCTTAAAAGCTACCATCGCATACAGTGGAACTTCAACCACTTAAACCCATTGAAGTTGGCGCCCGAGATAATATTAGAAAAACCGCAAGGTAAGTGACTCCAAGTTTAAAAAGGAAAGTTTTCCCCCGGGAAAATAAAACACCTTTACAGGACAACGGCTCAGAGCATCGTCGTGTTAATACGGACTCCAGCACGATGATCAATCTTATATTGGAATTCTGTCAACAACATCACCCATATGGTAACTAAAGTACTAAAATCTTTGACAATCTTAAAAGGTATCCCAAGCAAATATGATTTTTTTTAAAACATTGATAATAGCAAGCACTTCTAATTCATAACTCGAATAATTTTTCTCGGCAGGCGTTGTCTTACGGCTTGTATAGTAAACAGGATGCCAGCTATTATCATCAGAGTTCTTTTGTAAAAGAATACCTCCTTAGATGCATCAGTGAGTAATTCTGTCTCGTATTTTTTGTTATATATCGCTAGGACAGGTTCTTTCGCAAGCATCTGTTTTAAAACTTTAGAACTATTACAAGTTACGTCGTCAAATTTAAATTTTGCTCCTTTCTTCAATATATCACTCAATGGACGAGCAATAATCGTATAATTTGTCAGGAATTTACGTAAATAACCAGTAAGCCCAAGAAAACTTTGAATATGACTTAAGTTCTGCGGCTCTGAGGCCTAAAATACAGCTGTCGTTTTTAACGGACTCTGATAAATTCGACCATCTTCAATCAAGTGTTATAGAAACTCGACACGCCTTTTTAGAAATTGGCATTTCTACCATTTTATTTGCAATCCATATTCTTTTGCAACGGCAAGCACCAATTTTAATCTTTTTAGAGCCCCTTCTTTATTAGCCGTAGGTATTATTAAGTCGTCCATATAAGATAAAACAATTCCTTCATTTGCAAAATGTCGGAAAACAGTGTTAATAAATCGTTGAAAAACGGCACTCTTAAGAATTAGAACTGACCTTGATGAGTCACAAAATAATTGTACTTCCTACTACTCTCATTCATTTTACATCTCAGGTCTAAATTGCAAAACACTCATGCATCTTATAATCGATCCAGCTGATTATCTATTAGTGGTAAAGGATGACGATCCTTCAATATTACTCGATTTATTTGTAGATAATCAATACAAACTCTTGTTGTTCCATCTTTTTTTCAAACTACAACAGGACTACCATATTCAGACGTACAATCTTCAACAATGCACTCTTCGATCCACTTTTCTACTTGACTTTTCACAATTTCTCTTTCGGGATAAGATAGACGTCTCGGCTTTTGATAGATCGGTTTATCATCGGCTACAATAATTTTAATTTCAATACCAGTACCTTTGCATTCTTTAGACTTTGGCTTATACTCTTGTAAAGATTGTTTCACTTCTTTTTTTTTCTTTGGTAGCATTCTTACCAAACTCCAACTTTGGTTACTTTAACTTAACATTTACATGTATTAAAGCAACACAGGGTAATTTTTTTAAAAATACTTTATTGTTTCGAATAGTTACTTCAGCTTGATTTATGACTTCATTGCCAATCCCAACTTTTGTACCAAAGTCATCATGAGGAACAACATAAATTGCAGTCATCAATTGCTATTGACTTCTGAAAACATCCCAACGGTTTAACTTTACTACTTCCCAAACCGGTCAAAATTAAATTAGTTGATGTGAGCTGAGGGGATCCAAAATGATCGTACACGTCTTTCCTCATAAAACTGGCACATTGTTAAAGTCACATTTCAGCATGACTTTTATTCGAAAATGATGCATTTAATCAATGTTTAACAGGAGTACCTTTTTTTGGAGAAAACTCCAAATTTGTATCTTCTGCGGCCAACTTTTAAAAATAAATGCACACGCTAAAAACCCCAAAAGGCCGTCCCTGTTTAATATACTCCTAAATAAAAAATTTTTGTTTTCATTTTTAAATTCAGCATAAAAAGTTAAGCGACCATACAATATTTTATCAAACCGTTTCGGAAATAATAATAAAAAACCATCTTCAGGGGCGCCTGTTTAAGAGGCTGTAGCTCCCTTTAGAACCATGTTTGTATAAACCACTTGTAGAGTAATGTACACTATTTTCGGGACACCCTGCATATCGGATTTTAACGGTTGTTAATTCATTTCGAGAGATAAATTTCGATATTTACTGAAAAAATTGACAACTAATTGCCATTTTAAAAGCCCGTTAAACAAATTCTATTTTTGTTTAGATACAAAATTATATTACACAAATATTTAAATTAATTGGTAATAAATAGTTTTTTATACCTATTTTTTTTATTGAGGAAATAAATCTAAATAACCCATTTCGGGTTTTAACAGGTATACGTATATGTAAAATGTGCATATATAACAAGTTATTGTTATTGTTATTTGTTGTAGAAAAAGTATAGTATGCAACTCGTTTATAAACTTTTCTAGAGACTCATTTTATTAAACACTCGCTCGCAAGCTCGTGCCTAATTATAATTGGCGACTAAAAGGGCGTTTATCAAACTTGATAAATAATATACTATTAAATCATTTATTGGGGTAATTTTACAATAATTAAATAAAACCGAATATATCTATATATATATGGGGCGTGGCCTCGCCTCCCTCCAAGGCGCGTCACAGTTGCTTGTGTAATAAACGACATGACGAAAGGTCGAGCAGGTAAGGACTTAAAAAATTAAATGATAATAATGCAAAAAATCTCATTAGCGATGCAGTCTATTTGCTTAGCTACTGTGTCGCGCGTTGGAGGGAGGCGAGGCCACGCCCCATATATATATAGATATATTCGGTTTTAGTCTGAAAGAGCTGTATTTGTGAAATTATTAAGTATAGCTTCTTTAAAAGAAAGGCTGTGTAGAGTTTTAATATATATTATTCATCGTTTTACCACTTTTTCCAATCTACCAATATCGAATCTAGTTTTTTTGTAGAAAATTTGTTTTTTGTTTTTTTCTCTATTTTTAATACGCTGCAGTTATTTTCGTTTTGTTTGTATCCTCTTTTTAATGGGTAATGATGTAATTTTAATTTTACTATCACCACCCTTTTGTCCTTGCTTCCTTTCTTCACTTGAGGTCTTAGAAGCAGAGTTTATGGGAGTACTGTTATTTATTAAGCATTCTCGTTACAGTTTGTTTTTCATATCCTTTGGGTTTACGGTAACGTAATATATCTTTAACAATATCAATAATATTTGAGTCTTTTAATAACTGATTATTTATGCTAACTACACCATTTGTATTCCATTGCATATTTTCCGTAATATGCTGTAACAGTAAATATTACTTATTTTTAGATTTTTGGGTAAAGTAACAGTAAATATTACTTATTTTTAGATTTTTGGGTAAAGTCTCCACAGTCTTATTTATCAATTCTTAACCCTTCATTTTTATGTTTTTCATTGTTCACCCTCTTCTTCTTGAAGTAATGGTATTAGTGAAGGGACTATTCGAAAGCAAATGTTAAAAGTATGTGATTCTCATGAGTATTCAAATGCATGCTACAAACTTCTTGTCGTTTTTTTTATAAAAAACATTTTTTAGAACCCAGTTTTATTTTAGCGTAAATAGTATATTCTGTAAGTTTCGAATACGGCATATTCCGATCTAGTGAAAACTTTGTTACACGAGCCGAAGGCGAGTTTGACGGTATCACGAGAGTGAAGCATAAAATGTGTTTTAGACTATACTTTTTCTACGTTTCCAAAAAATAACATAGAAAACTAATTTAATTGGAAGAAAGTGAGGTTGGATCGGTCTAAAAGTTGTTAGATTATAAACACAGATGTCGCCAGCAGTGTTTATTTCGTCATCCTGTAACAATTTAGGGAATATATGTAATTCCAAATTAAAAAGTGATATTAAAACGTTCATATTCCATAATTATTAACACTGCCTAAAGAAAGCTATCTAATCAGTAACGCAACATAAAGATATTATAATGCATGAAAATGGGGTTGTTTATTATTTTAAAACGAAACAATGATTTTCTACTCCTATTACGGAATATGACCGTTCTAATATCACTTTTTAATATGGAATGACATATATTCCTGAAAGTATTACAGAATTAATCGGACGGAATAAACACTGGTGACGACATCTCTGAGTTTAATATCTAACAAATTTAGACCGATCCAACCTCACTTTCTCCCAATTAAATTACTTTTCTATGGTAATTTTTGGAAACGTAGAAAAATTATAGTCTGAAACACGTTTGGAATTGCATATTCCACTTTCGTGAAACCGCCAAACTCGCCTTCGGCTCGTGTGACAAACTTTTCACTCGAGCGGAATATGCCGTATTCCAAACTTGTTACAGAATATCTTATTATAAACAAAATGATATAAATTATTTTTTAGGAATTATGTGTTCATAAAACATATTTTTTTAAATGTAAACACTGAGTATAGCAATACTAAGAATCTGCTGAAGTTAATCCATTGCATCCAGATACTTGAAAATTTCAAGTCGAAATAAGCATAAGCAATTAAATTATTCGATTCTCAAAAGTATTTGAATGCACACTATTCGATTCTGAAAATCATTCAATGAAGGGATATGGTATCTTAATTGCCTCTCTAGCAGTCTTGGAAAAATGTAGGTATACATCGCTGTAGAATTTGTTGGTACATTTTTCATTTTCATTTTTAGCATGCTCTATTTTTAGTATAGCAAACCTTTTTTTAAATAAAACTTTTGTTTCCTAGCTAAGTCACTTTTTAACATTTTTCTTAATGTGTTTTTTATGACATTAGTGTATGTTTTTTTGAGTGCACATACACAAATAAATATATTTTAATATATAATATTAATTAATAAATAAATTAAACTAATAAATTAAATAAAACTAAACGTTTATAAGTTTTGCCAGCGCCATATACTATTTTGAATCTTAGACAATTCTCCGAAAATATTAAAAACTGTACCTATCTAACACAACTAGTGTTGTAAAATTTCCGGAAATATATTTTTTGGAAATATTTCCGGAAACATTGGAAAGTAATGGAAATATTGGAAACGAATTAAAAACTAAAGAATTAAAAAAAAAAACATTTAATGAAAAAATATTATCCAAAAAATCAAAATAAATGAACACAAGTTAAAGGTAAAATGACAAAAACACAAAGAATTAAAACAAATTAGTTAAAAAAATCATACACTAGAACCATATCGAGCGAGGGGCATGTCTTCGTCGCTGTCATCATTAATGATGACTGATTCATCATTATGATTACCTTCAATATTATATTCAGCATCAATGCTTTCTTCATGCCAGTCAACTTCCTCTAAATCTTTAAAATTGTCGAAAATATGAATGGATCTATTGCAACTTTCTATTTTTTTTAACAAGTTTTCATTGTGGGACACATAGAGTAGTTTAGCTGCTCTGTCGTTAGTACTGTCCGTTCAGGCTAAGTTGAGCGGTCTAAGTAATGTAACCCCGTCCATCATCTCTATGTTCAGGCACAATTAAATACATGTATTTCGATAGCCGCTCTGTACGAACAAACGGCAAGCCGCGGCACTGATAAATCCAGGGCTCCCACGGCTAAATTACAAATTTTATTTAGGAATTTAGGAGGTTTTTTGTAAAATTTTAGGAGAAATAAAGTATGGAAATGAATTTATTTAATTAAATAAAAACATCTCATTACTACTTAAAAAAAAATTAATACTTCTTTTGTAACAATAAGTTATATTGGCTAGTTTTTTAGCCAAATCGCTCGACGAGTTTTTTTTAATAAAATTAAAAGTGAGGTAAAATTACTACTTTTGTATCTGAGGTACATATATATACAAGTATAAATTTCACCACACTTTTAATTTTATTTAACAAAATGCGTCGATAGATTTGGTTAATGCCAAAATCAAATGATGTTATCTTTATATTTTAAGAAAAAACATGTTAACCGTAATTAAATCGATAGGGTTAAGAATAGTACAAGTCCAAAAATAAAATTTTTGATAAAATATTTCAAAAAATCAGTTTTATAGTTCTAAATTCATTTTTGTTAAAATATTTTAACTATTTTATGGAATATAATATTCATATTCTGTAAAATAATTTATATCTTCTAACAAAAATGTATATTAAAATAAATTGTCAGAATTAATTTTTGGACTTGTACTGTTCACTGATTCAATTGTAATGTGGATCTTAATACTTAAAAATCTCATAACAAAATATGAAGTTTGCAAAATACAGCAAAACATTCTTTAGATTGTTTACTATTTTAGCTGTCATTTAAAAGAAAATTAAAAATCATTTTGTTTGGTATATTTTTGACTAAAAAACGAAATATCGCTAAAAATGACAATTTTGTAGAAGTTTTTATGTTGTTTTTTTAAGAAAAATTTTAGTTGTGATATTATATCATTTTAAAAAGAATTTAATAAACTAGAACCTAAATATATATATTTTTAAATTACTTTTTAATAAAAAAAATTTTTTGCAGTCAGGTTGGCCTATATAAATTTAATTTTTAGGATTTTAGGAGTTTTAGGAGATTGAATGCAATTTTAGGAGAATTTTAGGAGTTTTCAAGATTTAAGCAAAATTTTAGGAATTTTATGAGTTTTAGGAGGTGTGGGAGCCCTGTAAATCATCTTCTTGTTACCGAAATCTCGCGACGACTCGATGTTTAATTTAATTAACGGCCACATGATCCCCCACCAAAGCGCTCAACTTAGCCTGAACGGACTGTAAGCCTGTTCCTTTTTTTTGAATGAATGTGACTATAAATACTAAAATTCCCTGGCCAGTGCAGTGGAATTCCCCGTTGCCTTAATGTCAATAATCGGTGAATGACGGTGAATGCCGAAACTGAAAATATTCATAATAGGTATATATACGTACTTTTTCGGAAAATATTTTTCAACTTTGATATTTCTATAATATAAAATTATACCAAATTATATAAATTATAAAATTAAACTTTTGTTTTAATTTTTTTGAATATTTCCAATATTTCCAAGACATGTTCGGAAATTTCCAATATTTCCATTTCCATGGAAATATTTCCGTTGGAAATATTTCCACTTACAACACTAAACACAACCCACGATACAAAAATACCGGTATGCTGATGCGCATGTTATAGCTATCTCTCTCGGATAGTGTGACGTCATGTGCGAACCAAAAGCTGGCGGGTAACTGGGTTAGAATGTTATTTGCACTGCAAATTTACGTTATATTCAAAAATTTATAAATATAGGGACGGCCTGGGTGCAATTATTAAGTGTAACAAATATTAAGAGAAAGCTAAATTGGCAGCAAACGCTTTTAATATTAATGTAACATATTTTAAGCAATAATTAATTTCCTACCTTCCTATTATTATTTTTCACATTTATATTAAATATTTACCATATTTTTTATTAAATTGAATTAACTTAATTTACGCTAGACCGAATTTTACATTTTTTAATGCGAAAGGTAACAAAATTATAAAAATGTATTTATACAGGTAATAATAACGCACGCCCGCTTTGTCAATTTTAAAGCGGGTTTCCGATACAATTGGGTGTTAATTTTATTATTAGTAAGAACTTATGTAAGCTGTAAAAAATATGTGGATAGGGCAAAAAGTTTATTTTTATTTTATCCTTTCTCTTGCATGCATTCATTTCTGCTGTCTGCTACATCCCGGCATATTTTAAATAGTTACCAACAAATATAACCTGGTATAAAACACCCGTGCGTGGCTTATAAATACCTTGTTAATAGTTATTGCTTATACTTTAAAAAACACAATAATTTTGAATAAAACTCGTAGTAAAACACAGGTGCATAGCGTATTCCTATGCAAATCTGGTTCGCACGTGACGTCACATGCGTGGAGTCGACGAGTTTTCGTTTCATAACCAGCATACCGGTTTTTGTGTATCGTGACACAACCTATGCTATTTAACGATAAAGGGCCATAGTGACTTTTGTTACACATTTGTGTTGGCAACCATTGTTACAAAAGTAGGGTTATGTTTCTCAATGGGCTCTGAAAACCATAGAAAACCATAGAAAATTTCTATTAGAAATACATTCGCGCGTTGTTCACAATTAAGGCAACACGTACTACAAGATTTTAAAAAAAAGCGTATAGTAAAATATACTATTAATTGGTGTATCTACTCAGCGAAAACCACTAATACTAACAAATCCTCTGTCTGTTTAACCTGTCTTCATTAAATAGTGCCGGTAATTCCAAAATTTACATAAATTTTAAGATGGATGACGAAACGGAAAATAAAAAGCAAGAAAAAAAAACAACCTTGAAGTACAAACCTAACAGCTCTACTATATTCGAGACTTGCATGGAGGCAAAAAATGACCAGAACATCGGAAACTACAATCACTTGGCCCTGGCAAGGAAAATATAGAAACTTAAAATAAATGATGTAAAACAAATAAAATCCAAGGGCAAGAACAGTGTAAGTATTGAGTTTAAAAATTACATAGCAGCAAACAATTTCATTAACAATGAATCTTTAAAACAAAGAGGTTACAAATTGTACATCCCTTTGCGAATCGATACAAACATTTCAATCGAAGAAATTGCTACTGCTACAACATCCCCAACAAAAATTCTTGACAAAAAAAGACTGAATAGAAAAGTTATAGGTAAAGATGAAACAGGTAAAACCACAATTGATTATGTTCCTTCTGAAACTATACTGATCACATTTGAAGGAATAAACCTACCAAGAAGTATTAGTATCTATAATCTACCAATAAGAATTAACCCATACATACCGCCAGTCACACAGTGTTTTAAATGCCATCTTTATGGCCACATACAAAAACATTGTAGAGCTAAAAAAAAGTGTCCAAATTGTGCCACTGTACCTGAGGAAAACAATGAATGTAATACCCTCAAATCATTTGATTCAAATGTCACCACTGCGAAAATAATCTTAATCAACAAACAAAAACTGTCCCGAGTTCAAACGGCATAAAGAAATTAAAAAAATAATGGCTTTTGAAAATATTTAATATTTTGAAGCCTCAAAAAAGTAAAAAAATACCTCCTTCCCAACCTCTCCAAGTTCTGACCAACTAAACCCAAACTTGGAAATTTCAAATACCGAAAACAAACCTACTACATCAAAAAGAACTAACAATTTCTACGAATTTGAATCAAATCTTAACCAAAAATCCCTCACACAAGAAATAGAAAACTTAAATTCATCAGATAACAGTATTTTTTAAGAAATGGCTATCAAAGTTCTGCAGTGGAACATACGTAGCGTAAACTTAAACAAACATAACTTAATTGGACTTGTGAGGGACAATAAACCTGAAATAATAATATTAAATGAAACATGGCTAAAATTTAACCTTAAATTCTCCTTTCCGGGATTTGAGGTAATTAGATTGGACAGAGCCGATGGGTATGGTGGTATAGCAATGCTCATTAAAAACAACATTCAGTATAACAATGATAGAATCCAACAAATAACTATTAAGATTGGTAAATTAAAAATTATAGGTATTTATTGTCACCCTCAGGACAAATTGTCTATTGGGGTAGCACTAGGGATAACCATAATGGCAAAGTTCTATCCGAATTTATCATGTTGTTATAAACCAGCATTGCAGTACCAGACTCCAGAATCCGAATAATCACGATAACCCAGTTGATCTATCCATCATATCAGCCGAACTGGCAACCAAAACATCCTGGACCAGAATAATGGACTGTGGCTTTAGCGATTATTACCCCACTTTCGTCTCAATATTTCCAAAAAAACCTTTACATTACATACATGTATAGTACCAATATTCCTAAAAGAAAATACAAAGCAACAGATTGGGTCAAATTCTCAAAAGAGTTAGAGTGTGAGATCTCGTTTATCCCAGAGGTGAGTAAAGACTTTTTTCTACTCCTATAACGGAATTTGACCGTTCTAATATCACTTTTATCTATGGAATGACATATATTCCGTAAAGTGTTACAGAATGAAATATTCTATCATCGGATGACAGAATAAACACTCGTGGCGACATCTCTGTTTTTAATATCTAACAAATTTTAGACCGATCCAACCTCACTTTCTTTCAATTAAATTATATTTCTATGGAAACGTAGAAAAAGTATAGTCTGAAACATGTTTGGAATTGCATATTCCACTCTCGTGAAACCGTCAAACGCCTTCGGCTCGTGTGACAAACTCGAACGGAATATGCTGTATTCCAAACTTGTTACAGAATATACTTGTAAAGTTGTTTGTTTTGTGATGCTTAGTAGAAAGGAATTGAACACGAAGTATGTAAAACTTAACTCTTTATTCAGTTAACTGCTGAATAATACAATGACTTAAATGGTAGCTTAATTATTTAACAATATTCCTTTCTAGAGCGGCTGTACTAGCCTGACTAACTATTTTAAAAAAGAAATCATCCCTCGGTAAGCCCTTGGGGGAGGAGCTTTAAGTGGCGCATGCCGCTTGAGGCGCTTAAGGCACTTATATCGATAATTTACAAACATACCGCCCACCTTGAAAGGAGGCCTTTCAATGAATTATTAGGGCATAAATAATAAAATATAAACATTAGTACAGTAGTGAATCAAACAATAATCACTAGGGCTAAAATTAATAACTAAATACTAACTACATCAGTATTAACAAGTAATTTTAAATTTTATATACAATGTTTAATGTTTAATGTTTTTAGTCACTGGCACCTTTCTCTTCGATCGGAAGCGCGCACACCTTTGAAATTGCTCTCTTAAACACACCCGTTTGTGTTTTCACTGTCACTACACGACACACGTTGTCCGTACCGTAGTGTTTTTCTAAAATGCGCCCCAACTTCCATTGCATTACAGGAACGTTGTCTTCTTTGATCACGACTAGTGCTCCAATGGGTATACCGGGTGTCGCCTTATGCCATTTAGACCTCACCTGGAGTTCGGAAATATATTCCTTGGACCAACGTGACCAAAAATGTTGTCGGATCTGAATTAAGTGTTGATATCTCGACAATCGCGTAGTTTTCATTTGAGTCAAGTCAGGTTCAGGTAAACTCGTTATCGACCTTCCGATTAGAAAGTGACCGGGAGTCAAAGGAGTCAAGTCATGGGGATCATTTGAAAGAGGGGTCATTGGACGGGAGTTCAGTATTGATTCAATTTCAGTTAAAATTGTATAAAATTCCTCAAAAGTAAATATACTGCCCTTTGTCACGCGCATTAAATGGTGTTTGACGCTTTTTACACCTGCCTCCCAAAGTCCGCCAAAATGTGGAGACCTTGGAGGAATAAAACTCCAGTTTATTCCTTCATTTGATATTGCGTTAGAAATAAAAGCATTATTATCATCAATGAATTTAAATAGATTGCGTAATTCAGATGATGCGCCCACAAAATTGGTACCATTGTCTGATACAATGCGAGAAGGACGACCTCTCCGAGCAATAAAACGTTTAAAAGCCGATAAGAAATGCTCGACATCTAATGCAGTAACCAATTCGATATGAATTGCTTTGGTGGCAAAGCAAACAAATAAACAGATGTATGCCTTTAAAGTTTTACAGCCGCGGCCCTTTCTATCCTTAAGGGTGAATGGGCCGGCGTAGTCAGTGCCAACGACATTAAATGGAATATTAATATTTACACGGTCGGCAGGTAAATTTCCCATAATTTGATTATTGCTCTTAGGATTTGCCTTAAAACATGTTATGCAATTTCTTGTAATATTTCTTGCAAGATTTCTACCTGCTATTGGCCAGCAGTATTCGCGAATTGATGACAAAAGAAGCTGAGGGCCAGGGTGCAGTAGACGTTTATGCTCATATGAAAATAATAATGTCGCGAGAGGGTGTTTAGCATCCAAAATAACCGGATGTTTTTTATTATAAGTATAATTAGAATTGCTTAATCTGCCCCCCACCCTGATCAATTTATCATCAAAAATAGGATTTAATGCCGACAATTTATTTTTGTACCCAAGACTTTTACCTTGTGATAGTTTAGCGTATTCTTGTGAGAACGATTCCCTTTGCGCAACTCGCAAAAGTATATTAAATGCCTTGTCTAATTCTGTTGCCGACAAAGGGCCGCTAAGTCGATTTGGCTTTGGCGAGCAAAACCGCAAAATATATGCCATTATACGTTTCAATTTGTTTAGTGACGAGAAAGTTTTAAACTTAAAAAATGATTCTTCGTTAATGCTGGCTAAACTAACACTCGTAGTTTTTATGTCGGGAATTTCTTTCAAGTCACAATTAACGATTGGCCAGGTAATATTTAATTTGTGGAGCCACGGTGGGCCTTCCCACCATAATGAAACTTCTTGCAACTGATTCGGACTTATGCCTCTAGATAGCAGATCCGCGGGGTTATCTGCAGTTGATACGTGCCCCCAAGAATTTGAATCGCTTAAAGATTGAATAGCCGCTACTCTATTGGCGACAAAGGTGTTTAAGCGATTTGGCTCTAATTGAAGCCAAGCCAAAACAATAGTTGAATCTGTCCAATATCGAACAGTTGCTAACTTTACATCCAACGATTCTATTGCCTTTTTTGCGAGTTCGGCAGACACTAATGCCGCGCTGAGTTCTAATCTAGGTATGGTCAAAATTTTTATAGGTGCCACCTTTGTTTTTGAACATAACAGTTTAACCTGCACATTGCCTTCGTTATCTACAGATTTAATGTAAAGACATGCGCCGTAAGCATTTTGGCTTGCATCAGAAAAGCAATGCAATTCGACTACTTTTGGTTTCGAAATAATAACGCGTCGCGGAATTTGAATGTTATTTACATAAGGTAATTGATTATAAAGCTTTAACCAATGCGTTTGGAGAGCTTGAGGGAGCGATTCGTCCCAAGTGGCTTTCGATTGCCATAATTGTTGCATAAAAATTTTGAACTGAATGACGACAGGTGACAATAGTCCCAATGGATCAAAAATCTGTGCTATACATGAAAGTATTTTTCGCTTTGTTAAATTACTAACACAATCAAGGCTAATTGAGAATTCAAACGCGTCGTCTTTGGGATTCCACCATAAACCTAAGGTTTTTGTTTTTTCATTTTCACCGATTTGTAATATTTTTAATTCTGAATCACGCTTAATGAATTGTAGGGCCTGGGGTTCATTTGAAACCCACTTTCTAAGCTCGAAACCTCCAGATGATAAAATTTCAGAAATTTGTCTTATATACTCTATCGCCTCGTCTAATGTATCGCAACCCGATAAAAAATCATCAACATAAAAATCCCGTAGGATGGCTTGAGAGGCTTGAGGATAGATGTATTTATGATCATGGGCTGTCTGCTGCAAAGATCTTATCGCAAGAAAAGAACCAGATGCTGTGCCATAAGTGACTGTGTTTAAATTATATATTTTTAACGGTTCATTAGAATTCTGGCGCCATAAAATGGATTGAAGTGATCTGTGTTCAGGAGAAACGAGAATTTGCCTGTACATTTTTGTTACATCGGCAGTAACGGCAACGTTGTATTTGCGAAAACGAGATACAATAGAAAAAAGGTCTTGTTGGATAACGGGACCTATGGCTTGAATATCATTCAGAGATATGCCTGTCGTGGTTTTTGAGGATGCATCAAATACAACTCTTGTTTTGGAGCTTAGACTGTTATTTTTAATTACCGCATGATGCGGAAGGAAATAATGTAAATGAGTAGCGGATGTACGATTATTGTCTAAACTCATGTGATTTAACTCAATATATTCATTTATAAATGAAGTATAAGACTCTTTTAATTCCGCATTTGAATTAAATTTGCGCTCAAGAGCATAAAAGCGTTTCCTGGCGATTTCGTAAGAATTTCCCAATATTTTAGGATCACGTTTAAAAGGAATGTTTACTATAAATCGACCATCTGCATCGCGTCTTGTGTGTTCTACAAAATGTTTTTCGCAGAAGTTTTCTTCCTTGGACATTGTAGCCGATGTAGGCATTGAAATATTTTCAATTTCCCAGAATTGGGACAAGTTATGAGCTAAGTCGTTCGAAAGATTACATTGAGAGACAGATTGATTTATTATATGACTGGGAAGCTGTAGAGGTCCGGAAACGACCCACCCAAAGAGGGTTTTTTGTAATATTGGCTTTCCTGCCCCTAATGAGATTTGACCAACCGACAATATGTTAAAAAAGTTACCAGCCCCGATTAATATATCGATAGGGCCTGGTCGGGTAAACGTAGGATCAGCCAAAATCACATTTGGCAATGTAAGATTTACATTGTTTAATGATATAGAAGGAAGTTGGTCTGATATTTTTGGAATAACTAGGCAAGAGAGATCTAGTGCGAAATTGTTATGCCGAGCCATTAATTGAATCTTTGTTTGGTAATTTATTTGAGTAGAGGCCGAATTTAAACCGCTAACCCTGTGATTAATTTCCGATTTTGACAGGTGCATCTTATTACACAATTCTTGGGTTATAAAATTAGACTGAGAGCCGCTGTCCAATAAGGCTCTGCATTCATGAGTGTTACCAAATCTATCACGTAATTTAACCAAAATCGTAGAAAGTAATACATGCGTATTTGTTTGAACATTGAAAGCTTGATGAAATGAATTACTAGTGTTTGTTGTAACTAAATTCGAGGTAGGTTCATGATTGGCACTACTTGATTCTGGATTGATGTCATGTAAATTACGTGTACCTGTTCGATCCATATGTAAACAAGTATTGTGCCTGCGACCACATTTTCTACAGTTACTAGATTTACAATCGATAGATTTATGACCTGGCTTAAGGCAATTAATACAAAGCCCCTTAGCTTTGACAAACTCCAGGCGATTTGCTGGCGCCAAATGTATTAGTTCCTTACAATTGTAAGTAGGATGAGCGCCCTTACAGATGGTACATGTTGTATTTGAGACGTAAAAATTCTTAGAGGTAGTTTTAATGGATTTAAAGTTATTTTTATTAGGGGTAGATTTATGACCTAAAGAATCTAGCAAATCGCACTTGTTGAGTAAGAATGTTTTTAAGTCATTAATTGTAGTTGCAGGTCGCTCTGCTTTGTATTCTTCCCAAGCCCTAAATGTTTTTTCATCGAATTTACGCGAAATGAGATAGACTACTAATGTGTCCCAGTGTTCAGTAGGCTGACCTAATAATTTTAACGCACGCAGATTTTTATTCATGCCATCAAGAACCTTTCTTAATAAATAGGCTGATTCATTTTGAGGAGGTTGCAAATTACAAAGAGCTTCTACGTGTGAATCAATGAGACGCCTATTATTATTAAAGCGATCGCAGATTAAATCCCAAGCTAGGGTATAATTATCAGCTGTAAACGCTATACCTTCTATTATTTCCTTAGGTGTTTTTAAAACTGATGATTTTAAATAGTGGAATTTTTCAATGGGATCTAGTTTAGAATTATTATTAATTAATGAGTTAAAGGTTTCACGATACTCTAACCAGTCTAGCAAAGTACCGTCGAATATAGGCAATGGAATCGTTGGCAATTTTAAGAAACTTGACCGCGTACTACTTAGATCAAATACGTTTGAGCCCGGCGGTTCGCCGTTGCTACTGCTCTCACTAGGTAAAATTTGTTTGGGACTATGTACGAGAACGATTTCTTGTGATCGGCTATATAAATCAAGGTAAGTGCTATCGATATCGGCTCGGTACGCATATTGCTCGGGGAGGTTATCGTCCCCAATTACTAATTGCTCAATTTCATCCTGAATTTGTTCAAACTCAGAAAATGCCGTTGTTATGCGCTTTAATGTTTCTTTAACAGCGGCTATAGTGCCTTCCGATAACGCGATGCTACCTGTATCAGTAGCAGTAGAAATTCTATTTTTCAGTTCATCTTCCACTGATTTTAAATATTTCGAAAAGTTCGTAAATTTAGTTTTGAGACTACCGCGTTTTCGCGTTAAGTTACTTAACTCTGACATGTTGATTGCGAATCAATACTGACTTATGTAAAGGAAAATAGTATGTAAAGGAAGGTACTCACTTTCTGACTCGTATGGGATATCCTATACGACGATGATGTTTTATTCCAATGCGTATGTGTAGATGCAGTGCTGCACTTAGCACTCGATGTGTATGATATATTTCACGTATTATATGAAATGAATGTACGCTGCACTTAGCACTCGATGTGTATGATGTATTCCACGTATGATGCGAAATGAATGTACGCTGCACTTAGCACTCGATATGTATGATGTATTCCACGTATGATACGAAATGAATGTACGCTGCACTTAGCGCTCGATGTATTCCACGTTTGATACGAAATGAATGTTCGCTGCACTTAGCACTCGATGTTTATGATGTATTTTACGTATTATTTGAAATTAATGTTCGCTGCACTTAAAACTCGTTGTGTATGTATGCGAAGTTTGCTTTGGATATGTATATATCCGGTTCGAAGGACCAATGTAAAGTTGTTTGTTTTGTGATGCTTAGTAGAAAGGAATTGAACACGAAGTATGTAAAACTTAACTCTTTATTCAGTTAACTGCTGAATAATACAATGACTTAAATGGTAGCTTAATTATTTAACAATATTCCTTTCTAGAGCGGCTGTACTAGCCTGACTAACTATTTTAAAAAAGAAATCATCCCTCGGTAAGCCCTTGGGGGAGGAGCTTTAAGTGGCGCATGCCGCTTGAGGCGCTTAAGGCACTTATATCGATAATTTACAAACAATACTATTCCACACTATATGAAGCAACAAACATCACAGCTGAAAAAATAATACCTAAAACCAAAATTAATAAAATAAAATAAAAAAATCAATTCAAATCCCACTCTAGAAAATTATTTGAAACCAAAAAACAAATTGCTATTTGTAGAAGATTTTTAAAAAGAAAAAAAAAAGGAAAAATTTAAAATTTTTTGTTCATCTCTAAATGGAGAGCCGAATATCAATCAAGTATGACAAACTCTAAAAGAATTCCACCAATATTCCTAAAAGAAAATACAAAGGAACAGATTGGGTCAAATTCTCAAAAGAGCTTGAGTGTGAGATCTCGTCTATCCCAGATGTGAGTAAAGACTTTTCCACACTATATGAAGCAATAAACATCACAGCTGAAAAAAAAATACCTAAAACCAAAATTAATAAAAAAAACACAAATCTGTGCTCCTTGGTGGGACTCTGAGTGTCAGAAATCAAGTAATAAAAGAAAAGAAACCCTAAAAAAATTTAATTCAAATCCCACTCTATATAGAAAATTATTTGGAAACCAAAAAACAAATTGCTATTTGTAGAAGATTTTTAAAAAAGAAAAAAAAGAAATATTTAAAAAATTTTGTTTATCTCTAAATCGAGAGTCGAATATCAATCAAGTATGGAAAACTCTAAAAAAAATTCTCAAATAACTACAGTAACTTTAAAAACCGACTTCCAAATAATTTGGTTGCACCTGAAATCCTTAAAATTCTAACTATAGTAGACATAAACCCTAACCATAATTTGTTAATAAATGACACTCAGACCCCACCAATTACCACAGCAGAAAGAAAATTCACCATTAAACATAAAAGAGATTCAGCACCTGATATGGATGAGATTTCATACAACATTCTTAATGAATGCCTTAGAAAACAGACCATTCCGGACCAGTGGAGGGAATACATGATAATAGCAATCCTAAAACCTAATAAACAACCAGAAACCAACAACTAGATATTGTGTTAGCATCATGTTTCTTAAAAACATTGGAAAACAGAATAGAATGGTTCATTTAAAACTCTATAACTGTCTCCAAATTCCAAACAGGCTTTCGAAAAGGTATGGGTACAACAGAAAATATAGTTTATCTAACATCTAACATTCATCTAGCTTTCAGCAGAAATGAAACCATATTAGCAGTATTCATTGACATAAAGTCAGCCTATGACAATGTAAACATTTCAATCATCCATAACAATTTGAGAAAACTAAAAATACCCCATAATTATTCCAATTTAATTTATAATATTTTGGCACATAGGAACATGTTTATTAGAGACTGTGACAACCAAATTCATGGCCCAGCATTGGTCAGGAGTGGTCTGGCACAGGGATCCTCACTGAGCCCTTTATTATTTGACATTTACACTCACACTCTCTTTAATGTAAATCCCAAAAACTCTACCTTATTGGCATATGCTGATGACCTGGTGATCTTTAATAGAAATAATATACAAAAAATGATACAAACCATTAACGAAACACTCACCAAAATTAACTCATGGCTCACTAAACATCAATTCTCAATATCAACGGAAGAATTTATATGGTTCAGGAAAAGAAAAACCAAACAAACCCCCCCAATAATTAAAATGGAAGGCAATATAATAAAGCAGCAGGCAAATGTCAAGTACTTGGGAGTTACATTTAATGAATTTCTTAACTGGAATATCCAAGTAACGGGAATGATCGCTAAAGCCAACCAGGGAAACAACGTCATGCGGGCAATATACAGGGTATACTGGGTGGATTTTGGATCAATTATTTTAAGCCCCATGCACAAAAGTCTGAAGAAAAAGTAAAATTCCACTCAGAACAGAGCCCTGAGAACAATAACTGGTACCATGAAATCCACTCCAATAAACGCATTACTAGCAGAATGGGCTGAACCCCCACTAACTGAAAGAAGAAAATGGCTTACCACAAAATTTGTGACAAAACTAATTCAATTTAAATCTTATCCTTTATTTTCCATCATGTCAATGTTAAAACAGGACTGTGCAAAGCCAACTAAATATTGGAACTCTAAAGACCACCCATCTATTTAATAATTACATTAACAAGGTTAAATATTGTCACCAATATAAACAAATCAAAAGGAAAAATGTCAATTTGAGCAAAAAGAAAATTACCAACAAAATAGAGTTCTTATCGAAACTTGAAACACTAAAAAAAACAATTACAACATAATATATACAGACGCGTCTAAAATTGATATTAAAACAGGCATTGGCATAATATAAAAAAAATAATATTAAATATATGTTTTTATAAAAGTTTAGCAATGTGAACAAAAAAACACACCTAGCAAAAAGTCCACACATAGCTCCTATACTGACGATGTATTTTATAACAGTCCATCCCAAAATATCATACAAATGCGGCAACGGCGCATTTTCGTCCTTAAAAATAAATTAAATAAATTATAATTAAGTAATTATTTTTGAAAAAATTCAAATAAATGTAATTTTATCACCTTCTTTGTTATACCTGTTTATCATAAGGCAACATCATAGTGAGCACTGTCGACATTCCGAAGTAGGCCAAAAATACCACCAACAAAGATACAATCACACCAATTGGAATGGATTTCTTAGGATTTTTCGCTTCTTCCCCTAAAATAGTTTATGTAAAAAATGCATCTTTATTACATTATTATCTTATTGTACCTGCAGTTGCTATACAATCAAACCCAATGAACCCAAAAAAGCATCTGGCCGCTCCTTTGATGATCCCCTCGACTCCATAGGGAGCAAAACCTCCTTTTCCGTGTCCAGGACTGATTTTGTCTTTTGGGAGGGTCCAGTTGCTGGCTTGAACTTAAATCCATACTGCGAATGTGGCCAGGTGGGCAATCTGACACACATGATACTAGAATGCCCAATCAATGGCAATAACTTTGAATTGGCACAAAACTTAGAACTACCAACTAATCTCCAACTTATTTTAAGCAACTTGAATATAAAAAATGCAAATATACTCATAAAATATATGGACAACCACAAAATACTATTATAATAATGTTGATTCTTTTTGCAGATCCTATCCTAATCGCCCTCAAGCGCGAAGAGTCTTTCCTTTGTTTGTGATTTCTGTACATACTAACACCCTATAAAACAACTCAAATACACCTTTAATCTGACAAATAATTAACAAAAGAAAAAGAAGAAAGGAAACAATTTTGTACATATAGTTAATGAATCAAGGGATGAGCTATCTCAGACGCTCTTAATTGTGACCCTTGTTCATTCTTGAAGGAAAAATAATAATGTGCTGGCCAAATAGCTTTTAGTTAAGCTAAAGGTCATACCTCTGAGAACAGCTGGTGCTTGGAAATAAAAAAAGAAGAAGAACCATAGAAATAGGTATTATTTATATGCTTAAAACCCTATCTAAAAGGACTAGGGGGCTACAAAGCCATGTATGCATTGGGGTGACTTTATATTCATAGAATTGTTAAATATTTATGTTGGCTAACCTGACTAACCTATGCTTGAATAAAAAATAAAAATAGTATGTTATTTTTAAAATATAAATATAAGAATAACGAAATCAGCGTAACCTTTTCTTTAACAAAACAAAAAATCCCGAGTTAAAATAAACGTTGTACTCTATAAAATTAATTATTATTTTCTCTTAACTGAAACTTCACTCTTGTATTGCTATTCATATTTTTTAAATTTATACAGAATAATAGGATCAAATTTAAAAAACAAAATTTAATTGTATTGTAATTTTTTGAAAAAATTTAAAGATTTTTTAATCATTCAATTTCTTCTGCAAAAAGCAATATTTCATGTTGTAAGTAGGTGGGTATACCTCTTGACTACCTGAATTCGACTTCTTTTACGTTTTTTATGTGATATCTTAAATGGACGAATATTATTTATAGTCCGGTCAATCTAGACATTCGAAGGTACATAAATTTACAACAAGCTGAAAATCAGTAAAATTGTTCAGAATATAATTATAAATAAAATTTTAAAGTTCCACATCATTCCCCTGTATGGAAATTTTTTTATTCAAGGTCAAAGGTCAAAAAAATGATTTTTCGCGATTTTCAGCAAAACGGTAAGTTTTATCATAAAAATACACCAGTAGATCAGTAGATCATAAAATAATCTATAAAAAATTTACCAATAAATTGTTTTCTGAGATATAACAATTCGAAAAGTTGTAAAAGTTATAATCGCCATAATATGCACACGTTTTCACCTATGAGGTAGTTTACTTAGCGCGTTTTTTAACGTCTTTTCCCCATTGGGCCTATTTCACGGGTCAGTTGTGATCCTGTTTAATTTGAAACTATTGCAAAATAACGGAAATTAGCAATGATTGGAAAAGATAATAGCGATGTAAATTTAAAAAAAGTACTTGTTCTTCTTCTTGATCTTCTTCTTGTTCTTGTTCTTATTATTCTTGTTCTTCTTCATTTTCATGCTGGGTACAAGTAAATTGCGTCAATAGCGATGTATCGCATGTCACATCGTTGGAATTAAATGAATCCTCCACTGTTGGTGATTCAACATTAGAGCACGACCGGCCTTGAGAATTCGTACAGGCTAGAGAATAAAAAAACTTCCAACCCCAGTCTGTAGGGTCTAGCTGATAACCAAGCCACACTTGAACTTGATGAGCAGCAACTGAGGTTGGAGGAAAACAAGCTAATTGAACTTGTTTTTTACTTTTAGAATTTTTAACGAAATATGCATATCGATACTTATCAAAGCAGGTAGTTTTTTTAGGAGCTCCGTATATAGAAAGAAGAAATCGAATGCCGTTGGTGATAACTTCTTGTTCCGAAGCACCTTTTTCTCGACTTAGGCCGAAAAAGCTCCGCTCGTTCGAAAGTTAAGCGAAGACAACGGAACGTGCCAAATTTTACAGAAAAATCGAAAAAAAGTGGACTTGGGCCTTTTCGACACCGGAAAAATTTGGTGCGCGGATAGGCCTCGTGGGCAGAAAAAAAAGGATGCAAATTTCAACCTTCAACGGCCTCCGAGCTACGGCGCTTAAAAAAAAGGATATACAGACAACGGAAAAAATAAATATTGCAAACGGGCCGAATCCGCCGGAAACTTTTCGAACAGCGTTCTTTTTTTATTTTTTTTCAAAAAAATTTTAAACGTTTTTTAGAGCGAGAGAAATTTTCGAAATTGGCCGAACGAAATACACGAATCGACGGGTAAAAGACCAAAGTTTAACATACTAAAAGATGACAGGTGACAGATGATAGGTGACAGATGTCAAGTTGACAGATGACAAGTGATTAATGACAGTAGACAGATTACAATTGACAGATAACACATATAAGGTGACAGAAGACGTGAGAAATAAAAAATTCATCTTTAAAATTTTTTAAATGGAAAATTGACTATATCTTAAAAACTGCTCTACTTTTTTAACTTTTGACGAAATTTTTGGATTCAGGGGACAATTTTACATAAGAATTGGCTGTTAAATTTTGGGATACCATGGTATTCCATGGTTAACCATGGTACAAGTGAAAAAGGAGCCACTAATAACTATTAAATTAGTCATTTTTGACTAATTCATTTTTAGAGAGTAATACCCTAGTTATATCTTATACCCTTATTTAATAGCGGATGTCTTAATTTTAATCATATTTATATATAGAACTATAAACTATTAAATAAAACGAGTCAGCTGGATTTACGTGTGAACCTGTGCTATACAGGGTGTTTCTTTTAACTTGAGACAGCTCAATATCTCGAGAAATACGCATTTCACGGAAAAATGTCTTAAATAAAAGGTTTATGTGACCAAAGGGGACATTATTTGGTGCTACCGCTAACCACCCCCTACCCCTCCTTAAGGGTGAAACGGGGGGTAACTTTGGAAAGTCAAATGGAATGACCCGATTTTTTTCACAGTGTTGGGTAGTACATAAAAAATGAATAACTTTTATTTGAAAGTTTTTTTCAATTTATCAACAGATGGCGCTGTAATTCAAAATTTAAGAAAAAGGGGTTTCCTTGTAAAATGTATTATTTGAAACGTTTGAAAAACAAAAATTAACATTAAATCAACAATAGTCGGCTCTGAAAACAATTTATAACAAATGTTCGAAATGTCGTCCTTCCATTTCGACACCAAGTGGAGCACCAGCGTCGGTAAACGTTTGGTGCGGTACCTTAAGCAAACGATTAATCGGACCCTTTTTTATTGACGGTGCATTAAATGGCGAAAAGTACCGGAATTTTCTAGAAAACGATCTGACGGACCTTTTGGAGGATGTACCACTACCACGGCTCCAAAACATGTGGTACCAGCAAGATGGTTGTCCTGCACATTATTCGACAATTGCTCGAGAGGTGTTGGATCGGGAGTTCAATGGCCGGTGCACCTCGGTGGATCGGTAGACGTGGTCCAGTAATTTGGCCTGCTCGATCACCTGATCTTACGCCACCAGACTTCTTCCAGTGGGGTACTTGAAAGAAAAAGTTTACGCTGCAATTCCTACAACTTGGGAGGACATGGTGGAGCGGATCAGGAACGCCTGTGCGGCGATACCGCCCGACATGTTGGCGCGTTGTGTGCCAGAATTCATTACCCGCATTCAAAAATGTGTTGAAATGGAATGACGACATTTCGAACATTTGTTATAAATTGTTTTCATAGCCGACTATTGTTGTTAATGTTAATTTTTGTATTTCAAACGTTTCAAATAATACATTTTACAAGGAAACTCATTTTTCTTAAATTTTGAATTACAGCGCCATCTGTTGATAAATTGAAAAAAGTTTTAAATAAAAGTTATTTATTTTTTTATGTACTACCAAACTCTGTAAAAAAAATCGGGTCATTCCATTTGACTTTCCAAAGTTACCCCCCGTTTCACCCTTAAGGAGGGGTAGGGGGTGGCTAGCGGTAGCACCAAATAATGTCCCCTTTAGTCACATTAACCTTTTATTTAAGACATTTTTCCGTGAAATGCGTATTTCTCGAGATATTGAGCTGTCTCAAGTTAAAAGAAACACCCTGTATAATCCCATAATAAAAAAAGAACCTTAGTTTACTTTCTGCATATTTTTCCTTTTGACAAAATTTAAATCACATTTTAACAATATATTCTCAGATATATATTATTATTAAAATTTAAAACTGTCATATAGTAGAAACAGCCTATGTTCATCATCAATTTAAAATGTCAAAAACCGTTTTTCCGACATAGTTCTTCTTCTTCTATACTTTTTATTCTCTCTTACTGCCCAGTTACTAGTTTTTACGTCCTTGAGCTTGTCGAAGCAATCCACTCACGGACATGTGGAATTTCAAATCTTGAAACTTCCACTAAATAGATTGCACAAATCACAAAATACCTCACTGAAAGGTCAAAGCTTGCAATATTGTCGAGAAATACCGGTATATTTCTATACCGGGAACCCGATTTTATCCTTCCTGGGTCAAAGTCAACTATTTTCAGACTTTTTCATAGAGCGATGTACAGCCGTTGAAGGTTAAAATCGAACTCCTTTCGACATAGTATGTAGTACGTATTACGTAGTCTTCATCTTCTTAATAAATCTGAACACAGAAGCACTGTGTTCATGGGAAATGTCCTTTATCTAACTTAAAAGCTATTTGGCCAGCTCATTATGTTTTAGGTTTTTTTTTAATATGATCACTGGTCTCAATTAAGAGAATCTGAGTTTAGCTAATTCCTTGAATCATTTATATAATACGAGAATAATGTAGGTATATTCTTACTGTTTATGGTTTATTTCAATATTAATTTGTTTTCTGTCGCGTTCATTTAAATTTCTCTCAGTTTGCATCGTCTATATTTTTCTTTTCATTGTTTCCATAGACGGCCATTTCAAGGAAGGGACAAATCACAAACCGTTTTAATAAAAAAAACTGTAAATAATTTATTACATAATATTTTGGCATCAAAATTGTCAAAAATATTCTTCTTTTATTAGGCTATAAATTAAATTAAAAAAATTATCTGCGCTAGAGTCTTGTCACTATTATCCTATTAACTTTAAATATTTGTTCTTGATTTATTCATTTAATCCATTTTCACATACATATTATTAACAATTATCACACTATCAAACAAAATAATAAGCTGTTAACTATCAAATATACAAAATCTACATCATATTAAGTTCAGGGTCACAAGTCACTTATATTTCAAACCTGAATATTACGTACGAGCCGGTCCGGCGAATGTTACGTAATGTTAGGTTAGGTGGTGAGTGTAGTATCATTTCCATGGTCTCCATGCGGGGACATTTCGAGTAAAGCCTGATTTATAGATTGCCTTCCTTCCTTCCTTCCTTTCTCATGTAAAAGATGAACAATACAAAAACCGTTCTGCTGTTTATGCAGGGTGAGTTTTAAGTTGATGCGTTCCTTTTAACAGCGTGTAGAAATCAGATAGACAAATAAATATTTTAAGTAAAGCTACATTCGTAATGAATTCGCTGGCCGAGTGGCAATTTGACTCGCAAGCTAAGCAAATGTGTAAACTAGAGTCTACAGACCATACTGCACAAAGGCTTTCGATCCCGCACATGCGCTTTGGTTTATCAGCTGATCTACTGTTAATCAACTAAAATGGGCAAAAGTGAGCGAAACTAACCAAAACCAACCCAAACTCAGCAACACAACCCAATCGACCCCGCCCCATTGCCCCCCCGCTCCATTGGTCAATAGAGATATAATATATGTAAAAGTAGATACATTTTATAAATTTTGAACATTAAATAATTTATATTTATTTAAATTAAAGGTAAAATAGCGCAATGATAACAAACAAAATACCCACCAGGATAATAACAAAACTTTTTGACTTCTGACAAAGCGGGATCGAAAGCCTTTGTGAAGAATGGTCTGTGGACACTTCTATGTGTAACAGTGTGATCGTTCACAATGAAATTCGACGTTAAAGTGGAAGTTGAAGTGGGCATAACTTTTTTATCAAAACTCAAAAATAAGCTAGTAATAGCCCTTCAAATTTTGAGCAGGTCCTGGCTATTGTTTACAAAAAACATAACCATAAAAATAAAAATAACAAAATAAACAATGCAAAATGTCATCTATGACCACAAACATAACCATTTAAACCAAAATGACACATTTTTAACAATAATTGAGGCCCAAAAAAACTTAAAGTAAATAATGACATTTTTCATTGCTAAATGTCATTTTGATTTAAATGGTTATGTTTGTTGTCATAGATGACATTTTGCATTGTTTATTTTGTTATTTTTATTTTTATGGTTATGTTTTTTGTTAACAATAGCCAGGAGAGTTTTGATAAAAAAGTTACTTAAAATATTTATTTGTCTATCTAATTTCTACACACTGTTAAAAGGAACGCGTCAACTTAAAACTCACCCTGTAGATTCCCATACGGGAATTTATAAATGGCAGTACGATTTTCGTATTGTTAATCTTTTACGGGGGGAAGGAAGGAAGGAAGGAAGGAAGGAAGGAAGGAATGCAATCTATAAATCAGGCTTGAGAAGTAAACTTTATTTTTTTTTTATTAAATGCTTCTGGTTGTTGAATTTTAGTTGTATTAATGTTGTACAATTGTTAAAAAACAGATTTTCCTGACAAAGCACCGTATGGAACTGATCCGATCACTGTAAACCGTAACCACGTGGGGACAATTTATTAACAGAAACAATTTAGGTGGAAAAACATATTTATTTATGGAACATATGAAATATGGGGTGTTTATCTACTCCTATTACATAATATTGGGTTTGTTCTGTATATATAGATAAACATAAATTCCCTGCCTAACAACGGAAAAAATTAATTAATTCACGTTGTTAGTCATTGGTGATTGGCCGATTTCAATATTCACTGTAATTTGAACCAATCGGGTTTTAAATTGGGAGAAGGCGACTTTAACAATATTTAAAATTAGTAAAAAGTGAGGTTAACCATTTGAATGTCAGATTTTATTTATCTATTTTTGAAAATCATTTAATTATTTACTTATTGGAGTAGATAAAGTATAGTATTACACTTCGAGATTATGCGCATTATCTCTCGTATAATAATATAATATTATTCTCTCAAAATTGTTTATAATATTTATATTGTAATGTACACCATGTACTGTATGTATATATGTATGTATTCTCAATAAATTATTTATCTAAATAAACTGAATGGAGATTATTATTATTACTATTGTTACTTACTTTGGATGATTAGAAATTGGTGTTCTAGATGGTTTAAAAGGCGTGCTTAAAATGATACTCTGAGGAAGTTTATCCACTAATTCCTTTCTGAAAAAATTAAGTTTTTTTGTAAATACATACACAGCTAGTTCTGAAAATGGCAAACAAACGCGATATTTTAAGTACCGTAAACACGGGTGACTTTAACCCATTTATGAAAAATCTTTTCGCGCTCGATAAAATTAACATTTATAATTTGTTGGTCTAAACCTGTCAATTGAGCGATTCTATTGAGTTTATATTACAGGAAAATCAGTGTTTTAAAGAAAAAAATGGGATTTATTACACTTTAAAATTGTATATATCGCATCAGTGCAAAACTCTTAGAAATACACGCGTTACAATTTCTATATTATGCGCAATCCATTCGAATGATGATCCTTGGTTAACTACAGGTCGATTTTTTATTTTTTTTATTGGTAATCCCTAGCAATAGATTTATGTCGCTGCTAACACGTGTCTAATAAAAATAAAATATAATATTAAATTTATTTTATACGGAAAATACACTGTGAGACAAAGTAACCCGCAAGCAGGGGGTAACTTTGCACACCCAGTTTTTAATTTTTATTTTTGAAACTCAGCCCTATGAAATATTATAACATAGTTATTATGAAAGAGCAACTTAAGACTCAAATTTTGGTATACAAAATTTAATGTTTATGATTGTTAAAACCACAAAAATTTTAAGCTTAAGTTTGAAAGTGAGCCAGAGCCACCCGTGTTTACGGTATACAAAATTCGGTAACGCTGCATGTCGAGCAAGCTGATTCAAAATTTTTATTTTCTTCCTACACTATGATAAAGTTATTTTACTGTCTTCATAGGCACGAGAAAGTAGGTGTTTCTACGGATAGCCCTGAAAAACACCCAGAAATTCCTAGTCAGAAAAATTGTTTAAATATTAAATAAATTCTTAATTAACGCAAAATAGCAGTAGCAATAAATATATTTTATCAAAATGGTTGTAAAATTGTAGTTTGCTGTCCAAGGTCCTTAACCATCTTCTCAACAGATTTTAATTTGTAGTCGTTCAGATAGGAATTTAGATAATTATCATTACTTTTCGAAAAGGCAATAACGGAACATTTGACATGATTTTTTAAAAAATCGATTCTTTTGGCACCATTTACTAAGTAAATTAAGGTCACTTTGTAAAGCTTTCACATCCCTGTCAGCTCCAATACATCGATAAAGCTTAAAATCGTCGGCAAACAAGAAATAGAGGTAGAGGCACCTGTTTTGGCCATTTTAAGAGAAATTTTGATTTTACTGCGCTGCCAATATTCGTTTATAGAGTCTAGCTTTGGATGAACTATTTTAACTGTTTCCGTCTCTATCGTTAATTTAGTATATCTACATAGAATAAAAAGAGAAAGCACGTATGAAGCCCAAAAATAAATTTATATTGAAAAAGTCGTATTTCACCGGTTTTGGCCAGGAAAACACCGTTTTTGGCCATAGGAAGACCCAGTTTTGGCCACCAATTAAATAAAGCGATTTTAATTGAGTTTTTATTATTTTTTTGTAATAAAAAAGTTAAAAAAATATAAAAAATACATTCTAAAAAACAAATACATTCTAAAAAATACATTTAAAAACAAATGTAACTCTATAGAGTTCTATATTTCAGAGCGTTATATATTTCAGTGTTATGGTTATATATTTCAGTGCACCCATTTAGTTCGGTAACTAATCCTTATATTTTTTCATTTTGTCCACTAAATATGCTCCCTCGTGTTTTTCTGAACAGGTTCTTTACATCCTCATATCATTTCAATTACATCCTCATATTCATATAGCAACTCTTTTTCCTTTCTGGCCATTTCCAATAAATGTAGCCTTAGCCTTAGAAGAAACCATACACCCATTTTTTTATAACCATCCCAGGAAAGTAACTTTTCTGGTTATTTACAATGACAAATGTGCCCTTATAAATCTTTTCTTTGGTTTTATATACTTCAGTTTTAGTTGCCGTATTTTACGTGTTTGAATCTTCATCTGAGGATATGCCTCCATTTGCAGAAACGGGTGTGTCACTGACGAATGTGTCCTTATGAATCTCTTTTTTGGTTTTATATTTTTCTATTTTGGTTTCCGTATATTCCTTGTTTGAATCTTCATCTGAGTATGTGCCTCAATTTGCAGAAACAGGTTTGTTAGTGACGAATGTGCCCTAGGGCATAAGCTTATGAATCTCTTCTTTGGTTTTATGTACTTCTATTTTAGTTGCTGTATTTTCCTTCTTTGAATCTTCATCTGAGGATTTGCCTCCATTCGCGGAAACGGGTTTGTCAGTGGGTTTGGCTTTTGTAGTCTTTGACTTAGTCTTTTTTGGTTTGTCTGCTTTTTTCTTCTTTTTTCGCTGCATCTTCTTTCTTTTTGTTTTCTCTTTTTCTTTTTCTCTCTTGTTTTTCTGCCTTCAAGGCTTCCTTTTCCTTCTCCTTAGCTTCTGCCACTTATCAGAGGTCAGAACACTTGGCATCCCAGTCCTCTGTTTATTTTTCGAGTGACCGGCCGGCTATTTTATTTCGTAAGGTTGTTCTAGGAACGCCGAATGTTTTGCTAGATTTAGCCGCCGGCCGTTTCAAATAGCCACTAAGGCATTTTTCAGTTGATCCGGTTAGTATTGAAAGAAGTACCTTGTTTTTTGCTTTGCTAAATTTAAAACTGCAGCAAAAAGTACTGATTGGAAAGCTAAGTAGGTACTATAATCTGATTCAAAAAGTCTTTAAGCCTTTAGTGTAGCTAGGACCTAGGTACCTAAAAACAGCCTGGTGATCAAAAGTAGTGGCTATAAAATAACTTTTGGCCATGGTGGCCAAAAATGGAAAACGTTACCCCCGTTTTGGCCAAGGCAGTGGCCAAAACTGGGAAAATGGCCATTTTATTATGACCTGTTTTGGCCACCGCTTTTTACCCAAAACCGGTTGGTTAAACTTTATAAGCATTATTTTATTGTCATTGTTAAACATTATAAAATTTAAAAAATCATCAATCATATTAAAGCTCCTATTCTATTAAATGTTTTGATCAAAAAACTTACCTGCGTTTCTTAACGTTTTTGCTAAAGATTGGATGTCAACACATTACAACACCTTTTACACAACCTCCATTTCTTTACAATGATACCAACATAATAAACTGAATGCACTAAAGCAAAAACAATAACCCAAGGATTCGGCGGGAAATTAGATTCAGGGATATTTGTAAACAGTTCCCTTAATATTTAAAAAAAATCGAACGAATTGGCCACAACGGGGTCGGTGGCCAAAACAGGTGCTTCTACCTATGCGGATTAAATTATAAATTTCTTCAGAAAGATATGTTATGTTGTTTGTTTTGTCTTTGTTGAATGTTGACAGACATGTTTTGTGATGTCGACAATTGACAGCTAGGTATTTGCACGGGCAATTGTAAAAGTTTGTATTTGGGCCTTTCCATCCCAAATCTGCCAGGTAAAAAGGGGTAGGTCGTTATTTTTTAACAATTTTTTTACAGTTTTTCTACCGAAATCGATGAGACCCGTATTTTTTTCTTTTTGCTTAAATTTGTTTTGTTCACCCGTAGGAAATTTTTGAAAAATGGACAGAAACATCGATTTTTCCCTTTTTACGAGTGACATTTTTTCTTAAAAATGCGATAACTTGGCCAAAACTGTTTCGATCGTTACATTTTTTTTTGTTGAATTGTATGTAAATGTTTACTACAACAAAAAAAATATATAAAAAATTTTGACCACACAGCAAACGAAAAATTATAGAAGTGTATAGGATGACTCCGCGTTTGAATATCAAATCTTAAAGTTTTATCATAACTGTATTGAATCGTGCTTTGTTTTTATATTTTTCGGCTCTATACCTATGCACGACTATATTTAAAGTCAAACTCAATGGTGTCTTACAAGATACATTATTTTGATTTTCTATATTCAACAGAGGAGTAGAAACTCGACCCTGTCGAATGGTGCAGTCATATATGTCTCTAGAAATTATTAAAAAAGGGTTCAGTCCAATGGTGCAGCAACTTCGGATTCCTATTCTCCTCAGAGACATAGAAACTCAAGCTTTTCGAATTTTACTGGCAATGATTTTCGTTAATGTCCCCGAGAATTATACAAAAACAGCGCAATGCAATATCGCAACGGTTTCGACTTTTCTTTACTCTACCAAGTTATAGAAACTGGAGTCTCTCTAATACTGTTCTAGTCAATATTTCTGAGAGTATAAAAAGAGGGTGCAAGAAGTTTTGATCTTTTGATGGATGAATTTTCTCATTTCTCCATATGATTTTGTTGAAAATAGTTCCTTTCTTTGGTTCCTTTGTCTGATTTTTATTTACCGTAACAACTCAGGTATGTAAAGCACAGAGGATATGATGTTAAGTATATTTGTATTAAAAATTTAAGAGGTTATGTTGAAAAATGATCGATATGCTATTAAACTTTAATAATTTAGTAATTAGGTCTGTTGGTAGACCCTGCACTATCTCCACTGGTATATGTTAATTTTGTAATATTTAAATCTGGTTGATGAAAAAGTACACACCAGTGCAGGTTATTGTAGCATCTACGAACAAATGAATTAATGGCCCATTGGCAATTATTCCTTTAGGAAAAATATTCAACACAGCTTAATTAATTAATAAAATGAAAAAAATCACAATCATGTCGTATATAGTTTTTTTTAAGCATAAAATAATTTTTATATTAATACTAGTTCAAAAGTGAAATTACGACCTCTATACTGTGGAGAGTATTGAAACGCTCGACTGACGAATACAACTCTATACCGTAGGGAGATTTAGAAATCGATATTCAAACGTGGCGTCATCCTATACACCTCTATAATTTTCCGTTTGCTGTGCAGTGCCACATTTTTTTTTAATTCATATTTTTTTTTGTTTAAAGTTGATAATACGAACAACTTTCACCAAAAGTTCCGAGTTGGCTAAATTCATCGTTTCGGAATTATTATTTTTATATTGAAAATACGATTTTCTAGTAAATTCATGGTTAATCGCAAAAATTTGGTATTTTTATAAAGTGTAATTTAGAACTTTTTGACCTATTTTTTAACATACTTTTGTTACTTCCGGTTTCACCGGAAATGGTCTTATCCTTTTATTTTTTAATGAAACACCTTATGCATTTTTACATATTTCGATTTAAAATAAAATTCTGAATACATACATATGTCATTTGTCAATTTTTGACAGGTCAAATAATTTTTTGATTAAATGTTATTTCTATATCTAGAGTGCCTTCAATTGGCTTTTCTGCTTCATGTTGGGCCAAGTTGTCTGGAAAAAATACAATTGTATTCTTTTTTTGCATTGCTGGTTTTAAGAGCTTTCAAAAATTGAAAAACCATACTTTATGCCAAAACTATTTTTTTTTATATAAATAGGGTTGTTTGTTGGTCATAAAAGAAATCCACTTTTTTTAAATGTGATACCAATTATTAATGCATTTTTTAATAATATCACTTTCAAAGTCTTAATTAAATTTGAATATTTATTTGGTTTTAAAGTGTGTAAAGAAGTAAATATTGAGGAAGGTTTTGAAACTTTTCTGTTTAAAGGAAGTATAAGATTTGACAGTTCGTTAGTTTGTTTTGCTGGTAAGTGGATATTAAAATTTTATTTTACTATGAAAACATACGCTAAAACTTTTTATAAAATAAAATAAAAATAATAATTCAGCTGGTTAAAATCAAAGGGGTGTAAGTAATTGGTCAAAATTTTTTTTGTTTTAAAACTACCAAATAAAATCATTCAAATATTTTGAAACGATTATAAAAAGTTATCTAACCGCCCCATTGTAGGGAATCTCTGGCAATAAATCAAAAAAATAAATTAAATAAAAATTTATTGGACCTCTTACGCTTAATACTTATTTTCCTTCCTGATAGAGCCTCAGTCAAAAAGAATATTTGTTAACCGACCAAAATTTTTCGGAATTGTTTGTGTTTTACATTTCTTCGAAATTGCCTTTTTTATAAGTTTCTTGTGAATTCGATTCATTACTTTTAGGCATGTAATACTTATTTTAACCAAAATGAACTTACTTACGAGTACGTATACTTTTTACATCTTTTAACAGTAACACATGCAAAAATATAAAGAATTTAAATTTTGGATATTTTGAAATTAAAAATGGACTACAAAAACCTAATGAAATTTTAATTTTATTCTAAAATCTTTAATAATTTAATTTAGTGTTGCAACGGTTACGGTTACGGTTAATTCACGGTTTTCGATATTATACGGTTAACCGTAACCGTATTTACGGTTTTTCATGCTACTTTGTGAATGCATGTAAAAAAAAAATTGAAGAGTAATTAACGTTACCAAATATACCACCTAAGTCAAATCCGTTTACATTCTGGAAAACGTGTTACACGTTTCGGCGTTTAAGAGTGTTGGCACTAAGGTATTATACAAACCATTGTCAGTGAATTCGGAGAGGTTGTTTTCGACTGCAGGTCTTGTGCAAACACCAAATAGGAACAGGCTGATTCCGCAGAATTTGCAGATGTTATGTTTTTTAAATAAAAATTTGACTCGTAAATTTTGAATATTAACATTTAATTTTTTTATATTTTTAAATATTTTATTCAGGTACCTACTTAGGTTTTACTTTACTGTTTTTAGGTTTAAAATGTAACTCATTTCCTATTGTTTTACAGTTTTATTAGAAATTCTGTTTTTGTTTTACATAAATTATTATTTAACCTTTACTGAACGTGTGTATTAATTTCAAAACTTTATTTTTCGTAATTCTGTATTTTTTTTTGAATAACCGTGAATTTATTCGTAACCGTATAGCTAACCGTAACCGTAACCGTAACCGTAAAACCCGAAACCGTTGCATCACTAATTTAATTTTCTTACTTAAGAGCATTTCCGGTGAAACCAGAAATGACAAAAATATGTTAAATATGTCAAAAAGTTCTAAATTACACTTTATAAAGGTCACCCCAGTTTCATGACCCTAGATTAAATACCAAATTTTTGCGACCAACCACGAATTTACTGAAAATGGCATATTCATTAAAAAAACAATAATTCCGAAACGACGAATTTAGCCAACTCGGGACTTTTGGTGAAAGTTGTTCATAATATCAAAATTTTTTTAGCCTTCTTAAATAACCAATTTAAAAATTGAGTAAATTCACTTAATTTTTTATATTTTTTTTGTATGAAGCAAACATAATTAAAAAAAAAATCGAAAACGATCGAAACAGTTTTGGCCAGGTTATCGCATTTTTAAGAAAAAATGTCACTCGTAAAAAGGGAAAAATCGATGTTTTTGTCCATTTTTCAAAAATTTCCTACGGGTGAACAAAACAAATTTTGGTAAAGAAACTGTAAAAAAAAATTCGTTAAAAAATAACAACCCACCCCTTTTTGCCTGGTCGATTTGAGATGGAAATACCCATTTGTATTTATTTGTCTTAAATTTAAATCCATAATAATGGATTTTGTGGTAGATCCCAGAAAGATAGTATTGTACGCCGCCTAAAAAATCAAAAGGCAAATACCAGCTTTAGTATAAAATTATTGCGGTAGGAAGAAAACTAACATGTAAACCACAGCGGTAAAGTAATTTTTCCAGGCTTTAAGAAGTTTACAGGCTTGCTTGCCTGTACATGTTTTCAGATCTATAGCTGCTAAACGCCTTGTTAGTGGGTTGAGCCGACACGTGGCCCCAATATTGGAGTAATTTTGGGGCTTTAAACTGAGTTCAGTGCAAAAATATTTGGGACATAGTCTGCCGCAATTCTTGGGGTTCGTATGTTCGCTTTCTGGGGGATAGTATTTTCGAGCGAATATAGAGGAGGATAAAAGATTTTTTTGCAAGATTTGCAAAGAAACAATGGCTGTGAGTATCAAACGAGCAAATATTCACGTCACCATAAAAAAAAATTATTAACTCCAATTGTCATATTTTGCATAATATAATTTATAAAGAATTTTAATTCCAAACGGAGAAGCGATTTTATTCCACTATGAGGGTAGGTTCGTAACATTAACCGTTGTATTAATTCAATAATGCAATCTAATATTCTGATCTTTTGCAGACTTATACTTGAAATGTGAGCGCGTCTAATAGCAATTCAGAAATTTTAAAAATTTCTAAAGCTTTTGAAAATTTTGCAATATAGAATTATCAACATTGTGAATCAAAAACTTTACTCTGCGGCGAGCTATGTGAATTATTGAAAATTTCTATACACATATATTGAGTCAAATGTAGTCACAACATATGCTTTCACCTAAACTGGGTAGTAATTTTAAAGATGATTTTTATATTTCTCACATGTCATCTGTCACCTGTTATCTGTCACCTGTCATTTGTCACCTGTCATTTGTCATCTGCCACCTGTCATATATCACCTACCATATGTCATCTGTTATATTGACATCTGTCACTATACATGTCACCTGTTCACTTGACATCTGTCAAAGTGTTGCTGGATACTTTGTTGGGTTCCCCTTTATACGACGACCCCTTCCTCCTGCCTAAGTGTGTGACATCATTTAAGAACGGCCCTTATTACGTTAGATAATTAAGTTTTTTCTAAACTAATCGATTTTTTTAGAATTGTTTGTAGATAAAATAAGATTGAACAAATTCCTAATTTTTATTGGCAAAATATCCAATGATGAATTTTAAAAAATCTTATACTTTTTATGCAAATTTTATTAAAAAAAAGTTTTTTTGGAATATATTAAATAAAATAACAGTTGTAAAAAGATCGATTTTTCTAGTTTTTTAATTTAGAAATATCATAACCAACGTAATTTTTTAATATAATATTGAAAATAAAAATAAACGTATTTTTTTCGTGTCATGGCCAAAAAATATATAAGACAAATTTAAATTTTTCTACTAAAAAAATTAACTAAACTTAAAAGTATTAAATTAAAAGACAAATTTTAAAAACACTAACAATTTGCCAATTTTTTTTTCTCATATATATTTCCTTAATTATGCATTACAAAAATTAAATTATTTTTTAATAAATAGATAATAACATATTTATTAATTTTTCGATATGACCATAATGTAAAAATTGTAAATAATAAATAGTTAATTTTATATAAACAAGTAAGTATTTGTAGGTAAATTATTTATTTTCGCTAACGAATTAAGTACAATAACCTACTTGAGCAATTGCTTTGTGCAAACTGAATTAAACAATTCAATTTTAATTTAATCCAGTCGACCACAGAACAAACCAGTCGACCTTCACGAAGCATACTGCATACAAGCTTACTGTCTCACTCTAACGGTCTCACTCTAATTTAGAATTAAAATTCCGAAATGAAATCGACTATAGCGCCTCTAACAGTCGGAATGGATTTTCGAGTTATTTTAAATACATTAGACCACGCCTCTTCCCCACTTCTTTACTCAATGATTTTAGTTTGTTTGTGACGCCATTCGTGTGCGGTGCATTTGACTTGCTTGCAAGGGCACGCGTTCAATATAAAAAAAGACGTTGCAAAAAAAATTTGTTGCTTGCTTGGGACTTATTTTGAGGTAAGTTTTTTAGGAATATATGTTTGTTAGTCATTATAAATTATAATTTCAAGTCAAATTTGGATAAAAAATTTAGAAGAGATTATGTTTTAGGTTAGAAACATGTGTGGTCCCGAAAGGAACCACTAGGCCTATGAACCTACCTTTTTTATTTTTCTTCGTTATTTTTTAGATTGTATTATGGACCTGAATAAAATAACTTCAGACGAAGCCTATGCTTTTTTGGATGAACTTCCTTCAGATGTGGGCTCGTTTAGTTCAGGAGCTCCATCTGTGGACGATCTGGAGGATCTCGACGACGACGATTTCATGGAAAATCCCCCAGAAGATCTTATTGACAATGATCCCATCGATCCCGTCCAAACTACTATTACAAGTTCTGCAAGTAGTAGCATACATTATGAATTTGATAGCGAAGATAAACTTCCCCTTAGTAGCATACATTATGAATTTGATAGCGAAGATGAACTTCCCCTAATAAACTTTGTTAGAAAACCTTTTGAATGGACCGAAGATGCAAATTTTGCTAATACGCCACATCCCTTTACGCAAGATGTGGGCCCTAATATTCCAGATAATGCTGAATCTCCCACCGATACTTTTCTTTGTTTGTTTACGCCGGACCTCATTGATATTCTTGTATTTCAAACAAATTTATATGTAACTCAGCGATACGGCGATCGGTTTCTTCCAACAAACGCAGAATAAATTAGATGTTTCCTGGGTATAAATCTAATGATGGGACTTTCAAAGAAACCCAGCTATAGGGATTATTGGTCCTCCTCAATAAAAATGAGGGACCCATATATTTCTTCGTGCATGTCTCGTGATCGTTTTGACTGGCTCTTGAGCAATATACACTTGAACGACAACACAATTCAACCAAGAAAAGGCGAAGCAGACTTTGATAAATTGTATAAACTTAGACCGATGCTTGATATTCTTTCAGAAACCTATTTGAAGTGTTATAAACCTAATGAACACCAAAGTATAGACGAGTCAATGGTGAAATTCAAGGGCAGAATCGGGTTTCGGCAGTATATGCCTCTAAAACCGGTCAAAAGAGGTTATAAAATCTGGATAAGCGCAGATCAATCAGGATATGTATCACAGTTTCAAGTCTGGAAAATCTGATGGAGTGGAAAAGAGCTTAGGTTCAAGAGTTGTAAAAGATTTGACCCGTCCACTTGTAGGCAAGTACCATAAGGTATATTTTGATAACTTTTTCACAACTCTTCCTTTATTATGTGATCTATTGAAGAAAAATATTTATGCTTGTGGTACAATCAGAAAAAAACGAAAGCAAGAACCCAAAGACATAGCAAATAATACCAATAAAATGGTTAGAGGAGCCAATCTTTGGAAGATAAGCAAAGAAGGAATATTTTATTTGAAGTGGATGGATAATAAACCTGTTTTATTTTCAAGCAATTTTCATGGTCCTAATGAAGTCCAAAGTGTTTATAGAAAACAGAAAGATGGTTCTTCTCAAGATATTGCATGTATTCAGCTTGTAAAAGATTATAATGCCCATATGGGCTATGTGGATCAATCTGATATGTATATTTCAGTATACAGAGTAAATCGAAAGTCCAGAAAATGGTGGCACAGATTGTTTTGGCACTTTTTAGACTTGAGCATCGTAAATTCATTTATTATATTTAGAGACCCAACACCAACTAAATCCCTAAATTTGAAAGATTTCAGGCTAGCTGTTATCGCAGGACTTATTGGTGCTGATACAAAAGCACCTAAAAAAGGCAGAAAAAGTTTAGAGGCTGCACCAAACCACTAAAAGACATTTGTTCCACCTGAACTTAGGTATGACAAATGTGCACATATGCCCATTCATGGAACCAAAGTCAGGTGAGCACATTGTAGTTCACGCTTAGAACCCCATCGTACCAGATGGCACTGCTCAAGTTGCAAAGTCGTTTTTTTAAATTTCATCAAAAAAACTAATATTTTCCGTTAAATTTTTACAAATTTTGTTGATTTGATTTTCCTAGTGGTCCCAGTATGGAACCACATCTTTTTGTTATATTTATAAAAAAATTTAGCAATAAATAATTTTTTTATACATTTTTGTGTTTTATATACCACAAGCAATAATTCTACAGGTATAATAACGTTTATTTAAAAATTATAATAAAGTCGACTTCAAAGGGTTAAATAAACCATTCAATATCTTATTTAAAAATTTCCCATTCAAAAATTCTAGCGCCATCATGACGTCACTGACGCCATATTACTTTTAGACTTTTAGAATACGGTGGGTCGCATAAAATATATTCGCCGAAAATTCCTACTGAATCGCCCTCTATATTCGTTCAGAAATACTATACCCCAGAAAGCGAACATACGAACCCCAAAAATTGCGGCAGGCTATGTCCCAAATATTGGAGCACTAAACTCAGTTTAAAGCTTTAAGATTACTCCAAGATTGGGTCTACGTGTCGGCATACTAATCCTCATTTCTTGGGGCATTTTTGCCCCATCTGGCTTACTGGGAACCCCGTGGATTGAGTTTACCCTGTAGGATACCTGCAGGCGGAACTACGGCCACCTATCGGGCGCATCTCCAGGATAGTATAGAAGTAGACGAGACCGGAAACGGACCCTGGCCTTTGGCTATAAAGGATGTAAAACCCGCTCATGCGGAATGAAGGCTCCATCGCGAGCCAGCTCATATATCGTAAACACCTTTTGGTACAAAAATATTCTGCCGACGAATAACACCACCGCCAAGGAACCGGAGGAAGGCTCTAAGAAACCATATGTGGCTCAAAGGCGGAAGATAGACGTCAAGCCGCGAGACAAGGGAACCCCAAATCTAGGAATCACTTCCACTGGCACAGCTACTGTAGAGCTGGGACTATGGAAGTAAAGACATTTAGGGTACAATAGGATTGCGTAAACAACCTGCAGTGCAGAACAGTAAGTAATCCAGTTAATATACTGTTTTAAATCATACAATTTCTAATAAAACCTAACATATTACTTTGACAACAGCAAAAGTTACTTTTGTCACAACAATGATTACTGCCAGTACCATAATTGTGGGGAATATTATGCAAATAATACGATTTTGAATAGTATGTATATTGTACTGGACTACTAGACTGACTGGATTACTTTTCTGGGCATGAATGGCTATTTTTTTCTCCGTGTACAAGAACGCTTTTTCTAACGATCCAAGAAAAAGTGTCAGGCGGGTTTTTAGCTAGGTTTGTGATCGTTTGACTGTAATTTTTTGTGGTAGGTCGGGCCGTGTTTCAATCTATCTTGGCGCCATATTAAACCATAGTTGGTATATTGTAAATATTGTTATTATCCTTTGTCGGAATCAACGGCAATTCCTCTTACATGGCAATACAAATGTTTTACCTGCTAACGTCGTTATGGTTGTAGCATCTTAAAACCACTAGATGGAGGAAGAAACAAAACATAGCTAGACTATTTCCGGTTCAAGCTGTTCTCAAGCACGAACCGAGAAAATCCAAGATACATACACCTTAAGATAGGATGGTGCGCATGTAGGGCAGGGCTAATTTAACGGGAACGACGTCACTAGTTGAGCTATTTTTAAATCGGTAAGGTGGATGTAACGTGCGTTTTACTTATCTAGTGCTAAACTTTTGGCTTTTGCGTTGTAGGTCGTTAACTTGCTGTTTTTTATTAAATTTGTTTTTTATTCAAGCGGCTATGATATACAACCTTATATGTATGTATAGAGATAGTTGAAGTGCGTCTTTTTCATTAGCGGCAGACAAAAAACTCAAAAAAGCCTAGGGATAGAAGTAAATCCATAGGTGACTCAATAGACGTCAAATAATAAAATTAATTTAGCATTTCATACAAAGTAATCACGATGTGATTATATTAATTATAATCGCACGGAATATTTAGTGATTATTTATTAAATTTTAATTGAACGAAATAAAGAACAACTAGTTAATTAGTATAATATTATGATGATAGACGAGTCGCCAATGTCGGAACTCCAAACAAATGTCAGTACGTCAAAATTAATTCAAGCGCAGCATTTTGACAGAGCAGTGTAAGGGTTATAAGTTTTTTTTTAGTTTTTATCAATAATTTCTAATGCTTTTAGCCAAAATTTTATACCACATGAGTTATGAGTAAATAAAATAATTCTATTGCTTATCCTATTTATATTTATTACGCCCTTAAAAAAAATTGTATATGTTATTTGGAGTAGAAGCTCTTTTTGTGCTTCGTACAGTTGCCTGCCTCAGCTACGCTTCGGCCGTCAATCTCTGTACTCACCACAAAAAGAGTCACTTCTACTACTTATGACATAATCTACTATTTTGCATTCGATAAGGTTCGAATTATTACTTTTCAGTGTTTAAATTATTTTTATTGCGTTGTGTTAACCTGTTCTGTTTGTGCTACACTTATTGTGTTGTGCAATTTGCATTAATTAAAATGCGGTGTGCTATATATGGATTCAATATATTTTATTAATTATTAAAAAATGTAAAAAAGTTTATAAAAAGCTCAATACACATGAGTGGAGAAAAAGTCAATAGTTAAAATTTTTATATTGGCGGTTACAACGTTGTTGCAGCATAACATTCAATTATTACTATTGCACCCTATATTGTTAATAATAAATTCATTTAAAATGGTATTAAATATGTTTGGTTACAATTTTTTTTTCATAATAAAAAATAAATTTAAAATATAGTAAGAAAGGTTTATTGGTATTTTTTACCTACCGTATTTATTTAAATACAAATTGAACATACCTATTACGATATTTTATATATTGACCGTGTAATAATCAAATAGTAAAAATACCAAATATTAACAAACTTTTAAGATTAGTGGAACCATTAACTTTAGATACAATTTAAACCCCTCCGCGCTCTTTTAAAAATTTCATTTTGAATTTCTAATATTAAAAAAAAGGTATAAAATAAATCATAGCAGCATACTAACCAACCATGCCCCATTTATAAATTCCAATTGAATGGGGGTATTACTAAATCCTAGATAATGGGGGATTCTGGATTGTACTTAGTTTTGGGTCAGTCTAATGTCCCCCAAAAACCAAAATGTTTTCCCTTCTCTGGCCTAAATCGGGCATAAGACCCGGCGCGGGGACAAAATTTCGGGATTGGCCTTAAGCATCGGCACTGTCATCCACAACCTCCTAAGAGAGATGTACCAGTCGAAGTAAAAATTCGAATCCATTAAACACAGGTAATGCTGTGCAGTTGCGGGATATGTATGAGAACTGAAAGATTGTAAAAATAACTCTGGGAGATCAGTGTAAGGCGATGCCGATGGGGCCAGCCATACCTTCTTATACAAAATCATGTATTTTCTTTTCAAAATAAACAAAATAGATTTAAATAGTAATTAATATTTTTCGAAGCATCCAGCATTTAGAAGTTTTATTAACAAAATATTGTATTTTCGTTGAATAATATAAATAGATTTAAATAGTTTCAAATATTTTTACAAAGCATCTATCATCCATATTATAACACTTTCTTCAATATCAAGTTTAAAAAAACGCACATGTCCAGATTAGGGTGGTTCTTAAAATGAAATGAAATTTTGAAATATTATCCGGGCACCCTGCCGTTCTATTACCCTATCTAAAAAACTAGTCTGAAAATTTTTATTATATTTAATTAAGTTTTAAGGGTCGCTACCGCATATCAAAGTTTAGTTAAAATTGTTAAATTTCACTTAATTCGAGCACAGTCGTGAGAGATTAAATCGTACATGGTCGAACTTATCATGTAAAATTTTAATATTTTTACGCATCTTTGACTCACAAAGAACTACGCATGCGTTACCAGCAACAATCACTTTCCCCTCCCACATTCTCATTGTTGCCGCCAGTAAAGTCTAAATAAGTGACCCGTTCGCACTAAATCGCAGAGAGTAAATAGTAGGGTGTCCGTCATTTACCAATTTGATATTTAAGTTTGCAGTGCCCCTAAAATTTTTAGTGTATGACCCAAAAAAAATCGCACTCATATAAGCCCAACCCATTTAAATAACATGGGGTTTTTTTAATTTTTGCAATTAATTTTTTTGTTCCTCAGCCAGCTCATACAAAGCTGCGGCAATCAATTATTTTTGTAGTAAATTTAACGCTCTACAAAAAATTATTAGTAATTTTTTCGATAAATTCACTTGTTTAAAAGTTATTCAAGCTCAAAGTTGAACTAAAAATAACTTATTAATTTTCTTTGTATTTTGACCGAAAAACTATCATTATTTGTTTTACAATTTATTCTTTATTGCAAAAAAATCTTTTGTATTTACAATTATTTGAATGAAAAAATGAAACTTATAGTTACGCATGCGCATTGAAGAAAAATTGAGTACCTTGACTAGTCGGCTCAGTGCGTCGACTGCGTTCAGTTATTAGCAAAAATCTCTGTTGTCGAGTATTATGGATGTTGCTTTTAATATTACATTATAATCACATGTAATTTATATTATTATTTAGAATCAGTGAAGTATAACCTTATTATTAGTTACGTTTATTATGTTATAAACGTGTAAGTAGATCCTATACAGAGTATTATAGATTATGTTATTATAATTTTACCAACAGTCATAACCTAGAATTTTAATTAAATTCACGATGAGTGACAATCAGTGTATGGATTTAAGAAAAACTATATTTTTAATCGGTAAAACAATAGAAAATCTAAATGATAAAAAATTACCTACTAATAAAGAAGCCCTGCAGCTATTATTTCATCAAACAAGAGATCTTAATCAATCAATAGGAGACAGCTGTTTAATTGTTGTATCAGAAATTAAAAAAAAATAAAGCGGAGATACCAACTCAAGATAATTCACTATGTGTCGCAAAATTAAATAAGCTTTATAAAGTCTACAGACGAGTGCAAAAAATTGCTAACAGAAAAAATAAAACAAAAGAACAAGAATTATGCATTCTTGACAAGTTATTTGACATCGCTCATAGTAAGACTATTGAAATGGTAGGTGATGAAGCACAAAAGTTGTTGATTGATCAGCGAACTCAAAGGATTACATTTAAATTGCATCGCAACTGATATTGAATTGTCGCCGAAATCTGGTAATACTAAAATAATAAATAAGTTCAATTGAAAATTTCATTTAATTTATTAATACTGATTATTTCCCTCATTATAATATGAACCAATCAAAAGCCTTGAATTTTCGAATAAATTTCCTTTAAATAAGCGATTAAATCACTAGAACTATTTAACAGCGATTAAATTTTAGCCTCCATATTGGATTTTTGTTTGCGATTTTATGGTGTAATTTACAAGTTTTAACAAACATTTTTTAAAAAACAATAAAAAATAAGTTATCTAGTTTACGAAATATTAATTATTACTTATTACATACCTTAAATTAATGGAATTTTCTTTAAAAAAATATTTATAAATTTTGACACATACGTCAGATTTTATGAATTGTCAAATAGTTTCCTTTAATTCGAGAAATAATCTAGACGTATATCACTCAACCTATAAATTTAATCTGTCAAACTATGCTTGGTAAGTTTTTTATTTGATTTTTCTTTTTGGAAAATAGGTTCATGCAAAATAATTAAAAATAAAACCCCTCGACCTCTACGCGGTCTCGTGATTTTATTAAATTATTTTGCATTCAACATTTTCCAACAAAAACCAAACAAAAAACTACTGAGCCTAGTTTAACCGATTAAATTCATAGTTCTCGTGATATAAATATATGAATAATTTAATTACAGAAATACTTATTTCATCTTCTGAGAATCAGCAACAAAATGACGACTCCCCTAGAAAAGCGCCTTTAACTCAATCATTTGCAGTGATAGATCACGTTGTGGCGGGTCCAGAAGAAATATATGGTAATATTAAGTGCTTTTATTTTATAAAATCTTCGAAGTTTTCGTAATATTATTAAATTGCAATATTTTCTTGTTCAACAGATGCCGATACGCCTTGCACTTCACAAACCGTTAGTGAAATAAAATCTAGCGGAGAAACTTTAAGTAACTCGCAATCAACTTCTTTGTCTGAATTTAAGGCAACTGGAAGATATTATGAATCAAAACAACTCAGAGGAACTATCAACATCCTCACAGAAGATGTAGTTGCGGCGCTTGACAACTGTAATATTTCTTACAGAGAATCAGTCCGTCTTACATCAGCTTTGACACAAGCCATGGGAGTTGACCCGCGTATTCTCGTGTTAAATAAGTCGTCTTACCATGAAATACGATCTAATGTACGAAATAAAATGGCTGAAAAAATTAAACTACTGTTTAACGAAACTGAAATTAATGCTGCAGTTATACACTGGGACGGTAAACTAATCCCAGATAGTATGACTTGTGAACGTATTGATTACTAGTAATGGACAAGAAAAAATCCTTGATGTACCTGCATTACCTGATGGATGTGGGTCTACTCAAGCAGAGGAAATTTATAACATTATTTGTGAGTGGGGTTTAAACTATTCCATAAAAGCACTTTGTTGTGATACTACTGCTTCTAACCTTGGTTGGAGAAACGGAGCTGCTTTGATTTTAGAACGAAAACTTGAAAGAGATTTGTTATACCTCCCTTGTAGACACCACATCTATGAATAAGTCGTCAGAACCATACCTTCAAGTGTCCGATTGCTCGTACCAATGTACTTAGTAAATCACCTTTACATGTTATGTTTAATAACTTTAATAAAATATCAACCAATTGTGATATTAACTATTGTTCACTAAAAACTATTCACAGGGCCATTGTAAATTCTAATGATGTATAAATCTGATTGAAAGTTTAGTTATAAGTTTGTTCACATTTTTATTTAATATTTTTTTTTGTAAACCTCTTTGTTATATAATATGAATGTCCTACTATGGTGTAAACTGTTGGGCAATAAACTCTATTATTATTATTATTATTATTATTATAATAATAATAATAATAATAAAGGACTTTATTGATTATAATACAGAATTACAGTTGTGAATGGAGGTCTATCGATAAAACAAAATATAAGTCTGTAGAGAAAAATAAATTAAAGAAGATACTACGAGAACAAATACCGAAAGTGAAATGTTCCAAACAAATGGTGTTTAGCCGCTGATTTTATGGGTCGTCTCAAAACACACTTAAGTCGAGAGGAAACAGGCGCCTGTGATTATTGTAACTTTTTGAAATACGTCAAAACAGCTGTCAAAATATTTATTTCAAAAAGAATAAACCAGTCTTTTAAACAAAAAACGTAAAAATTGCTCTTTTTTGGCGTAGTGAGTGTATCTAACCCCTTAAATAATATTCTTATATTTAATAAGGAGAAAAAAAATGCGCTCAAGGAAATATTTTAATTTTTTCATTAATTATTTATTGAAACGATGTAGAATCATTCCCTGTTTATAACTTTGGGGTTCTTGAACTTTACATCTAACTTTTTTAAACCACACCGTGTCTGGTCTATTATTGTCTTTGTACCCCATCTCTCATCTATTCGTGTAGCATGTTTTTCACTAATTTTACAGAAATAATACAGCTTTTGTTTAAACCAAAATAGTTTAAAATCTTCAAAATCTGTTTTATTTAATTTTAATTTATTTTTTTATTTGCAGCGCTCTTTATTGGTAAAGTAAAAGAAAAACTACTGCCTAACCGTTTGTGGGTATTTTTGCAAGACTAGCAGTAGAAACACCTACTTTCTCGCCCATATGGAGGCGGTAAAATTCAACTTTATCAAAGTGTGAGAAGAAAAATGTTTGCGAAAAAGTGTCAAAGTACAAAAGAAAAAACAAATAATTCACTTTATTTATTTAAACAAGAAACACAAAAATTTTACAGAATTTAATTCTCTAAAATCTAAAAAATGCATTTTTGCGTATTTCTTTTAAAAAAATCAGGTGGTGCAAATTTAGTTTGGACCTTTTAAGTAAGCTTCTATCGATTTAAGGTCAAACGACGGTTTGACTCATAGATATTCTATCTTAATGATTTAACTGGACTAATTGTCTAATATTTTTAAATTTATATTAAAATATTGATATTAGTATCCTAGGGAGTTGGTTTTGACATTTTTAGGTCTCAGAGTTTTTGTCTGCCCTTTAAATTTAAATGCTTTCGTAATATTCTTGCATTAAATAAATGAGAATTTAGATTTATAACTTATAATTTTAAAGCCCTACGAAGATATAGAGTTAAATTAACTTACTCTGAGCCAAAACCTGATGGTATGTATTTATTTGACTTACTTCTTTTTGACTGAAAGTCCTACGTTATCCAATCTTCGTTTCTTGCTTCTTGACCTATTGATAGAGGGAGTTACTGAGAGGTCCGGTGTATCAGTATTACATTCTAAATGATGGTCCAATTCCCCCACCTTACCATTGGTTACAATTTTACGAAGTCCGCTAAACATTCCTAATAAGAATAATAACAATCATCGTCGGTTTTAATCGCAGATAAATAAACAATTGGGGGTTTGTATATTTTTTGAAAATTACCTGTCATTTGTTAAAAGTGGGTTAATCAGAGCGCTTTATTTGTCAATTTTTGTCCAATCAAAATTAATTACTGTTAATTGGTCAAAAATTGATATTAACTACAAGGTAAATAAAATTGTCCTCCGAATCCACTCTTATATATGTTGAATATTTTAAGGTGTGCTATAGCGAATATTGTTTGCGGTTGCGAATATTCAAACAAGCACAAACAATATCATATATCACACCTCAAAATATAGTAGTATATATGAATATAATATAATATAATATAATATACGCGTGACGTCACATTTTAGAAAACACAAAACGGTTATGGTAGTATTAACATCATTTAAGCATACATAAACTAAACTTTCACTAAAATACCTGTTTTATGGTGTTAAATTTAACAAACATTGCCTAAAACTGACATGTTCTTGACAGAATTCGTAAGTTTTAAAATTATATCAATCAATAATAAATTATGTTATATTAAGATTTTAATTTAAAATGTATATCTACAGTTCATTTTTTTTATCTGGACTCGTGTTTTTTTGTTAGGTTGGTGGCTTATGCCAGTTTGACCTAGTATTTTTAGTATTTAAAAAATTAATTAAATACTTTGACACTGTCAAATTGACAATAATATTTATTATTGATAATTTACTTGTCAATTATAAATAATAAAAAGATAATTATGCCAAAATTAATAGCAACGAATTCGAATGTAAAAGCCCTTTTGAGGGCAACGCTTCATTTTGATGAAATTATGCCAAATGCCACAATGGAAGAAAAAGTACATCGCCTTATGGACATTTTTGGAGTAAAAAAGTAACGAATTTGGTTTTATAAATATTACATCACACTTTATTTTAACATTATTGTCCATTGGACAACATTTACGTTCACAAAAAATTTTAATTTTTTTTATATAAATTCTTTTCAAAGCGAAGATTACTATCCGCCAGGAATACTTTCTCTTCTGGCCCGTAAACAACCTATATTTAACTCCTTTTTTATATTATTTTACTCATACAATATAATACAATACAATAATTAATTAAACTGTTATTAAAATTATATTACTTTTATAATTCAAATTTTATGTTTTAAATTAAAAAATAATGCAAACCCAATTGGGCAATATAACAACATATTACTACAATTTTTTTTTACTTACTTGTAAGAGAACCACTGCGTCGTTTTCTAGGAATTACTTCTTGGCCAATTTCTTCAATTATATAGTCAGGGATTATACCAATGGAACCGGCATTTTCAATCATTAACTAGAGAAAATTAAATTTAAAGTAATTAAATTTAAAAATAAAATTACAAAAGGGTCTGTCCATTTTATACCACAAAAATTGTATTTTAACAAAATTGTAAAGATAAAACCAAAAATGCCAAAATAAGCTTGATTAATGCTTTTTGACAAAATTTAATACAAAGTTAAGTCTTTTTTGTATATTTTAAATGGGTCCCAAAATGGCCAAGCAACCCAATAAACCAGGCTGTTTCATTTACATGCCATATCAAACTGTTTATATAACATTTACATATTGATTCTCGTTTTTTTTTAAACATATGACCTTTTTATATTGTATTTACACATTTTCCTATTTTGTTAGATAATAATAAAACATTAGAATAATATTATAATGTTTTATCATTATTATGTAACAAAATATACAGGGTGTACATTCTTTGAGTTAAAACAATAAGACTTTCATAATACCATTTTTCAATTTAGAGCTTCATGTTCGATATACAGGGCGACAAAGTTTGAAATTTTAAACTGTTTTTTTTTTAATAATTCGAGTAATTGATAGGATATTAAGTTCAAATTTGGTACACTACTTCAACATAAATAGTTAAATTTTTTGAGACTAATAAAACAAAAAATAATTGTCAAATAATCAAAATAGGGGGGTCCAGTACTCACTGACTCCCCCTATTTTTAGTACGTGCGCCAATGACTTCCAAACGGTATTTTTTCAGGTAATCATTTATTGTTAAAAAAATTTTGTCTCTTACAAAATTTTGATAAAATGATTTGTTTTAGAGATAATTTGTAAAGTATGGGTCAGTCCATATCAAATCAACCAAAGGTTCTTCCCCCACCATCTCCGATTTTGATAATTTTTGGTAAATTTGTTTACCTCACTAAAAAACTCAAAAATCTCATATATGAATTTTTTTCGATGGGTAGTTTTTGTTTTATTGATTTTTGAAAATCAAAAAATTTCGATAAATTTGGGTTTTGCAAGTACCTACTTACAAAAATAGCGATATCTCTTAAACTATTAAAAGTAGAAATGTGAGTGATGGCTTATTTTAAAGGCCTATTAGAGACCTTTTTATGATATATCACATGACCTAAATTTTTTCAAAAAAAAAAAATAAATTTCAAAAATTTGAAATGGATTGACCCATACTTTACAAATTCTCTCTAAAACAAATGATTTTATCAAAATTTTATAAGAGACAAAAAATTTTCAACAATAAATGATTACCTGAAAAAATACCGTTTGGAAGTCATTGGCGCACGTACTAAAAAATAGGGGGAGTCAGTGAGTACTGGACCCCCCTATTTTGATTATTTGACAATTGTTTTTTGTTTTGTTGGTCTCAAAAAATGTAACTATTTATGTTTAAGTAGTGTACCGAATTTAAACTTAATATCTTATAAATTAGTTGAATTATTAAAAAAAATCAGTTTTAAATTTCAAACTTTGTCGCCCTGTATATCGAACATGAAGCTCTAAATTGAAAAATGGTATTATGAAAGTCTTATTGTTTTAACTCAAAGAATATATGGTTAACGGATTGACCTCCTTTTCCCGGACACCCTGTATAATTTTATAATAGTTATATAAAAATGTTCCCTCTTTGCTATACATCCCTATTATGCCTCAGCTATATAACAATGTAATTTTTTTAGTTTCTTTAATGTTAATCTTAATGTTCTTGACCCATTACTGGTGAATTAAACCTTCGCCTCGCCAATTTTCTCAACACTAATGAGACCCAATATAGGTCAAAACAGCTGTCTGTCGGTATTTGAAGTTGCTGGAACGCACTCAAAACAAAAACTCTGGCGAGGTAAAGTTTCAATTCCTTTTGAATAATACCAGTATTCAAAACACAAACTCTGGCAAGGTGAAGGTTCAATTCCTTTTGAATAATACCAGTAATGGGTCAAGAAAGTTTTTTAAAGAAACTAACAAAAATTGAATGTTTACCTTAAAGTTTAGCTAGGCTAATTTTAGATTCCTTTAGGCCATATGGTATCTGTGATACAATTTGTATATGTATTCTTGGTTGCATAGTATGTACCGATTGCGTCAAAGGCTACGTCTTTAGACGGTGTGGATCACGTGATGTTCTTTCATCTCACCTCTGTTCAGCTTAGCCTTTTGTTTTGGGAGTTTCACAACACCAAGTTGCCCGACACTGATGAGACCCAATATAGGTGGTCGAAACAGCTGTCGGTATTTCAAGTTGGTAGAGCGCACTCAAAACAAAAACTCTGGCGAGTTGAAGGTTTAATTCGTAATGTAAAATATATATTTTTCTATGGGTACCCTGACTCAAAATAAAAATTTTAATTTTAGCACGGTTTATCAATTGTTTTTGGAGATATGTTTTTTTAAATTTTCATGATTATATCAATTTTGCCAATATATCATCGATCATAACTTTGGTTTTTTATCTATATTAGAACGTGGATATCGAAAAATTAATAAATTTTTCGGAATTTTAAATTTTAATAATTTTGATTTTTTCCTCTTTCGGACATTTTGTGATATAAAAAATGTTTTTTTTAATAAAGTTATAAAGTGCTCTTTTAGTTCCACCCTTACATCCAAACTAAGATGTCCCATAAGCCAACTAATCTTTTTATACTTAGCCCTTTTAACTATTAAAATTGTTTAAAAAAATATATTATTATTAATAATTATTTTAAGATTGTAGATTTTATTTTTATATATTCATAGGAACTATTTAATCTTTTTTAAACAATTTTAATAGTTAAAAGGGTTAAATAAAAAAAAATCATTTTTGATATTACAAAATGTCAAAAAGTGGAAAAAATCGATCTAGATAAAAAAACTTGTTTCGCTTAAAGATTAAAAACAAAAAAAATACAAACAGTGTAGAAAATGGATTTTTAGTTTTCAAAGAAAAAAATCATAGTGTGCCGATATGCCACAGCATCAAAAATATTTATTTTATATTTTTAGCTTATCAGAACCTAATTTAAAAAAGCTTGTAAAATGTATGTAAGAAATGCGCAGCTGGATATATAAAATTTATATAAATATGTACATCCCCCTTATGTATCAGCCATAACATAACAATTTATATATCTACAATGGAACAATGATACATCATTGATAAATGGCAATGTGTATAGTATAACCATATAACCTTATTATATGGTATTTACATAGTTTTTCTTTATTTTGTTACATAATTATAATAAAACATTTTAATATATATTAAAATGTTATATAAAAATTATCCGTTCTTGTTAAATTTACATCCCTACTATATCATGGCCGAGGGGTAAACCACATTAAAATCTTAGAGACCAACGTTCAATGTTAGTGGACGTTGTGTTGAGATTTTTTTCCTTATCAGTCGTTATCAATAAGGAAAACTTGCTTAATCGGTGCTTAATTAGTGCTTAGCGACGCTTTGTACATGACTACCCTTGTTATTGTTATCCTTAGCCCTTAATTCGTAAACGATTTTTAACTTTAAAAAATCAGCGGTTTACCCCTCGGTCATGGCTATATAACAATGTTTTATACCTACATTGTAACAATGATATTTAAATGTTATACAGGGAGTTATGTAATTAATGTTATATATTAAAATGGGTGGTTCCTTAGGGTCCATAAAGAAGCACCTGAAACTTTTTTTTTCTAAATTCCAAAGACTAAAAATAATTTATAATAACCTTTATCCTACCAAAAAGTACGCCACTGATCGACTAGGAACCTAACCTATTAATTTTTAATGCAGTGTTGCCAAATGTAAAATTAAAAATGTATTACCTTATATGAGATGCTCAAAATGATTTCATTATTTAGAATGCAAGCTTAAACTCTGCGAAGCATGCTTTCGCGCACCCGCGTAAGAATGTCTGGACTATTTACAATTAAGTTCCTGAGTTGCTGCCCAAATCCCGTCTCTCGTAAATGTGGCCTCATCGGTATACAAAACACTACGAGTCCAATCAGCATCTTCTTGATTTTTCTGTATATACCAATGGCAAAATTCCAACCGCAGTTCATAATCTCCATCCTGAAGAGCTTGAACTTTTTGTAGGTGATATGGGTACAAACTATTTTCGTGAATCGTGCGCCACGTAACAAAGTTGGGCATTTGTCCAAGTTGGGCAGTTAATCGTCTTGTACTAATTCTCGGATTTGCTTCCACTTCGTCCAAAATTTATTCTTCAAGGGCCACAAATTCACGTCCCTGAGCCCGACCCCTATCACCAACAAATGCGCTAAATCTTCCGCGGTCCCTTAAATTTTGCACAGCACGTACAAAACTTTGCTCCGAGGGCGGTGGATGTCCGTCATTGGCGTTGTAATAATTTTGAATATACAAAATTCTTGCTTGACGAGCATTTTGCATCGCTTCCCCGTAACACAAAACCATATTTGTTAATTCAATATTTGTGAGCGCCCGACCCGCCATAGCATAAAATCTTTCGCACAAATTACTTATTATTATTACTAATAAAATACAACACAGATTATACAACACAAATACAAATTTTCAAACTTTCAAAATATATATAAAAGAATAAAAACCTGAAAAAACTTGAAAAAAAATAAAAACCTGAAATCGCTAGATTTTATAATTCGACCTTGTAAAAATTTGTAAACTAATGATTTTTTAAAAATCGTTTTAACATTGTGATTTAAAAACATACTTATAAAAAATATATTTAAATTTAGACACACCAGATTTAAACTTTAATCATAATTCGTAATGATTTACTTTGTCCAATTTAATTTATTATGTTATGGTTGGTAACACTGTTAAAAAAATTTTAGGTTATGTGCTTTAATTGTAAATATTTTAACTAAGGGAATAGACAAGATATATACACCTTAAGATAGGATGGTGCGCATGTTGGGCGGGGCTTAATGACGTCACTTGATGAGTGTTTTTAAATCTTTAACGTGCTTTTTAATTATCTGCTGCTAAAATTCTTGTTTTTGCGATGCTTTTGGATGTTAACTTGCTCTACTTTTTGTTTAACTTGTCGTTTTTGTGTTCGGTAAGGTTCGAATTACTTTTCAGCGTTCAAATTATTGTTATTAATAACAATAATTTGCGTTAGGTTAACATGTTAGGTTTGTTTATTATTGTTTTTGTGTTGCGTTAACTTGTTTTGTTTGTGTTTTAGATTGTATAGTGCCATTTGCATTTATTAAAATGCGGTGTGGCCTATTTGGATGCAATTCGGACAACCAGTCCAAGAAAAACCCTTTAAATAAAAACATTAAATTTAATCGATTCCCGAAAAAGTTTGATTTGTGGAAACAGTGTTTAAATGCCACAAAAATAATAGACAATATTTACGTTAAGACCGCTTCTGTTTCCTATAAACATTTTCTGGACAGTGACTATAAGTTTAATTTAAAACACCAACGCTTAAACTACAGCCCTAAATGTTATCAAGGACTGAAAGCATTTATTATCCATATTATAAAACTTTCTTCAATATTAAGTTTAATAAAAACGCACTATGTCCAGATATTTCTCTATTATCTTTGATAATATTACTATTATTCGTGTATTCCCCTTACGGAAAAACACTGTTCAACAGTATTAAACACTATTAAACACTGTACAACACTACTGACGATTTTAATAATGTGCCAACAGTGTTAACGACTTGTACCATAGTGTTGCACTAGTGTTGTTGTAATGTTGCACAGTGATAAAGAGTGTTGCATAGTGTTCATGGTGTTCCAACAGTGTTAACGACTTGCCCATAGTGTTAAAGTGATTAATGTTGCTGTAATAAGCAGTTTTGTGTAGTGTTCATATAAATATAAGTGTTTATCTGATAAATTTAAGTTTCAACTGAAAATTAGAATTTCCAATTAATTTTAATTAAATAACTAAATTAAAAAATATTTTTGAACCTTATCAATTAAAAAAAATGCTAAAAAAGCACCAAAAAATGCAGAATTCTACTGTTTAAACTTTTTTTTTAATTAATATTAAAAAAAAATTAATTTAATAATTAGATAAAAATTTATTGTAAATTTTAATTAACAATTGGAACTTAAATTTACCAGATAAAACATAATTGTGCGAACTTTTCGTAATTAATTTTCAATGTAAACTTAAATTAAATTATAATTTTCAAATTATAATAAAACACTGTCGACTGAAATATTTCATTCCGCAGTGATAAATAGCTTTATCTCCACGCGGTCTATAATTTAAACTTTATTATTGTCAACATTCGATAAAGAAATAACTTGTTATGGCCTAGGCCGATAAAAATTTTTATGAGGCAAGTAATTAGTTCGATTTTTTCTCGCTAGGGGTATTGTTTTGACAAATTAATCCTTTTCTAAGAAATTAACGTACTAAACTGGTTTAATTTATTTATAATAAGCACTAATTTGTTTGTTTTACTGTTAATGTTTATTATTTTTCATTAAATTATTGTAAAATTAAATATGAATAATAAAACAAAAAGTGAGGTTAGGACAATGCAATTTGACGTTTCTGTGTATTTCACAGTTGTGTTTTCTTTTTCTACGATTTAAATTATCTTTAAGTTTTAATTTGCTTTAAGTTTTCAGTGAAATTAAATGTTAAACACAGCGTAAACATTCTAAACTACCTATTTTTTAATAAAAATGCAAACAAATTGAAATTAGATACCTATTTATTAAACAATTAATTGAATTCAATGTAATAGCAAGAGGGTAAGTAAACCATTTTCTTACAAAAATCCATTTCTACTTAAATTATGTAGCTAGGTATTGTCAAACTATTACTGCTTCTAAAAGGAATAATAATTATTGTACATTTAATGTAATCTTTAGGTAATAAATAAATTCTAAAAAAGTTAGGTTAGGCCGCTTTCATGTTGAATTAAATTGACCTATATAAAGTGCTTTGAAGATAAAATGTTGTATGCCATTCGGCCAAGAAGTGTCTTTTTGTGCTTCGCTCAATTGTAGGCCGACGCGTAGCCTTCAAACTTTGAGCTTAGCACAAAAAGCCTTACTTCTTAACCTAATGACATAAATAACTATTAGACCTATCCCATGAATTGGATTTTTTGGATAGGGGGTGCGTTAAAAAGGGCGACAGTCTCTTTCTTCATTAGAATTCTAATAAAAAAGACTGCTGCGTTTTTTCACGCACGCGCTATCCAAAAAATCCGATTTATGGGCTAGGTCTATTAACACTGCAACACTAACCACACTATACAACAATAGTCACACTAAACAACACTGGTCACACTAAACAACACTGGCCACACTAAACAACACTGGTCACACTATGTAACACTTTTAACGAAAACATTATTCAAAAGTAGTGTTGCATAATGTTGTGCAGTGTTAACAGTGTTTTTCCGTAAGGGTCGCACGGCAACTACTCATCAAGTGACGTCATGCGCGGGACGAACCAAAACTCGTACACGGGAGCATCCAGCCCTGGGGAATAGAAGTGATTTTGGGAGTTTGGAATCCAAACTTTGGATTTATTTACACAAATTGAATGTTTAACGATTAACCTGTGAACTTGTCCTAATTTCATCTGAGTAAACTGAAAGAAAAAAACCGATGAAAAAATTAATTTTATGGAGTTTTTAAATAGGTAGGTACTAATTTTTCTTATCATTGCTTAAGTTAATAGCTGGATGAGTAAATAAATACAGAATGGTATTAGAGCTTTAAGGGCATAAAACTTTTGTATTTATTGAGTTTTTATTTATTTTTTGCAAGAAAATTTTTTAGTAACAATTTTTTTACAACTGGCAACGCGCAGCTACTTTGTTGGTTTGTATCTTTGTACTGACAGAACACAAGTGTGTAACCAGTGGCGTATCACAAAAAATATAAAAAACTTCTAATGCATATATTTTCTTTATCTTTGGGAAAATATCTTTTAAAATATTTTTCCATTACACCTTATGTCAAAAGGTATTCAGTATTTTAATATATAACATTAATTACATAACACCCTGTATATTAATGTTTTATAGTATTTATATAGCCTTTTTATCTTACTAACGAACTCGTTTAAACGGTTGTATTGAGTGCTCTATATTGTGTTTTAATTAAAACACAATAGAGAGCACTTAAGTTAAGTTAAATTTGATTCCATTGTTTTATAATAAAATGGAACAAAAATTAGAAAAAAATATATTTCCCTATCCCGGAGGCAAAAGCGGAGGAGAATTAATGCAGATCTTAAAATAATGGGCGTGGAGGTAAGAAATTGTATACAAAATACCCAAGACAATGTGGAAAGTGTACCTTTGCCAGAATATACTGAGGCTATAAAACCGAAGTATTATCTTCCCCTAACCAGCCAATAAATAAACAGCTCAATAAAAATATTTTTACAGAAAATTTGGGAGAATATTCAGGAGGTCATAGGGAAAATTCCCATACTTTTGTAGATTTTCAAAATTTTTGTAATAGATACTTACCTAGTCAACTTTTTATTAATGATCTGTTAAAAGTTTTGAGAAAACATTATTGCAAAAAGAAGTAGAGGCTGAATTTGTAAGTATACTTATATAACTATAGGTATATAAAGGGCGATTTTAAACCTGTTTGATAATGTTAATTTGTTTTTAAAACAGGGTGCTAATAAAACAAGCGACAAATTATAATTTAATGATATTTGGTAGCCAAAAAAGAGTTTAATATCTATAATTTTTTAACTTTATACTGTTTTTTCAACTGGTAAAGGATACAATAATTTTGCTAAATAAGATGGATACACTTTTTTTAAATAAAAAAGTTTTTTATTATAATTGTTGTGACAATTAATTTTATGCAAATTCCATATTTTTCATTATTTTTATATCTCAAAGTTGTGGGTGCATTTGACTTGAATTAATAAAATCAAACAAATTATTATTTGTACCAAATATCATTTACAAAACTACATAAAGAATAGTTGTTCTTTTTTTGAAAACAAATCAATAAACAAAAATAATATTAAATAGTATTTTTTTTTTTAAGTTTCAGTATATAAAAATGAAGGCGTCTCCGAAAAAGATTCTACAGTAAAAGTTTAAAAAAATCTTCTCTAATAAGCTGGCAAAAGATTGCTCTTAGCTAAGCCTAAGAAACAACAAAAAAATACAAAATTTAAAATTTGTTGAAATATTGAAAATGTAAGTTTTATGGCTTTTTTATTAAATATTTTTTTAAGCCGCTGTTTGCACTTCAACAGACAAAAATTTTGAAAACATAGTTACCGAATGGTTCCGGCAGCCCAAACAAAGATTTGTAAGGGAAACAAAAAACCCATGAAAAGAAGGTATATTAATATTAAATTCATGAGATTGCTTTCTCTTTTTTTACCATATATTTTTTAGCTTTGAAGTATTAATGTATTTGGGTTTTTTTGTTAAAGTTTGGAAAAATTTAAAAACTTTTTGTTTGTAAAATTAAAATTAAAGTGATTTTTTCATATTTTACAATGTTTGTTTTTAGATTTATTTGGCCCCTTTAGAAAGAAGAAATGATTTGTTTTTTTTAATTAAAATATTTTTTAATAAACATTTTTAACCAATTTGTGTTTTTTTAAATATCTTTCAGAATCATTTATTTCTGCAATGTTTACTATTTATGTAATATTTATTTATAATTTATTTAATATATTTTCTAACTGGCATTAACAATTTCTTAGTTCTAATTTGGTATTATGGCAATTTTAAAATTTTGTTGATATTTTTTCAAAAAATTTGCCATAATACCAAGTTAGGGCTAAGCAATTTTTAATACCAGTAAGATAATATATTACATGAAATTATATTTATAAATATTTCATAAACAATAAGTAAATATTGCATAAATAATAAGTAAATAGAATGCAACATTTATGTAAATAGAATATAATTGTTTTTATCACGTTTACATAACTATGATATGGCGCTGGAACATTACAGTTACATAACTATGATAAAACACTGTTACATCACAGTTACATACCCAGGAAAGGGTCTTGAGGCGGACATAGGAGCATTGCCATTACATATAAAGGGTGTATCAATAAGAGCGCAAGATTTCAAAGTTTAATAAAACATGGTTTTAAGTATTAAAGCATTGAAATATTTATTGATTTATAAAGTACACATTTGGAAATTATGTCTAAAATAACACATCTGGTAAATGACCACCACGGCTTAACTGGCACAAGCGTATTCTTTGTCAAAATTTGCAATAACATTATTGAATACATGTGGCGGTATTTCGTTGATAGAGCGTCTAATTTTTGCTTTTAAGGCTTCGATGGTGGCGGGCTTGTTGGCATAAACTTGTGACTTCAAATAACCCCACAGCCAAAAGTCCAAGGGTGTTAAATAGTGGTGAAAATGCGCCTCATCCCTGAAAATGATTTTGTCCGCAAAATCGGCATTCACTTCTTGCTGCTTAAGGATCCAATTGGTGAACTCTCTTCGCTGTTCATGGTCTTTTGGTTTGAGTTGTTGAGTCAATTGGACTTTGTAGGCATGAAGATGTAAATCTATAGTAAGAATTCGCTGAAGAGTGGCTTTTGTAATGTCCAATTCTTGTGCACGATGGCGAATCGACGTCTCTGGACTCTCGGCCACACTCTCGCGAACTGCTGCGATATTTTGTTCTGAACGACCTCTACGAGCTCGTGTCGTGTTTACATCACTAACCGAAGCAGTGCTTTCGAATTTTTTGATTATTCTTTTCACAGTAGATGAATTAGAAACATTATTTCGAACAAATATTGGACGCCCTTTACGAATCGTGGCAATCAAACTTTCATCATTTTGATAAGAGTGTTTAACAATCAGGACGGATTGTTCTATCGTGTAATGCTCCATATTTACTAACTCCCATCTGTCTCCTATCAATCTGTCATGTCATTAATCATGTGACATCATGGTGGCCAAACTGAGGCGAAATTCAAATCTTGCGCTCTTATTGATACACCCTTTAGGTGACATAGCTGTTGCATAGTAAGTTAAATTTTGTTGATTTTTTAAAATTTGCACAACATTTTACTACTGTCTCAGTATTAAGTAGTTGCTAAAAAATATTCAATTCAATTGCAATCTTGTTTTACAATTTATTTTACATTTATATAAATGTAATGCCCACTCGTATTGAATATTTTTAACATGTACTTACTACTTTTTCTGGTAAAATTTGGTTTACAAAAAAAACTACGAAATTTTAAAGTTACCATAATACGAAGTTTGGGCTAAGGAATTTTTTAATATTTTGAATATTTTTAGCATCCACTTATAAGTAATTACTACTATGACAGTAATTAAATTTGGTATCAATTTTTACAAAAAAATCTACGAAATTTTAAAGTTGCCATAATAGTAAGTTTGAGCTAAGGAATTTTTAATCCCAGTGAGGCATAAATGATATAACAATAATTGAAGCGTGGTAATTTAAAAGCTCCAAGTGCCGCTGCCGTGCACAAATGTATTGAACAATATTAAGTAATGCATTAGTTACCACCTTTTTGCTTAGCACTGCAGTGGCACTTAGACGCTTTTTAATTACCACGCTTCAATTATTGTAATAATTATAATTGTTACATTATATGTACTTATTGTTAATTATTTGGGTATTTCTGTAATTGGACTCGTAAATCACGTTTACATAACTATTATATGGTGCTGTTACATAACTATGATAAAACACTGGTACATCACAGGTACATAACCAGAATGGCGTCTTTAGTCGGACATAGGAGCATTGTCATTACATATAGGTGACATATTTTTTACACAGTGAGTAATTTGTATTGTAAATGTTATATCATTTTGACATGCTGAAAAAGTAATAGCAGTTTTGGACCTAAACGATTTAACTGAAAACAAACCAAATATAATAATGATGTTTTTTTAACATTGATGGCAGATGCTTTTTATGATAGTGGCACTTTTTACAATACGGCACAGCATTTTTTAAAAGCGGTGGCAAATCATGTTCTGTCATTGGCAGAAATAGAACAAATATTGTTTGTAAAAAAATGTTTAGGTATATGCCTTGTTGTTACCAAGTAAAATTCAAATACGCTAAAGAAGTATCGCTAGTAGCGCCACCTTTCGGCTGTTATCATCGTAACAAAAGTACGACTTTTAATAATCAGCTGTCAAACTCTTAAGTCACAAACAAGTGTTTTTGTGAATTAAGCCGGAAAATGTTAAAAAATATCGAAAAAAAAATGTGGCTCGATTTGTTATGTTGTTAGGTGTATTTCGAGAGGATATCCTGGGTTGAGTTTTTACCGGTTTTCCAATAAACAGTGTTAATCTAAATGAAGATATAAATTGCCTACAGTCTCTGTAAATATAAATTGTACCTATTAGATACAATAAATACACATTTAAGTAGTGATTAACGTTAAGGCAATCTATCGCCCACGATATCAAATTGATAACAAAATGGCTAATGAGTCATAAACTCACCTTAAACATCGATAATTCGCACTTTATGTGGATAAGGAAATCAAATGGTGACGCCTGCTATTAATAATCAAAAATTAAACAAAACCAAAATTATAAAATTTTTAGGATTATTAATTGATGATGGTTTGTCATGGAATAGCCACGTCGAATATCTGAGGAAAAAACTAGCGGGGCCAGTTGGCATACTAAAAAGGTTGAGTTTTACAGTACCAAAAACCTATTTAAGATCAATCTACTACCTACTCTTTAATTCACTCACATTTGCAATACCTGAACATCATCTGGTCAACCGCATCAAAAACAAATTTACGACTAATAAAGACTTCACAAAATAGGGCCATAAAAAATAGTTACCAATTAGAAAATATATATCCAACAACTAATTTATCAAGTTATAGCTAATCAAAGGCACTCAAATCTTACTTTTAAAGTAAGGAATAACATTCATATGCATAATACAAGAACGAGTTCTAAAATAAGTATGGCAAAAACTCAATAAATTATAAGGGAGTTGCCACTTATAACGCAATACCTGAAAAAATAAAAAAACTTACAAGGACTTGCGTTCAAGTCACAATTAAAATGTTTTCTGGGTTATACTTAGGTAAATCAAGTACTGTAATGATTAATGTAATGTAATATAAATGTAATCAGAGGTAAAATAATATAATTATTTATTTATTTGTGAATAGTCTGATTGTAAGTATATATTTAGCTGTAATGTAATATAAATGTAATCAGAGGTAAATTAATATAATGAGTATGAGTATGAGTATGGGAACGTATGACAGGCCCCAAATATATTATCCTCCACTAATCTCCCGGGGTTATTTTACCCCCTTTCCGTTCTCCTGCGTATCCCGCCAAATCACAGCATTACCTAGGAGGTCGTGGATGACAGTGTCAAAGGTTAAGGCCGCTCCCGGATTTTTGTCAGCCGGGTCGGGCCATACGTCCAGTTTAGGAAGGGTTTTTGGAGGACATTGAACTGACCCAAAACAAAGTACAATCCGGAATCCTCCTCAACCTGGGCCTTAGTAATAACCCCATTCAATTGGGATTCATGAATGGGGGTAGAAGTGTTAGTACGCTGCTAGAACCTGTCCTTGTTGGTGTATTTCTGAACATCTCTGCCCGAGTCAGTATCAGGTTCCTGGTAACCTCTTTAGAATTGTTTGCCTCCCTGTGTGATACTGAGTCTTGTCTTCCGTAGCGAAGTGTTGACGGCCCTGACACACCATGGGTGCCCTCTCCCTTGGTGGATATTCCTCCTGCCAAGTATCGGCTACCCACCTTGTATATTCCTTATTTATTTTATTGTTAAATTAGTATTTATATAAATTTAATATCATTTAGTCAATACCAATACTAATACTAATTAATACAAATAATCAATACCAATATCAACCAATTAATCAATCAATATTAATATTAATATCAATATCTATAATACCAATATCAATATTAACATTAATACCAATAATATTAACATCAATACCAATACCAACACCAATAATATCAATACCAATCAATCAAACAATTAATTTATTCATTAATTAATTAATCACTTTAATGTAAACACCAATATACAAAATAGATAAAGCCGGCCCTGTGGTGTATGTAATGGAATGCGGCCATATGGCCTGCATTGGCTATTGAGTGGATCGTTCTTCTTATCTTCTGTGTATTTATTTGGCTTTGATTTATGGCTGTATCCTAAATGCATATACAATATTACCTATTCAAACACAACACTTATTTATGTTATAAATTTTGTGTCTTCTTGCTTGATTTGGTTTATTTACTCTTACTCCTTTTTCGATGATTTGTCTACTATGAGAAAATGAGGTTTTAATTTAACACTTACGGAAATGTTCTTATTATTTTTTAAAATTTAGTTTTTGAGACAAATAAAAAGAATTCTTAGGTTTTTTGACAACATTGTGAAATGCTTATATAAACATTTAACGATTATACGGTAAGACATGCAATTAGAAAAATTACTTAGCTTGATTATTAGGCTTTAATCCTGATGCTTTGTCTTTCGCGGGCTGTCCGTTGTTCCTTCGCCTGCAGGGTTTTGGCACGCTCTGATCCAGGTGTGCCGGTTGGCTTATCGTTGTGGCGTAGCCTTAATTACTTATTCACTTACACACTTTTACGGCGTTATCCCGCAATTTTCGCACTTGTTGCACTTATTTATTTATTTATTAACGATTACCGATATTTCCGGATACTTTGTTTCGTTTTTGGTACTTTACATTTGTATCGTATACGCTACTTAGGAGGGATCTATCTTGACGCGTCCGACCGCTTCAAGTGTCAAGACCAAACTGAGGTAAAATAATATAATTATTTATTTATTTGTGAATAGTTTGATTGTAAGATTGTAACGATTATATTTAGCTGTAATTTATAACAATCTGAGAGGATGAACCATATGAATTGTACAATTTTTTGGTTTAAATAAAGAATTACTTTTTTTTATTTATAATAATTAACAAAGCATGTAAATATTTTATACTTTGACATTTAAGGGTTTGAGTGATATTCAAATGGACTGACTAAAAGGTTAAATTTTTAAGTAGAGATCCTATATATCCCAGCAAACAAGTGATTGGGCAAATTTCTGAGTCAATTTAATTAACCCAAATACATTTGGATGAATATTGCCTCATTATGACACAATACTGTGATATAATTATTGACGGATTGATTGTATGATTATTGACTAAACTTTGGGTGTTTTCCTTTGAACAAACATTGTCCATTAATGGATACATTGGCCAATACAAACCCCACGATCGAGGAATCACCTCTTTCTCCCACTAGTCTTTTGACCAATATTTTATTTTACTAATTAAGGAATTTAAATCCAATTTTGTTTGAAATTTTACCTGAAATCTGACAACTGTCAATCAGTTATAATTATAATTTAAAGGCAGAATTAAATAAAAAAAATGAAATTTCAAATCATCGCGCGTCTATCAGCCAATTTCATATGTCATAAATATAACAATGCAGTGGCAGCGAAAAAGTAAAAAAGAAAAAAAGACAAAATCTAATTAATTACAAATTTCCTATTATGTTTTTTCCCTTTATTAATTTTTTTTTGGACTAAATTTCTACCTATTGGTTAAGCGTCTGGACACATAAAAATAACGAAGAAAAAAGTTTTATCGTTGTAATTTGCCAAAATACATCATTTGATTATAAATATACTTGACTGGCCAATTATTGCAAAAATTGACAACTGAACAATTATTGCAAACATTGACTATTAATTGATACCTACTAATGTTTGCATAATTACGTTCAATATGTTTACTCAATCTTTGGCCAATTCTAGCACAATTTTTGTCTGCTGGGATTTATAACTTTTCATTCAATTTCAAAATGCTAAACTAGATCGGAACCAACTTAATTAAATCAAGTTGTTTTAGAATTATGATTATTATAAAGCCTATTTAAATATAAATAAACTATATGTTGTGTGTTTTTTACCTGTACTAATTCACATAATCGATTTACTGCAATTTTGTTAACAGCCTTTTCATCCACTGGTAGTATACAAGGCCATAAGCAGACTGACAAATTATATTCATCCATTTTATTTTTATCCTTATGTTTACATATTTTTTGTAGAAACTAAAAATATTTTATGATCAATACCTAATATAAATAACGATGTGGCTCCCATCCCGAGGCGGGACTTAACTTCGATCCCGACAGACGTCACACACTGTAAATCCGTTTTTATTCCCCGAGCTTTTATAATTGGTGTCAAGCTGGATGGCTTAGATGGTAGGGGCGCTCGCTTGGCATGCGAGAGGTACCGGGTTCGATTCTACTAGAAGTGGTCAAACTTTTTTTATTTTTTTTATTTTATAAATTTGTTGTTTCTTTGTTAAAAAGTGTTTTATTTTTATCGTAACATAAATTTGCCCATTTTAGTTGGGTTTTTTGCTCAATGGGGCGGGGGGGGGGGTCAATGGGGCGGGGTCGGTTGGGTTGTGTTGTTGAGTTTGGGTTGGTTTGGTTTTATGACGTAACTAACGTGCCCTTAACATGTATACAGGTACAATTTATTATTATTATTATTTTATTATAACATAACAAATCTTAAAATTATGACGTCAATCGGGACTGAACTTAAGTCCCGGGACGGGAGCCACAGCGTATAAATAAATACTATAATAAACCCTTAGACAATGTAAGACGTGTGACAGAAGTGAACTAAATATTGATTGATAATAGTATTAAATACGCTACGGATTGGTTCGGCGCGCTCAACCCTTCGCTCCACCACTCCGCGACGTGGTTGATATTTTTTCCCACGCTAAAAATAAACCAAATCTTTATGAATATTATGTGATTTTTATCCTATAAAAAAAAGAATTTTTATAAATAAGTAACGTAACAATTATTGTTACATACAAATTTAAATTGGATACAATAACCGGATACAATAAACGGATACAATATCTTCGGTCCAGTGTGAACTTTGCTATCTTTTTTTTTTATTAATATCCCAAAAAGAATACAAGATTCCATAACAGGTGCTATGAATAGAAAACATAAATAAAATATCTAAAAAAAGCAACACTATTGAAGTGAATACGAAGTGGTTAAATGGATAAAGGATATAACTAATATGTTCATGTTATGCAAAAAGGTGGTAACTAAGTGGCGGAAAACCGGATCCGGTAATCTGGCGAATCCGGCATGAGTTTGCCGGATCCCATCTCGCCATTAGTTTCAAACTGACAGTTGGGTTTCGAACTGACAGTTTGTCATTTGACTCGTTTCAGTGTTTTTGTCGATGCTTCGTTAAATAAATGTAAGTAAGTAGACATTGTTAATATTTAATTTTTTTGTTGGATTTACGAGTTCGACATTATAGACTAAATTGAAAAACAAATCCTTGCTAACAATGCATGTTTCTGATTTTGTTTATAATTATATTATAATATAATTATATTATCCCTGCTGAAAATGACGGATGATTGCGGATATAAATTCTTCGTCAAAACCGGATAAAAGCAGATGATTGCGGGTATAAATTCTTCGTCGAAGCCGGATAAAGGCAGATAAAAGCGGGTAAAAATATCATCTGATAACATCTGCTTTTGTCCGCATCGCTATATCCGCGAACACCCGGTTGGTTGTGTTTTATGTCCGGTTAGTGCACCCCCGCAATCATCTGCAATCATCTGTTTTTAACCGTCTTCACTGTGTTTCGTTTATATCTGAATTTGTCCGGAATCATCTGCAAACGTCTGCTTACGTCTGTTTTTATCCGCGATTACCTGCATTTTTTTTTGTCTATTTTTGTCGGGTTTTATCTGCAAACGTCTGGTTTTATCCGCGAGCATATGCTTTTACCCGCGAACATCTGCAATCATACGCGAACATCTGCTTTCATCCGCGAATATCTGATTTTATCTGCCAACATCTGCTTTTATCCGCGAACATCTGCTTTCATCCGCGAACATCTGCAGTCACCCGCGAACAACTGCTTTTATCCGCGAACATCTGCAATCACCCGCGAACATCTGCTTTCATCCGCAAACGTCTGGTTTTATCCGCAAACATCTGCTTTCACACGGTTTTACTTACAAACATGCTTTTATCTGCGAACGCCTGATTTCATCCGGTTAGTGCACCCCCGTAAACATCTGCTTTTATCAGCGAACATCTGAAATCACCCGCGAACATCTGCTTTTATCCGCAAACATCTCATTTTATCCGCAAACATCTGCTTTCATCCGCGAACATCTGCAGTCACCCGCAAACATCTACTTTTATCCGCAAACATCTGCTTTCATCCGCGAACATCTGCAATCATCCGCGAACATCACATTTTATCCGCGAACATCTGCAATCATCCGCGAACATCTGCTTTTATCCGCAAACATCTCATTTTATCCGCGAACATCTGCTTTTATCCGCAAACATCTGCTTTCATCCCAAAACATTTGCTTTTATCTGCAAACATCTGATTTTATCCGCAAATATCTGCTTTTATCCGCGAACATCTGCTTTTATCCGCAAACATCTCATTTTATCCGCGAACATCTGCTTTTATCCGCAAACATCTGCTTTCATCCCCAAACATTTGCTTTTATCCGCAAACATCTCATTTTATCCGCGAACATCTGCTTTCATACGGTTTCACCCGTAAACATGCTTTTATCTGCGAACGCCTTATTTCATCCGGTTAGTGCACCCCCGCAAACGTCTGATTTTATCTGCAAACAACTGATTTTATTTGCAAACATCTGATTTTATCCGCAAACATCTGCTTTTATCCACAAACATCTGTTTTAATCTCCAAACATCTGATTTTATCCGCAAACATCTGCTTTTAATTGCAAATCTCTGCTTTCATACGCGTTCGGTTTGCCTATATTTCCTTTGTCCATTTTGCAATTAAAAGCAGATGTTTGCGGATAAAATCAGATGTTTGGAGATTAAAACAGATGTTTGCGGATAAAAGCAGATGTTTGCGGATAAAATCAGATGTTTGCAAATAAAATCAGTTGTTTGTGGATAAAATCAGATGTTTGCGGATAAAATCCAGATGTTTACGGATAAATGCAGATGTTTGCGGATAACATCAGATGTTTGCAGATTAAAATAGATGTTTGCGTATAAAAGCAGATATTTTCAGATTAAAATAGATGTTTGCGGATTAAAACAGATGTTTGCGATTAAAATCAGATGTTTGCGGATAACATCAGATGTTTGCGGATAAAATCAGATGTTTGCGGATAAAAGCAGACATTTGCAGATTAAAATAGATGTTTCCGTATAAAATCAGATGTTTGCGTATAAAATCAGATGTTTGCGGATTAAAACAGATGTTTGTGGATAAAATCAGATGTTTGCGGATAAAAGCAGATGTTTGCGGATAAAATCAGATGTTTGCGTATAAAATCAGATGTTTGCGGATAAAAGCAGATGTTTGGAGATTAAAACAGATGTTTGCGGATAAAAGCAGATGTTTGCGGATAAAATCAGATGTTTGCGAATAAAATCAGGTTTGCTGATAAAAGCAGATGTTTGCGGATAAAATCAGATGTTCGCGGATAAAACCAGATGTTTACGGATAAATGCAGATGTTTGCGGATAACATCAGATGTTTGCAGATAAAATCAGATGTTTGCGGATAAAAGCAGATATTTGCAGATTAAAATAGATGTTTGCGGATAAAAGCAGATGTTTGGAGATTAAAACAGATGTTTGCGGATAAAAGCAATGTTTGCAGGTGAAATCTTATGAATCAGACTTTTGCGGACTAAATGAGATGTTTGCGGATTAAAACAGATGTTTGTGGATTAAAATAGATGTTCGCGGATGAAAGTAGATCTTCACGTATAAAAGCAGATGTTTGCAGGTGAAATCGGATAAAGCAGACGTTTGCGGATTAAAGTAGATGTTTGCGGATAAAATCAGATAAAACCGGGTGAATGCAGATATAAACTCAAATACAGGTATTTGCGGATGAAAACAGATAAAAGCAGACATAGATCTAAATGGATAAAACCCGACGTTCGCGGATAATATTTATAACCGCAATTGCAGACAAAAACCGACATGCCGGGTAAAATCAGATATGTCGGATAAAAACAGATATAAATGGACATAAAACTAGCTTGGTTTTTTATCCGCAATCATCCGATATTACCCGTCTTTTTCAGCAGGGATATTATAAAATAACTTTCTTATTACACTGATGAATAATAAATAAATAGTATATTTTGTATCAAGTTTTATAAACGTTATTTTAGTTACGAGTTTAATTAAGCACGTGCGATTCTTGCGAGCGAGTGTTTAATAAAAATAAGTTTTTAGAGAAGTTTATAAACGAGTTACATACTATACTAACTATTAAGACTTTATCTACGACGAAAACATAACAGAGTTTTTATCAAACTTAATTTGTAAAAAGTTTGACATAATATGTCAAACTTTTAACAAATTAAGTTTGATAAAAACTCTGTTATGTTTTCGTCGTAGATAAAGTCTATATTATATAAACTGTCTATATTATATCAACTGTCACCTAGGTTTAACTTTACTTTTCCACAATTTAGAATAAAACTAACTTCAGCCCGTGACTAAAATGCATAAAAGACACTATTGGTAACTTCAGCCCGTGACTAAAATGCCATAAAGTCACAGCTCGTCAATGTAGAAGTAGATAATAGTATATTATGTATCAAGTTTGATAAAGGCCATTTTATACACGAATTTAATTTAGGCAAGAGCGAGCTTGCGAGTGACTAAAGCGCCATAAAGCCACAACTTGTCAATGTGTATTTAAAAGGTCACTTAGTGTCATGGAAACAAGTATGATAATAGTTATTTACGATATAAGTGGGATAAGAGCTTTATTAACGTACGCATGCGAAATTTGCCCAACGAGTGCGTAGCACGAGTTGGGCAATCACAAAAGTACGTTAATAAAGCGTTATCACACGTATATTGTACAAATTTTTATGTACGCCTCTAAATGACATTTTGACTTTTTTATTTGATTGGTTAAAAGCAGAGAAAAACGCGTGCGTTAATGAACTTCTTATCTCACTCAAAATGAGTGGGATAAGAAGTTCTTATCTCACTGGCGTAGATAAAGGGCGTTTTAAAGGTGGGAGTAGAAAATAGTATATTATGTATCAAGTTTTTTCTACGACAAACAGTTATTATTATCTTAAAATGATTTAAATCAAATATTTGTATAGAGCGCCATCTATGAAACAATAGGGGAATCTGTGTGTCACCGTCAAATGTGAAATTTTTATATTTTATGCCTGTATGCACAGTATGGACTTAAGCTCGATTAAGAGTTTAATCTCGCTTAGTTCGAAAGTTTGTCATGCACCGCGCGAAAAATGTAGTTTAAGTGTTCGATAACGAGATCCACCGGCGAGGTAGGTTTAATCGCAGGATTTACTGATTTTCTAACCAAATTGACACAGACAAATGTGTCAAATTGATTAGTTTGGTTAGGGTTGGACTTTCGTTGTAGTGGATTTCAAGAACTAGTATAATTAAATCATGGATTTAAAAGAAGAACTATTTGTATAAGATGATCAAGGTATTCTGGGCATAATTAATTTTGGATTTTGGACGAAATTATGAAAGGAACGAATATTTTGACACCATAGACAATTTTTTGTTTTTTCGCCGATTTCGATTGACTAAACCCACCATTCTAAACTTCCTTAATGAAATTGAATATTGAAGCCCAGTGCTGTTAGTTTTTTATGTCTTCCAATATTTTAAGAATACCTCCTAGCAATCATCATTAGATTTTATTTTTCCGCTGGAGAAAAGTTAGGAATTCTGGTCTCCCATTTTATAGACAGACGAAGAATGATCCAAAAAATTTGTCTATATAAAAATTATTGTATATTAGGCATATAACAAAATTTAAATTTTAGTTTGTCAACATAGTTTGTTTTTCTATGGTTGTCAATCGATTTCAATTTACGATTTACAGTTTTTTTTGTGATTTTTTGACAAATAAAACCGCGTTGCCAAATCGTCAATCCAGATTGCACAATCCGCGTACTGTGCATTATGATGGAGAAAGATTAACATAATCGCGATATCGCGATGTGCTAACCAGGCTTAGGATTTAAAACGGTGCATAAACACAGATTATAAAGGTTATAAATCGTATTCCTTGAAAATTGACAGTTTTTCACAGTTAAAGTAAATAAAATGTTTTATGAGCACTTTACAGTGGAGTCCGTGCCCGAAGTTATAGTTTACTGCCGGCGAAATTAAAAGGTCAGTACAATGTTCATATAAACTTTTCAAATATTGGCGTTCAGAAACTATTTAATACTTTTGTATTTTTGTATTGAGATAATAAAATATTTTTCACATTTAGTATTATTTTACAAGAAAGGCACTTTATTTTAACGATTGTATGACATTTGACAACTGTCAATTAACTTAAAACTAACTTCAGCCCGTGACTAAAACGCCATAAAGCCAAAACTTGTGAATGTGTATTTAAAAGGTCACTTAGTTTCATGGAATATAAATATTCTTTGTTTTTATCTTAAGTAAATGTCAAACGCAGTTTTACAAATAAAGGTTTTGTAATAAGTGGTGAACTTCCCGAAAGGTGCATGTAATGGGGGGCCTTAATATAGGTAGGGGAAAAATGTTAAAAAAATTCCAAATGAAAAAGTGACCGAGGAATTCACGTCTTAAGTTTAGAGTTCTTAAATATTTCCTAGCAAAAAATTGCCCGAAAAAGTGTATTTTCTTTTAATTTTAATGTTTTAGAATGATTTTTTAACAATTGAAATGATCTGGCAACTTTGTAATCAACAATACGAAAATTGACATTGACGTTTATATTTTATTTTTTTGGTGTTTTCTGGTTATTATTTTGTCGAGTCTATTTGTGATCAACAATGCGAAAATTAACTTTGACGTTTATATTTTATTTTTTGGTGTCTGGTTATTATTTTGTCGAGTCTATTTAATAAAATGTACACCAATCAAGAATATGTGAATATGATGCTGGGTACTTGGATGATACCAACCCAAACTTAACAACCCAACCCAACCGACCCCGCCCCATTGGGCCCCTCCCGCCCCATTGAGCAATAGAGGTATAATATATCTACGGGCTGGCTGGATTGTGACAATGGGGCGGGGTCGGTTGGGGGTTTTTGAGTTTTTATTAATTTTTTTGCAAGAAAAATTGTTACCAACAATTTTTTACAACTGGAAACGCGTAGCTACTTTGTTGGTTGGTATCTATGTATTCACAGAACACAAGTGTGTAACCAGTGGCGTATCACACAAAATATAAAAAACTTCTAATGCTTTTTGAAAATATTTTTTTAAATATTTTTCCGTCACACCTTATGAGTCATTCCAAATAAAAACACCAAATGGGGTGCGCTGCTTGATTTTTTATTTTGATAAAAAAATTGAGGATGATCTTTTAGGTATCAAATATGAAAATCCGTTACCGTTTTAATTTTTGGTTTCTTTACTTTTAATCGGCACCCTTTAGAAATCTGAAATCGTCAATTTCTTACTCTCTTATAGTGAGCCAGAACTTTTTTCTGTGACAAATATTGAAATGATTTTAATATTGTTTTACTGTTCAGTAAATGTGTTTTCGATATAAATTATTATTATCCAATTAGTTAATCTCATAAAAGAATGGTAAACCATTAAATATTCATGATAATTTGCCATTTTTGTGATTCTTGTCTGGCTCCTGTGCCTATTCTACTAAATCTAGAAAGTTATTTTTTTCAGGTATCAAGTACTTATACAATAGAAAACGTAACTATTATTTTAAGTTTCTAGACTATCATTTTCTTTATTAAAAAAATTATTGAAACTCAGAAATCATTATGTTGAGGAAAAAATAAAAATCTGAAACTTTCAGGAAATGTAGTCCCCACCTTCATCTTTTCAGTCCAGTTAGTCTTGTCTTGTTATTTTTATTCCTTTAAAAGATATATTCATTTTTTAATGCCCGTTTAGTAGCGATAGTAGTTTTATTTATAATTTAAAATTTAGATGGCTTTCATGTTTGGTGGAGAAGTGTCAGAACTGTCAAAAATATTTCATAAATATTATTTGTGCGTATTTCTTTGGTAAATTTTGTATATAACATAATATGTCATATTATGTTATATACAAAACTTTTTAAAATCACCAAAGGAATACCACAAATAATAATTATGAAATATTTTTGACAGTTCTGATATATTTGGTAGTTATGTTATATTTTATTTATTGTATAATTATATATATTAGGGTGTTTCAAAAAAAATAACAATTATTTTTTTTTCAATGGTGTTGAAAAATTAATAGTACATTAAAAAACAAAAATGTTGGGGCCTATTTGAGCCCTTAATATTAATATTAAGGTTTGCCTCAATTCATTTTTTGTTTTTTCATTTCAATAACACGGGGATTTTTATTTTTTTAATTTTAAATTCTTATAACTTTGGAATGGTTTGTTTTCGCAACAACCAAGGGAAAGGAGTTATAGACAATTTCAGACTCTACAAAAAACATCTGAAGGTCAAAGTTCTTCAGATCAACCGTTTCAAAGATATCAGCGATCAAAAATAACACTAATAAAAAATTTCAAATATTTTCAAATAAAATACAAAAAATATCATATGGGTGAATATCCAAAACGGGGATAAATTGGGGTGGTAATAAAATAAAAAGCATAGATTAATAAAACACTAGCAAAATAATACCTCAATGTGTATTTCTTAATAACATAAAGTAATTTCAAGGCGGCTATAAATTAAACTTAATATATACATATAGTTATAATAATAATACCATTAGAGAATTTTTTTAAAGAAAAATAAAATTAAATTTATTATAATTTAACTATATATTATTAATTATCGTTAATAATGCCTTAACTTATATGAGCTAAGAGTTTAGAGCAATAATAAGAAAGTAAACAACTCCATGAACATACCTTTTAACTCCATGGAGTTTATGTTTTTATAGTTAAAGTCACAAACTTTAGAAAATGGTACATAATGTATCTTTAGTTAACTTTAATTTAAGCAAAACATATTTGGTTATTTCACCTGGAGAAAGTTTAAATTTCAATTGTATTGAAATCCCTTTGTTATTAGACATGGAGTAAAGATCACTATTACCCGTTTTTTCGCAAATAATTGTTCTTTATAAATTTTTATTAAATATTACACCCCCTTTGCCTTGCTTACACAAATCAACACTAAATCACTCAAACGACGAAGTCTTCAAACATTACTAAAATACGTTTTATACAGGGGATTTATCATATATTAAAAGACTGCAAAGAACTCAGCTGTAAAATGGTGTCTCATGCTTTATTCGACATTTTGGGTTAAAATATCAATAAGTTTGCTTTTGGTTGTGTTTTTTATACATTCCAAGTTAAAGGAAATGCAATATGAAAGAATCATTTCACAATTGCATCTAGTCTAATAGTATATGGATGATTTGCTGTCCCTAGCGTAGCTACGCTAGGTGGTGACAGTCCACTTTAAAGCGTTTAAGCAAATTCAAATTAATAAAATAAATAATGTTTTATTTTTTTGGTTAAGTACAATCTACTGCTAGACATAAACTGTCTATTATAGTGTTATTTAAATGCTAACTACTTTCATTAGTATATTTTATTTAAGAGTTTCAGCATATTTGCTCCGTTCTGGAGAATCACCCATATGCCATATTTATATTATTTTTTATATAAAATCACTTTAATTCTGTTAACCTGAGACTGTAAACTTTTTTTTATTTATATAGGTATATAATATATATTATATATATATATATATATATATATATACATATTTGAAACACCCTGTATATGCATTATGAATATATATATGTTAGCGAAAGGGTACTTAAGAGCATACCAAGGGCAAGAGAAGATAGACAAATGAGGACCTACGTGGACACATTAGTTTTAACGGCAGTGTGCCTGACACTTTGAATACGATCGGTTGATATTGTTAGAGTAAAGTTTTGAATAAAGTACTAAATAAATTAGTTTAAATTATTTAAATAACATTATCGTTATTTATTTAGAACATCAGAAGTGGGATAGTGACCTGTGCAGTGACCTACAGAAATGGATGAAATTAGTGTAAACACAATTGTGTCGGAAGTGGTGAATTCTGACGATGGTGTTGCTTCGCCAAGTTCCAGACCCATCAAGGAACAATGGCAAGACAGGTTAGAAAACATGGTAGTTTCGCAACAGCTACAGATTGCGGAGTTATTAAAATACGCCAAACTACAGACATCGGCGTCCTCCGTGCCAACGTCCTGCTTTGTCTCAACAGACGGAGCCAGTGCGCAAGCGTCATCAGAATCAACGCCCTGTTTAGTCACAGAAGACGGATCAAATGCGCAAGCGTCAGGAATGCTCACGCCAAGTTTGATCTCACCTGGTGAACAAAGGACGCAGTTGTTAACATCGGGACAGGGCAACATAAAATTCAAGCTCACCAGCTATGACCCCGATAACAGTGCATACGCAATCAACGTATGGTTGGAGGACGCAACAAAACTGAAGGAGGAACAGGATGTCAGCGATAATTTAATGATTGCGAAGGCGAGCGATGCGCTGAAGAATCGCGGTTATCGGTACTGCTGTAACTGGAGACCGTTACGGCGATCCTGGGAAAACTTTTGTGCCGACCTTATCACTGCTTTTCCCGACAAAGAGACACCAGGTGCCCGAGCGTTTAAAGCTTCGACACTACGAAGCAAAGAGTGCGACTCTTTGTGTGATTATGGACACCAAAAGCTTCGCAGCATACAGCGATTCTACGATAAATTACCGTGGAATAAGGTTCTAAGTATGGTTGAGTACGGATTGGACCATGCTGAAGCACGTGCATCGCTGCACATACAGAAGCCGGACTCTGAACGTGAGCTTATGTTAAGATTAAGTGAGTTTGACGCACGCCGGCCACCAAAAGGGTCGTGGATCTCAGGGCGTGATGGAGCGCACAAGAGAGAGACAGACGCGGTTCAGATAGCGGTAGACCCAACAAAATGTTAAAACGTTCATGTTTTAAATGTGGCCGTCACGGACATCTGCAATACGAATGCCGAAGCAGAACATCTAAAGAAGTAGAACAGGATAGGCCATACAGAGAAAAGTTGCTGGACTAAGCATGGCAAGCCAAAAGAAGCGCTGCTTATAAAAAAATGACGCCACCTGGACACCACCCCAATAGCAACAATTTTAATCAGTGAGAAAGTGTCGTCTTTTTCTTATTTAATCGATACTGGTTCCGACGTATCAATTATAAAATTTTCGGCAGTAAAAACAATAAACGGTACGATCAAACCAATTGAAAAAGTGCGAGCTTTTTCGGGATTTGGGACACGACTTGTGTACGCTATAGGTGTGTGTGACGTCATTACTGTTATGCCAGCTGTAACTTTAGAAATTTATTATTATGTTGTACCAGATGGTTCCATCCCTAAAGGCATTGACCTAATTATCGGGTGGGACGTTATAGGTAGACCTTGTTTACAAATCGTGAAAAGTGTAAGCGGTATCGAATTACAACATACCCCTGTCAACATTCCATCAATTTTAACTGTTAAAAATGCGCACAGTGTTAAGTTAAATCAAACAGAGTTGGACGACGAACTACTGTGGCTGTCGAAGATTCCCAGGTAGCCGGAGGAGGAAAATTGAAAGCGAAATATAAAGGGCCATAAACAATACGATGCCTACTACCCAACGAGAGATTTGTGTTGCACAAACAAGGACGACGAACTACTGTGGCCGCTCACGATCAGTTAAGACGATGGACATCAACTGAATAAAAGTACGTATTCTAATTGTAATAAAATTAGTGGCAATACCACAATTAAGTTAAAGATTAGTGGCAATCCCACAATTTAAAACAAAAATGGAGCTGTGGAGATCCCACAATTTAGTTAAAAATTAGTGGCAACCCCACAATTTAGAGCAAAAATGTAGATGTGGCAATCCCACAATTAGTTAAAAATTAGTGGCAATCCCACAATTATGTTGAAAATTGGTGGCAATCCCAAAATTTGGTTGAAAATTGGTGGCAATCCCACAATTTAGTTGAAAATTGGTGGCAATCCCACAATTTAGTTGAAAATTAGTGGCAATCCCACTATTTAGTTAAAAATTAGTGGCAATCCCACAATTAAGTTGAAAATTGGTGGCAATCCCACAATTTAGTTAAAAATTAGTGGCATTTCCACAATTAAGTTGAAAATTGGTGGCAATCCCACAATTTGGTTGAAAATTGGTGGCAATCCCACAATTTAGTTGAAAATTGGTGGCAATCCCACAATTTAGTTGAAAATTAGTGGCAATCCCACTATTTAGTTAAAAATTAGTGGCAATCCCACAATTAAGTTGAAAATAGGTGGCAATCCCACAATTTGGTTAAAAATTGGTGGCAATCCCACAATTAAGTTGAAAATTGGTGGCAATCCCACAATTTGGTTGAAAATTGGTGGCAATCCCACAATTTAGTTGAAAATTGGTGGCAATCCCACAATTTAGTTGAAAATTACTGGCAATCCCACTATTTAGTTAAAAATTAGTGCCAATCCCACAATTTAGTTGAAAATTACTGGCAATCCCATAATTTAGTTAAGAATTAGTGGCAATCCCACAATTTAGAACAAAAGTGTAGCTGTGGCAATCCCACAATTAAGTTAAGGGCTGATGGCAACCCCACAGCGTATAACAAAAACGTAGTTTATGTTCTTGTATATCTCGTAAGATGTTGATTCTTCCTTTTTGTATTTTTTAGAATTGTAACTTCTACCCCGCTCGTAGAGTTCAGTTTTCTGTGGTTTCCTGAACTCCTAGGTAAATGCTACGAGTGTGTATAAGTCGGCCACAGACGCGGTTCACCTCTTAAGACTGCAACCGTACAAATTGCATTAGAACAGTTTTCCGTTTTGTGATGATGGTCAGTATTGCGGTGCGAGGACGCTCCGATAACAGGATGGCCGTGTTAGCGAAAGGGTACTTAAGAGCATACCAAGGGCAAGAGAAGATAAACAAATGAGGACCTACGTAGACACATTAGTTTTAACGGCAGTGTGCCTGACACTTTGAATACGATCGGTTGATATTGTTAAAGTAAAGTTTTGAATAAAGACTTATAGTACTAAATAAATTAGTTTAAATTATTTAAATAACATTATTGTTATTCATTTATAACATATATATATATATATATATATATATGTATAAATAAAAAAAAGTTTACAGTCTCAGCTTAACAAAATTAAAGTGATATTACATAAAAAATAATATAAATATGACATATGATATATTTTTGTATTTTATTTAAAAATATTTGAAATTTTTTATTAGTGTTATTTTTGATCGCTTATATCTTTGAAACGGTTGATCTGAAGAACTTTGACCTTCAGATGTTTTTTGTAGAGCGTGAAATTGTCTATAAAACCTCTCGCTTGGGTGTTGCAAAAACAAACCATTCCAAAGTTATAAGAATTCAAAATTAAAAAAATAAAAATTCCCGTGTTATTGAAATGGAAAAACAACAAATGAATTGAGGCAAACCTTAATATTAATATTAAGGGCTCAAATAGGCGCCAACATTTTTTGTTTTTTAAAGTACTATTAATTTTTCAACACCATTAGAAAAAAATTATTGTTTTTTTTAAACGCCCTAATATATATATAATATATGGGGCAAAACACCTCAAGTGTTCCCACCTAAAAATTATGTTTTCTCCGATTTTAACAAAACTTTGCCAAATCATTGTCCTATTGGACTACCTTAATTTTCCAAATGGGGGGCAAAAAGGATTAGCGGGTTGCAGAGATACAGGGGCCTGAAAATTAATTTTTTTTTCTCGTGCGCTTAAAAGACGTCGAAATATTCATGTATATAATAATTTTTTTTAATTGATAATCAACATATCGTATAGCATTTTTTCCACGCTTTACGATAAAAATGGTCTCGAAAGCGAGAAAAATTTTTTTGGTTATAAAAAAACGATTTTAAAAATATATTTGTTTTTTTCTCGAAATGCGACACATTTGATTTTTTTTTAATTAATATCAAAAGAAAGCTTTTTTAATTCCCTAAATTTTGATGTAATATGAATGTAGTGGAACCATTAGGGTCATTATTATTCCGTAATTTTATATTAAAACATTATTGGCTTTAAAATACAAGTTAATAACTTTATAATTGCTGACTTTTATTAACAAATAATTCAATGAACCCTAGGTGCGCCACGTCATTTCCCTGAGGTAGCATATTTTCATATGCACCTTATAATTAGTAATCAATTTGTTAGTTAGTAAGATATTAGATATAATTCGAATAAGACAGTATTTAGGGCTGTACCTATACTTGTACTTTATTCTCTAATATATATAGTTATGGGAAATATATTGCCTAATTTCTAACCAGAAACCTTTTAACATCATATGGCGATCCTGCCAGTGCCTCTTTGTAAAAGAGAAAAAAAAAGTAGTGATGCACGAGTGAAAAAACATTGACAGTCCAAACATAGTGAAAGATGTGTAGCTCAAGACAAGCACAAGCCAAAGAAGAAATTATAATTGCCCAGTCAGGGAACAGTGGAGGTCAAACACTAGGTATTGAGCAGGCAATGAACCATCAGAATTATCTCCTAATTGGTCTTCTTGTTTTGATATTTCTGATCTTCATCTTTTACTTATACGAGAGACGGCAAAGACGTTGGCGTCAGAAGGTCCAGAGAGCAGCCCTAGGAGCAACCGCTATGAGTATGGAGAAGTTGGATGGATAGTGCTGTGAAAGTGTTGTGAGAGCATAAGTGTTGTTAGTTATAACTCAAAAGTAAAGAGACGTTAAAAAAGTTAAATAACCATGGGATGTCCGACCTGCGAGACTTCGAAATTCTTTTAGAGGACATCAAAGGATTCCACAAAAATTTGGGAAAAGACTTTATTGAGAGGAGAAACAATGAAGATATAACCGGCCGTAAGTTAAAAACATTAAACGAATTTAAAGAGAGATTAAAACGTTTGATTGAAAATTATAATAAGCTTAGGCATACAGTAATTGTAACAGAAGCTAAAAAACTAAATGAAAAAATTAAAACAGAATTAGCTTCAGCAAAGTTATTGTTAGAGAGTAGGATTAGTGTTAAATCAGGTCAATCTAAAGAATCGCTTCATTCTTCTCAGAGTGTCACAGAGAACAGTAAATTACAACCGAAAGAAGAGTTAGGTGGTTCGATAGATACCGAGTTAGAAATATTACGTATAGAAAATAACCCTGTTGATATAGTTATGGGGGAAGAGTTTAATTTAAAAACCGCAGCTGGCTTGCTGCCGTTGATGAACGGTAAGGAAACTGTGACTAAACAACTTATAGATTCTATCGAGTTATATGACAGTTTATTAAATGCAGCAGGTAAAACTCTCTTAACAAAATATGTTTTAAAAACGCGGTTGTCAGAAAATGCGAAACTGCGATTGAAAGCCACGAACGACACAAATCAGGCACTTGTAAACGATATTAAAACACATTTTTTGCCAAAAAAATCGGCTTTGACGCTGTCCACAAAATTAAATTCGGCTAGACAAGGAGGCAGATCGGTAGAACAATTCGGGCAGCTCATAGAAGAACTTCTTGTCGATTTAACAATTGCACAAGCAGACGGCGACGATGCCGCTGCCCAAGTTTTAAGGGTGGCAAACGAAAAAATCGCATTAAACACATTTGCAAACGGATTAAACAACAATGATCTAAGAACGGTAGTTAAAGCTAGAAATTATCCCGCGTTAACAGAGGGTATTCAAGGGGCGGTAGATGAGGATGTAGGAAAGCGAGATTCGCCTCACGCATTTTTCATGCGAGGTAACCGTGGTACGCGGCGAGGTCGTGCTCTAAACAATCGTGGTTCAGGTACGCGCCCATTCTCAGGGCAATCAACATCTTATAATCCCCAATATTATCCTAATTATAACACAAGACAATTTAATGCGACTAGGACGTTTCGAGGAAATCATTCGGGACGTTTTAATAGTAATCGTCAAGGTTGGTCAAACCGGCGCGGAAATTTTAATTTTCGGGAAAACCGTAACCCACCCCGAAATAATGCAGTATTTATGCAAACGGTTAACGATGAGCCCACACCTGCTTCAAATCAAACTCAAAATCAATCACCGGATCTGTTTTTTCGAGGCTTCACTCAAAACAACTGATTCGGCTGTAATTCTAAATTTAAATGGCCTTCATTTTGTAAAGTTATCTTATAACGCTACAGAGTTAAGGTTTTTAATTGATACCGGGGCATCAGCTAGTATAATTTTTAAACAAGCGTTAAACATAAAACAAACAATAAATAAAAATAAAGAAATTCGAATCTCAGGTATCTCTGGGTCAACTGTTTCACGGGGATAAGCAGTTCTCTCATTTCAATTAGATAATACAAAGCTTAGTCATGAGTTTTTAATTATTAATAGTTTTGAAGAAGGAATGGATGGAATTTTGGGGTCAGATTTCTTTCATAAATATTTTGCTACAATTGATTTTGAAAAATATTCGGTTTCCTTTCGGGTTTAGAATCTCAACATAATTTTTATACTGTAGTACCGGCGCGTTGCGAAATTATTACACATTGTAGAATAGAACAGGATGGAGATTGTGTTATACTACCAGATCAGTTGTGTGAGGGTGTTTTTGTGGCAGGTAGTCTAGCACGAGCTCGTAATAATATAATTCCTGTTAGGATTCTTAACGTACGCGAGCAGAACATTAAATTGAAAAATTTTCGGCCCAAGACGGATTAAACTTCCAATTACAAAGTAATTAATCCTTTAGAGGGTAATTCTAAATCGGTAAAACGCATAGAAAAAGTATTACATCCAATTGATACAACGCACTTAAATTGCGAAGAACGGAATTCAATTCAACACATTTGCGCGAAATATGCCGACATTTTTCATTTAGAAGGAGATCCTTTATCGGTGACTAACATATATAAACAAAAGATTCATTTACGGAAAAATGCGCAACCGTGTTATAAAAAACCGTATCGTTTACCTCACGCTCAGAAAACCGAAATTTAACGGCAGGTTGAACAAATGTTGGAAGACGGAATTGTGGAACCAGCAGTTTCAGAATGGTCTGCACCTATTCTTATTATACCCAAAAAACTTGACCAAAGCGGAATTAAAAAATGGCGGCTTGTAGTCGATTACAGATTTTTAAACGAACAGATTCAAGACGATAAGTTTCCGTTACCAAATATCACAGACATTCTCGACTCATTGTCAGGCGCAGTATACTTTTCTTATTTGGATTTGTCGCAGGGATATTACCAGATTGAGTTAGAGCCGGAGAGTCGGCCTTGCTCTGCGTTCACTACAGACCGAGGACAATTTCAAATGAAAAGATTGCCAATGGGTCTTAAAATTAGCCCTAGTGCATTTTCCAGAGCGATGACTGTAGCTTTATCGGGACTTACTTACGAAAATTGTTTTATCTACTTAGACGACTTAATTGTTTTTGGCAATACGCTGTTCATACATAATCAAAATCTTATTAAAGTTTTGCAAAGGTTACGCGACGTTCGTTTAAAGTTAAATCCGCATAAATGCGAATTTTTAAAACATGAGTTACTGTATTTAGGGCACATAATTTCGGCCGACGGTATTTCACCAGACCCAACAAAAATAGAGGTCATTCGAAATTATCCAGTGCCTAAAGATTCTCAAGAAACCAAACGATTTGTTGCCTTTTAAATTAATATCAAAAGAAAGCTTTTTTAACTCCCTAAATTTTGATGTAATATGAAGATGGGATCCCAAGAATAAGTCGAAAAAAATAAGGGTTGAAGCGCGTAGGGACCGTGCGGCGAGCAGCTACTATAGTATACCTATTGCAGCGGTGCTCGGTCTACTACTTAGTGGATTAATTGGAGAGGGTCAATACAACTTTTAAAATTATTTTTATATAGAAATAAATGTATTTTTCGATGGGTTTAAGTCAAAACAGCACAAGCGCCAAATTTTAATTTTTTTTAGAAGAAGGTCGATAGAGAATTTAATTCTCTATCGACCTGCAGGTACATGTACTTCTACATTTCGAGAAAAAAACAAATATATTTTTAAAATCGTTTTTTTATAACCTAAAAAAATTTTACTCGCTTTCGAGACCATTTTTATCGCAAAGCGTGGAAAAAATGCTATACGATATGTTGATTATCAATTTAAAAAAAAATTATTATATACATGAATATTTCGACGTCTTTTAAGCGCACGAGAAAAAACACCCGCTAATCCTTTTTGCCCCCCATTTGGAAAATTAAGGTAGTCCAATAGGACAATGATTTGGCAAAGTTTTGTTAAAATCGGAGAAAACATAATTTTTAGGTGGGAACACTTGAGGTGTTTTGCCCCATATATAATATATATATTATATATGATTATATATGATTATATATTATATACATTATAATGAAGTATGTAATTGGCTAATTGGTGTTTAAAGAAGAATGTAAAAAATATATTCAAGATCCTTATGGTTTATATCGTAAAGTATAATAAGTGAAATTAATAGAGTTAATTTAAACGTATAAAAATGCGTTAAGCAGTTTTTTGTCGGGTTCTTTCAGAATTTAAACCAAGTTAGTCTTGTTCTATTATTTTGATTCCTTTAGTAAGGCACTAAATAGTTAAAAGTTATATGTATGTATTTTAAATGTTAGTGTTGGAAAAAAATTTACACAATCTGTAAATACTTCTTTAAATTTTAGTTTTTAGGTAACTGGTTAAAATAAAACATGTTATAATAAAGGGGTTTATTTAGAATATTTTTTGGTTTTTGCTTATTTTTAACAATTTAAAACTTCTCAGAACTTGAATATTTTCTATGAGAAAGAGGTACAAACGTATGATATGTTCTTGCATTTTTAATTGCAACTAAATTCATGAATCTCGAAAAATCCGTCATTTATTACTTTTTGAAATCACAATTTAAATACGCAGAAATAATATTTATGAAATATTTTTGACAGTTCTGACATTTCTCTACCAAACATGAATTGACTAAGTCAAAGCCATCTAAATTTTAAATTATAAATAAAACTAACAATATCGCTTTTTAACTGCATTAAAAAAAATATTATATCTTTAACATGGATAAAAATAACAAAACAAGACTAACTAGACTGAAAAGATGAAGGTGGGGACTACATTTCCTGAAAGTTTCAGATTTTTATTTTCTCCTCAACATAATGATTTCTGAGGTCAAAATTGGCTAATTTTGAAAATTATCAAGTTTCAATAATTTTTTAATAAAGAAAATGATAGTATAGAAACTTAAAATAATAGTTACGTTTTCTATTGTATACAAACTTGATACCTGAAAAAATGCAACTTTCTAGATTTAGCAGAATAGGCACAGGAGCCAGGCAAAAATCACAAAAATTGGCAAATTATTACAAATCTTTAGTGGTTTACCATTCTTTTATAAGATGAACTAATTAGATAATAATAATTAATATTTAAAACATACTTACTAGGCAGTAAAATAAAATTGCAATAATTTCAATAATTGCCACAGATAAAAAGTTTTAGCCTCTTATAATAGAGTAAGAAAATGACGATTTCAGGTTTCTAAAGGGTGCCGATTAAAAATAAAGCAACTAAAAATTAATTAATTACGGTTTTTCATAAATGATACCTAAAAGATCATCCTCAAATTTTTTCATTTAAATAAAAAATCATGCAGCGCACTTTTAAATTAATTTTTGGTGTTTTCATTTGGATTGACTCTTATGTGCCGATTAAAAATAAAGCAACTAAAAATTAAAACGGCAACGGTTTTTCATATATGATACCTAAAAGATCATCCTTAAATTTTTTCATTAAAATAAAAAGTCCTGCAGCGCACTTTTAAATTCATTTTTGGTGTTTTCATTTGGATTGACTCTTATGTTAAAAGATATTCAGTATTTTAATATTTTACATTAATTACATATATGTAGTATAAGCATAACACCTTGTATAAAACAGGATAATTAATTGTTTTTTATAAATAAATCGCCGTTTTTATGTTTAAGATTTTGAAGAAAATAAAAACTAGTTTTTTTGTTGTGTTTTAGTAACCAAAAAAATTATTTATTTCAGTGAATTAATTCAAAAAAGTCTGATTTAATTCATAAAGTCGTACTTCTTGACTTTTTTATAAAATTACTTATTCCAACCCTGATCAACATGGATATTTGCCTGGCAAATCAACTAAATTTTTCAATTTATTAAAACAATCCTTAACAACATTGAAAAGGGAAACCTTGTTTTTGGCATTTGCTTGGATTTATCCAAAGCCTATGATTGCATTAACCACAGAATGTTATTGAGAAAGCTGGAGCTATATGGTGTTAGAGGAAATGCCTTAAAGTTGTTCGAATCACATGTAACAGATCAAAAGGTAAAAACATCAAAAGGAGGTCAAAACTGGTTTTCGGATCTTGCCATGTGTAATATAGGAATTGCTCAAGGAAGTATAGCGGGACCAATTTTGTTCGTTATTTTTCTAAATGACCTATGTTCGTTCAATCAAAGTTTCACCAATAGAAGGAATAATATATTATTCCGACGACACAAACCTCACTACAAGTTGCAAGAATCTTGATAGCTTATGTAATAGCGCAGGGTAATCTCTCTTTAGTAGAGCTAGTATCTGGTTCATAGAAAACAAGCTAATCATAAATAAAAACAAAACAACTTCTTTAATTTTTAGAACAAAGTTAGCAAGACTTGAAAGACCAGACATGGTGAATCTTGATGAAACTGAAGTTGAAGTTGTAAATCACACCAAATTTCTTGGAGTTAGTAAGTATCGACGAATTTTTGGATTGGTCAAATCATATAATACAAACTGTGCTGAGGCTTAATTCAATATGTTATGGTATTAGAGTAATTTCCAAATACATGAATGACACCAGTTTAAGGATTTTGTTCCATGCAAATTTTGAATCAGTATTTAAATATGGAATTATTTTCTGGGGAGGGAATAGCTTAATAGATATAATATTTGTAACTAAAAAAGAATACTGAGGATAATAAAAAACATGACTTTTAGAGAAAGCTGTAGAGGTATATTCAAAACCTCAAACATTTTAACAGTTTATGCAGTGTACATATATGAAAAGGCCCGTTCCTGGCGAGCGAACAGTGCGTGCATGCACGCAGGCGCAACATTTTGGGGGCGCAAAATCAAATAGTCAATCAGTACTTTGTAACGATAAACTTTCTTGCATATAATACTTAAACATACATAGGATAAAGGTTACCGCCCTTTTATGCGCTATAAAGCGCCTTTTGCTGCTTTGATATTGGCGGCTTATTTTTTTTTATATGATGATCAAAATAAAAGGAGACATTTTTAGTATTTGTTTGATAGTTGCAGTTGACGGTAGCAAAGTTTAACAGTAGTCTACACAGTATATGACTTTGTAACGAGCTAACGAACGAATTCAATTAGTCTAAATGCCATAGCGAAAAAGCAGCGACTAATAATTATCGTCAATAGAAATAGTCAACATGTAAAATTGTCTGCTGAATCCGAAAATGTCGTCAAAAGTTAAAAAAAGTAGCACGTTTTTGAGATTTAGTAAATTATCCATATAATATGGAATTGACTATATCTTAAACACTGCTTTACTTTCATAATTTTACATAATAATAAGCTGTTAACTGTCCAGGATCCAAATTGCTGTGGACTAAAGTTATTAGTGACTGCTTTTTTACTTTTAAAACTAGTCATTTTTGACTAGAATGCTGCACGTAGGCGCCAGACACCCTAGGAACGGGCCTGTATATGAATGTCTAATTTTCATTTTAAAAAATAAAAAATTGTTTGAATTACAAACTCATTATCAATACAATACCCGGACTAGAGATGTAAACTACTCAAATCATAGGCTAACCTTAACAGAAAAGAGACCCTGTTATATGTGTCTCAAATTGTACAATAAATTACCAACATAAACATGTTGGGATCCACAACAAAATCACTGAACTATAAACAAAAATGTGAAACAAATGGTTTTGACATTTTTAACACAAGTTCACCTACTAGAATAACCTGCAGGAAAAGATCTCTTATTGATCATATATTGTACAGCAACAATGCTAGGCATATTAAATGCCTTTCAATAATCAGCAACAGTTTAAGTGACCATGAATTGCAGCTACTTCAGATAAATAATAAAGAACCTGGACACTCTAATAAGACTGAATTTTACACAAAAAGAGAAGTCAACTTTGATAAACTGATAGAAGCTCTGCAGAAAGTCAATGAAAGCTACACCACTGAGATAAATGTTGAAGAAAATTATAACAGTCTGCTATATTATTTCAACCTAAACATTTCTTACAAATGTGTCAAGAAAAAATCTAGAACCAATGCCAAAATGTGGTTTAACGCAAACGTGCTGAATGCTATCAAATCCAGGGATTATTGGTATAGAAGGTGCAAACTGCAACCTGAAAATGACTTTCTAAAAAATAGGTATACAATTGCCTCAAAAAGCGTTAAATCGGAAATAAAAAAGGCAAAAAACTCTTTTTATAAAGAAAAGTTTGGTGGATGTCATGGAGATGTAAGGAAAACAAGGCCATAAACTCTATAATAAAAAACAGTAGTGGCAGCAATAGTACAGTATTATCTTCAATAAAAAAAGCAGATGAACATTCTGTCATAACAAATGAAGAAGAAATCGCCAATTATGTTAACAATTTCTTTTCGAAAGTAGGCGAAAATCTAGCATGTCAACCTGGATCTAAATCTTGAAGTAACCAGCTCTAGAAAATTGAAGTTCTGTTCATCGACTCCCGAGGAAATTGAGAAAATTATAATAAATCTTGACTTATCAAAATCGAGTGGTCCTGATCAAATTGATGTAAAATCAGTTAAAGCGTGTGTTCAAGTGCTAAAGCACATATTGTGCAAAATTGTAAATCAGTCGCTTACGGAAGACATAGTGCCGCAAAAAATGAAAGTGGCGCGAGTTTCCCCCCTATTTAAAGCACAAAGCGACAAAGAAAATGTAAACAATTATCGTCCAGTTTCAGTGCTCCCTGTTTTCTCAAAAGTGCTTGAAAAGGTTGTAAAAAATCGAAGCGTTGAATACCTGCGAACAATTGTTTTTTTCGCCAAGTGTCAATATGAGTTTCGAAGATCTAGTGACACATCATCTGCTGCAGTAGATCTTATAACAGAAGTACAGACAAAATTAGACTTGGGTAAAAAATGCGCAATTGTGTCGCTGGATCTGCGGAAGGCATTTGATACGGTGAATTATGATGTTCTTCTCCAGAAGCTCAACCTCATCGGGGTTGAGGGTATATGTGCTCAATGGTTTAGGGATTACCTGTCCCATAGGAAACAGTTTGTCCAGGTAGGTAAAAGAAAGAGTAAAATGGCAAGGGTTACATGTGGTTTTCCCCAAGGCTCTATTTTGGGTCTAACCCTCTTTCTTGTATATGTTAATTCGCTGGTCAGTCTGGGTCTTGTGGGACAGGTTATACTCTATGCAGATGATACCACTTTGGTGTATTCTTCGGACTCGGTCGAGGATATAAGACAATCTATTGAGCACGACTTAAACCTTTTAACAAAGTGGCTTGCTACTCACAACTTAACTCTAAATGTGGATAAATCGTCATATAACGTATACATCTAAAGTTTTGGGAATTTTTTCATACATAAATTACAGCTTTTTGATGAGCACCAAACAAGTTACCATTGTTCCCAATTATTCGTTACTAAGCAACCTTGATATGTCAAAAAACATTAGTTTAAAATTTCTCAAAAAGATGTCATATAAATTGGAAATTCGAAAAAGTTATTACAACCTTGTTGGACGGCTACCGAAACGTGAAATTGTAAATATTTTTCTAAACGAAAATATCTCCAAAACAATATATCGGACAATAGCTGAATGCGAACAAGGTATTCCTTGTTTTAACTTACCAAAAAGTGGACGACCCAAAGTTCTAAGTGAAGTTCGTGAAAACAGAGTGGTTGAAAGCGCAAGGCATAAAGTGGGTACATCTAATCGAAAACTGGCAAGAAGATTTCATGTATTAAGTGCCACTATACAAAGAACACTTAAAAGAAGAAACGATATACTACAGAGCACTACGACGAATCCATTTCGCGAACAACAAACGCATCATTTTGGATGACAAAAAATATTTCACTCTTACCAATTCGGAAATGAAAGAAAATGACGGTTTTTACATTGAAGAGTGTCCTAAAGAAGTTGCTACAAAGGCGAAAAAAAAATTTGAAGATAAAGTTTTAGTTTGGGCTGCCATTTCAGATAGAGGTATCTCTAGACCGTATGTTGGGCGGGTAAGAGGGGAAGCAGTTGATGCTTATATATATACCCAAAGATGTCTTCCAAAATTAGTTGATTTTATTAATGAACACCACCTTGGAGACGAAATAATTTTTTGGCCTGACCTGGCATCATGCCATTATGCTCGAATCACCAGAGATTGGTTAGCAGAACATAACATACCTTTTGTGCCCAAGAAAGACAATCCTACAAACATACCAAAGGCTCGCCCAATAGAAACTTTTTGGTCCTTACTGAGCAGAAAGGTCTATGACAATGGTTGGGAAGCCGCAGATGAACAAATGTTGCGTCGTAGAATTTATCAAAAAATTCGAGAAGTAGATATAACATCCGTCCAGAGACTAATGCGACAAGTTCGAACAAAGCTTCGCCAAATTGAAGACAATGGACCTTTGGCAGTTCGTTAAATGGGATTATTTTTTTCTAGTGTAAGATTATTTCAATGTTACAAGTTGTTCACTTAAATATATTTTTCAAAGTTGTTTTTTCAGCCTTTAATTTTTTCCCAAAACTTTAGATGCATACGTTATGTGGATATATAGGGGTAATCATTTTGTTGGAAACGTAGAGCCTATAAATTTCTTAAATCATACAAATATAACAAAATTTTTGAGGTTAATTATAGACAGCCGACTGTCATGGAACCACCATACAGAAAATTTACAAAAAAAACTAGTTGGACCAGTAAGCATATTAAGAAGATTGAGCTGCACTGTGCCTGATAAATATTTAAGGTATGTCTATTTTTCTCTCATTCATTCACATTTCCAATACTTTAAACTAATATGGATATCAGCATCAAAAAATAAAGTTAAATCAATACAAACCTTACAAAATAAAGCTATTAAAAACCTTTACTCATTAAATAGCAGATATTCAACCAATGAGTTGTATGTTAGGTTTAAGATTAGCTCATTAACAAATATCTATATGTATCAAGTTAACCTATTTATACACCATGCTAAATTTTAAATTTAGGAATTCGATTCACAACTACAACACTAGAAATGAGGTAAAAATAGACTTACCTCTTTGCAAATCTCGCCACGGTCTCAGTTCAATCTATTACAAGGGTGTAAAAAACTACAACCTTTTACCAACTGAGCTGGTAAACCAACAAGAACTGGCTTTTAAACGAGATTTAAGAACTTTTCTGGGCTTTTTGTGATATACTATATTCTAGTCTATTTTCTATTTTTTAAACTTTTTGTTTTTATGTCATGAACTGAATTGATGTACCTGAATATTTTAATAATGAATGTTTGTGATATTTATTGTTCTATACACTTGTAAAACTATACACTTGTAAAACTCATATATATACAGGGTGTCTCAAAAGTCAAGGACAGCAGAAAAGGGGTAAATAGAGAATGGGATTCTAAGTCGAATGGAATTTGCCGTTTTTCGATCAGTTAGTTATTAATAAAATAAAGTAGCCAATCACAGGCGTGTTTTAGCAGACTGATTAGAGGTGGGACAACACAAACTTTTGTAAAAATTCCATAGCTATGAACATGTCATATGTGAAATGACCTTAAATTAATTTATTTACTGTCACTGTCAGTGTTTTGGTTTTTTAGGTTCAGTAGAAATGTTTATTTTTTTGTGTGGGACAAATAGGTACCTACCTATCTTTTTGTTATTTTTTTTAACTTGCGAATTATTAAATAAGTAAATACAAGGTTGATGGTGATATACTTTACTTTACTATTACTTTTTATTAAGTAAAAATAATTACTTTATTAATAATTAATTTTTACATTATTATTTAATTAGAGATTTTTTATCCCTGATGAATATGACATACATTGTAATGTCATTTTTGTTAAAAAAACTTTAACAACTTTTTGAAATGCCTCGCGCTTATACTGTTGCCGAACGTGCAGACATGGTCCGTATGCAATGCTGCGGAAGCTGCACGCCAGTATCGAATACAATTTGAAGGGTGCGTGTTCGGTTTCCGAATCATGCTTCAATTCTCCGAGCGGTTCAGGATTTTAATATGAATGGCAACGTTTTACCGGGTGCTGCTGAACGCGTTGGCCGACCACGAACAGCTCGCAGCCTTCATAATGAAGAACGCGTTCTTGAGGCCATTGCAGCTGATCCTGGAACTAGCACTCGCCAACTTGAACGTGGATTGGAGATCTCCCGCAGCACAGTTAACCGCATAACTAAGGACAACGCACTACATCCTTACCACGCTACCAAGGTACAACATCTGGAACTTGGAGATTACGAGATGAGAAGACAGTTTTGCAATCAAATTCTCAATATGCACCGTGAAGACCCTAACTTTCTGAGGCATGTATTGTGGACTGACGAATCACCCTTCACTCGTGAGGGGTGTTTTAATCCCCATAATGTGCATCAGTATGCGATTGAAAACCCACATTTTGAAAGGGTGCAAAGTTTCCAGCACAGGTGGAAAATTAATATGTGGGGCGGTATTATCGGAGATACCGTTATTTTATATCAATTACCAGAAACGCTAAACGTAAGTTAAAAAAATGATCAATTTATATTTTCATGAGTTGATCATACAATTTTTTGATATTTATTAGGGAAACTCGTACTTGGCATTTTTGCAAGAGGTTCTTCCAGGGTTGCTCGAAGAAGTTGGAGAGCGTCCTCAGTACTTCCAGCATGATGGTGCACCGGCTCATTACTTCGGTCGTGTCCGGGATCACCTAAATGCTGAGTACCCACGACGCTGGTTTGGGAAAAACGGCCCGTTTCGTTGGCCCCCAAGATCACCGGACTTAACACCTCTGGATTTTTTCTTGTGGGGATACATGAAGGACGTCGTTTACAAAACCGTGCCCGAGGATCAGCTTGACACTCTGGAGCGGATTCGATTATCGCAAGCAGACATAACACCAGAAATGCTGGAGAACGTCAGAACGAATATCATTAAACGTTGTGAAATGTGCTTGCAGAGAAATGGAGGAACCTTTGAGCATCTCATGAGATAAAGGACCGAAGACTATTTAAAAAACGGCCCTTCTTAGGGCCACCAAGTTTCCCTAAAAAAAAAGAATGCCTTTAGTTACCCAGAGAGCCATACCCACATAACACAAAAATATATTGTAAATATTGAATGAATATTTTTGCTAAATGAACTAAATATTGAAGAAATATTAGTCATTATTATTTAAATGCTAAAAATACAAGAAAATTTAGTACACGTCTTAATAAAAAATATTTATAAAAAAATTTATTTTAGAAATAATCGATATAAATAAAAGTAAAATATTTAAACACAAAAATTATTTGAAAAAAAAGTTTATTTAAGAAATAATCGATATAAATAAAAGTAAAATATGTATACAAAAATTAATTGAAAAAAATCACGGAAATAAAAGAAATTTTTTTTTCCTACAGTCTTGGGTTTTCTGCTAATCATCATCATCTCTTACTTACTTTGTTTTCTATTATGAATTGCTGCCTAAAGATTCTCTGTTGAAATTCTACTTTTGAAATTCATTGAACAATCATATTTTACCTTCTTGCTTAGCATCAAGTTCATCCAGCATCTAGTCTAAAATCTAGTACTAAAATTCAGATGTATTACAGTGAATGGCTTGCACGATTTTTGTTTTAGATACCCCAACACCTGCACGTCCAGTGCGCGTTATTTTAGAACACACTTCATCTGAAGGCTGCATAGAAATAATACTAGTATTATTTCTATGGAAGGCTGCTTTAACAATTAAATTCAACCTGCCTACGACGTCCTCGTCAGCGACAAATTTAAAGTAGCTAACATAACAATAACATAACAATAAAAAACATTCATGTTAATGAGTAAAAGTAAAGTAAAACCTTGGTTCTCTGGGTAAAACTAACCTAAAATCTAAAACACTGACAGTGACAGTGACAATGTCAACCATATAATTAAGGTAATTATACACAACGATTTTATACAGAATTTCTAAGATTACGCTGCACATTATAGTCCTCCCACCTCTAATCAGTCTGCTAAAACACGCCTGTGATTGGCTACTTTATTTTATTAATAACTAATTAATGGTGCGTCTGATCGAAAAACGGCAAATTCCATTCGACTTAGAATCCCATTCTCTATTTACCCCTTTTCTGCTGTCCTTGACTTTTGAGACACCCTGTATATACATACTTGTAAAACTCTAAGGGAATATCCCTCTATAAACTTGTAGTTTCTGGGGATGTAAATAAAGAATTTGAATTGGATATAAATTCAAAGTCAAAGACATGTTAATCACTTTGGAACCATATTCTTTAATATAACTTCTAACTTGGAAAGGTGATATTTTGCGAACAGTCAGTAATAATTGTTTGAGTGAACACAGAGTCGTAGAAACGGGGGTTGCTTTAAACTTATTGTCTCATACAAACTTTGAGGTTAGGTTTTTATAACATTTGATTCAATTTTTCGATTACTCAGTTCAGCTACTATTAAAAATGTGTACCTCTCGATAAAATAAACTGTTTCCTAGATATTCGAGATTACAATAATTGTTATATCAAAAAACTATAGATGACAGATGTAAAAAGTCACAGTTGACATTGCTCCACCAATAATAATAATAATAATAATAATAATAATAATAAGGGTCGTATGTTAAAAAACGTAAATTTTGAGCTCGTGTTTTTATGAGGTTATATGTAACCCACGCTTAACACAAGACTTGGAAATTACTCTATAGGGATATAGTTATTTCCAAGCCGTATGTGAAGCGTGGTTCGCATATAACCATGTACAAACATGAACTCAAAATTTTCGGTTGTTTAACATACCCCTGATCCCTCCTCTACATTCACGGGAGACGCTCGCTCTTATCAATTTTCTGACCGTGTGACCAAACATTTTATATTTTTCGTGACAAATTTTCTTCACCTCGCTAAAGAAGTTTTACTTAAAAAATACTCACCATCATTAAATAGGCCAAAACATTAAGGTGCTCGGATGGCAACAAGAGACAAGCTAAAGGTACAAGAAACTTTTTGTTTTGGGGTATAACACAACTTAAGAACAAGTCATGATAATTAATAGGAATCAGTAGTTGAGGTAGACTTCTTAAAAACCTTTTTAATAGTACCGCTACTTCAATAACTTTCATGTCTGAAGACAGAGTACCCCCTCTTTCCAAAGTTAACTGAAAAAAAAAATGTAATATTAATTTTAATTGAAAACAAATTTAAAGACTTTTTATTCAAAAAAATTAAATGTTACAAGTAACATTTTGTTTAAAATAATTAGACGCAAATCCAAATCCTTTGGGGGCATATCAATAATTATATACGTATATATAACAAAACAACAAATTCTTTGTCAAAAATTAAAAAAAAAAACAAGAAAAAAAAAACAAATGAAATAAAATAAATTAACAAATAAATAAAATAAATGAATAAGATAAATAAAATAAATAATATAAATAAAACATTCTAGGATTAATAATACAAGGTGTCCCTATGAGACCTGTACAATGCAAGGCCCCATACATAATATGGTTAAAAATAATTCGACTTAACCGAACTTACCTAAATAAAAATTGCTTTGTTTAGCTGCTAGCTGCCTTAAAAATATTTAAAAAATATTATTTTATACTGCAGTATATTACACTGATTAACAAAAATAGACTATTTTTTTCTATAAAATATAATAGCCTCATGAGACTTTTAAAATATCACCCATTAATAATATTGGTTGCTAATCGGGATTTTACATTTAAAATAAGTAGGTACATAATATTTTTTTTTGGAATTATATAACTCGTTAACGGGTTAATGGATTAAAATGATAAGAACTTTTATTTTAGAGAATTAAAGGCTCCACAATAAAGTTTACTTATTATTTTATAATAAATCTACTTGTTAAAAAGTTATTTAAGACTTAAGATAAATTCGTAGCAAATTTTAAGTTTTTCTTACTTTCCCGCTAAAACCATCAGACTTTTAACAAAATGATCATTTTATTTTCTATAAAAATATGACATTATTTTTTTAATGTTTTAATAATGATTTACTGGTTTAACCATATATATATTTTTTGCAATAAAATTGATATTTTCTTGAAATTAATTAGTAGGTATTTTCAAGGGTATTTCAATCAGAAATATTAATTTGTAAAATCAGTAAATGTAAAACAATAAGTTTTAAAAATTATAAAATTTCACAATTTTTTGGAAAAAAAGTCTGATAGTTTTAGCGAAAAAGTAAGAAAAACTTGAAATTTACTATAAAAGCTTGCAAGCTTAAAATTACATTTAATTTTTCTTACTTTTCCGCTAAAACTACTTCTTTGTAGAGCGTTTACTTTAAATTATCTATAAAAATAATATTTTTAAAATATGTTGTTTTCATTTCAATTAATGTTGTTAAAAATATATATAATTCTTTTTTTCCCACGCCATTTAAATGAAAAATAGTAAATCGCGATGTGGGGCCTCTTAATAATAAATTTTAACCTGTAAGCAACAATTAAATATTTTTTTAATCAATCTATGTCATAAAGTTAGGTTTACAACAACATACCAGTAAAATTCCACGCGAAATATGCGAGTTTTACCAAAATTAAGGTCCAGTTTTGAGTATTTGCAACGCGATGGTTCACATCTGGATGTCATTGGTATGAAAAGATTTTCTAGAATTTATATTTATTGTTTTTTTTTGTAATAATTTGTTCAAAACCGCATATGGACCTTATGGCAACAATAAATTTCAAAAGTGAATATACCGATTAATTGATAAACTATGTATGCCTAAAATTTTGTTTTTGGTATATATTTGGACACTTTTTCTCTGAAATTTCCTTAAAATATTTCGACTTTTACAGACTTTATCTAGTGCAAAAACCAATTATTATTATTTAAAAAAGTATGTTGAGAGTATGCTGTGCTAACATGCATTTCATGTACAGTAAGGCCAATGGTAATGGTAAAGCTAGAAACTGTACCAGAAAGCATTCCCGATTATACCCCCAATGTGATTGGACATTTACCAGTTTCACACAGTCTTTGATATGGCAACAATAAATTTTAAAAGTGAATATACCGATTAATTGATAAACTATGTATGCCTAAAATTTTGTTTTTGGTATATATTTGGACACTTTTTCTCTGAAATTTCCTTAAAATATTTCGACTTTTACAGACTTTATCTAGTGCAAAAACCAATTATTATTATTTAAAAAAGTATGTTGAGAGTATGCCGTGCTAACATGCATTTCATGTACAGTAAGGCCAATGGTAATGGTAAAGCTCGAAATTGTACCAGAAAGCATTCCCGATTATACCCCCAATGTGATTGGACATTTACCAGTTTCACACAGTCTTTGATATATCAACGACTGTGAAACTGGCACTTGTAAAGTAAACAAAGGAAAGTGCGGGAGACATCGAACAACTCGAACGGAACGGAAAACGAAACGGAAGTAGTTGCTGCTTATCCTGGGACAAGCACTAGAAGAATTGCTATGCAAGAGGACATTCCAAAACCCTGCTTAAAATACCCCATAGAGACCTATACAAAATAATCTATCGGGCGCTACCGGATTCAATATGTGCATTTGTCCATGGTTTTTTCCGGATACGGCCCGATAGAAAATGTATAGGAAATTACCTATAGGCACACCATAACTTTTACATTTTCCCTATTGAGACCGATAGCAAATAACTCAATGAAGGATATATAGGGATATCCCAATAGAGCAACCATAAAACATTTGACTTAATTTAATTAAAACCTATGGGGTCCTATAGGGGAAAAACTAATTTCTACATTTATGTGTATTTTCCCCATTGAAACCGATAGCAAATAAATCAAGGGTGGATATCCCTATAGAACAACCATAAATCTCAACTATGGGTCCTATACAAACCGATACACCCTATAGAAACACCATACATCCCGATACAAATATCTATTGGTTTGAACAGGGACTCTATGGGGTATTTTAAGCAGAGAAAGTAGTTTGGGAAATAATGCATGAACAATATCCCTATAATTTGGAGAGAGTACAAGCTTTAAATCCTTAAGATCTTCCACGTAGACTAGAATTTTGTCGCAGCTCCATGACTTTGTAACAAAAGCACCTTTTTTATGTAAAATTATGTGGAGAATTGCATTCTACGATTGAGAATTCAAGAAAACCCCACAAAAAAGTTGGAATGAATGTTTTTCTGAGTAGCCCCTATTTTGGATGCCTATGGACATTATTTATCCAATTTGACACCACCACCAGAGGATTTCTTGCCCAAAAATTACCCCAGAAATAAAGTATCATTATTTGAACACTAATAATTTCTGAAATAATTAATAAAAACCTGATTTTTCAAAATAGTCTAAAATACCACCACCAGGAGACATTTTCAAACATCTGTCCATAGCAACTGTTTCTTTTATTTTTAGGTGAAGAATCACCCCCCAAAATATATTTACATTTTTTAACCTGTATACCCTACTATTAGTTAGTTAATGCCATAGAGTTTGTTTCTCTATGGTTAATGTGCTTCTAAATACATTTACCTATCGAAATCAGTTATTGTATACATTAGCCAGTCAGTGTATACATTTACACATTGACTATAACATATGAGGACCCTAGAAGCCAAGGGATACCTACAAATGACATTTAACAAAAGTATTATTATAATTACATACATGTACAGAAAAATATAGTAATTGGTACATTTTACTTGGTAGCCAAGGGATATAACTGAATTCTTAGCTTAGACATCTTGAAAAATAAAGTCATAAAACAACAAACAATTTTGACTCCAAATTACAAGTGTTTTTTTTAAATTAAACATTATTATTTCAAAACTAAACAAAATGTACTATGCTCCACACCTCAAAGTCCCACCACGTGACCACGTACGGAACGCAGTCTTTTAAAAATTTGGCATTTAAGGCTTTTCAGGTTATGTATCTGTCAAAGTATAGTCAACGAAAGAAATAATATTATGTTTGCGTGTTAAAAATGTATAAATCTTTATAACATTACATTAACAATGGATGGTTTAAGAATATAAATACTGCATTTAATGAAATTCTAAAGTGTATGGTGCCAAATAAGTAATATTTTTGTGCATTTGGTCCAAATATCTGGTTTTCTCCATAAAATAATTTTAAGTAAACAGCATTTATTAAAAAAAAATATAGCTTCTCTATTATGGAATAAGAATATCTGTATTAAAGGTAGGTTAATATATTATAACAAAAATATCATCTAATTTTGTAATTTTAAGGTTAGAAAAATTTATTTTGACCAAAATAAATAAGTATTTTGGATTATTTTAAAATGTGGTAGTTTTTCTTATCCAGCTTAAAGTGTACCTACATAAAGTTTTGTCAATAAAAGCTTCGATGAATTTGATCTACATCGAAAAATCATTATAACTTTAATATTTTAATAAATCACATGTCATGGGAGTATTAAATATTTTCACATTGCAAGTTTCTCTAAAAATTGTTTGTTTTCTTATAATCTATAATCGAGAGGTATACCTGCACAAGTTTTGTCATTAGAAGTATAAAAGCTTCAATTTAATTTGAACCATATTCAACAATTATTTAGTATACCTATATTTATTTATGACCATATTAACACACTCTTCCAAATAATCAAATTATTTATTTTGGTCAAAATAGATTTTTCTAATCTTAAAATACAAAATTAGATGATATTTTTTGTTCTAATACAGATACCTATTCTTATTTCATAATAGAAAAGTTAGATTTTTTAAGTTAAAACTATTTTATGGAGAAATGTAGATCCAATGCACAAAAATATCACTTATATTGCACCTTACACTTTGGCAGTATTTATATTCCTAAATTCTTAAACCAACCATTGTTATTGTGATACTATAAAGATTTATTAACTTTTAACGCTTAAACATAAGCGGTAACACTATAAATATTATTTCTTGCATTGACTATACTTTGACAGATACATAACCTGAAAAGCCTTAAATGCCAAAGACTGCGTTCCGTACGTGGTCACGTGGTGGGACTTTGAGGTGTGGAGCATAGTACCTATACCCCTTGGCTTGTAGGGTCCTCATATACAGGGTGAGTTTTAAGTTGACGCGTTCCTTTTAACAGCGTGTAGAAATTAAATGGACCAATAAATATTTTAAGTAACTTTTTTATTAAAACTCAAAAATAAGAGAGTTATAGCCCTTCAAAGTTTAATTAAATTTTGAGCCGATCCTGGCTATTGTTAACAAAAAACATAACCATAAAAATAAAATAAACAATGCAAAATGTCATCTATGACAACAAACATAACAATTAAACCAAAATGACACATTTAGCAATGCCTACAGAAATAGTTCAAAGTTGTCCCCGTTGTGGTCTATACAAAGTTGCGTGCTAATAGTATAGAAAGGGGTTTTCCGCGAATTATTTGAGATGCATCTTCGATTCGTGCTATCAATTCTTCGAGAGTATTTAATGGGTTTTTGCACAATCCACACAACAAGGTCTGTTCCACAATCAACACAACAAGGTCTGTTCTATCTCGTACTAAAAATACAAAAAATCACTGCAACACTGCACAGTTTAACGGCGGCCATTTTTGTTGTTTACAATTTTTGTGCTTTGGGTTTGTGCTCTGTTTATACAGATTAATAATCGTTTTAAACGTTGTGTTTCTCATAGTAAGCCTTAAAAGAGTCCTTAAAGTGCTAAGAACAACCATTTTACTCCTCTATTGTAAAAAATAAACTTTATTCTATCAGGGTTGTCAAATGTCAATTTTGAGGTTAAATTATAACCCACAAATTAACCTTCAAATTGTCATTTGACAGCCCTGATAGAATAAGGTATATTTATTATAAAAGAGGAGTAAAATTTGTTTGTCCTTAAGTTAAAGGCCTTATTTGAGGTTTACAAGTGCCTCTGTAAGAAACACAACGTTTAAAACCATTATTAAACAGCACAAACTTAAAGCACATGAATTGTAAACAACAAAAATGGCCGCCGTTAAACTCTGGGCAGTGTTGCAGTGATTTTTAGTATTTTTAGCATGAGATAGAACAGACCTTGTTGTGTGGATTGTGGTCTGTTCTATCTCGTACTAAAAATAGAACAAATCACTGCAACACTGCACAGTTTAACTGCGGCCATTTTTGTTGTTTACAATTTTTGTGCTTTGGGTTTGTGCTCTGTTTATAAAGATTAATAATCGTTTTAAACGTTGTGTTTCTCATAGTAAGCCTTAAAAGACTCCTTAAAGTGCTAAGAACAACCATTTTACTCCTCTATTGTAAAAAATAAACTTTATTCTATCAGGGCTGTCATAAAACTGTCAAATGTCAATTTTAAGGTTGAATTATAACCCACAAATTAACCTTCAAATTGTCATTTGACAGCCCTGATAGAATAAGGTATATTTATTATAAAAGAGGAGTAAAATGGTTGTCCTTAGTACTTAAAGGCCTTATTTGAGGCTTACAAGTGCCACAACGTTTAAAACAATTATTAAACAGCACAAACCCAAAGCACAAGAATTGTAAACAACAAAAATGGCCGCCGTTAAACTCTGTGCAGTGTTGCAGTGATTTTTAGTATTTTTAGCATGAGATAGAACAGACCTTGTTGTGTGGATTGAGGGTTTTTAAAAACTAAGCTTTTCAACCACCCCTACAAGAAAAATCCAAAGGGTTTAGACCCGGCGATCTTGGCGGCCACGCGATAGGTCCTCCACGACCTATCCACTGATTAGGAAATTGTTCATTCAAAAAATCTTTAAATTCACGCCTAAAATGATTATTATATGAGTATTACATCTTCCAGCAAAACAGGAAGAATATTTTGCAAAAAATGGAGGTAATCATCGCCGTTTAAACAATTTGGTAAAATAAATGGAACAATTAACATGCCATTTATGATGCCTGCCCACACATTAACAGAAAAACGATCTTGAAAATTTGTTCTTCGTATAGCTTTAGGATTGCCTACAGCCTAAGCGTATGCGTATTGCGAAAATTATTTATTCCATTGCAGGTAAACATGGCTTCATCCGTCACCAAAATCCATCTTAAAAAGTTGTTATTGTTTCTATTTTGCTCTAAAAGCCAGGTACAAAAATTAACTGCGTGGAAAATCTTCTTGCTTCAAAGGTTGAACCCTCTGAACGAGGTAAGGATGAAGCTTATTTTCGTGCAGAGTTTTACAAACTTTCATCTGACTTAGTTGAACTTGGGAAGCGATTACCCGAGTGCTTATTGTTGCACTAAATTTAAAATTTGTTCCTTCCTCTGAACATTTACAGGGTGCCTCGGTCATCCCACGTGTCCTCCACTATGACCTTGTAAACTCAGGGCTCCCACGGTTAAATTACAAATTTTATTTAGGAATTTAGGAGGTTTTTTGGAGAATTTTAGGAGAAAAAAGTATGCAAATGAATTTATTTAATTGAATAAAAACAACTCTACACTATACTTAAAGAATAAGAAAAAAATAAGTAATTCTTTTTAACAAAAATATAAATAAATATCACTTCTTTTGTACAAATAGGTTATATTGACTAGTTTTTTAGCCACATCGCTCGACGAGTTTTTTTTTTAATAAAATGAAAAGTTAGGTAAAATTATTAATTTTGTATATATCTACAAGTAGAAATTTCACCAGACTTTTAATTTTATTTAAAAAAAAGCGTCGATAGATATGGCTAAAAAAGTAGGCCAAAGTTTAATGATGTTATATTTATATTTTGAAAAAAAAAATTTAACAGTTTAGTTAATAACTAACAATAATTGTAATGTTATTGTTACTAAAAAATCTCATAATAGAAAAAATATAAAGTGCATGATACAGTAAAACATTCTTTAGATTGTTCACTATTTTAGCTATCATTTAAAAGAAAATTGAAAATCCTTTTGTTTGATATATAACAAGGTATATTTTTGACGAAAATTAACGAAATATGGCTAAAAATGACAATTTTGTAGAAGTCTAGAAGCTACTACATGGATTTTGTTTTATGGTATATTTTGTTGTTTTTTAAGAAAAATGTAGGTTGTGATACCTATATCATTTTAAAAAGAATTTAATAAACTAGAACCCAAAAATATATATTTTTTAAATTACTTTTTAAAAAAGAAATTTTTTAGCACAACTACCCTAATTGAGGAGCATCCGTGCAAAACCGGCTAAATCCATTTTATTCAGTTTTTGTTTTTTTTTATTTCGCATCTTTGGGTTCATTTCTATCAACAACCAAGATAATTCAGTTTAAATCCGACTAAATCCATGTTAAAATCACATTTAAAAGGTAGCTTTAGGAGCAAAACCGGCCAAATCCACGTTTTTATAGCAAACCCGGCTATATCCAATAAATAATAATATGTGGCTTGGATATGTCGATACTACTACTAAAATTTGTTCTGTTTTTTCATGTTTGAAGTAAATTTATTTTGTTAATATTTTTGAATAATAAAGGTTTTTTTTCACATTTTATTCGTTTTGTATTCGGTTTTCGAGCAAAACATACACATACAAAACATTTTTTGAAATTTTGGCCTTAATATAAAGTTTTTGAAAACGAAAGTATGTCTTATAAATCAAGTACCACAAAGCCCACAAAACTCAAGTTTGCTTTTTCTTTTATCTGTAAAGGTCAGGAAACCGAGAGTTTTTGGCCATTTTCCCAACATTTTATTAAAGTGGATATAGCCGGTTTTGCACGGATGCTCCTCAATTAAACGCAGTCAAGTTGGCCTACTTATATTTAATTTTTAGGAGTTTTAGGAGATTGATGGCAATTTTAGGAGAATTTTAGGAGTTTAAAAGATTTAAGCCAAATTTTAGGAATTTTATGAATTTTAGGAGGTGTGGGAGCCCTGTAAACTGCCCTTTTCCCTAAAACAGCATTCAAAAATACCTGAGGGAGCGGATAAATCAGGTTGGCGTACAATCGCGATGCAGCATTTGCATTTTGACGACATTCTCCATAAATTAGTAACATTTCCACTAATTCATTATTGCTATAATTATAAACCGTTAACAGTAATTAAGGCACAAAAAAACTTAAGTAAATAATGACATTTTTTTATTGCTAAATGTCATTTAAATTTAAATGGTTATGTTTCTTGTCATAGATGTTATATGTCCTGAATCAGCCCTATTGCTCCACATTGCACAATATTACACCACCGATGATCTCATCACCGATGACCTCATTTCCGTTCTTCTGCTGATCCTGCAGCAGCCCACAGTGCCCCTTTATGTAAGTGAAGTGCGTAGTGCGAAAACAATGAAACATTGTATAGTTCTTAGTATTTAGCTTAGAGATAAGAAAATAACGAACTATATTAATTAAGTTACTTTACCTTTAGTCCTTAGTCTAAGATTGCTTCTCGTTCTCGACAGAAGTCTTTGCTTCTGCAAGAATTATTTTTATATTTAGTTTTAAGAACTGTTTGTGTGTGTTTGATTTCGTGTGTTTGTTTTATAATAAATAATTTTTTTTAAAAGACATTTCTTAATTCGGTCCCGCAACAATTGGCGCAGTCGTACGGATTTATTTACGCCGAAATAAGAAATATTTCGACGCTGGACCCTGTCCTTCAAAATAAGAAGAATCTACAATCCATATCCAACAAAGAAAAAGAAGCATCTTACGACTCCAGTGTATCACCATGCAACTGTAGGTTTTAAAGCAGTATCCTTTAATATTTTCCTATTAGTTCCTTGATTATTTTATTGTCTTTAATTTTTAATAATTTTTACATAATGACAGAAAACGGTAATAATGTTGTTGAAAGAAATACATTACATTAAAATGTAACAGTAAAGCTAACAGATCTTTTCTCTATCATACCCGAATACGATGGAGATCAAATACTGCTAAACTCTTTTATAAATTCAAGTGAAACCGTTAAATTTAGCTAGCGATATTCAAGTTGATCTAGTTCTTGTTCATATTAAAAACAAATTAAGAGGAAAAGCCTCTCAATTAATAAATTCGCGAAACATTTCCCAATGGCTAGAAATTAAAATTCTCTTACAAGCTCACTTTGGAGATAGTAGAGATTTAAATTCCTTATTGTATGACTTAAATAGAATAAGGCAAAATGTTAATGAAAATACCCTCTCTTTTGTACACAGAATTAATTCACATAACCCTAAATTACATACAAATATCAATACTTCAAATTTAACAGCAGATCAAAAGAATAGTCAATGTACCCTGGTAGTTAATATGTGCTTGGATACATTACTTACCGGTTTAAGTTCTGGTATCGGAACTATTGTTCGTGCCAGTAATCCCAAAAATTTGTTAGAAGCAGCCTTAAGAATTAAACGAGAGACACAACTCTCCTATTTTGAAAACTCAAAAAATAATAAACCTCAACAAATTAAAAATCAAAACCAAATCTTTTACCCTAACAAAAATTACCATGATAACAATTTTCGTAATAGAAATGATTACAACAAAAATAATTCGATTCACAATTCTTCAAACTTCAACCCAAACTTTAATAATAATAGCAACGGCCCAAGGAACCAATTTTGTAACTATTGTAAAAAAGTAAGTTGTTATAGAATATATGGATTTCGTTGGTAAAACCTTTTAAGGTTCTAGGTTGACTCGCCATCTAACGAACAACGAACGAAATACTGATTTATCTGGACGCTTGCTTCTGTTCTGTATAGATAGGAGCTATATCACCTTCTTCTTCCACCCTGGTACGGACAAAGAACTTCATTGCAATTATGAAACAAGTGATTTTATTTTAACGAATAAGGATTCTGTAAATCCTCATAGTAAGGAGAAAGAACCTTATTCTAACGTAACTTCTTCAACTCCTCATAGTAAGGACGAAGAATTAATAATTACTGATGACAATAATTATATAAATGAAAAATATAATTCGTTATGGAATAAAATATTCCAATTAAATAAAACAAGTGAATCAATTTTTATAAATCAAGCATCAACTTCTAATAATATAGTAAATAATCATGATAATAGAGGAATAAATAATAAAAAGATGGTTTTAAATAAAAACCCTAATAAATGTGAATCAGTTCTTAAAGAAGAAAGCTCATTAAAACAGGTCAAATATCCTTTATCAGAAAATATAAACACTTTTAAACTTGACCTAAATACAGTTTACGAATTGCGAAGTTGCAATCTTCGAAAAAGCGAATTCTTATACAATATAAAATGACTAATGAAAGGTCATTGGCATAATTTTATTATTAAATCGAAAAAAAAATAGGTAACCATTTTCAATAGGAAACTTAAGAATTTGATGTTTATGATAAAAGTACTGACGTAGTAATTTCTAATTTTAATATAGAATATAATAAAAACCCTCCTAATATTCAAAACGGTCTTGTAAAAGTTTTTAGCCCATTAAACAAAAATAATGAAAGAAAATTATTAATACCAAGAGTAGAAAATATGTTCAATATTCAGCATGTTAATTCGCCTTTTGTAGAAGCGAGAGTAAATAATCATAAATTTAAATTTTTAATTGATACAGGATCTACATTAACAATTCTTAAACCACACGTAATAGTAAAAGGTACTAAATATTTTCCTTGTCACGTTAATGTCTGTAGTATAAACGGTTCCTTTTTAATTGATACGAAATGTAACATTACCCTTTTTAATAAAGATTTTTCAGTTTATGTTTACCCTTTACAAATAGAATATGATGGTATTTTCGGCATGGATTTTCTTAAATATTATAATATTATTTTAGATTTACCTAATAATAAACTAATTACACCATTCAAAAGTATTCCTTTGTATACAAATGAAACTTATTTAAACAAAGATAATCCAATAAATATTTCAGTTCCTGCAAGAACAGAAATGGTAGCAAAATTAAAAACCTCTTCACTTATTGACGAAGGAATTTGTCCACGTCAATATATTTATTAAAAATATTTTAATACCCGAAGCCCTTGTTAAAAACATAGATGGTCATTTTATTACTACAATTTGTAATCTCAGCGAAAAAGATATTACATGTAATATTAAACCAATCGAGTTAAGTGAAATTCCCGTTATTGACGAACACATTGTAAATTTTCAAAATATTAATAACAATAATAATCAAATTTCAAGAAACGACCTTATCTTATAACAACTTAGAGTAGAACATTTAAACTCAGAAGAAAAATTCCTAATAATCCTTTGTTTAAATTTTAATGACATTTTTTTCTTAGAAGGAGACCATCTTATCTTTACAAACAAAATAAAGCATGAAATTAACACCGAAAACGCAAGACCTATATTTACAAAATCTTATAGATACCCGTATATTCACAAAGAGGAAGTTAAGAGTCAAATTAATAAAATGTTAGATCAAAATATAATAAGACCTTCTGAATCAGTCTCTCCTTGGTCATCCCCAGAATGGGTAGTACCCAAAAAGCCTGACGCGAGTGGTAAGATCAAGTGGCGTATGGTCATTGATTATAGAAAGCTCAATGAAGTTACAATTTCCGATAAGTACCCCTTGCCCAACATTTCAGACATATTAGACCAACTAGGTAAATGTACCTAATTTACAACGCTTGATAATTCAACCTGACAAATGCGAATTTCTCCGCAAAGAAGTATGTTATCTAGGACACATCATAACTCCTGATGGTTTGAAACCAAACCCTGATAAAATTTATGCAGTCCAAAACTTTCCACAACCTACAAATCCTAAAGAAATACGTTTGTTCCTAGGATTAACAGGATATTACAGACGGTTTATTCAAAATTACGCTAAAATTATAAAACCACTGACAAACCTACTTAAAAATGACGTTTTATTTGACTTCGACAATGCTTGTAAAACTTCTTTTGATACTTGTAAAGATTTACTAACCTCTGCCCCTATACTAAGATATCCCAATTTTGAAGAAGAGTTTGTGTTGACAACTGACGCATCTGCCTTTGCCATAGGCTCCGTTCTTTCACAAGGACCTATTGGACGCGATCTCCCTATCGCAAACGCTTCTAGAACTTTGTCCCCCGCAGAAACTCGTTACCCTGTTATCCAAAGAGAACTCCTATCTATAATCTGGTCCGTCACTCATTTTCGACCTTATTTATTCGGAAGAAAGTTTTCTATAGTGACTGATCATAAACCTCTTACCTATTTATTTAATATTAAAGACCCAGGTTCTAGTCGACTAGCTCGATGGAGACTAAAACTTGAGGAATTTGACTATAAAATTATATACAAGCCAGGAAAAATTAATTTAAATGCTGACGCTCTTTCAAGAATTAAATTCAATGACAATAATAATGAACAAGTATTTTATAACGAAATTGACAATGATAATACTAATGATAACGCTTCAGTCGCAACTGAAACAGCCCCAGAAACTATCGAAGAATTTAAACTCTTTAAAAATCTACTAAATAAACAATCTTTAATAGACTTTTCTAAAATATTGTATAGCAATGAACAATTATTAAATGGAAACCATAAACATATATTAACAATCTTTCAGCAAAGAAACTTAGAAAAATTACATGAAGAGATAATAGATGATTTTGTCAATCCCAATATTCAATTTTATCCAAATATAGGTAGTTAATTTAGCAAACAGTGCAAAAACTAAAAATCGAACATATTACGTTTTACCAATACCTTTAGACACTAATAATGCACAAAAATATATTTTTAAATTACTATATGAAAATAAACATAAATTTTTAAATATCCCTAATCTTTACGTAGAAAACCTTACAAAATATTTTTTACCAGAAATCCTTTCCTACATATTTTCCGACGAAGACATTAATTTTATAAGTTGTGAAAATATTGTTAAAGAAATACCCGAAGAAGAAAGAAATATAATACTTAATCAATATCATAATGGAAAACAAAACTTACACCGCGGAATTAATGAAACCTTCCGTAGAATCCGAGAGCAATACAATTGGCCCAATCTTCAAAAAGATATAGAAGCGTACGTTAAATCTTGTGAAACGTGTAATAAAAGTAAAGCTAATAGACAAAACTTAGACAGACCCCTAGTTATTACAGAGACACCAAAAACACCATTCGAACGAATAAACGTTGACATATTAGAAATCCCTACTTCAAATTATGTACTTACTATAAGAGATGAACTTACGAAATACACTCAAGCCTATCCCTTAGCTAACAAAACAGCAAAACAAGTAATAACTACTCTTTTACTTTATTTTCAACATTTTGGCGTTCCCCTTAGAATTCATTGTGACGCAGGTAAATAATTTAAAAATAATATGCTTAAAGACTTGGCAAAAATTTACAATTTTAAAATAACTTATAGTTCTGTTGCGCACCCCCAAAGCAATGGAAGTTTAGAGAGATTCCATTCGACCTTACTTGAAATGATTAGAATTCACAAAACCGAATTTCCAGATGAACATATCCTTAACTCGTTACCTTACGCAGTTATTTGCTTTAATAATAATAAAAATAAAACCACTGTATTTACCCCTTTTGAACTTGTCTTCGGACATACGTCAAGTAGACCTGCAGAAAATATGTTTAACCAATCTGAATTAATATCTAAATATGTTAGAGACCTTAATAATAAAATGCACTTTCGTTATAAACAAGCTGTAAGTAATACAGAAAGATCAAAAGAAAAAGCTAAAGAAAGATTCGATAAACAAGTTTCAAGTAATTATAATTTTGAAATTAATCAAAAAGTATGGCTAAAACAGTCTCAAATCGGAAATAAACTTCAACCAAAATTTATTGGACCTTTTATAATTAAGGAAATTTATCACCCTAATAGCGCCCTTATTTATAATGAACAATATAAAACTAAAGTTAACTTTGATAGACTAAAACCCTATGTAATCCGAGAAGTACCCTAATACTCTTATATTTTTATAACCATATTAAAACATAGATTTAATTAAATTTATAAGCTTAATTCTAATTTTAAATATATTGTTACAGAAAACTAATACTACTACTACTAACGGTTAAGATAATTAAGTCAACCCCCATTGGAAACCCCAATATAGAGATAAGTAAACTTAATCATACATTAGGTATTTTATACCATAGAGAAGGAAAAGTAAAAATTTCAAACGATCTTTGGAAAATAGTAGTTTATAAAGATCTTAACTTAATTCAAGCATCCTTTGAAAATAACAAACTAATTTTAAATAATCTAAACGAAGTGTTAAATTATTTAACTTAAATACAAAAAAATATTTAAATTTTGCAACCGAAATTATGCCCCATACAGTAATGCTTATGAGAATTACTTCTAATGTACAAAATAAACTGTCAGAAATTAAATTAGATACAGAAAAATATCGAGTAAAACGAGGTTTAATTAATGGCCTTGGTACATTTTGGAAATATTTTACAGGAAATTTAGACGCCTCCGATGGAGAATTCTATGAAAAATCTATTAACAAAATTAATAAAGATGAACACGAATTAGAAAAACTTATGAAAGATCAAATTTCGATTGTTACTTCAACTGTCAAAAATTTTAACTATACAAATTTCTAATATTGTAGATACACAAAAATTATTTGAAAGTAAACTTAGGGCCGGTTTTTCAATCGTTGGTTAAGTTTAACTTACGGTTAACTTTCTTAGATACTATTGTGTTAACAATAGTATCTAAGGAAATTAACCATAAGATAAAGTTAACCAACGATTGAAAAACCGGCCCTCAGAGTTTTAAATATGTGCGAACAACTCTTAGAATCATTCACACTTATTAATAATGAACTTGATAATATTCTAGAAAGTATAACTTTTTCGAGATTAAAAATTCTTCACTCTTCAGTTATTCATCCCCTTGAGCTTATATATAAATCAATTAAAACAAATTGAAAATTACTTACAAAAAGATACGTTACCTTTACCAGTCAATAAAACAACAATTTTCAAATATTTTGATATCATTGAACTTTCATCATTAGATAAGATAAGATAAAGTTTATTCAGTGAAATAAAGATTACATGAAAAGTAAGTATTTAAATAAGTTTAAAGAAAACATGAATCAGCTAGGTAAGTATAATACAGTTTAAGACAAGTTTACAGATATAAGCATAAATAGTAATTATGAAATAAAGATTACATGAAAAGTCAGTATTTAAATAAGTTTAAAGAAAACATTAATCAGCTAGGTAAGTATAATAAAGTTTAAGAAGTTTACAGGTATAAGCATAAATAGTAATTATAAAATTTTAAAATCAATGAACTCTTGTATACAGGGTGGTCCAGGATTAATCTGAAAAATTTTATTGATCGATAGAGCCTGAAAAAACAATAAAAACAAACCCAAAAACATTTTTCAAAAATGCATACTAACGGAGATATAGTCCTTCAAAATAATTTTTAAACCATCAAACCGATTCTTCTTAAATTTTGTGTATACACAAAATTTAAGAAGAATCTATAGGTTAAGCTTCCGTCGATAATATAATGAAAATTTCCTACAAAAGGCCCAGTGGCGGAGATTTTGGAAGGGGTTTCCCCTTTTTACCCTCATATTTTCGACGCCACTGGATTTTATTAGAAAATCATCAGATTTATTTTTATCCTTTTTCAATCTAAAAGCAAAACTTTTATGTTTATTTTTTATCCGATCAAAGGTTTCGAAGATAAATATTTCAGTTTAAAATTTCAAAAACACTGTGTACCCGGAACTTTTGTTACTATTTTAATAATAAAAAATTATTTTTTTCTGAACGATTGTATTGGGCCAATAAAAATTTACCAATGAAATAATGGAATAATCGCTTTCAATAGGGTGGTTTTTGGGTTGGTTTGATTTTGTATTATAATACAATTAAATTATTAATTACAGACGTATCAACTTGATTGTAATCCTCAATCTACGTTACAATAAAACAACCTAAAAATATGTCGGGTTCAGTAACAACTGCACGATGACTCCTGGACGCTACTTTATTTTTAAAATATTTTATAAACTGATAACGTGGCATAATTGTTACCAAGTTACCGATTTAAAATAAAATATGATAAAATTCCGTGTACTCGGTGTTTTTGAAATTTTAAAGTCTCCGAAACCACTAATCTTATGAAAATTAAACACACAAGTTTTGCTTCTAAATTGAATAAGAAATCTGATTATTTTCCAATAAAATCCATTTTGACACCACTGCAGTGGTGTCAAAATATGGGGGTAACAAGGGGAAACCCCCCCAAAATCTCCGCCGCTGGGCCTTTTGTAAGAAATTTTACCTACACAAAATTTGAGCAGAAGTTATTAAAAAAAAAAGGTTTTTTGCCTTTGAAGGGCTATTAGTGTGTTAGTGTGTATTTTTAAAAAATGTTTTTGGGTCTGTTTTTATTGTTTTTTCAGGCTCTATCGATCATTAAAATTTTTCAGATTAATCCTGGACCACCCTGTAGAATAGAAAGCATGATCTAAGAGTATATTTTTTATAGTTTTGACAAATAGATTAGAACTTAGGTTTTTAATTTTTGCCGGTAGGGCGTTATACAATTTTGTGCCCCAGAAGTCTACTCCTTGTTGGGTTATTTTTAGGCGATGAAAAGGGACAACCAAATCGTCTCTGTTTCTTGTTTCATATTCATGTTGTGCAGAATGCGTGTCCCAGTTGTTTATATTCGCGTGTACATGTTTGAGGCAGCTGATAATATAGATGCATGGTAATGTAAGTATTCTTTCTTTCTTGAAAAATTCTCTGCAGCTTTCCTTTTCTTTAAGGTTGCACAATACCCTGATAGCCTTTTTTTGTAAGACAAAGACTCTGTCTACATCAGTGGAACGTCCCCAGAAAAGGATGCCGTATGTGATGCGGCTGTAAAAATTGGCATAATAGCATGATTTGGCTGCTTCGTGGTTTGCGTAACGTTTTATATTTCTTATACAAAATATTGCACTGGACAGTTGTCTGGACATTTGGCCAATATGATGTGACCAATTTAGCTTATTGTCAAGATAAACACCTAGAAACTTTACATTTTTTGTTTCTTGTTGATCAAAGAAACGCATTGTTTTTGTTTGATTTAGGCTCAATTTGTTGCATATCATCCATTTCTTGGTTTTTTCTAGAGTTTCATTGAGTGTTACATCTACTTCGTCAAATGTTTTGGCTTTGACAAGGAAAGAGGTGACATCAGCGTATACACATGCTCCATAGGTAGGTGCATTTTGAGTTACATCGTTGACATATATGATTAAGAGAATTGGTCCGAGCACGGAGCCTTGTGGTACTCCATGAACAGCAGTTGTGGCAGTAGATATTTCATCATTCCATTTGTGAACTTGACCTCGAACGCCGTAATATTCCAGCTTATCTAAGAGAAGTTTGTGGTCGACGGTGTCGAAAGCCTTGCTGAGATCGCAGCACATTATTGACGTCTTTTATGAGCTGTCGTGAGCTTTTAGTATGAGTTTTATTATTTCGTTTATTGCCGTAGTGGTGGACCGGTCCTTTCTGTATCCATGTTGTTTTAGACTAAATAAGCCTTTTTTCTCAAAAGAGCTTACTAGTCTATTCTTTATCAGAACTCCTATAACTTTCGATATAACAGGTAAGAGCGAAATCGGGCGGTAGTTTTCGCAGCTTTTGTTTTCCTTTTTTATAGATGGGTATTATTTTAGATATTTTCAGTTCTTCAGGGAAATGGCCTTCATCTATGCATTTATTGAATATAATTGCTAAAGTATGTGATATGCAGGAAGCTAACCATTTTAGGATCTGTGTTGAAACCCCATAAATGTCTTCGGAATTTTTGCTTTATAAGTTCATTATAATTCTATACACTTCGTAGCCATCTGTGTGTGCAAAGAATAGTGTATTTTTGTTGTCTATGCTTACATTTTTTAGAAACTCAGTTGCTTGCTGTTTGAGAGGCTGTGTTTGAAAATCAGAGAGTAGTGTGGGAGCAACATTTGCAAAGTAGTGATTAAACTGTTCTGCTGTAATACTTTCTTCAACAAGTGCTTTTTTTGGTTGCTTGTTTGTCTCCTCCTTTATTATTTTCCACATTGCTTTTTGCTTGTTTTCTGATGACTTGATAAAATTTGTATTTGCTTTTCGTTTTTCTTCAGTGATTTTTGTGTTATATTTGGTTTTTTGATCTTTGTACAAATTGTAGATGGCGTCGCTTTTGACTACTTGTGCTATGGTAGCTAAGGCATCCAAACTTCTTTTCATTTTCAGTGTTTCTTTGCTCCATTCCTTTTTAATATTTTTCCCACTTTAAATTTTTTTGTTTCTAGAGGAAAACACATTCGGTGTAAACGCAGAAATTCCTCATGAAACTCTTTGTAGGCTTGTTTTGCTTTCATTTGTTGTAGGAGTTCTATCCATGGGATGGATAGAAATTGTTCTTCAAACAGGTGAGTATTTCCTATGTTTGCTTTACGTGTTTTTACTAGTTTACTACCTTCTGTTTTTAGCATCATGTGAGTTGGATCTCGAATAATTTGTGCGTAATGATCAGACATATGTAAGTTGCATGTTTGCAGAGCACATAGGTTGAGGTTTGTATTTGTTATTACGTTGTCTATACAAGTTGATGTTGTTTTCGTTTCTCTTGATAACTGACAATAAAATTATTCATGCCCTTCACATTCCTTTAACTAATCCAAGTGAATATAAATTGCTACACCTATTTTCTATCCCAATTAAAGATCCTAGAACCAAACTCCACCATACTATCTTATTATCCTCTAAATACCTTGCTGCTAGTGAATTGGATCGTTACTACGCTCAATTATCGAACATGGAAAGTGAGTGTAAATAACTTGCAAAAGACACTAAACTGTGCTTCAATAAAGTGATTTACTCAATAGACTCAAACGCGATTTGTGAAGCCCAAATTCTAGTTAAGCCCAAGAACATTCCCGAAAATTGTGCCGTGTCAAGATTTTCGTACACAGACTATATTATTCAACCCCTAAAGAACAATTTATTCCTTGTCGTAACCGCGGATATTCTTTCTATCACCATGTATTGCAGAAATGGACCCGCCGAGACAAAATATATTGAAACAAATTCAATTGTTTCCATTCAACCCCAGTGTACCGGATATATCGGACAAACAAGAATCCACGCTAACTATGAAAACTCTATATCTAACTACACCGAACTAATACAAACCCCTTTTGTGAAATTTGACTGTTGTGATCACCTACCCTCAAGTGACAAACTCCCAAAACTAAAACCACTTAAAATTAGTAAATTCAACTTAGATGAACTAAACCTTGCCGAACATCAGTTAAATCATTTCAATGAACAATTGGACAACTTAATGAATGAATGAAAAATACACTTTATGGTTTATCTACGCTATAATTGTTATATTAGTAATAATCATAATAACCTACATCTGTTGTAATATTCCGAACAAAAGAAGAATTATAAACCGATTTCTCCAAAGCAACAATGGCAATCCCCCGCCACCACCTTCAAACGAAATCGTTTCGCTAAGAATCCTGACCAACTCATCAAGAAGACGCCCAGCTGTCCCAAGACTTCAACAACCCGTTGAAGAAAACATCTTTAATGATCAATGTTCTTTTGTTCCTGTTTAATAATGTGTTTCAGATTTTCCTAATTATAGTTCTTCGTTAGAACTATAATTCTTTTGGATGGGGAGGTGTTATATGTCATGAATCAGCCCTATTGCTCCACACTGCAACATATTACACCACCGATGACCTCATTTCCGTTCTTCTGCTGATCCTGCAGCAGCCCACAGTGCCCCTTTGTGTAAGTGAAGTGCGTAGTGCGAAAACAATGAAACTTTGTATAGTTCTTAGTATTTAGCTTAGAGATAAGAAAATAACGAACTATATTAATTAAGTTACTTTACCTTTAGTCCTTAGTCTAAGATTGCTTCTCGTTCTCGACAGAAGTCTTTGCTTCTGCAAGAATTATTTTTATATTTAGTTTTAAGAACTGTTTGTGTGTGTTTGATTTCGTGTGTTTGTTTTATAATAAATAATTTTTTTTAAAAAGACATTTTTCTACTCCTATTACGGAATTTGACCGTTCTAATATCACTTTTGTCTATGGAATGACATATTCCGTAAAGTGCTACAGAATGAAATATTCTATCATCTGATTACAGAATAAACACTCGTGGCTACATCTCTGTTTTTAATATCTAACAAATTTTAGACCGATCCAACCTCACTTTCTTCCAATTAAATTATTTTTCTATGGTATTTTTTGGAAACGTAGAAAAAGTATAGTCTGAAACACGTTTGGAATTGCATATTCCGCTCTCGTGAAACCGTCAAACTCGCCTTTGGCTCGTGTGACAAACTCTTCACTCGAGCGGAATATGCTGTATTCCAAACTTGTTACGGAATATACTATTCTTAATTCGGTCCCGCAACATAGATGACATTTTGCATTGTTCTTCTTCTTCTTCTTTGGTCTGAAAAAACGTCCGTTTCTTCAGGGGGGATGGCCTTTAGCTTATTTAAAAACTATTTGGCCAGCCCATATTTTGCATTGTTCGCGCACGGTGTCTGACACCGGGGCGATTTAAAATTAAACTAAACTTTGAAGATGGTGGAGATAAAAACTTCACCGCCCAGGTACCTTCCTAAATAGTGTACATGCATGCTCAGTTGCAATTTGGATGCGATTGAACATATTTATTGCGAATTATAGTGACTTCCGGTGTGTGAGACCGGGGTGACCATTCGGGTTACAAATAACTCGTGCTGCTTTGACCGAAATTCCACAAAGTTTGAAATTTTCACTTCAAGAATTTTGTGGAATTGGAATCTCAAGAAAATATTACCCCTGGTAGATGTGCCTATTGCAATTGGAAAAAATATAGAAAAACTGGATTTGTGTGTTTTAAATGTAATACCTACATGTTTTTTTATAGGTTTTGCGATTTTTTTTTATAAATATTTACTATCAGTGAAGTTTTATGGGTAAAAAGGTACATATAGGTACAAAAAAGTGATAAGAAAAAATATATATTTTAGAAAATATAGACAAAAAACAAAAATAAATTAGAGCACATAATAGGCATTTGCCAATCTTGCAAGCAAAGTCCTTTCGAAGATAAATTTTTCAATTTTTCTTTCACTACCGTATTAAATAAGGACCAAAAAATAATATTTTTTTTATTTTAACTTTTTTAAGTTGCAATTTTATTTGTATGTTAAAAGTTTAAAGACCTTTTTTATAAGAATTTTATTTTTGTTTTTTGCCTGTATTTTTTAAAATATATATTTTTTCTTATCAATTTTTTGTACCTATATGTACCTTTTTACCCATAAAACTTCACTGATAGTAAATATTTATAAAAAAAAATCGCAAAACCTATAAAAAACAACCCGGTGTTACAGACCGGGGCGACTATACTTGAAAAAAAAATTTGCGCGACTACTGAAAGGTTAACAATAGCCAGGACCGGCTCAAAATTTATTTAAACTTTGAAAGGCTATTATATATTACTTGTTTAGAGCAGGAAGACGAAAGTCGTTAGCCATTTGGATTTCCAATAAAGTTTATTATTATTATTATTATAACTTGTTCTAAGATATATTATTATAGTTATAATAACTATCTTATTTTTGAGTTTTGATAAAAAAGTTAATTAACACGTTAACTGCCAAGTTGGTCCCAGGGGACCACTAATACTTTTTCCATCCAGGCCACGGCGGTCCCTGTGGACCGACTGTCAATTTTTTGTTTAACAGTTTAACATGATTTTCTGGCCAACGGACCGCTCGTATAAGGTATTTTAAAGCATGCATAGGACCGCTTGGCCCTGACGGCTGACGAAGATACAAGAGTTTTTTAATTATTTATTTTTTAATCTGTATTTTGACGATTTTATTTTTTAAAATGATACAAGTAAAATAACAACTTGGACCAATAAACAAAATCACCAATAACGCCTTGGCGTTTAACGTGTTAAAATATTTATTTGTCTATCTGATTTCTACAAGCTGTTAAAAGGAACGCGTCAACTTAAAACTCACCCTGTATAATAATAATTTGTCACTTTTGTAGAATAGGGTAATATTATTTGATAGAACTTACTTTAATTTCCATTATGCGTTTGTTAAATCCTTCCTTTCGAAATATACCTTCAGTATTTACTTCTTTTAGAATAAATTCAGTCATGTCGTAAATAATTTTGGGCACTAAAATTTGTTCACCATTTTCTAATGTTACTGTTGTAGATTCAAGCTGTTCTAAAGGTACATTAAATTTTCTTTTTTGTATGGGTCCTCCCTCCCAATACATGAAAATACAAATTAGAAATAATGGAACTCCAAACATAAAGAACTTAGTACAAACACTTACCTGTTGCTGCACAACCTGTCTTTTTTTCATTCTATACTTAATTCCATGTTTTTGTAAGTGCTTGATAACTATACTTCTTATCTCTTCTTTTTTATTAACATTGCTGATAAACATTTTGAAATCTATAATATAGTTTTTAACATAGAAAAAACACCCCTGCCGGAGGTCCTCACAGTACAAACACTGAACTGAGAACAAACCATAGACCTGTGATCTGTGCATAGACCTTTAGCAATTTTCTGTTTTTAAACTTTCATCCTGTTTGACAGGGTTGCCAACACTTAGAAAATAGTCAGCGTTGCCAATTTGCCAGTAATTACTGGCATTCGCCAGTGACAAAAATAAAATTGTTAACAAATATTTTTTACATTTAAATGTTGGAATATTTTTTTTCTACTCCTATTACGGAATTTGACTGTTCTATTATCACTTTTATCTATGGAATGACATATATTCCGTAAAGTGTTACAGAATGAAATATTCTATCATCCTATGACAGAATAAACACTCGTGGCGACATCTCTGTTTTTAATATCTAACAAATTTTAGACCGATCCAACCTCACTTTCTTCCAATCAAATGACTTTTCTATGGTATTTTTTGGAAACGTAAAAAAAGTATAGTCTGAAACACGTTTGGAATTGCATATTCCGCTCTCGTGAAACCGTCAAACTCGCCTTCGGCTCGTGTGACAAACTCTTCACTCGAGCGGAATATGCTGTATTCCAAACTTGTTACAGAATATACCATTAAGTCATTCTGCATGATAATATATTATTTAGCCAACTTGACACTTAAACCCTTTGTAAATACCATGCTGCAATTGACCATATGCAAGAAATGCGGTCGATGTTGCCAATGGTAAAAAAATAAAATTCTCTATTGGAAACATTCAATTATATTACGTTGGCTACATTGAAAATTTGAATTTCCCGCACGAACTAAATTAATTTCCATCTTTTTTTTTAATAATAATAAATAATAATAATTCCCACATTTGAAATTCGCACCTTAATTTATTATAAAACATTGGAACTACCTTCTTTATCTCTGGGAACTACTAGAATGTATGTTTGTGCGGGAAATTCAAAATTTCAGTGTGGCCAACGTAATATAATTGAATGTTCCCAATAGGGAATTTTATTTTTTTACCATTGGCAACATCGACCGCATTCCTTGCATATGGTCAATTGCTAAAAAAAAAACGCCGTGACTAGAAGTACACCGAGACTATGGGCATTAAACGTACATCAGGTTTGTGCGCATGCGTGTTTCCATACCAGTCGATGGTGAAATTTCGGATTTATTAGTTGAGATTAAATTGGTACACTAAGGCCCAGTTGTATAACAGTTGGTAAACAGCTGGTTAACCCTTGATATTAATTATGTAATTATTAAGCTATAACTTTCAAGTTGTATAAACATTGATTAAAATTTAATTAAGTGATTGAAATACAATTAACAACAAAATTAATAAAATGTCAGTATAAATTACCCAAACCAACCCAAACTCAACAACCCAACCCAACCGACCCCGCCCCATTGGGCCCCCCGCCCCATTGAGCGCGAAATTGAGCGACCATTTAATATTATACAATTGACAAATACTTATGCTAAATAAAAATTTTTTCCACCCGGCGGTACTCCCGGTGTACTTCTAGTCACTTTGAAAAAAAAATTACGTCCTTGGGACGTACCGAGTATATCCGCTTTAATTTTCCCAAATAAGTAAGAAACTCCCAAGCAGCGCTGCCAACTAAAAAAACTATTTTTTCCCACATCATGTGGTAAAATTCCCCACAGTTTCCTAAAATTCCCCACACATACTAAAAAACAGATAAAATTTTTATATGCTGAAAAAAAATATCTGAAACTGAAACTGAAAATTTTACTTTTACCTCGTCATTAGGAGAAACTTTAGTTAGCCATTTATCCATCATGTAGTTATTTGGAACAGAACCTTGTAAATTTAAATATTCAAAGTACACACAAACACACATGTTTAAATTTAAACATTACAATGACAACATCCTAGACCAACATTGACAAATAAAAACAGAAGATACCATGGGCGCGATCATCGCGCCGCGATGTTAAAAATTCATTAAAACATTCCATAACAAATGTCGCGACATGTGGTTTTAAACTTTTTACAGTGGTGCAGCTTGGCTAGCTTATTAAATAATATAAGTTCAGAATTAGAAAAACAGAAGCTCTGTAACATTTGAAGCAAAAATTAGTGAAAACTATAAATTCCTCGAAATTCCCCACACATTACCCGCAACAATGCTAAATTCCCCGCATTTTGGGGAATTCCCCACACATTGGCAGCGCTGCTCCCAAGCAACAATTTAAGTATTTGTTACGTTTATGGGACTATTAAAGAAACTTTAAAGTATTTTGCGACATTCTCCGGTCTCTTTATATTAATCTTTCATTACTAAGTTACGACTAAAGTGGGGAACAATTATTGAGTTCCAAGAAGGTAACAAATATGTCACTATAGCTATAGCTTTATAGCTATAGCCTTAAACCCTGCTACTACACTGTGCAACACAAAAAATGAACTGGGATCAAATCTGAAAAAATCGAATCTAGGCAACCCCCAAAACAAATCCTTTAAGGGGTTTTACCAGTTTAGCTCGAATAATGGAGATATACAGGGTGTTTCTTTTAACTTGAGACAGCTCAATATCTCGAGAAATACGCATTTCACGGAAAAATGTCTTATATAAAAGGTTAATGTGACTAAAGGGGACATTATTTGGTGCTACCGCTAGCCACCCCCTACCCCTCCTTAAGGGTGAAACGGGGGGTAACTTTGGAAAGTCAAATGGAATGACCCGATTTTTTTCACAGAGTTTGGTAGTACATACAAAAATAAATAACTTTTATTTAAAACTTTTTTCAATTTATCAACAGATGGCGCTGTAATTCAAAATTTAAGAAAAATGAGTTTCCTTGTAAAATGTATTATTTGAAACGTTTGAAAAACAAAAATTGACATTAACAACAATAGTCGGCTATGAAAACAATGTATAAAAATTGTTCGAGATGTCGTCATTCCATTTCAACACATTTTTGAATGCGGGTAATGAATTCTGGCACACAACGCGCCAACATGTCGGGCGGTATCGCCGCACAGGCGTTCCTGATCCGCTCCACCCAAGTTGTAGGAATTACAGCGTAAACTTTTTCTTTCAAGTAACCCCACTGGAAGAAGTGTGGTGGCGTAAGATCAGGTGATCGAGCAGGCCAAATTACTGGACCACGTCTACCTATCCACCGCGGTGCACCGGCCATTGAAGCAATTGTCGAATAATGTGCAGGACAACCATCTTGCTGGTACCACATGTTTTGGAGCCGTGCTAGTGGTACATCCTCCAAAAGGTCCGTCAGATCGTTTTCTAGAAAATTCCGGTACTTTTCGCCATTTAATGCACCGTCAATAAAGAAGGGTCCGATTAATCGTTTGCTTAAGGTACCGCACCAAACGTTTACCGACCAGGGATGCTGGTGCTCCACTTGGTGTCGAAATGGAAGGACGACATTTCGAACATTTGTTATAAATGGTTTTCAGAGCCGACCATTGTTGATTTAATGTTAATTTTTGTTTTTCAAACCTTTCAAATAATACATTTTACAAGGAAACCCCTTTTTAAATTACAGCGCCATCTGTTGATAAATTGAAAAAAAACTTTCAAATAAAAGTTATTCATTTTTTTATGTACTACCAAACTCTGTGAAAAAAATCGGGTCATTCCATTTGACTTTCCAAAGTTACCCCCCGTTTCACCCTTAAGGAGGGGTAGGGGGTGGCTAGCGGTAGCACCAAATAATGTCCCCTTTGGTCACATTAACCTTTTATTTAAGACATTTTTCCGTGAAATGCGTATTTCTCGAGATATTGAGCTGTCTCAAGTTAAAAGAAACACCCTGTACATCTCCATTATTCGAGCTAAACTAGCAAAACCCCTTTAAAGATTAGTTTTGGGGGTTGCATAGATTCGATTTTTCCACATTTCATCCCAGTTCAAATTGTAAGGTCAAAATTTGTCGCACAGTGCTATTTGGAACGTAGCTGCTACGTTACTAGAACGTTTCAATATCGTTGCTAGAGCGTTATAATTACTTTTATTTATTTGTTCTTACTTCCATATTAACTGTATTTGTCAAATTTATATTAGATTATATTATCCCTCCTTTTTTAAATGGGACCACTATAGTGGTCCGTATACGGACTTGGCTTTTTAATGTCGTCGTTTATTAAATATGTACTGGTAGTTAATAACTTCCAGAATAACAATATAATGTTTAATAAGGCAGGTAAATTAATAAACCCTTTAAATTTTAATGTTGAACTTATGAATTTAGTTTTTTTAAAATAAATGCGCTCCATAAATTTTTAAGTATACAAAAGTGCTCTTTCTTAAGAAGTCCCATAAGCCAACTGAATGGCTTGTGCGGCTTAGGGGTAGGAACGTACCGCGGGCTTAAAGTCCCCTCCGAAGGACTATTCCACAATAGGACAAACACAAATACAGCCATACCCACGACCTCCGGCTTGTAGTCAGCAGCGCCAACCACTCGTCCACCGTCGAAAACAAATTATTTATTTAATAATGTTTATAAATAAAGAAATCTTAATATTTATTATTAATTTTTTATTTAATTATTAATACTGTCTATTACCAACAAAATTACTATTTATTAAAAAGTAAACAACCATTTACAAACAATTAAAATAATTTATTATTTACATTACCACATGGTACGGTGCAGTAAAAAATGGCAGATAAGAAGCATTTTCCTTTGAAGTAGTTTTCGCTACTTTAAAGTTTTTTTCCACCTTAATTTACTTTAAGGTAATTTTGGTTAGTAACATAACCCAGCAAACAGAAAGACGTCTTAATTAAGACGTCAAAATGTCGTCGCTGCAATGACGCACTGACGTCAATAATCGACGTCTTAAAGACGAGTTGTCGACGTGCTTATGTCTCATCCTAATGACGTCATCCAATGACTAATTTAAGACGTCATCCAATGACTAATTAAAGACGTCTTTATGATGACGTTTATTTGACGTTAATTGTACGTATAGGGGGGGAAGGGTGGTGGTTACTGAAAAAACGTAGGTAGTAAAAAATAATTTATTTTAATAAACATAAACAAAATTTATGGGCTGATTCTGTGCAACCTGTAAGCAAATAAGTAACTTTCATGCAGGTAGTTTATAAAATGCTAATTAAAGTACAAGTTAAGGGTTTTTAATATAAGTACTAACAGCTTTATTAGTTACAGCAACTGGAATATTAACAACATAGATTAACAAAGAGCACTACTTACTATTTTTTGGTATTAATGCGAACACAAACACTATAATGGCCGTTATAACGGCATAGAAAAGACAACAAAAGTTACAACAGGAAGCCGGTGCTATGTGCTTATGGGAAAGGGTGACGTGTACAGATATAGCCAATCCAAACTCCATATCTCGTGTCACGTGTAAACTGACTGTTGCCCAATTGGAGACTCAGTCAACCAGTAAATATGATTTAAAATCATGTTTAAATTTGAAATTAACCGATTTTATCTAAATGTTTAATTAAACGTTACGGTAAACAGTGTGACCATAAAAACCTGCCAAATTTTGTTTGAATTTACCTAAATTACATTAGTTACAAAAATCAACAGTAATTAAGTAACGTCAAATTGATAATTACCCAGGTAGCACAACGTAACGAAATCTTGACGTAAACGAGACGTTTTCAGTCAGTCGTGACTTGGACGTTATTTAAAAATCGTAACGTATTTAATTAAAAACAGTTGCCAAACCGCGCTAAATTTAAGCATAGTTTTTGTGACGAATACGTTACATTAATATGAATAAAAATCTTCACGATGTAGTTAAGAATACGCCACGGATTCTTTGTCACGGTTTCGTCACGACGCTTCGTTACCGAATAGTGAACTGAACTGGTCACGTAATTGTGGCGTATAGTTGCATTATTTGGGGGTGTAATAATATTGTGTAGTGTAATGCAGTGCAGTACGGTATAGTGGGTTGTTTTGTGTATTGTGGAATTATTGCTTACCTTCAAAGTTTTGTAATTTGATTTTAACCTCATCATCAGGTTGAAATCAAATTACAAAACTTTGAAGGTAAGCAATAATTCCACAATACACAGAACAACCCACTATACTGTACTGCACTGCATTACACTACACAATATTATTACACCCCCAAATAATAACATATTGTTGTTAGGATTGTTTAGTTTTGCAATGTTAATGCAAAGAAAGCACATTTAACTGAATTATATTTTATTAGAAAAACAATAAAAACATATTCTACAATAAACTATAATATATATTATATAGAAAAACACTAACAAAATAAAAAAATATTACTCTTATACAATAAAAATACCTCCACTTTTGAAAACCAGCAATAATTGCAATTAGTTTGAAAAAAAAATTAAATTATTTTTCTATTTTAAGGATAAAACAGTACACAAAAATATAATTCTCCTGTAGAATAAAACACTATTTTATTAGAATATACCTAATATAAAAAACAGTAAAACAAAATAAACAAGTATTTCTCTTATAAATTAAAAAATGAAATGAATGAAGTCAATTAATAATTCATGTAGTATAAATTTTTTATTTTATTTCTGCAGTTTCTTTAACTGCAACATTTATTTATAATAAACTTACTTAAATAACACTAGGGTTCAGCTGAAGTACAAACCTGTGATTTCATCTTATCATATGTATGCTTAATGTGCATAAAGCACATATGTGCTTTTCAACGTCATCCTTTGTAATATTTCTTTCCCCTGAGACAACCCAAGACAATTATTGTGTTTGCCATCAATATGTCTTTTAGTCTAAAGTTTTCGTTCGCCCCTATCCAGATGTGTGGAGTGTGTCCAGAGTGTCGACTGTAAAACAGTGTATGTTATGTTGGTTACCAATTTTTTAATTTTAATTGACCTGCAAAATGAGAAGAAATAAGTAGTTTTCTCCATGGCTTTGTTAAATTTTATTTCACGTACAAAAAAATGTATTTTTTCCTCTTTCAGTAGAAATTCAACTTAAAATACTTAAGCTATAATAATAAATTTGTTAAGGATATATTAACACACTAAAAATGTTGTAGTTACTTATATTTTGTTCCTACAGCAAAACATTTCTTAGATTAGTGTGGAGTTGTTTAGCATTGCAGACAATTGTCTTAAGCTACTGAAATATAGAAAAGCAAAAGTACTTACGGTTTTAAACTATCCTTTTGTTTACCATTAAAAACTTTGCAGAAATATAGAAAAACCTACAGAAACCAATGGCTTGGGTCGTTACCAATCATTCAAAATGGAGATCCTACTGGAGATGCACAGAACATGACTATTGGCGACTGCGCATTGGTGTCACGACTTTACGTGATGTTTTCGTGACGATTTGTATAAATATTTTGTAACGTTTTTGTAACGAGCTGCACGTCAAGAATTTTATACCAAAATTTAAAGTAAAATTATCACTATTTCGTGTGACTAACGACTTTATGAAAAAAATCGTCACGTATTTTCATAGACCCCTCGTCACGAATTTGGCGTCACGCAATTTATTTACTTTTTATTAAAATTTCCTTAATCGTAACGAAATATTGTCTCGTTTTCGTCACTTCCAATAGACCTATCCCATAAAACAGACTTTTGGATAGCGCGTGCCTGAAGAAGAGTGGTATCTCTTTCTCTTTTATATAATTAAAAAAAGACGACGTGCCTTTTCACGCACGCGCTATCCAAAAGTCCGTTTTATGGGATAGGTCTATTTTTAATGTCACGTTGTGCTACCTGCTATAGCATTGTTATAACAATAATAATTATAATTGTGTCATTTTTTTAGTGAAGGTAATTATAAACCAAATTTGGCAGGTTATTATGGTCACACGAACGGTAAATACCTTTATATATATATATATATATATATATATATATATATATATATATATATATATATATATATATATAATATAATATATTTAAAATAAATAAAAGGTAAGTATTAGATTTTTGCGTACAATAGCGGTCTTATTATGACGTCTTATATTCGTCTTATTTTGGTACTTAGCAACCTTTTTTTTTTCTACTGGTATGGAACAATATTGGTCACAAAAGTGTCCATTTATATTCGTCTTATTTTGATACTTACCAACCTGGTTTTTATTCTACTGGTAAGGTACAATACGAGTCACTAAAATGTGGTCTTATATTCGTCTTATTTTGGTCCTTAGCAACTTTGGTACATGGATGCCCAAAAAAAGACGTCCTGCCGACGTCACTCGTCATTAGTCTGTTTAAACGTTCCAAATACTAAAATAATAACTTTGTAGTTTTTAACTCATGTTCCAGTTTCGAGATTTTAGATTGCAAAGGGACTACAAAGTAAAAATAGTTATAATGTAATCTTTAGGTACCCAGATAACATTAGTGAAATCATTATGGATGCATATACAGTGCTTGCAAATCCAAGTCCGACCACACTGGAAAGGACGGCTGTTCAATACCCGCGTGAAAAGAACAAGGATAGAACGCCAAATAGAATTTGATTGGCCAGAGCCCCGGATGCGTGCGAATTGTAAGCGAGGTCAACTCTCAGTCTGGCTGCATTTAGACTAAATGATTTAGTGTTAAGCAAACTGCGTTAGAGCGTAGATGCACATTTTAATTTTCTTTTTAAATATTTTATACCCGAATCCTAAAAATAAAATTGTTTGATTTTTTTCCTTGAGAACTAGGGCAACAACAAAAATAGTATTCTTAATAAAAAAGATTTCTCAAATAAAAAATAATTCTGAATAAAAATAACTATAAATAAAAATAAAACTCTAAATAAAAATAAAACTCTAAAAATAAATAATAAAAATAAATAAACTCAAAAATTAAATTAAATGTTCGAACAAGCCCCCATAGGCAGCCAAACAATAGCATAACCTATTATAAAAATTCCCGTCGGAACTGCATCGGAACTACACAACCGTGCGTGAGAAAATTATTAACGTTTCGTCGAATTGTTTCTCTGTTTGGTCTGGCCTCGAACATTCCCGCAAATAATCTTTGAATTTCTCGTTCAGAATTACCAGCAAAGTGCCAGATTAAAATCTGAACTTTTTGTTCCAACGTGTACATTTTTTAATTAAATAATCTTTTTTACTAAAATTACTACATCTTGCTGGCACCACTCCAGTTCTCGTTCTGATATCCTCGACTCGAGGCAAGCACGCTGCAAGGTGCGCGATGGGTATGCGTTGTCGTAGCCTGCCGGCTCTGGCCAATCAAATTCTATTTGGCGTTCTATCCTTGTTCTTTTCACGCGGGTATTGAACAGCCGTCCTTTCCAGTGCGGTCGGACTTGGATTTGCAAGCACTGTATATGCATTCACTCAAGTAAAATTATGAGCTCATTTTAGCATCCTATTGTGTATTCATAGTGAGTGCAGAATGGATGCATATAAATGAATTTCGTTAAAAGAAACTTGCGCATGCGCATACGATTTTTAAATATGGCGGGATTTTTAATTTATAGATGTCAAAAAATCAAGGTTGTATTATTATTTTTCATTTTATTTTAAGTACAAATTATGTTACAAACCAAATGTTTAATATATATTAATTAATTAATAACAAATAAAGCTATAATGAAGGTGTATCTTCCTAAACAGATAAAAATTAAGTATTTTTTACTTGCCTAATTTAATTAAGAACCTAATAATTATTAGGATCTTACTTAAGTAACCAGGTAAAAAAATATTTAATTTTTATCTCTATACAAAGATATTTCTTTGTTATAGCGCAGATCAGGAATACAAGGCTTCCGATGAAGAGATAAAATACTGTACATGCAAAGTTTATAAAAACAAATGCAAAAAACATTAATGGGTGATTTCTAAACCAATTTTCAAAATGTTCCAACCCAGGTTAAAGTTAAAATTTTATTTAAAAAAATATGCATATTATTCATAAAAATAATTTTTTACAAGTAAAAATAGTATTTAAAAAAAAAAATACATTTGTTTTCTGTTACTTGACTTCGTATCAAAATATATATTTATGAACTTTTAAGTAGGTACTTACCGCTATAATAAGCATAAATTAATTAATTAAATCAATATTTAATATTATTTGCCGAGCCAAATGCCAGCGTAATGTGATAATCACAGAACAAACCAACTAAAAAGAGAATTAAAAATAGTGAGGTTATGATTATACCGGGTAAACAACGCCTGCTACAGGAAGAGCGCGCCGAATTTAAAAATAGAATCGGAATCGTTTCCGTGAATTCACTTTGACTGCATAAATGCTTTCACTATGTGAATCATTCACTCCATTTTATCCATGAGTCAGAAAATGTTATCTGGGAAGTTTCTGTTACAAATTATTGCTATTTAAAAGTTAGAATGACTTCTAAGTAAAAATTAAAGTAGCTGTTTAGTATACTTAACTAAGTTATCACCACTTTTTGGAACCAAAAATGCTGCTTGGGCTGGACGTACCCAAAACTTCCGATATAGGTCTGGGAAGTTCGGACCTATGTGGGACCTGAAATGAACGTCCTGGGTACTTTTTGTGCTATCTGGGGGAACGGGAATCTAAACTGTAAAGGTTGAAGAGACTTAGCAAACACTATCGATCAACAGTGGCTTTTTAGTCCCACATTCGTTAAGCCTGATTTATAGATTGCCTTCCTTCCCTCCTTCGAAGTTTAAAGATTCCCGTACGGGATCCTTTCTCCCGTAAAAGATGAACAATACGAAAATCGTAGTGTTGTTTATCTTCTACGGGAGAATGGAAGGAATGAAGGCAATCCATAAATCAGGCTTAACAGGGCTTTTGTGCAGCGGGCTTAAGTATGTGGCCCATCTCTACGTTTGCCGGGTGGGGCGGGACGCACTGCCCCATAGAGAAACTGCACTGCCCATTGGTCGAACAACAGAGTCAGTGTTGTAAAAAATAAAATTATCGAACATGGTTGAAACAATCATTGAATTTTTAGAAAATTACAATTATAACTTAATTATAAAATATGTTAAAAAACAGTAAAACAAGTAAGCAATCATTTGATGCGAATATTTTTTTTTGTTGAAAATGAGTTTGCTATTTGGCTTATAACCTAAAAATTGCACAAATTAAGAATTGGAAATATTCATAAGCATTCCCTTTGCCAGAAATTGCCAGATGATGATATTTTTTGCCAGGAATTTTATTTAGAACTGAAAATAGTTCTAAATGATATCAAAACTGTTTTCTAAATTCTCATTAAATAAGGCTTTACCAACCCAAAGACCTTCTTTTATTCATGAATCATGATGTAACCTTCTTTGTCTCTGTTGTCTGTAGGATGTGTTTCTTACCACAATCCACACAACAAGGTCTGTTCTATCTCGTACTAAAAATACAAAAAATCACTGCAACACTGCACAGTTTAACGGCGGCCATTTTTGTTGTTTACAATTTTTGTGCTTTGGGTTTGTGCTCTGTTTATACAGATTAATAATCGTTTTAAACGTTGTGTTTTTCATAGCCTTGAAAGAGTCCTTAAAGTGCTAAGAACAACCATTTTACTCCTTTATGGTAAAAAATAAACTTTATTCTATCAGGGCTCTCATAAAACTGTCAAATGTCAATTTTAAGGTTAAATTATAACCCACAAATTAACCTTCAAATTGTCATTTGACAGTACCTAACTGAAAGTGGATTTCGGAATGCGTTTTCAGTACTGACAGATGACGCATTCCGAAATCCACTTTCAGTTAACTGAAATTACTGAGCTCAGTGGTAAATACTACCCTTATATAAATGTACGGCAGATTAATTTTACTGAAAAAACTGTAGAAATAGAGGTGCTGTGGCTCCAGTAAAACACATAATTATAAGTTATAACCAAACTTTTAAACAAAAAATAGCTGTCAAATAAAGTGAAGGATATAAATTATATCATATAATGGTATTTGGTGAATACCTATAGGACTAAATATTTCAATACTTATTGATAAAATATTACTTGAAAGTACAAGCAGCAGTGACGAAGGCAGGTCGCCAGGGAGTACGCATACGAAGACCCAGAATATGAAACTACCTACTAGGTAGTACCTAGAAAATGTTATATATTTGTATTCAGCGGACGAATTTAAGAGTAATTTTTGGTATTTGGCGTATTGTTGTGGTGTCAGTGAAATTTTATATTTCCTATTTTTCGACGCTGATTAAATTTTCCATATTTCTCTGCCATAAACCAAACATTATATTTCTTATAACTGTTATATTTATTTTTTATTTATGTTCTCTGCTGTGCCGAAAGTAAAGGTTGTCAATTGTCAGTAAATCACAAATAATAACCTTGCCTAACCATTGTCACTTTCTGCTGCTACTGAGGCGCGTTCCAATTTTATTATTGCGTCAGTACTGAATAAATTACGGAACGGTCTTTTTTCGCTACTGACAGTAAAATTACTGATAGTAATGGCAGTAAATTACGGAACACAACCATAATAAGGTATATTTATTATAAAAGAGGAGTAAAATGGTTGTCCTTAGCACTTAAAGGCCTTATTTGAGGCTTACAAGTTCCTCTGTAAGAAACAACGTTTAAAACAATTATTAAACAGCACAAACCCAAAGCACAAGAATTGTAAACAACAAAAATGGCCGCCGTTAAACTCTGTGCAGTGTTGCAGTGATTTTTATAGTCCGGGAGGCAGTGAAGATTTTTATCTTCTTATAAGAAGATATAAATATATTTTCCCAGTTTGTAAATGTCATTAAGTTTGTTCAAATGGTGACACAAAACGACAATTTGTGTGTCTGGCTAAAATTTTCGGATGGGTTCACTAGATGAGCCAAAAAGTCAAGTCCACTTATTTTCCCAGTCATAAATATATCACATTAATTAAAGTGAGTCATTTTATTAATGGAAATAACAGTCTGGCATCCCAAGTGAAGGAAAGTCAGTCTGGCTGAAAATTTGCGGAAGCAAAAATTTGACCGGTTTTTGAAATACGTAGCCCTTATTTTCCCATGCTTAAAATTAAACCCATTATTTGGTACTGTCATAAACTATAATCAAAATTAAGTCTGGCTGATTTATGAAATTGGCAAATTGTTCTGGCGGCATCTTGAAAATCGTAAGAATTACAAAAACTTTGCTCTTATAAATATATTTTCCCGGATTTGAAAATTTGTGACATGATAAATAATACTATAATTTCGTAGAAAATACACGTCTGGCTGTTATTTACAATCACGAAAGCCCCGCCAGACTCACAAGTCAGATAGCAGAAACTCGCGTTTGAATGGGAATTTTCGCGATTTTCTTTTTTTTTATTGATATAACTCAAAAACTAAGGGAGATACAAAAGACTGTCAAGAGATCGATTTTGTAGAGAATCCTACAAAAAACAACTGCACAAATCGTATCTCTGATAGTTACAAAGTTATTCGCGAATAAAGTTTTTTGGTGGCGGACGGACTGACATTTTTTTTTAGCCATATTTAAATTTTGCTTTACACAAATTATTTTCTTATCATACATTATGAAAAGTAAAAACATGTAGAGATGACAACAATCGCCTATATAATTGAACATGCCGAATTTAGCGCGCCTGTGGAGGGTTGGACGAGTCTGGCAAGGCTTTCGGAGTGTTCCACATTAGCCAGACTATATTTGCAGCTGTAATTATAATATAAACTATCATCTCACAAAATTTTTAGGACTGCGAAAATAAGGGCAATGGTTTTTATAATTTTTCCACCTGCCAGACATATTACCCATACTCACAGATTAGCCAGACTATTTTTTTTTCTTAAGTTCACTATATCTCTCACTAATGGAATTATTTTTATCACTGGAAAAAAAAGTGCAATATATTTGTACTTTATAACGCATTTTCCGCCTTAACCCATCGGAAAACCCCCCCCTATATATATATAAATTTTGCTCAGAATAACAAACCCAATAATTGTATCGGTGTTTGCCGACTGGGAAAATAAGTACCGAAAATCTTCACTGCCTCCCGGACTATTAGTATTTTTAGCATGAGAACAGACCTTGTTGTGTGATTGTGTTTCTTACATCATGTACACATCATGCACATCACTACAATTGAAACCGATCCTAGAAGTTCTTTGCCTAGACTCTTGCCATTATGATGAACATGATCATGGTTGTGTTCCGTAATTTACTGCCATCACAATCAGTAATTTTACTGTCAGTAGCGAAAAAAGACCGTTCCGTAATTTATTCAGTGGGTACTGACGCAATAGTAAAATTGGAACGCGCCTCAGTAGCAGCAGAAAGTGACAATGGTTACGCAAGGTTATGATTTGTGATTTACTGACATTTGACAAACTTTGCTTTCGGCACAGCAGAGAACATACCTAAATTAAAAATAAATATAACAGTTAACTGTAATTATAAGAAATATATTTTTTGGTTTATGGCAGAGAAATATGGAAAATAAAATGTTATCGTCGTCCGCGTCGAAAAATGTATATAGGAATAGGAAATATAAAATTTCACAGACACCACAACAATACGCCAAATACCAAAAATTACTCTTAAATTCGTACGCTGAATACAAATATATAACATTTTCTAGGTACTACCTAGTAGTAAGGTGACCAACCGTTCTGATTTAACCAGAACTATACTGTTTTTGATAACCATGTTCTGGTTCTAAATTAAGTAAAGTAAAAGTTCTGTTTTTTTCTGTTTTCATACCTATAGGTAATGCAATCACTTTACCTTTGATCGAATCGAACCGGCGTTTTTTATATAAACCAAACCTATTAATAAAGTTTAATTCGTAACTTGGATATCCTATGGACGTTCTTCTGGAACATCCTAAGGACATGGGAAAGCGTAAACTCCATACATTTAAAGTCCATGGACGTATGTACTTAGTTTGGACCTTTAATGGACTTACAATGGACGTAGTGTGCTGTGTGGGTAAATACATTCGCGTTGGCATTCGCACTTGGCTCTTCCCAAACGAACTAATAGTTAGGAACTATTTTAGTATTGCGCATGTCCCTGACGTCTGCGCGTTTTATTGTAGTTAAATATTGTAATATCTATTGTTTTTAATATTTCAAACTCTAAATGATATGCCTCTGTAAAGAAGAAAATGCATCTTTAATTTGTAATAATATTATGTTAATAGAAGTACATGTAAACATTTTATAAAAAATAGAGATTTTTTTATTAGATTTCTGGTTTTTCTTTCAGGGGAGTTGGTCACCTTACCTACTAGGTAGTTTAATATTCTGGGTCTTCGTATGCGTACTCCCCGGCGACCTGCCTGCCATCCTCCTTTAATTATTAATTCTTGTCGTTCGTCACTGCTGCTTGTACTTTCAAGTAATATTTTATAAATAAATATTAAAATAATAGACCTATAGTATATATCCCATAAAACAGACTTTTGGATAGCGCGTACTTGAAGAAGAGATACCACGTGGTATCTCTTTCTCTTTTATATAATTAAAAAAAGACGACGTGCCTTTTCACGCACGCGCTAACCAAAAGTCCGTTTTATGGAATAGGTCTATTGGTCCTATAGGTATTCACCAAATACCATTATATCCTTCACTTTATTGGACAGCATTTTTTATGTATAAAAGTTTGGTTATGTGTTTTACTGGAGCCACAGCCACAGGGTTGGGAAAATTTCACTTTTTGCTTTTACTTGAAATTTCACTTGAAATTTTCATGACATTTATGAAATTTATTAAATTTTCCAAAATTTCATGAAATTTATTGAAAATTTCAATAAATTTCAATCACTTTAAGTGTAATATATTATATATATTGAAATAAGCCCACTCGAGGACCATGGCAAATTGCCTCTCTTACCTCCTACCCCTCTGTGGGCCCCTGACCTCCAATAATATAAATAGTAAATACCTATGTTTACCATAAATTTCTTGAGATTTCCTTTTAAAATATTTTTAAAATTACTATTTAGTAAAACTAAGAGAGATATAGCACTTTTTGGTAAGCTAACGAGATTGTGTCACTTTTATTGTTTTATATATATACATATTTTACGAAAATTGAAGAAACTTCATCAAAATTTTATGAGCCGAAGGCATTTTTCCGTTTTCGGATGCAATTATAGCAAAAGTAAAAGTTTAAATTAATCATGACTTTTAAAAAAATTTTAAAGTCTGATTTAATTTACAAATTAAGTTATTTAAATTAACACGTTCGCTACCTGCCGTGCGGCATAAAATAAAGCATATCCTTCTTAAAATGCGGAAGCAATAACTCAGTCAACTTTAAAGATATTTAAATGGTATTGGTACATATCGAATCCATACTTTATTGTTAATTTTATTCGCTTCAAAAATAATACGGGATATTTGTGACTTTTGATGATCTGCGCATAACCTAAGTGTCTTGGCTATAAAATTAATCAAAAAAAGTGAAAAAAGTGAAGGTTTTTGTTTTAATTCTAATTTTATGTCAAAAAATTAATATTTTTCACAAAAAAATAAATTTTTTAAATAAAAATAATTAAATTCTGTAAATTGACTATAGTTGGGTCTTGACACTCGAAGCGGTCGGACGCGTCAAGATAGATCCCTCCTAAGTAGCGTATACGATACAAACGTAAAGCACCAAAAACGAAACAAAGTATCCGGAAATATCGGTAATCGTTAATTAATAAATAAATAAATAAATAAACAAACAAGTTGGAGAAGTGCGAAAAGTGCAACAAGTTCGAAAATTGCGTGATAACGCCGTAAAAGTGTGCAAGTGAATAGGCTAGGCCACAACGATAAGCCAACCGGCACACCTGGATCAGAGCGTGCCAAAAACCTGCAGGCGAAGGAACAACGGACAGCCCGACAAAGCATCAGAATTATAGCCTAATAATCAAGCTAAGTAATTTTTCTAATTGCATGTCTTACCGTATAATCGTTAAATGTTTATATAGGTAAGCATTTCACAATGTTGCCAAAAAATCTAAGAATTCTTTTATTTGTCTCAAAAACTAAATTTTAAAAAATAATAAGAACATTTCCGTAAGTGTTAAATAAACAACCTCATTTTCTCATAGTAGACAAATCATAAACACCCATCGAAAAAGGCGTTATTATTTATTTATTTTATTGTTAAATTAGTATCTATATAAATTCAATATAAATATCAATTAATTAGTCAAGGTGCACCTTGTATATTCCTTATTTATTTTATTGTTAAATTAGTATCTATATAAATTCAATATAAATATCAATTAGTCAATACCAATACTAATACTACTTAATTAATTCAATTAATGAATACCAATATCAACCAATCAATCACCCATGGGTAGCCGGATATTCCTCCTGCCAAGTATCGCGATACTTGGCAGGAGGAATATCCACCAAGGGAGAGGGCACCCACGGTGTGTCAGGGCCGTCAACACTTCGCTACGGAAGACAAGACTCAGTATCACACAGGGGGGCAAACAATTCTAAAGAGGTTACCAGGAACCTGATACTGACTCGGACAGAGATGTTCATAAATACACCAACAAGGACAGGTTCTAGCAGGGTACTAACACTTCTACCCCCATTCATGAATCCCAATTGAATGGGGTTATTACTAAGGCCCAGGTTGAGGAGGATTCCGGATTGTAGGTACTTAGTTTTTGGTCAGTTCAATGTCCTCCAAAAACCCTTCCTAAACTGGACGTATGGCCCGACCCGGCTGACAAAAATCCGGGAGCGGCCTTAACTTTTGACACTGTCATCCACGACCTCCTAGGGTGGATCTACCCATAGAGTCTTGTCTTGTCTCTGGATCTACCAGCCGGCGTAAAAACTTCGGATGCAACAAACACAGGTAATGCTGTGATTTGGCGGGATACGCAGAAGAACGGAAAGGGAGATTAGTGGAGGATAATATATTTGGGGCCTGCCATACGTTCCCATACTCATACTCATAAATTCTGTAAATTGACTATAATAAATAGAATCCGGAAAAAAATTCAGAATTTTCAGAACAAGAAAAACACTTTATAATAAATTTGAAGAAAAAAATTATGGGAAAGTTTTTTTTAATTCTTATTTTATGCCGCGGTCGCAGTGAATTATAAAACCAAGCCTCTAGATTACTTTGCCGACTTAACTCCTCACTACTTTAAGCATATACAAAGTTACGAATAAAAATGCAACACAGAGCATACGGGACACATATACCCCGTAACGCACTCTGTGCAAAACTAATACGGGGCAGTTCTGACCCGTAACGCACCCAAAAATATACTTTAAAAATAACTTCCGCAGCAAACGTGTTAATTTATGCATATAAGTAACAATAATTACTTATAGTGTATTCAAATCCAAGCCGAACTAAACAAAAACGCCCAGACGCCTGATAACTCGTTCTTATTGGTCGATTCGGAATCTGTGGTAAATAATTATTAAAGGTCCCAGGGGAGACCGCATGTGAAATTTATGCGAAATTTTCAGTAAATTGCGAAACAATCAATAAAACTTCTAAAAGTTTCACGGGCAATGTTGAAATTTTCGCATTGAAAATTTCATTTGAAATTTTTAAAAAGCACCTCTCTGTCACCATGGTGACAGAGAGGTGCTGTGCAGTTGTTTCAGTAAAATTAATCTGCCGTACATTTATAAAAGGGTAGTATTTACCACTTACTAACTGAAAGTGGATTTTGGAATGCGTTTTAAGTACTACTGACAGTAAATTACGGAACACAACCCATATAAAAATATAGGGTGACATTCACAATATCGAAATTCATTATATCGAATTCAAAATATCGAACACTTTTTATCGAAAATCAAAATATCGAAAATACAAAATTTCGAAGATCAAAATATCGAAAATTCAAAATGTCGAAAATGATAATATCGAAAATTAAAATGTCGATTTGAAAATGTCGAATAATTAAAGGTAATGTCTCCCCGATCGTCGGACGGACGTAAAAAAGTGTGTGCTCGACCGTCGGCCGGACGTAGAAATGTGTGTGCTCAACCGTCGCATATTTTAACCTCATTTTCAACTAGAGGCTAAATGTAGCAAAGTATTCCTCAAGGTTATGACGAATAGCTGTCATTTTGGTTATGCAGGTACACTGCATTGTGCCATACCAAACTAACCCAAACTTAACAACCCAACCCAACCGACCCCGCCCCATTGGGCCCCTCCCGCCCCATTGTCACAATCCAGCCTGCCCTTAGATATATTATACCTCTATTGCTCAATGGGGCGGGAGGGGCCCAATGGGGCGGGGTCGGTTGGGTTGGGTTGTTAAGTTTGGGTTGGTTTGGTATGGCACAATGCAGTGTACCTGCATAACCAAGATGACAGCTATTCGTCATAACCTGTATGACAGCGGTCGAGATTTTATTTTCGATAAATTGAAAATTCGATTAAATAAAATTTCGACATTTTCAAATCGACATTTTAATTTTCGATATTATGATTTTCGACATTTTGTATTTTCGATATTTTGATTTTCGATAAAAAGTGTTCGATATTTTGAATTCGATATAATGAATTTCGATATTGTGAATGTCACCCAAAAATATACATATTGAGTTGTCATCAAATATTTGATCGCTTTTGCGACGTTGTCGGGTTTTTACAACTTTCGGTCGAAGGAGTTTCTAATTTTGGAAATAGACAAGCTATACTTTTATTATCAACCTCAAATGTATAATTTTAAATAAAATATTTTCCAAAAATACGAAATTATTATCAAGAATGTCACCATATCCGAGATAACCACATATTATACACCACATATAATAGGTTTGTTCCTACAAAACATTTGGACTATTTGATGGACGTCAGGGATCCGAGTAAAAATGTTGGTCAAAAAAACATCATTAGTATTAATAAAGCCTGATTTATAGATTGCCTTCCTTTCTTCCGTCCTCGGGATCCCGTAAAAGATTAACAATACGAAAATCGTAGTGCCATTTATAGATTTCCGTACGGGAGATTTTATCTTTCAGGTCTCATGTCAAACCAATCACAGTACTTGATATAGAAATGCTTCTTCCAAATGTTTATTTTTTTAGGGATTGGAACTAAATATCACTAAAAATTTCTACTATCAGTAATTTCGAGTGAACTATCAGTAAATATCAATAACTTCTTCCACCATCCCTTCGAAGCGGGATATTCGAAAAGTTATTCAATTTTGGTAAGGATGCTTCCTGCTGGAAAAGGTATTCAAATAATTATGGTAAGAGATTGTTTACTTGTACGTTGCTGGGAAAATTGCAAAGTAGTTTGTTTTTTTCCTTGGAGAAGCAAATTTAGGGTTTTGGTTGGTAAATACAGAACCAAAATTGGTCGCATTGATTAAAACAAACTAAGCTATAGTCCATTCCATTTAAGAAAAAAGCGTTGAGTTGAATAGGATTTATTTTAGACCAATCACGACGCTTAAAATTGTGGCTTTTTTTACACAGGCGAAACCCAACTAGCATTTATGGTGGCAGATACGTAACTGCTACTATCAAAGCCACTACAAAGGGGGCGGTGACCATCGGCGGCTACGTTGTATATTCGTAGCTGCTAAGTAACTGCGACCAAAATGGGGAAAGATTTTGAGTAGCCGGGTAGTGTCTTGGGTAGTTTTTGCCACTAAAAGAGTTACTACGATATGGCACTATAAAGTAGCCTACCGTTGAATGCGACTTATCTGTTACGAAGCTGCCTAGTCGCGGGTTCGTGGCAGCCTAGTGTTTTGCCACCGACATGTAGAACTTTCATTAAACTGTTAAACTTTATTCGCAGCGGCCTCTTCAGTTTCACACTTCATAAAAATAAATGTCATGATGGAAAGTAATTATGAAAGCCATTATTATTTTTTTGTTATTTACCATGCGATTTTAACGCCTTTTGTGGGTCAATTCCAAAACGCAATCGACTTTACTGAATAAAATAGTGGGTTTATATGACAAAATTTTCGAGCGCCTTTCAAAACATTTCAAATTATTAAATTATTTGCAATAGAAACTCATGTAGTAATTAAAAAAAAAATTAATTTGCTTAAAACTGGCGTGAAACTTTAAAATATTAGTCCACCGTCACAAATAACAAAATATCTAAGGAAAAAATCTTTAGTTTAGGTATATTTAGCTTAAAAACGCAAAATGTTTGAGCCATTTGGCTGTTCGTCTGAAAAGTCATGAAAAAAATATGGCCGTTTAATCCGAAAAATACTTTATAGTTCCTTATGCTTCCACAAAGTACCGGGAACAATAATATATTAGGCCAACCCTACCCGTTTGGAACTTTAAAATCTTCGGATTGATAAAGTGACAATTGCAACTACCCAGAGACGACTTTATGGAAACAATAACTTTTTGGGAACTACATGGTCCACGATTCTTTGGAACATAAAGTGATTTTTTCCAAGAAAGTTCCCTGCGCCACTAAATTGCCACTTAATTGCAGCGTTTATGCTACACCGATCGCGGCGTGCCACTATAACGTTCCGCCTTGTCCTTTGAAGTTCCCGTTTGGCGACGCGAGAATCATATTTTTTGTAAAATGCAAATTGAATATTATCAAACCTAATGTTTTACTGGTTATTGCAATTCTTATGATCACATGACAATTATTCATTTATTTTCAAAAAATTTAATTATTATAAAAAAACAGGACCCACACCGTTTATGACGTCACTTCCGTCTCGTGTCGTTTTTTCTAGGTTTATTAATTACACTGAAAAAAATAAGCTGTTGAAACAACAAAAAAAATATTAATTCAACTCTTTATGCACTTTAAATACAAGCAATGGTTTTTGCACGTTTACTTAACCACCCTGCTGAAAATGACGGATGATTGCGGATATAAATTCTTCGTCAAAACCGGATAAAAGCAGATGATTGCGGGTATAAATTCTTCGTCAAAGCCGGATAAAAGCAGATAAAAGCGGGTAAAAATATCATCTGATAACATCTGCTTTTATCCGCATCGCTATATCCGCGAACACCCGGTTGGTTGTGTTTTATGTCCGGTTAGTGCACCCCCGCAATCATCTGCAATCATCTGTTTTTAACCGTCTTCACTGCGTTTCGTTTATATCTGAATTTGTCCGGAATCATCTGCAAACGTTTGCTTACGTCTGTTTTTATCCGCGATTACCTGCATTTTTTTTCGTCTATTTTTGTCGGGTTTTATCTGCAAACGTCTGGTTTTATCCGCGAGCATATGCTTTTACCCGCGAACATCTGCAATCACCCGCGAACATCTGCTTTCATCCGCGAACATCTGATTTTATCCGCCAACATCTGCTTTTATCCGCGAACATCTGCTTTCATCCGCGAACATCTGCAGTCACCCGCGAACAACTGCTTTTATCCGCGAACATCTGCAATCACCCGCGAACATATCCTTTCATCCGCAAACGTCTGGTTTTATCCGCAAACATCTGCTTTCATACGGTTTCACCCGCAAACATGCTTTTATCTGCGAACGCCTGATTTCATCCGGTTAGTGCACCCCCGCAAACATCTGCAATCACCCGCGAACATCTGCTTTCATCCGCGAACATCTCATTTTATCCGCGAACATCTGCAATCATCCGCGAACATCTGCTTTTATCCGCAAACATCTCATTTTATCCGCGAACATCTGCTTTAATGCGCGAACATCTGCAATCACCCACAAACATCTACTTTTATCCGCAAACATCTGCTTTTATCCGCGAACATCTGCAATCACCCGCGAACATCTGCTTTCATCCGCGAACATCTCATTTTATCCGCGAACATTTGCTTTTATCCCCAAACATCTCATTTTATCCGCGAACATCTGCTTTTATCCGCAAACATCTGCTTTAATCCGCGAACATCTGCAGTCACCCGCGAACAACTGCTTTTATCCGCGATCATCTGGAAACTCCCGTGAACATCTGCAATCATCCGCAAACATCTACTTTTATCCGCAAACATCTGCTTTTATCCGCGAACATCTGCTTTTATCCGCGAACATCTCATTTTATCCGCGAACATCTGCAAACATCCGCGAACATCTGCTTTTATCCGCAAACATCTGCTTTCATCCCCAAACATTTGCTTTTATCCGCAAACATCTCATTTTATCCGCGAACATCTGCTTTCACCCGTAAACATGCTTTTATCTGCGAACGCCTGATTTCATCCGGTTAGTGCACCCCCGCAAACATCTGCCTTTATCCGCGAACATCTGCTTTTATCCGCAAACATCTGATTTTATCCGCAAACATATGCTTTTATCCGCAAACATCTGAGTTTATCCGCAAACATCTGCTTTTATCGTCAAACATCTGCTTTTATCCGCAAACATCTGATTTTATAAGCAAACATCTGCTTTTATCCGCAAACATCTGCTTTTATCCGCAAACATCTGATTTTATCCGCAAACATCTGATTTTATCCGCAAACATCTGCATTTATCCGCAAATATCTGCTTTTATCCGCGAACATCTCCAAACATCTGCTTTTAATTGCAAATCTCTGCTTTCATCCGCGTTCGGTTTGCCTGCATTTCCTTTGTCCATTTCGGTCCTGTTTCGTACGCAAACGTCTGGTTTCATTCGCGCTTTTTGTTTTCCTTTTTCTCGTGTATACTTTAGTTTAGTTTATCTGCTTTGTCAAATTTTACTGAGCTTTTACTAACTGGTTGTTCACGGCACACAACTTTATAACTCTAAAAGGAATTATTTGAATAAAAACAACCTGTAAAGGAAATAAGTTTATTCAACACGACATTTTTCCAGTGGGAAAATAATTTAATTATATTCACCAGATTTAAATTTAAAAATCAGGTATACTATAGTGAAGAGTACCACAGAAATAATAGGTCTATTAATTCTTACATATATATTAAAAATATTGGTTATGCTAAAATTAAAACATTTATAAAGTTAGATGAAAAATTCTACGCCGAAATAAGTGTTTTTCAAACAAATTCCATACAAATTAAAGATGTTATAATTCCAAATGTATTTGAAATTAAACATATATGTTTTCTAACAATTAATTTAAATGTAAGCTTAAAGATTAAAAAATGTCTATTTATGTCTTTTAACAAAGACCTTATTTGTATTTTACCAAATAATATTGAAGTTCAATAAACTTATTTTCTTTACAGGTTGTTTTTATTCAAATAATTCCTTTTAGATTTATAAAGTTGTGTGCCGTGAACGGCTAACAACCAGTTAGTTAAAGCTCAGTAAAATTTGACAAAGCAGGTAAACTAAAGTAACTATACAGGAGAGAAAAACAAAAAGCGCGAATGAAACCAGACGTTTGCATACGAAACAGGACCGAAATGGACAAAAAAATGCAGGCAAACCGAACGCGGATGAAAGCAGAGGTTTGCAGTTAAAAGCAGATGTTTGCGTATAAAATCAGATGTTTGCGAATAAAATCAGTTGTTTGTGGATAAAATCAGATGTTTGCGGATAAAAGCAGATGTTTGCGGATAAAATCAGATGTTTGCGTATAAAATCAGATGTTTGCGGATAAAAGCAGATGTTTGGAGATTAAAACAGATGTTTGCGGATAAAAGCAGATTGCGGATAAAATCAGATGTTTGCGAATAAAATCAGTTGTTTGTGGATAAAATCAGATGTTTGCTGATAAAAGCAGATGTTTGCGGATAAAATCAGATGTTTGCGTATAAAATCAGATGTTTGCGGATAAAAGCAGATGTTTGCGGATAACATCAGATGTTTGCGGATAAAATCAGATGTTTGCGGATAAAAGCAGATATTTCCAGATTAAAATAGATGTTTGCGTATAAAATCAGATGTGTGCGGATTAAAACAGCTGTTTGTGGATAAAATCAGATGTTTGCGGATAAAAGCAGATGTTTGCGGATAAAATCAGATGTTTGCGTATAAAATCAGATGTTTGCGGATAAAAGCAGATGTTTGGAGATTAAAACAGATGTTTGCGGATAAAAGCAGATGTTTGCGGATAAAATCAGATGTTTGCGAATAAAATCAGTTGTTTGTGGATAAAATCAGATGTTTGCGGATAAAAGCAGATGTTTGCGGATAAAAGCAGATGTTTGGAGATTAAAACGGATGTTTGCGGATAAAAGCAGATGTTTGCAGGTGAAATCTTATGAATCAGACTTTTGCGGACTAAATGAGATGTTTGCGGATTAAAACAGATGTTTGTGGATTAAAATAGATGTTCGCGGATGAAAGTAGATCTTCACGTATAAAAGCAGATGTTTGCAGGTGAAATCGGATAAAGCAGACGTTTGCGGATTAAAGTAGATGTTTGCGGATAAAATCAGATAAAACCGGGTGAATGCAGATATAAACTCAAATACAGGTATTTGCGGATGAAACCAGATAAAAGCAGACATAGATCTAAATAGATAAAACCCGACGTTCGCGGATAATATTTATACCCGCAATTGCAGATAAAAACCGACATGCCGGGTAAAATCAGATATGTCGGATAAAAACAGATATAAATGGACATAAAACTAGCTTGGTTTTTTATCCGCAATCATCCGATATTACCCGTCTTTTTCAGCAGGGCATCTAAAAATGTCAAATTGTATTGTTTAATTGAACAACAAATAACAGTCAAATGAACAAAATAAGAATATTTGTTCTAATCTGCTAATTTGGTTAATTTAACATTCTTAGGGTGTTAAGGTAAATTTCTTGAAATGTCCAGGTAACCTTTTTAGCATATTCACTTAACACCAATAAAATGTTAAATTAACATTCTGAAAATGTAAAATTCTTTAAAGGTTGGTATCCAAAACAAAATTATGGAAATAATATATTATTATATATAAATAGAAAGAATTGAACCTTCACCTCGCCCAGAGTTTTTGTTTTGAGCGTGTTCCACCCATGAATACATGATACATCTTTCACAGCAAACGGAAAATTATAGAGGTGTATAGGATGACGCCACGTTTGAATATCGATTTCTAAATCTCCCTACGGTATAGAGTTGTATTCGTCAGTCGAGCGTTTCAATACTCTCCACAGTATAGAGGTCGTAATTTCACTTTTGAACTAGTATTAATATAAAAATTATTTTATGCTTAAAAAAAACTATATACGACATGATTGTGATTTTTTTCATTTTATTAATTAATTAAGCTGTGTTGAATATTTTTCCTAAAGGAATAATTGCCAATGGGCCATTAATTCATTTGTTCGTAGATGCTACAATAACCTGCACTGGTGTGTACTTTTTTATCAACCAGATTTAAATATTACAAAATTAACATATACCAGTGGAGATAGTGCAGGGTCTACCAACAGACCTAATTACTAAATTATTAAAGTTTAATAGCATATCGATCATTTTTCAACATAACCTCTTAAATTTTTAATACAAATATAGGTACTTTATATAATACATAAATATACTTAACATCATATCCTCTGTGCTTTACATACCTGAGTTGTTACGGTAAATAAAAATCAGACAAAGGAACCAAAGAAAGGAACTATTTTCAACAAAATCATATGGAGAAATGAGAAAATTCATCCATCAAAAGATCAAAACTTCTTGCAATATTACACCCTCTTTTTATACTCTCAGAAATATTGACTAGAACAGTATTAGAGAGACTCCAGTTTCTATAACTTTGTAGAGTAAAGAGAAGTCGAAACCGTTGCGATATTGCATTGCGCTGTTTTTGTATAATTCTCGGGGACATTAACGAAAATCATTGCTAGTAAAATTCGAAAAGCTTGAGTTTCTATGTCTCTGAGGAAAATAGGAATCCGAAGTTGCTGCACCATTGGACTGAACCCTTTTTTAATAATTTCTAGAGACATATATGACTGCACCATTCGACAGGGTCGAGTTTCTACTCCTCTGTTGAATATAGAAAATCAAAATAATGTATCTTGTAAGACACCATTGAGTTTGACTTTAAATATAGTCGTGCATAGGTATAGAGCCGAAAAATATAAAAACAAAGCACGATTCAATACAGTTATGATAAAACTTTAAGATTTGATATTTAAACGCGGAGTCATCCTATACACTTCTATAATTTTTCGTTTGCTGTGTTGTATCATGTGTTCCACCTACTTCAAATACCGAACGACTGTTTCGCCCTGTATTGAGGGTCTTAACAGTATCGGGCAATATGGTGTAGTGAAAGTTCTACTGTGGAACACACCTTAAACAAACAGATATCTCATCTTATATACACCTAATCGTAAGCTAACTAAGGCGAGATGTAAGAAAACGTCATTGTCTAATGACGTGGCGTGAGTGTTCGAAGCGCCATTCTCGGCAATTTAATGAATGCAAATTTTACATTTTAAATTTTAAAGTAACATTTTAAATTTGTTAAATGAACAAATTTAAAGTTTTGGATTAAAGAGCAACTAAACGTTAATTTAATAGTTTTTTTAGGTAATCCTAAAAATTTCAGTAGTTGATTCAACAAATTCCAGCTATTAAATCAAAGTACGATAAACATTTTAATTCAAAATATTAGTTTATGTTAAATTAATATTTAAACTGTCAAATGAACAAATAAACTTTGACAAACTCTGACTTTTGCTTTAACACCAAAATATAGATTAATCCAATAGGTTTTTTGTTGAAACAACATTTTTAAAAATGACATTTAGGCAAATGTTAACTCAACTACATTATTTTTTTCGGTGTACTCTCTTAAATCTTGAAACGTTCTCTTCCACTTAATCTTCGAATTTGAATCCACGACTTAAGTAGAGAGCATACAATATTCATTTTTACATAGCCCAAATACCTACAAGTAAGGCAGAATGAATAACATTCATCAGCCCAAGATTTGAACGCTTGACTCAGGTGTAGAAATCAGAACATACATCAACTTTGACTGCAAATACTTCAGGGAAGTATTGATAAACTTGACCCATTAAAAATATTTAGCACCTTGAATTTCTTATATTAAATTCCTATTCATTACAAAATATTTAAAGACTATTAAGGTGAAAACGTTCACGTAAGATAGAATTAATAATATTCATCAGCACCTCGATCAGAACGAGATTTGAACACTTGACTCAGGTATAGAAGTCATAACATGCATCAACTTTGAATGTGAATAGGTACTTCAAACAACTTAAAAAATGTCACTACCTGATTTATGATGTTCATCAGTAGGATTATAGAAAGATGTAGTTTTTGTTTCTGATGTTGATGCTTCGGCTCCCAGTGATTCCTTTTGTTTAATTCTTTGATAGAAAGTACTAGAATATCTAAATTTCTTTTTATTTACCTTAGGCATTTTACAGAATTTTAATAAAGCTTAAAAGCAAGAAAAGAAAACACCAAAACAGAGCAGCACACTATAGTGCGTAACATATATGCATATATGCAATCTGAGACAATTACATTTATTAGGGTATATTAAGTTATGGTCACTATTAAGTAGCCATTTTTGATCCCCGCGACTTTTTAGTGGCAAAGGATAAGCGACGGCTACTTTATAGTGACCTAGGAAGGTCGCAGTAACCATTTTGTTACTTTCAATGCTACTATAAATTAGAGGTAACCAGGTGTCGTGGCCGCGACTACCCCGTAACTTAAATTGTTACTATAAAGTAACAAAAACTTAATGGAGGCATTATGGTAGCACTTGTTAGTGACCGCTACTTTAAAAAGTTACTATAAAGTTTTTGGTCTTTTATGGTGTCATATTCGAAGATTCAGGTAGTTCCAGCCACTTCTTTAAATTACATGTTTGCCACTTGCAATCGGTGTGTTTATTTTCCACTTTTATGGTAGGTAGGCACTAACCAGTCACTCTCGAAATATACTTCAAAGTGACTATTCCTTATTAAGTAACATTTTAAGTGGCAGGGTGGGTCTAGGAACTATACTTTAGGGGCAGTGACATTTAAAAAGGACTGGGAACTATATTTGCTAATTGGGAAATTTAAACCCCATCTCTTTTTAATACGTTGGATGTTGATTTAACGTAGTTCTCATCAGGGTTGGGTATCTACCTACATTTTTGTTTTCGACATGTAGAAAACCTTTTTCGACGTTTTCGACGGTAGAAAACGTAAAAAAGTAGAATACTGTCAAATATCAAAAAATGTGAGGTTATGCAAGTTTGTTGTTTATTATGATTTGTTAAATGTTGTGAAAAATCAGACACCTACCATAAATTTGAAGTTATTTGGAGTTTTTTAACATTATTATGGTGGGAAAAAAAGGGCCACGTTTGGTTGGGAGACCCCAACATAATTTTTGGCATGAGGGCAAATTTTTATCAATTATAGAGAAGTGGAAGGAGAAGGTCGAATAAGGTAATTTACGTAAGTAGAAAACCCTATAGGTTTTCGACGCAAGTCGAAAACAAGTTTTCTACCCTTTTCTACCAAGGTAAATTACCTAAGGTTTTCTACTGACCCAACCCTGGTTCTCATACACTGAATATTTTCTTAAACAGCGTTGCCATGGCTTCTAAAAACAAATTTACAAACTGACATAATAATATTATACAATAAACCAGCAAGAGTTCTTATAATATTTAAATTATAAAATTATATAATATTAGCTAAGTAGTTAAAAATCGTTACCGAAACGACCGACGCTGTATGATCGGTTAAATCGGTTACCAGTGCTGCAAACCAAATGGAAACAGTGTTGCCCTAAACAAAATTACTGTTTTGTGTTGGTTATCTAACCTAAAAATTTAACACAGGAGCAGACTTCGCATACAAAATACGTTTTGTCCAAAAATAATTGAATTCAGTATATAGGGTGTTTTAGGTTTGTTTATGTAACTATAGAAATATTATTAAAAATATATGCAAGTTGTAGTTTTTGACACAAATAAAAAATTAACTATAGAGATTTCAAAGAGCAGGTCGAAAAAAGTAAGTTGGGTTATGTTTTTTCAAATAAAGAGTCGTTTTTTCGCGTAAATACCATGAAATACTATGGTCATTAAACTTAACCTTGGTTAATATAGTAAATTTAAAAGTAAACTACGTACACGTCATCAATAAAACAAAAATTTTACGCATTGGTACCAACACTAAATGACTAAATCGGAGTCTGTAATTGAATATTTGAATGCATTTTAACCAAATTAAGTTGGCAACAATTGTGATGTTGTCATGTTTACATTCAAATTTTTCATATTTAAATGACACATAAAAAAGAATTTGACGTTTTAGAATTTCGAAGCTGTCAGTTGTGTTTTTGAATATTTCATTTAATTCGTGTATTTCGTTTATTTTGTTTGTTGTTTGTGTTATTTTATATCGTTTAAGTTTTCATTGCCGTTTTTGTGTTTGTTATATATCGTTTTTTTGTGTTTCCTATATTTAAAATGCCGAAGCATTTAAATAGTCGGAGTCAAGAGTTGGTGTCATCCTTAATACGCTATTTTGAGGCAGAACGGGATAATAATGGACCTTTGTTACCTTTAACAGCTGTTAGAGAGGTAAATAGGATTATTATTAATTATATATTAGAATATTTAACAAAATATATGTTGGATACATGAAATAATAATATATATACCAGAGACTGACTGTAGATGGCAAAATTTTTGGGTTTTATATCAGAAAATGTCTTTAAAAATGGCTAAAAACATACTTTTGGCGGTGCATCATATAGGTTATAAAAACTCAGACTTTTGACACTTTGGTATTATTCATGTAAACGCCATCTATCGCCCTGTAGTTGCACTACCACTTTCCCTTGATGCAAGGATTTTAGCATCACATTGACAACCGTGCCCGATCAGCTGATTGATGACGTGTACGTAGTTTACTTTTAAATTTACTATAGTTTAGGCATTTTTGCGTTTAGAGTGCGTTCAAAAATCCTAACTATGACGTCACAAATACCAGACCATAAAACTATATCGCTGAGCTAGTTATTCAACGTGGTTAATAGTCTTTCTCTTTTTAATATATATAATTAATATATTAATATATGTTTATGTAGGAATAATGTTGTGTGCTAAACATATCTTCTCCAAAACATACCGCCAACCTTTTTTTTTTTGTTTGGGGTTCCATTCAAAATTTTGAGTTTCACAATAATAATTTTCGTATAAACGTTAAACACTGTTGGATTTTAATTATGGTAAACAACAGTAAAGAACTGTTTATATATAAAAAGAGGTATAGAAAAGGTAAGTATAAGAACTAGGGTTCATAGAAAAAGAATATACAAGGTAAAAGAAGAGGCAAAGAAATTTATTTACACCTGTAAAAGCATAGAAATTAAATATAAATAGGTAAAAACACATTTTAAAAATTATAGGTTATGAACAAGTAAACAAATGTCAAATGTTAGAAACCTAACCATGGTTATATGAATTAACTGTGACGTCATGACTTATTTAACCGTAGTATTTCATAGTATTTACGCGAAAAAACGACTAAGGTGTCCCGTAAATATGAACTAACCGAGAAAACCAGGAATTTATTTCAGTAACCAGACCGTGTGTATTTACAGAACATATGAAGTTTTTTAAAACAGTATCTAGCAATATTTTTAGTAATTAGGAATTAATCTAGTAATAATTCTAGTATTTTCGTATTAGTCCAATTGAAATGCTAAAATTAAACTTTGCAAGCAATAAAAACAGCGAAACTGCATGTGACTCATATACATATATGTATATTATATATAACTCCTATACGCAGGGCCGTAGCGAGGCTGGTGCAGGCGGTGCGGTGCACCAGGGCCCCCGACCTCAAAGGGGCCCCCAAAACTAAAAAGTTTTACTAAAAAATCGTAATTTTCGATATCCTATCCTATCCTAAAGTTTTGCACCGGGGCCCCTGAGTCCGTCGCTACGGCCCTGCCTATACGGGTATATGTTATATGGAGTTATAGGTATATGATGTGACTTGATTCAGACTACCCTTTCGAAATTCGAATTTTCGAACGCCCTCAAACGCGAACCGGGAATATGACGCGCAGATCTCATGACATAACCTAGAATTACCATGTGGTGGTGGTGAGTAAAAGCCGTGCTTTTTTTTTTACAGTATCTGTACCCCGGATGTAAACATCATTTTCTATAAACCTTTACCTTTGAGGTGCAGATATATGTAATTGTTTTTTTTTTATATTGTGTTTTGTTTGTCCAGAATGAAAATTTTATTTTTTTAAATAAATTTTATTTTTAAAATATTATTGTATTTCGATTTTAAAACCTAACAAGAATTTTTTTTAAATAAAAAAAAATTGCTCGTTTTTATGTTGGCAACAAAAATCTAGCAATATTTTGGTAATGGTAGCATTGAGAAAGATTTAGGAATATTCTGGTATTTTTAGTTCTATAATCTGGTAAAATGGCTATTAATATCAGTGATGCCAAATATACGGATTTTTCCGTATTCTACGGAATTTCGAGTGTATTGGGAAAATATACTGATTTTTATACGGATTTTGGGGGCAATACGGATTTTATACGGATTTATAACAAATCCAAATTTTATACCTAAATTATTGCCAACTCTGTAGTTACAGCCTTTCGTTCTTTGGGGTGATTTTTCCCCGAATATTTTTAGGTTAAAAATCTTTTTTTTTCCGGTTTTACTTATCCACAAGACTAAACTAAATACAGTTATCTGTAAATTAATTAATTAATTAATTTGGGTACTGCATTTCTTTCTCTAAAATTTGAAACTATTTAACTGGAGTATGAACAAATAGAAGAAAAAAAATATTTCTTAACTTCTTTTTCTCACATTTTCTATATAAAAAAGGCGAGAATAGTATATTCTGTAAGAAGTTTGGAATACGTGAAATCGTCAAACTCGCCTTCGTTTTCACTCGAGCGGAATATGCAATTCCAAACGTGTACCATAAAAAAATAATTTAATTAGCAAAAAGTGAAGTTTGATTTATCTAAAATTTGTTAGATATTAAACACAGAAATGTCGCCACCAGTGTTTATTCCGTCATCCGATAGAATAATTCATTCTGTAATACAGTGTGTATCAGCCAAATGGAATAAATTCGATAATACATAAATGGGGGCATGTTCCTAAAAATACTCGGACACGTCGATTAGTATTTTTAGTTGCGCACTTTTTTCAATAAAATCTTTTTGTACAGGGTGTCTCATATATCAGTGGCCAATACCTACTTTCAAATTTCAAATGGAACACCCTGTATTTTATTCAATTTTTGGATTCTTCAGAAAATTAGAGACATATTTCATGTACAATGTCCTATACCTATCTATAAGTGTTTCGGAAATATTAAAAAATTAACGTTAAAGAACGATTAACATTAAAAAGTGATATTAGAACGGTTATATTTCATATAATAGTAGTAGAAAAAAATAATTAAAATAATTGCCTTCTTGCTCAAGAGTTAAAAATTAAATTATACTACGTTTTTTATTCTAAAAAATAAATCATCAACATGAAAATTAAATTTTCCCTAAATTAGTCTAATTATTGATAAAAAAATTACGTAATAAGTGTAAAATACGAAATACGGAATTATACGGATTTTTTTCCTTAATCCCCACCATACTACTAGGTCAAATACGGATATTCAGCGCTAAAGATCTGGCATCACTGATTAATATAGTTGGCAACACTGGTCGCATCAGCTGTTATAATACAAAGCTTATGTTCTGTGATACAAAGTGTATATTTTGTTAATTTATTACATGTTCTGTGATTTTTTGGTTTATTTAACGTATTAACCGTTGTTAATAAATTTTTAATGAAAAACAGGTAAGTCAATTACATTTAAATCTCTTAACATAACCAAAGAAAAATATTTTTATATTTTTGAGAGACAATATTGATAATATGGACAATATAAACAATGTGACAATGTGGAAAACCAACCCTCTGTCCTAAAAAACAAATCTGGCCAATATATAGGACGAGGTCAAAGAATAATACTTTTTAATATGGTAAAAAAACATATCGATGAAGGAAAATCAAAAAGTGCCAGTGTAAGAAACTGGTATTTCAAAAAGTACCATTTGGTTCACCATCAAACAAATGGAACATGACGGAAATTCTACATCACAGAACATAAGGGCTACATCCCCATTAAAGAAAAGAAAGCAGGCAAGTCAATAGGACAAATTAAGTGAGGAACAAAAGAAGCACCTAAGAAAAGTTGTTCATAACTTTTTTATAAATAATAAAATACCAAATTTAAGTAAAATTTATTGAGTAAGTAATTATGTTATTGAAATATGTTTAATAATGGATTCGAAAAATGTTCCCTTAATGTAAATAATAAATAAGGGCTGAAGGACCCCGGTCGATGGCCTTTTGTATGTTCTGTATTGTACTAAATATGCAATAAAAATTTTATTTATTTATTTATAAATAAAATAGAGGGTAGGTATACCAGGTGCTGTCAAATAATAAAAATGGGTTTAGCTTTAAATAAATAAGTTTTTATTATTAAAACATACAACGTGTGTATAAACTAACTGTTTTTCATTTTTTTTTTAGGCTGAAAAGGATGATAACTTACCACCAATTTCTTGGACAAATTTATGGAGAATTTAAAAAAAAATGACTTAAAAAAGGTGTAGGAATCATTTACTGGTTGAAAAAAGTAAAATAGTAATTTGGAGAAAAATATATTGATATCAGGAGTTACCGATTCCAGGATCAAAAAATATATTACATGGATGAGATTTGGATCAATGCAGGACACAAAGCCCAAGGTGTGTAAATGAATTTGAGTAAAAGTCAACAGGGAATTATCATGAGGATATGAATGGAACTGTTTTTGAGACTTGGATAAAAAATGTTTTACCAAAAATAAAAAAAAATTTCTTAAGAACATTGTAATTGTGATGGATAATGCCCCCTATCATTCTGTTAAAATTGAAAAAATCCATCAGCAGCATGGAAATTGGGAGGCCATTTCGAAGTGATTTGTCTCTGTAAAATTTTGTTTTTTTTTAATAAAACCTTCATTAATTGCATTTGTATTTTATTTAAACCTTACTTTAAAAAAACTAGATTTAATTTTTTAAATAACTTTTTTCAGTGGAGAAAGTAGGGTCTTCATATGTAAGTTGTTCAGAATGAATGTCAAAAAAATCCAAATTTTTACAATAGCTATTTTATTTTCTTGATATCAGTTAATTTCTTAAACCCAAATTTCATTATATGTTAAAATATAAATCGATGAATAAAAAATAGATTAATTAATTTTATTCGATCACCCAACCCAGATAGCACAAGAGGTACCCAGGACGTCCATTTCGGGTCCCACATTGGTCCGAACGTCCCAGACCTATATCGGAAGTTTTGGGTACGTCCAGTATCTTACTTATTTAGGAAAATTAAAGCGGATATACTCGGTACGTCCCAAGGATGTAATTTTTGTTTTTGGCATTTAAGGCTTTTCAGGTTATGTATCTGTCAAAGTATAGTCAACGAAAGAAATAATATTATGTTTAGGCGTTAAAAATGTATAAATCTATATAACATTACAATACCATGGTTGGTATAAGAATTTAGGAATAGAAATACTGCATTTAATGAAATTCTAAAGTGTACCTATGGTGCCAAATAAGTAATATTTTTGTGCATTTGTTCCAAATATCGGGTTTTCTCCATAAAATAATTTTAAATAAACAGCATTATTGAAAAAAAATCTAGCTTCTCTATTATGGAATAAGTATATCTGTATTAAAGGTAGGTTATTATTTTATAACAAAAATATCATCTAATTTTGAAATTTTAAGGTTAGAAAAATTTATTTTTACCAAAATAAATAAGTATTTTGGATTATTTGAAAGACTGTATAATATGGTATTTAAAAATGTGGTAGTTTTTCTAATCCAACTTAAAGTGTAGGTACCTACATAAAGTTTTGTCAATACAAATAGTTATAAGTTCGACTGAATTTGATCTACATCGAAAAATCATAACTTTAAAAATTTTAATAAATCACTTGTCATGGGAGTATTACATATTTTCACATTGCAAGTTTCTCTAAAAATTGTTTGTTTTCTTATAATTTAACTTAGGTAGGTATACCGAGAGGTATGAACAAGTTTTGTCATTAGAAGTATAATTTATACTGTATAAAAGCTTCAATTTAATTTGAACCATATTCTACAATTATATAGTATACCTATATTTATTAATGACCATATTAACACACTCTTCCAAATAATCCACTTATTTATTTTGGTCAAAATAGATTTTTCTAACCTTAAAATACAAAATCAGATGATATTTTTTGTTCTAATACATTAACCTACCTTTGATACAGATATTCTTATTTCTTAATAGAGAAGTTAGATTTTTTTTAAATAAATGTGTTGTAGTTAAAACTATTTTATGGAGAAATGTAGACCCAATGCACAAAAATATCACTTATTTGGCACCATACACTTTAGAATTTCATTAAATGCAGTATTTATATTCCTATATTCTTAAACCAACTATTAATAACAATTGTTATTGTGATACTATAAAGATATATTAACTTTTAACGCTTAAACATAAGCGGTAGCACTATAAATATTATTTCTTTCATTGACTATACTTTGACAGATACATAACCTGAAAAGCCTTAAATGCCAAATTTTCAAAAGACTGCGTTCCGTACCTAACTATATGTAGGCAACCCATGCATACCTCTCGCCTCTGTAGCACGATAGATAGTCCTATAAAGGTGGAATGCCTTAAGCTTCTAAGTAAGAATTTCTTACCTTCTGGTCAAATTACTGACCATACCGCTTCTGCTTGTAAGTTTTGAAGGGACACAGCTGGTCCTATGGCCCACTCTGCGAAAAGTAAGCAGTGGGCCCTTATGTACATAATGTACAGAACGTTCTGTGATGTTCTGTGAGTGGGCCCCACTACTTACTTTTAGCAAAAGCTTTTAATAAAATTTAACATTTAATGTTAAACAGCATTATTTTTGAGAACCAAGACATGTCAATTTTGTACCTTAAAGACGTCTAAAATGGACGTAAAATGTCACGTGTTTATCACGCTTTTCTGTTTGCTGGGAGTCCCCAATAAAGTATTTCAGGACGGCTAGAGGATGTCTTACTTAGGACGTTCTGGGGACCGACGATTTGGTAACATCAGATGTCCCTGGTACGTCCTGCGGAAGGTTCAGGACCTGATTCGGACGTACTCGGGACTTACTAATGTCTGATACAAGATATACTCAGGACGTTTCCAGTACTTCTTTGTGCTATCTGGGAAATAGCACACGACCTCCCAAGGACATCCTGACAGTGCTCGGATATTTGAAACCCTGTATAGGCTTACTCTGTCTTGCATAAGCATGCTTTCTCTGTCTTGTTTTCTCTGCTCGCGCCGTCAGTGGGCGAGGCATATGCTATACGGGGTTTTTAACGACATTCCAGAGAGCGTATTTTTCGTTCTTGCGTTCGAAAATTTGTTTTCAGTTATATTATTATAATATATATATATATATGTATATTATTATATATAATTATTAATAATATATAATAATTATATTATAATATATATTTATATAATTATTATATTATTCTAGCGGGAATTTCAGGACTCTTGGATAAAACTTCATATTTCAAAAACAGTTGAAGTTAGCGACTTCATTTTTTTTTAAAAAACTGTGTCAATGTTTTGACTACATTTGACTCGATATATATGTATAGAAATTTTCAATAATTCACATAGCTCGCCGCAGGGTAAAGTTTTTGATGCACGATTTTGATGATTCTATAATGCAACATTTTTTTTTTCAAAATCTTTAGAAATTTTTAAAATTTCTGAATTGCTATTAGAAGCGCTCACATTTCAAGTATAAGTCTGCTAAAAATCAGAATTTTAGATTGTATTCTAGAATTAATACAACGGTTAATGTTACGAATCATCCACACTCTTATAGTGGAATACAATCGCTTCTCTTGCATAAAAATTCATATTTCAACAACCGTTAAAGTTAGCAAATTAATTTTTTTTTTAATAACTTTATCAATGTTTTAACTACATTTGACTCGATATATATGTATAGAAATTTTCAATAATTCACATAGCTCGCTGCAGGGTAAAGTTTTTGATGCACGATTTTGATGATTCTATAATGCAACATTTTTTTTTCAAAATCTTTAGAAATTTTTGAAATTTCTGAATTGCTATTAGAAGCGCTCACATTTCAAGTATAAATCTGCAAAAAATCAGAATTTTATATTGCATTCTAGAATTAATACAACGATTAATTTTACGAATCACCCACCTCACAGCGGAATAAAATCGCCGTGTGAATTTAAAATTCTTTTTAAATTTTATTATGCAAAATATGAAAATTTTCCAAAAAATTAGTAATTTTTAATGCCAAGAAATCAATTTTTCTAAAATCTGTTGCAGATACAAACAAAGAAATAATAATAATAATATTTTTGGGACACATTTTTTTTCAAAAATCACTAATTAATTAATTAATCATATAACTACAACAGAATGGTTAGTACAAGTCAAAAATATAAACTAAAAGTATACTGAACATAAATTTGCTAAAATATAAGGATGATATTTTTTAACAAAATTTGTTAATATTTAATATTTTGATTTGCTAATATTTAATATTTCTATTAAAAAAATCAATAAAAATATTTTAACTCAATGATTTTTTGTTAGATTTTTGCTATATAATAAAAAATTAAATTAAAAGTTTAATCGTTAACTAACCTCACGTATGTGTTTATATTTTAAATTGAAATTACTAATAAAAAAATTCATATTTCTGTAACCGTTCGGTATTAAATCTTCTCATTTGTACCTTGCTAAATATTTTTTTACCTCTTCGTAATTTAATATAATTTATATTTAATCCCGAAAGACCAAAATAAACATTCGGTATTAAATTACGAAGAGGTAAAAAAATATTTAGCAAGGTACAAATGAGAAGATTTAATACCGAACGGTTACAGAAATATGAATTTTTTTATTAGTAATTTAAATTTAAAATATAAACACATCCGTGAGGTTACTTAACGGTTAATTTTTTATTATACATAGGTAGCAAAAATATAACCTAAAATCATTGAGTTAAAATATTTTTATTGATTTTTTTTAATAGAAATATTAAATATTAGCAAATCAAAATATTAAATATTAACAAATTTTGTTAAAAAATATCATCCTTATATTTTAGCAAATTTATGTTCAGTATACTTTTAGTTTATCTTTTTGACTTGTACTAACCATTCTGTTGTAGTTATATGATTAATTAATTAAGTAGTGATTTTTGAAAAAAAATGTGTCCCAAAAATATTATTATTATTATTTCTTTGTTTGTATCTGCAACAGATTTTAGAAAAATTGATTTCTTGGCATTAAAAATTACTAATTTTTTGGAAAATTTTCATATTTTGCATAATAAAATTTAAAAAGAATTTTAAATTCACACGGCGATTTTTTTCCGCTGTGAGGTTGGGTGATTCGTAACATTAATCGTTGTATTAATTCTAGAATTCAATATAAAATTCTGATTTTTTGCAGATTTGTACTTGAAATGTGAGCGCTTCTAATAGCAATTCAGAAATTTCAAAAATTTCTAAAGATTTTGAAAAAAAAATGTTGCCTTATAGAATCATCAAAATCGTGCATCAAAAACTTTACCAGGCGGCGAGCTATGTGAATTATTGAAAATTTCTATACATATATATCAAGTCAAATGTAGTTAAAACATTGATAAAGTTATTAAAAAAAATTAATTTGCCAACTTTAACGGTTGTTGAAATATGAATTTTTATGCAAGAGAAGTGATTGTATTTTAAATTCACACGGCGATTTTTTTCCGCTGTGAGGTTGGGTGATTCGTAACATTAATCGTTGTATTAATTCTAGAATTCAATATAAAATTCTGATTTTTTGCAGATTTGTACTTGAAATGTGAGCGCTTCTAATAGCAATTCAGAAATATTAAAAATTTCTAAAGATTTTGAAAAAAAAAATGTTGCATTATAGAATCATCAAAATCGTGCATCAAAAACTTTACCCTGCAGCGAGCTATGTGAATTATTGAAAATTTCTATACATATATATCGAGTCAAATGTAGTTAAAACATTGGTAAAGTTATTAAAAAAAAATTAATTTGCTAACTTTAACGGTTGTTGAAATATGAATTTTTATGCAAGAGAAGCGATTGTATTCCACTATAAGAGTGTGGATGATTCGTAACATTAACCGTTGTATTAATTCTAGAATACAATCTAAAATTCTGATTTTTTGCAGACTTATACTTGAAATGTGAGCGCTTCTAATAGCAATTCAGAAATTTTAAAAATTTCTAAAGATTTTGAAAAAAAAATGTTGCATTATAGAATCATCAAAATCGTGCATCAAAAACTTTACCCTGCGGCGAGCTATGTGAATTATTGAAAATTTCTATACATATATATCGAGTCAAATGTAGTCAAAACATTGACACAGTTTTAAAAAAAAAAATGAAGTCGCTAACTTCAACTGTTGTTGAAATATGAAGTTTTATCCAAGAGTCCTGAAATTCCCGCTAGAATAATATAATAATTGTATAAATATATATTATAATATAATTATTATATATTATTAATAATTATATATAATAATAATAATTATATATAATAATATATATTATAATAATATAACTGAAAACAAATTTTCGATCGCAAGAACGAAAAATACGCTCTACCTGGAAAAAACCCTGTATAGCATACGCCTCGCCCACTGACGGCGCGAGCAGAGCAAACAAGACAGAGAAAGCATGCTTTGGCAAGACAGAGTAAGCCTATACACGGTTTCAAATATCCGAGCACTGCATCCTGATTGGGTCTGTCCGGGCCAGTTTAGGATATCCCATTTCTGACGTACCTTGGACGTCCATGGGACGTTCTGAAATTAAATTGGGTATAGTATATTGGGTATCCCATTTCTGACGTACCTTAAGTCCAATTGGACGTCCACAGGACGTCATAGAATTAAATTGGCAATAGTTTACCATATATATATATATTCCAAAAGGCAAAAAATGTATAGCATTTGCATCATCTGTCACCTGTCTAATGATGCAAAGTGACAGATATCTGTCACCTGTCATATGATGCAAGGCGACAAATATCTGTCACATTTCATAATCTGCCACCTGTCATTTTCTTATCTGTCATTTGCCACCTTCTTTTGTCCCCTGTAATATGATACAAGGCGGCAGATATCTGTCACTTTCCATCACCTGTCATTTGTCACCTATCATACCTGTCATTTGTCACCTGTCATACCTGTCATTTGTCACCTGTTCTGCATAACTTTGCTTTCTGCGCATAATATCATATTTGAATTTGAATACGGCTGGCTTCGACTGTGCTGCCACCGTTTTGTACCGATCGTTACTCGAAGTGCTCCGACAGTTGCCGAATTTGCCAACTGTTGGGTGGCTGAAACAAATATGGATGCCAAGCCGGTAAAATCTATTTTCTTTTAAATGTGCTAGTGGCACTATGCCATAGTTAATTATTTCGCAAGTGATAAACATAAATTGGTGTTATTGTTTGTGATTAATTTTACCTGGTCCTGGCCGTGAAATACAATTGGTAAGTACTTTAAAATTATATATTTCTCATTTATTTCAATTTAATTTTTAGTGCTACAATGTTTCGTTGGAAATTGAAGAATTCTGTTAACAATCTTTTTTGTTCGTTTGTGATAAGCTTAAATTTAAAATTAATGAATTTTACTTATTTTGAGGTAAGGGTTTGAAGTGAAACCGTATTGAAATTATCGAAATACATACAGTGTTCGGAAAAGGTTAGGCCTAATTTTAAGGGGTGGTAGGCCATGCTGGGAGAAAAATTTTGATACAAGGAACATATTATGTCCGGAAACTTCCCCTTGCCAAGCTACAGGCGTTTGAATTTGGCGCGCAGTCTGGGCCGTGCGGACTGCAGCGAGGAACAATGCGCAGCGGAGCCGGCAACAGACATATCTGCTGTCCGCCTGCAAGGTTCCTGCGCGCCATATTAAAACAAAGCGTGCGCTTTTAAAGTCTGTAGTTCGGAAAAGGGGCGTTTCCAGACACATGTTCCTTATATCAAATATTTGTGAATGACTGCCAACCCTTAAAAGTTGACCCAACCGTTTCCGAACACCCTGTATAGTTATCATGACAACATGCGGATTTCCAAAGAAAAGTCTCAAAAAGCCCTCACAGTACCTTAATAAGCTGTTCTGAGTATATCCCGATATAGTCCTAATCAGGACGTCTCACGGACATCTGAAAGTGTATCATTTGGCCGTCTGTAGACCTCCTAGGGACGTCAAACGGACATTGCGGGACGTCCTGAGTACTTCCGCAATGTCCCAAGCTGACGTCCCGAGGACAGCCTAAGGACGTATTTGTGCTTACTGGGTAAAGTCATTAACATTATTACATCTAAAGTATGTTGAATTAAAGTCACCCAAAATAACCACATTTTTTAAGCTATTCACTACTGATTCAAAGCACTCAAAGAAAGTTTCAAAATCGTGACTAGTTAAGTGAGGAGGAATGTAGACAATAAATATGAATAGGTATATTTGAGTGCTTTGAACTTAATTTGCAACCTAACACATCAATTAATGGAATTATTTCATTAAGATCATCACAGTTAAACTGAAATACATTAAAAATATCCCTAAAAGCTAGTAATACTCCACCACCTTTGGTTGTTTGGGTAGATACCAAATTTCTGTCTGTGCGAAACACCAAGTAATTACTTGGAAAGAGTTCACTGTTGAATAAACTTTCGGATAACCAAGTTTCCACAAGAGCAATACAGTCAAAGTTGATACCTGAAGTAGCCAAATATAAATCATTACACTTCGTATTGAGGCCTCGAACGTTTTGGAAATATATGTTAAAACTGTTTTTTGTTGTACTATTGGGCTTTATTAGTTTAACTGAATAATTTGAGGAGTACCATGAATATACTTAATTTTGAGGTTTGTTCCCCACTTTTTATCCTTGCTTCAAATACTTCTTATATTGTTCCTGCTGTTTTGGTGTTTTATCAAATGAAATACTTCAATTTTTATATTCAGTGTGATCTTTTAGCTTAAAAGCGCTAGAAAGGATAACTTTAGTAGGTCTGGATGTATTCTTAGTAGAATCAAACTTTCTTAGTCTAAAATTATGGTTAATAACAAAGTCAGATTTTCTCAAGTTCCGATTCTCTATCTCACTAATAACTTCCTCCATACTAAAATAATCAAGGTGATAGGAAAATGTTATTTTGCTATCAAAATAAACACCCAAGTCTTTTATTTTAGTGACTCTTTCTTACCCTGCTGAAAAAGACGGGTAATATCGGATGATTGCGGATAAAAAACCAAGCTAGTTTTATGTCCATTTATATCTGTTTTTATCCGACATATCTGATTTTACCCGGCATGTCGGTTTTTGTCTGCAATTGCGGGTATAAATATTATCCACGAACGTCGGGTTTTATCTATTTAGATCTATGTCTGCTTTTATCTGTTTTCATCCGCAAATACCTGTATTTGAGTTTATATCTGCATTCACCCGGTTTTATCTGATTTTATCCGCAAACATCTGCTTTTATCCGCAAACATCTGTTTTAATCTCCAAACATCTGATTTTATCCGCAAACATCTGCTTTTAATTGCAAAATGGACAAAGGAAATATAGGCAAACCGAACGCGTATGAAAGAAGAGATTTGCAATTAAAAGCAGATGTTTGCGGATAAAATCAGATGTTTGGAGATTAAAACAGATGTTTTCGGATAAAAGCAGATGTTTGCGGATAAAATCAGATGTTTGCAAATAAAATTAGTTGTTTGCAGATAAAATCAGACGTTTGCGGGGGTGCACTAACCGGATGAAATAAGGCGTTCGCAGATAAAAGCATGTTTACGGGTGAAACCGTATGAAAGCAGATGTTCGCGGATAAAATGAGATGTTTGCGGATAAAAGCAAATGTTTGGGGATGAAAGCAGATGTTTGCGGATAAAAGCAGATGTTCGCGGATAAAATGAGATGTTTGCGGATAAATGCAGATGTTCGCGGATAAAAGCAGATATTTGCGGATAAAATCAGATGTTTGCAGATAAAAGCAAATGTTTTGGGATGAAAGCAGATGTTTGCGGATAAAAGCAGATGTTCGCGGATAAAATGAGATGTTTGCGGATAAAAGCAGATGTTCGCGGATGATTGCAGATGTTCGCGGATAAAATGAGATGTTCGCGGATAAAAGCAGATGTTCGCGGATGAAAGCAGATGTTTGCGGATAAAAGTAGATGTTTGCGGGTGACTGCAGATGTTCGCGGATGAAAGCAGATGTTTGCGGATAAAATGAGATGTTTGCGGATACAAGCAGATGTTCGCAGATGATTGCATATGTTCGCGGATGAAAGCAGATGTTTGCGGGTGATTGCAGATGTTCGCGGATAAAAGCAGATGTTTGCGGGGGTGCACTAACCGGATGAAATCAGGCGTTCGCAGATAAAAGCATGTTTGTGGGTAAAACCGTATGAAAGCAGATGTTTGCGGATAAAACCAGACGTTTGCGGATGAAAGCAGATGTTCGCGGGTGATTGCAGATGTTCGCGGATAAAAGCAGTTGTTCGCGGGTGACTGCAGATGTTCGCGGATGAAAGCAGATGTTCGCGGATAAAAGCAGATGTTGGCAGATAAAATCAGATATTCGCGGATGAAAGCAGATGTTCGCGGATGATTGCAGATGTTCGCGGGTAAAAGCATATGCTCGCGGATAAAACCAGACGTTTGCAGATAAAACCCGACAAAAATAGACGAAAAAAAAATGCAGGTAATCGCGGATAAAAACAGATGTAAGCAGACGTTTGCAGATGATTCCGGACAAATTCAGATATAAACGAAACACAGTGAAGACGGTTAAAAACAGATGATTGCAGATGATTGCGGGGGTGCACTAACCGGACATAAAACACAACCAACCGGGTGTTCGCGGATATAGCGATGCGGACAAAAGCAGATGTTATCAGATATTTTTACCCGCTTTTATCTGCCTTTATCCGGCTTCGACGAAGAATTTATACCCGCAATCATCTGCTTTTATCCGGTTTTGACGAAGAATTTATATCCGCAATCATCCGTCATTTTCAGCAGGGTAAATAATATTACCTAGAGAGTACGGAAACACAATATTTCTTTTAATTCTATAAAAACTTATACACTTACACTTATTAATATTAAGATTCATCAAATTTAAATTCACACCACAATTTGTTCACACCACAATTGTAATTGATTGAGATCTAACTGAATATTATAGCAATCATTAAAATCTTTAATTTCTTTATACAGCTTTAGGTCATCTGCAAACAACAAATATTTACAATACTTAATATCACAGCCAATATCGTTAATAAATAGATTAAATAGCAGTGGAGAAATATGTCCACCCTGAGGTACACCAGAAGTAACCCTAATTGTTCTGGACTTAGATTGATTTTGAACTATTACAGTTTGAATTATAGAATCTAAATAACTTTTTAACCATAAATAAAAATTTCCTGTAACACCTAATGCATTTATTTTAGCCAACAGAATTTCGTGATTAACGGTGTCAAATGCCTTTGAGAAATCGGTGTAAATAGTGTCCACCTGGCTACGATTTTCTAAGGCACCTAACATATCTTGCTCGTAAACCAGAAGATTCGTTAATGTAGACTTTCCTTCGCTAAATCCATGCTGTTCTTTAATTAAAATACTCCCAAACAACGGTGTAATTTTATTTGTAATAATTTTTTCCAATATTTTAGGTATTTGTGATATTTTTGATATTGGTCTATAATTACCAATATCATTTATATCCCCGTTCTTAAATAATGGAATCACAAAACTTTCCTTCCATTTGTTAGGGAATTTGCCATTAATTAAAGATAAATTGTAAAGCTTTGCCAGAGGTTTAGCTAAGGAAAATCTACAATTATTTAAAAATATGGGGGGAACACCATCAGGTCCCGAACCTTTATTTACACATAGTTGAGACAATTCTTTAAAAACATCGCAACAGAAATTGAACAGTTACTTAAATCTATGGTATTAATTTTCAAAATAAAAATTAGGTACCTACATTTATATCACGGTTATCAACATATACAGAACTAAAACATTCAGCAAAAAGGTCAGCTATCACTTCTGGATTTTCAGTCTCAAAATTATTGTATTTCATCCTACTAGGAATAGAATTGCTAGCTTTCTTGCTATTTATATAATAGTTCCAGAACAATTTTGGGTTACAATTAATGCTATTTTCATAAAAATTAATATAATTTTTATGGCACTGGTTTGTCAGAGTTTTACATTGATTTCTTAAATTACTAAAAAGTGTATAGTTCTTTTTAATTATTAAGTCTTTTAAGTCATTTGTAAACCACAATGGATATTTGTGGTTTACCGCTTTTTTTACCGGCACATACAAACTGAGCATATATTCTAATACTTCGTAAAAAGAGTTTATACATATATCTATTTTAAGACTGGAAAAAATAATATCCCAATTTATTAAGTTAAGGTGGCTGTTTAATGAATTATAATCAGCATTTTTAAAGTCAAAATAAAAATGATCAAATTTCAATTCCTTTACATTATTAATTAGGTTTTTTTGCAAACAAATAGCTGGGTGATAATTATCACAAGGCAACAGGGTATCATTTGCTATATCCATATTGATAGTTAAATCGTTTGAAAATACAAGATCTAACATTTTATTATACATGTTTTTTATATACTATAGTATTGATTTGATAAAAGTTGCAGTGAGCAAAACAATTAGATACTATGTCGCAATTTTCTGATGGTACACCGGAAGCACATACACCCAGGTCATCATTATACTAATTAACATGTGGCAAATTGTAATCACCAAGAATAATTGTTATTACATGTTTACTTAGGTTGTCGGTAATTTTTTCTACACTCGCACAATGCGCTTCAGATGAAGACTGGGGTGGGATATACACAGTTCCAATTAGAAACCTGTCATTATTTAATTTAATTCTATCAGTCCTGAAGATATTATATGAAGATAAACCAAATTCTTCAGTTTGTATATCGTCATTTAACCAAGTCTCAGTTAAACAAATAATATCGAAATTAGTGGATGAGATATTTTTATAAAGTTCAGGTATTTTTGTTCGTAAACCCCGAACATTCTACATTTTAGGTTGTTTGCTGGTTTTTTATCCTTGGGTAAAAAAACCTTGACAAATAAGCACCTTCAGGCCAGAGCTCCAGGTCCATAACTTTTTCAAAGTTGGGTAGGTCGACCGTCAATTTAAAAGAAGAATAGAAGTTAGGAAATTTGGAAGCCAGTGTATCACAAATAATTTCTGGAAAACTATTCTTCAAATATGTTACCAGATCCTTTTCTTTAGTCGCAGGGTCTAGCTTTAAGAGCTATGACGAATCATGAAGCAGTAGAAGGCATAGATAATAAATCGTGGTAGAAGGATTGACAACAGCGGGTAAAGTTGAATATGGTAGCAATTTCTGCAAAGTTTGTTGTGAAGGAAAACAGTTCAAGTTGCCTTTCAAGCATGCTGGCACAAGGGCTGAGAATTTGCTAGAAGTTATTCATGTTGACCTATGTGGACCTATGGAGACGATTTCTATTGGTGGATCCAAGTATTTCCTGGTCTGTGAGGATGATTATAGCAGAATGACATACATCTACTTCTTAAAAACGAAAGACAAAGCTATGGTTAAATTTAAGCAGCATAAAATTTTGGTAGAAAATCAAACGGGCTGTAAAGTAAAGGCTGTCAGTTGTGATAATGGTGGGGAATTTTGTGGAGATGACATAGAAAATTACTTCAAACGTAACTGATGAACAATACCACAATTGTGGTATTGTTCATCAGAAAACAAATCCCTACACACCACAGCAAAACGGTATGAGTAGGGGCAACTAAATTATGCGTTTGAAAACTCCAAATTATGCGCAGGAATTGTGCCATTTTATGCGGCAATTATGCGGGCAAAATTGGGAAAATATGCGCCAATTATGAGGGCAAAAATAAGAAATTATGCGCCAATTATGCGGGCAAAAATAAGAAATTATGCAAAATTATTCGGGCAGAAATCAAGAAATAAGCGAAAATTATGTGTACTTTATAGATTTGGAAGAAAACAGTGAGTTAAGAAAGTATCATTTTCTTTTTTTTTTTAATTTGAATAGGGAACTGCAGGTCACACACGTTAATAAAACAAGTGAGTGGTAGTTAAACGAAGTAGTATTTTATTTTCCATAAAGTATTTTGTAAAAGAGCAGACTAGTCAAATCTTTAAAAGTCAACATAAACATAAATTATGTTACATACATAACATAGATAAGTTATCTAAGATAACAATTACAACATTAGTAATGTTAGATTATAGTCACAATTGCACATTATTGCCTCATTTTTATCCTTTGTAAGATTAGTCCTCCTGGAGGAAAATATGTCTCCATAAGCACTAAAGCCTCTCTCAGTGTCCACATTTGAAACAGATACATGTAACACTTGCACACAGGGTATCACAAAATTTACATATTCCCTAATCATAGAAATTAATGCACAAAGCACCAGATCCTCTTTCTTACCTTTTTTAGATTTATCTTTAGAATTTTCTTTAACTGCATCTGCCAAAATAGAGTGTAATACTACAAAATTTGATGATGGGATGGAAAACAATAGACTTATTTTTTCTTTTGCTGCAATAACACTTTCAGCTGAAAGAGCTGCTGAAAGAGGAGCAGTCAACAGGAGTCAAACAAAAAACGAAATGACTCAAAGAAGTCCTTCGCAGTATCCTTCTGCAATATTTTTTTCAGTAAGTCACAGCAGGAGGTGCAAACATCTTTCATTCTTTGCAGAAAATGTTTCTGTTTCTCCCCAGGTACCTTATTAAGACTAGTTTTGGTTTTTTCGAAACTCCGGGGTGGCGAAATTAATGTATTGGGCATTAAAAGTGATTTTGGCCGAATGGAAACCAGAAAACGCGTAAATTATGCGACAATACCTTCCTTCCTATAAATTTTTTTCCTACTGGCCATCCTTACGGAGACATGGGCCCCGAAAGGACTCCCCTGCAAATTGGTTTTCCTTGAATAACTTTTAAAGTACTAGATATAATTTAATAAAAATTTAATATGATGGACCCTGGTAAGGACCTCTTAAAATAGTGTCATTGAAACATGTTTTGCTTTTTTTGTTTACCAGGGGCGGACTAAGTTTTACTTTTTAATGCTTAAATTTTGAACACCCCGTATGTATGACAAAGACTTAAAAAAACTAAATCTGCATAGCTTGAACCTTAAACTAAAATAAAGGTACTCTAGTTTATTGTCAATAAAATGAACCGTTTTCGAGAAAAAGAATAATAAACAAATTCATGTTTTATTTTTTAATAAAAAGGACCATAAAAAAATAATATAACGTATTGTTGCAAACCTTAAATTGAAGGACGATAATTCGAAACAATTAATTAAAAACTTTATAAGAGGGTTCAACAGGGGTTCCGTGAACTCTGATACATTCGCAGGCACGACGAATTGAGGACTGCTGTACCCGCCAGAATAACCCAGAATTGTTTCTTATCATATCACAATAAAACGTTATTATCTGTAGAAGTTCCTCTATCGGAGTGGAATACACCAAGTTTTTTTAGGTATTCCCACAGGAAAAAATCCATCAGCCTAAGGTCGGGAAATCGAGGAGGCCAGTCAATAGGTCCTCCTCTACCTATCCAACGGTTTGGATAAACGTTATTCAAGTGCTCCCGCACAGCAACGCTTAAATGAAGTGGTGCCCCATCGTGCAAGAAGTACATATTTAGACGTGTCCTCTTATTTTTTCATGTTCTATCTGAATCCGAGAGATTTCCCACATTTTCCCGGACACCCTGTAGATGTCGGACATCATTTTGAGGTAGTTTCTAAAAATGTAATAAAGTTAAACTATTTGCCTACAGCAGAAATGCCTGCTGATGTTCTAACCAAAGGGTTCTTCTTATTTCCAAGCACCAGCTGTTCTCAGACGTATGACCTTTAGCTTAACTAAAAGCTATTTGGCCAGCACATTATTTTTCCTTCAAAAATGAAGAAGGGTCTCAATTAAGAGCGTACGTATAAGCTGGCTCATCCCTTGATTTATTAACTATAGGTACAAAATTGTTTCCTTCTTGTTTCTTTTGTTAATTATTTGTCAGCTAAAAGGTGTATTTGAGTTGTTTTATAGGGTGTTAGTATGTACAGAAATCACAAACAAAGGAAAGACTTTGCGCTTGACGGCAGCGGTCAAGCAGTTGTAACATTGACATCCCTTGTGAAAACTTTTCTCTGAAAAAGTTTTAATAAGTAAAAATAAGAGTTTTTAAAGTCTTACTTTCTGTTAAAAAGTCTGAATAATACTTATTAAGTTGGAAAAAGTCTGAACAAGTCTTAGTAAGTCAGACTAATAGCATGATTTGGGAGTCATCTAGAAGAGGCCTCTTGCTGTTCGTATACATCAATTTCTTAACATGTATGTTCACCCAACGACAACCCAAACATCACCTATGTTTAAGGCTATTCCGTTTCTCATATGTTGAGAGTCTTGACCTTGAATCTTTCTGAACAGCGATAAATGTTTTTAGGACAGAGTATTTTAGTTTTATAACCTAAAAGTCACAGATGGTTAACTAAAATTGTGTTAGATAATTATTTTAAAAATCATTGGTGATATTTAATATATTAAATGAACTTAAAAACAACTTAGGAAAGTCCACAAATTCTAAAAATACTTGGGAAAAACGTTTTATGCTGAACTAGCCAAAGCACAGATCTTCTGGCGGGGCCATTAAGTCCATCCTTATATGGAAAAGGGTTATCATAAAATATCTTAAAATAATTATTTGTTACTTATTTTTACACACTTTTAGTGTATTCAAAATGGCAAGAAAACTACGCAGGTGGAGGTAATACCATCATTGGAACTCTTCATTGACCAGCCTTTAAAGTCGGGTGGAAGGGCCCCTTCTACAACAGAGAGGCATAAAGAGAAAGTCAAACTCTGACGAGTAGTGAAGGTGTAGAGGTTTTACAAGGTATTGATAAAACCTAAAAGACTTTAAAATTAAACCAAAAAGTTTTAGCTCCCATGTGACGAAAAAGAGTTTTTAGATGCATATTTTTTTGTATTTTATTAGTTATACTTTTCTTTGACTAATATTTTGTCTATATTTTAGAGTAATAATATTACATAGGTATGTGATAATTTTTATTTGTTGGTTTTTTTAATAAAATATATTTTTCCAAGTTATTTTTTATCCTACCAATATATATAGTTTTAGAGGTCGTTTTTAGACACACTGCCCCCCGTAACATATCCCTGCTTAAAATACCCCATAGAGACCTTTATAAAATAATCTATCGGGTATTTTATTGTTTCGACCTTTACTTGATGAAACTCCATGTCACTAATATATAACTGGATAAAAAACAAACACTGTTTTTGAGTTTCACGAATTTATTTAAATTTTATTTGACAATTGTTTCGCTAACAATTGTCAAATAAAATTTAAATAAATTCGTGAAACACAAAAACAGTGTTTGTTTTTTATGCAGTTATATATTAGTAATCTATCGGGCGCTACCGGATTCAATATGTGCATTTGTCCATGGTTTTTTCCGGATAAGACCCGATAGAAAATTTTATAGGAAATTACCTATATATAGGTGTGCCTATAATAGGCACACCATAACTTTTACATTTTCCCTATTGAGACCAATGGCAAATAACTCAATGAAGGATATATAGGGATATCCCTTTAGAACCATAAAACATTTGACAAAGTAATTAATCCATAATTACTATGCTTGATTACAGTACTGTATACTGTAACAAACATCGCCGCAACAGCACCTCTCAGGCAAGCGTTCGTAAACATACGTTTTCAAACATCATGTACGTTCACCAAACATCGAATTTTATAAACGGAATAGCCATTTAAACACCGTTGATGTTTATACCCGGACAACAATCGGGATTTCCTGGTGAAATCATGATGATATCACAACGTGATTTTTTTAATCACGCCGTGATATCCTGAGTGCATACACATGCTTCATCACAGTGATATCATGTAGAACTCACGGTGTGATATTTGCAAAATTTGCGCATGCGTAATAGCCCTGCGAATTGCGAATTTAAAACCTAGTTTGTTACCTGTTGATTCAACATAACTTTTCTCTTAGTGAACGAACGTGGCGCAAAAATGATAATCAAAACACCGTTATCATAAAAAATCACGACATGATTTTTTATGCTATCGGTCAAAAAATCACGACATGATTTTCGTATGAATATCACGAATGTTGTCCTTTTTTAATTGAATTCAATTAAAAAAGATATTCCAATGTTTAATAAAACGTTTTGTTAAACATTGGAATATCTTTTTTAATTGAATTCAATTAAAAAAGGACAACATTCGTGGTATTCATGCGAACATCATGTCGTGATTTTTTGACCGATAGCATAAAAAATCATGTCGTGATTTTTTATGCCAACGGTGTTTTGATTATCATTTTTGCGCCACGTTTGTACACTAAAAGAAAAGTTATGTTGAATCAACAGTTTTTGCGGTTAAATACATTCAATATTTTCTTGAAGGTAAATTAACTATTAATTTAAATCCAAAAAAATATTGAATGTTTTTATTTAACCACAAAAACTCTTGATTCAATATATATGTAGGTATACTTTTTCTCTCAACGTACGAATGTGGCGCAAAAATAAATATCCAAACACCGATGGCATAAAAAATCACGACATGATTTTTTATGCTATCGGTGTTTGGGCATAAAAAATCACGACATGATTTTTTATGCCATCGGACATGTTTGGATATTTATTTTTGCGCCACATTCGTACATTGTGAGAAAATAAAGTTATAAAGTTATAAAGTGCTCTTTTAGTTCCACCCTTACATCCAAACTAAGATGTCCCATAAGCCAACTGAATGGCTTGTGCGGGTTAGGGGTAGGAACGGACCGACGGCTTAAAGTCCCCTCCGAAGGACTATACACAATGGACAAACACAAATAAACAACCATACCCAAGTGGGATTCGAACCCACGACCTCTCGGCTCGTACCCAGGAGCTCTGACCACTACACCAACGAGGCCAAATGTATGTTAACAATTGAATTAACAGCTTTTGCGGTTAAATACATTCAATATTTTCTTGAATGTAAATTAACTATTAATTTAAATCCAAAAATATATTGAATGTTTTTATTTAACCACAAAAACTGTTGATTCAATATATATGTAGGTATACTTTTTCTCTCAACGTACGAATGTGGCGCAAAAATAAATATCCAAACACCGATGGCATAAAAAATCACGACATGATTTTTTATGCCATCGGTGTTTGGTCATAAAAAATCACGACATGATTTTTTATGCCATCGGTGTTTGGATATTCATTTTTGCGACACATTCGTACATTGAAAGAAAAAGTATGTTAACAATTGAATTAACAGTTTAACATTCAATATTTTCTTGGATTTAAATTAACTATATATAGTTAATTTAAATTCAAGAAAATATTAAATGTATTTAACCGCAAAAACTGTTGATTCAACATAATTTTTCTCTTAGTGTACGAACGTAGCGCAAAAATGATTATCCAAACACCGTTGGCATAAAAAATCACGACATGATTTTTATTTCTCACGCAGTGACATCCGGATGATGTCCGTATGAATAAAATTTGTGAAAATCACGACGTGACGTTCGTATGATTTTTATTTATCACGCGGTGACTTCCATATGATATCAGTATGAATAAAATTTGTGAAAATCACGACGTGATGTTCGTATGAATATCACGAATGTTGTCCGGGTAAACATGGATGTTTAAGAAATTCTTTGAGCGCATGAGTCTATAGACGAAATAATTGAAAGGGAATAGGCCCATATGTTACGAAACATTTGTAGTTCATGAACATGCATGTTTAGCGAAAGGGAATAGGCCTTTTAATAAGACTTTTAGCAGAAAAATGGTAGAAACCTAACTATAGCCATTAAAATAAATATCCGGAATTATTCAGAGAGGTTGTATTTGATTGTTATAAAATAAAACACAAAGAAAAGTATTTATTAACATTAAAATAAATATCCGGAATTATTTAGAGAGGTTGTATTTGATTATCATAAAATAAAACACAAAGAAATGTATTTATTAACATTTTGCCGGGGTGGTAATAAGCCAATTTGCAAGTTTATTGCATAATTACTTATATAATAACATGTGAGGTGTAATAATTATAACAATAATAATTTTTTACATACGATGCGCTGGACTTGCTTTTATTGTTGCCACTGTACTTTTATTTTAATAGTTTCTTTTTGTACACAAATATTCATCTAACCATTGTTCCAAACACTTTTTAGACACAATATCGATTTTCTTAGCCGACCAATTAGAGCACAGTTGTAAAAGTTAATGTTCCCTCGCTTTTTAAGAATAAATTAGTCTTTTATCAACGAATCAGTTGCGTTTTATTTCATCAACTGTGTCATGAACTAAAAAACAACAGTTTTTCTATTATTGTAGATGAGAGTACAGACATCATCAATATTCGGCTATTGTGTATTTTAGTTCGGTATATTTATAAAAATGAAATTAAAACGGAATTATTAGACACAATTCCCATAAGGCTGATGAGGGGACCGCGAAATTCTTTGTTTAAAATTTGTCTGGATAGTTTTCATTTAAACGTGAGCAACATTGTGGGTTATTGCTCTGATAATGCATCTGTTATGATGGGAATAAAGAATCAGACAATATGATATTTAATGAAATGCAAAATCCTTATGTCAAGGCTTACCTTCTATTTTTAAGACACGTTCTTCCGAGTTTCAATTCATTTAATGCCATGTTTCAGTCTTCAAAAGTTCTTGTTGATAAAACGTAGAAATTAGGAGATTTGTAAGGACATGATGTGCAAATTTCTTGAACCCATCTTGTTATTTAAGTGAAGATAAACTTGATCAAGTAAATGTAATTGATCCAAATATGTTACTCCCTTAGGAGAAAATAAATGTGGGTGCCACCACCATGAAAAGGCCAAGCTGATAAAAAACAATTTAAACTTCGATGTTTAAAGTTTTATCAAAATGCAGTTGCCCAAGCATTTAAAAGATTACCTATTAAAGATAACTTTTATAAAAACATTATTGTATTAAAACATGACCTTGTCGAAATATGTAACAAATTTAAAAATAAAATCTCACTGCATTTAAAAGCTTTTGTAACGGAGGTGGGACATGTTAACGTAAGTGTTTTTTAGTACCTATTCTGTATACAATATTACGATATTTTGTAGATTTGACTAAATGGGGAAATAAAGGCAGAAACAATGAAAAAAGAGCTAAATATAAAAATTCTAAAATAAGCATGTGAAAATTGCAGAGATAAGAAAAAATGACAAATATAAAGCTAGAAAGGAGGCTATTAAAATAAAGTTCATAGTAACGATCCACATAGTCAAATATTAGTGCCTGTTTTGGAACGAAACGGTCGCCTTAAAATATTTTTATAATGAGAAGTTTGTTAACGTTATTAATATTTGCTGTTAAAATAATTTGAAATTTTCAATTCCTAGCACCAAATAATTATTTGAATTTTTCGTAAAATTTTGACAAATAGAAAAAATTAGGACTTTGTTGATTGATGATTATAATTATATTTGCGTATGGTACTGTTGCCATAGAGACAATACGAAACACAAGTGCGTATCGTACTGTACTTATTATGGTATACAAATTTAAAAAATCCTTTAAACATTTTGTTGCTTTGGTAACAGGAGTTGATTTTAATGTAGAATTTACGGTTAAATTTATGAAAAAAAGTGCGGATAAATCGGTTCAAGTTTATATTTATTTTAAATGCACCCACCCTTGATGATAGAGAACAGCATTCGTTTGATCTTTTTTGTTTTAATATTATTTGCATTTCTTCGAAAGTTTGTACATTATATTTTGTAAGCCTAAGAATCTTATTTACGTTACTTGGTATTTATAAGGTCCCAGATAACATTCGTGAGTTCACCGTGAATGCACGGTGAAAAATATTGCTTCACGCGTGAATTCACGGTTGCTAAAAGATGCGTCCGCCCCTGGAATTCACCGTGAATGCACACGTGAAGACATATCCGCCCATTGAATTCACCGTGAATGCACACGTGAAGATGCGTCCGCCCCTTAAATGCACACCTGAATTCACCGTGAATGCACACATGAAGATGCGTCCGTCCCTTAAATTCACCGTAAATGCATGCGTGTTCTAAATTCGCGCGAAAAAAATGAAATAAGGGTGCATGTTCAGAAAACATATTTTCCCCTATAGAGTAAAATAAGTTTTCTGAACAAAAAATGTGCATTCACCATAATTTCAATTTTTTCGCGCGAATTTTAGCATGCATGCGCACTCACTTCGAGCTTCACTTGTGCATTTACGGTGAATTTAAGGGGAGGACGCATCTTCGCGTGCGTATTTACGGTGAATTTCGTGCGTATACTCAATTTTTTTTGCACTTAATTTTAAATTGGAACACAAAATAAAACGTGTTATTTTTTAAAATAACAGATTTTGTTATATTTGTAAATAAAGTCAAATGAAAAATGTTAAATAAAGATGTGATTTATGTCCAATTGAAGAATATTTTTTTAGACAATTATCCCATCCACGCCGACGGTGGTCTAGTGGTAAGTGCTGCTGACTACAAGCCGGAGGTCGTGGGTTCGAATCCCACCAGGGGTATGGCTGTTTATTTGTGTTTGTCCTATTGTGTATTAGTCCTTCGAAGGGGACTTTAAGCCCGCGGTCCGTTCCTACCCCTAACCCGCACAAGCCATTCAGTTGGCTTATGGGACTTCTTAAGAAGTAAGGGTGGAACTAAAAGAGCACTTTTGTATAAACTTTGTATAATTAAACTTGAGGTACAATATTATACTGAAATAAAACACAAAGTGTTATGTTGTAAAGTTTATCCCGAATCAACCTCAGAGGTTTCAATGTCCTCTTTAACCTTAAAAAAAATATGAATTATAACATCAATAATACTAATTAATGCATACACATTAGTATAATACTGTATAATATTTTATTTCCACCTTGTTAGTAAATGACATTTTATAGGTTAATTTTGTTGTTTTTGTATCCAAGTAAACGATACATTATGGGAACAGACCTGTAATATTTTACGGGCTTGTATAAAAGACCTGTAAAGTTTTACAGGCTTGTAGAAAAGCAATTTATGAAATGAAATGTCAGATTTGACACATTAATTAAAATTTTAAATTTTATCTAAAGGTGAAAATAAAAGTTTGTACGTGTCAAGCTTTGCAATTAATCTTTACTAGGCTCACTGGAAACTTCCAGCTCGCCCGTAAAGATTCATTTACAAAGTTTGACACGTAAATAACTATTATTATAATATATATTATGTATCACATATATTAAATTACATCTACAGATAAGTATACTTACTGATTCATCACTGGACACATCATCAAATGAGTCAAATAACTCATCATTTTTTCCCCTTATTTTAATTTCTTTTTGGTCCTTAAAAAATATATAAATTATAACATTATTAATGGATTAAAGCATTTATTTACAAGACTCATTTTATAAAATTTAATAAATATTATTTAAAAAACGCTTAGAACAAAAAAAAATATTTGTTTTTGTGTATAAAGAAAAGTCTTGCGATAGCTAATAAAAATATTCTGTATTAATTAATTAATTCATTTATTTTATTGATTAAAAAATTGTAAAATATTTGTCGACTGTATATTTACTAATAAAAATATTAAAATGGATGTCATATTTTGAATTCAAATAAAAACAAATCATTCAAACCAATTCAGCCGAGCGCGGCTTCGACTCATGAGGCGCGGAGCCTTGCAGTAAAAAATTAATAATGTTTAAAGAAATGCCGGGCAGTGAAATTTTTTTTTCAGAATATGAAACTTTTATATCCAGTACATGTAACCATGAAAAAAACTTGATTATTTGATAGAGACTTGATCAAAAATTTGAATTGTATATTTCAATGATCAAAAAAAGTATAAAAAAAATTAAAAAAAAAGTCCTGAAAATTTCACTACGAAACTTTTAACAGTTTTTTCACAATTAATTTTTTAATTAAAAGTGAGAAAAATCGTTGTTACAAAAAAACTGTTAAAATTAAAATAAAAAAAATATATTTTAAGGAAATATTGTTACTAATGACTACTAACGATTGATGTAGGTATTAAAATTTAAATTCTATTACCAAGTGGAAAATGGGGGGTCCACTTGACGTGATCTGACTCAAAAACAAAAACAATGAATAAAAACTTTATAAAAAAATATAACCACAATAAAGCGTTATAACCATGGTTATTCATTGTTTTTGTTGTTTTTGCAATAATTGTAACAATTATTATCAGTGCACTGATCTACTATAGTATATATACAATAAAATTCGTATCTTAAATTTGATCATGCTAAAATATAAAAATGTCAAACTTACCTTTGGAATTCCTGGCTAGTAACTTAAGTATTTATTGAACTGAATACCTATATATTATAAAACTGAAAAACTGAACCAAGATACATACACCTTGAAACTGAACGTTTATCTCTGAACCATAGAAAAAGGATATGAACTGAACGTTTTACCGGTATACAGGATATCTAGCTAGATGTTTACCATATATGGTATTCTATAGAAAACCTCGTGGCTCTTAGCTGCGTACGCACACTAACGCTGCAGTGTTGCCGGATTGCAGCCGGATGATTTTCGTGAAAGTTCCCGACCAAAAATTACAAAATACTAGAAATTATAATGGGTATACCCACACGAGTAAAAATTTCTAGTACATTTGCTCAATTTGGAAAAGTGAATTAAATTTTGAATAAATTAAGAGAAAAATAAAAGGATAGAATTAAAGAATTATGTTTAGTTAGTAGTTATACAATATTATTTACTGAAAATTTCTTTGAAAAGTAAAATTTATAAAATACCTGCTTCAATATTTTACTTGCAAGCATGATGAAATACGCGATTTTCGGGTCAAATACCTGCAAGCGGCAACCCTGCATTTAGTTGAAATGTGACGGCCATAGGCGCATGCGCACGAGTGCCCGCGTATTTGGTTTTGCAATTATTATATATAATTATTATTACCTATAGGTATATTAAATATTAATAACTGATATTAATTAAAAAATGTACTTTTTTATTTTCCGTTTAATATTTAATAAAATCTTTAATTAATATTCCTTTAATGTTATGTTTTCTTTTTCTTATTTCGAATTCGGTCTTCAAATTTATTTTGATAGGGTAGGTATACCTTCCCTATCAAACAGAGGTATAGCTAACCTATCAAAATAAATTTGAAGATCTTTAATTAAACGTGCTAACAGATCTGTATAAAATCTTGGAGATTCACGGCGTGCGTCCGGTGTGAATTAAATGTGCATAAGAAATGTTAGGGGGCATCCATTAATTACGTGAGGTGTTTAGGGGGGGAGGGGGTCGAGCCAAACCCCACCCAATCTCACGTGGGGGGAGGGTGGTCTCGGCAAATATCACGTAATTTTTGAAAAAATGAAACAGTGTAAAATGGCGAGAGAACTGGGTTAAATTAAGTAAACAATTATAACAATTGTTTTTTTTAATAAATCTAATGGAATCACAGATTAACTTATTTACATTAAAACAATGCATTTTCCCAAGGGAAGGGGGGAGTCGAAAAATCGCCAAAATTGCCTCACGTAATTAATGGATGACCCCTTATCTGTGAACTTACGGTGAATTCACGATGCACTTAATTTTAAAGATTTATGGCGTGGGCCCGGTGTGAATTTAATGTGCATTACGAATGTAATTTGGAAACTCACAGTGGATTCACGGTTAATTAATTTTTAAAAATTCACGGCGTGCGCCCTATGTGAATTAAATGTGCTTTACAAATGTTATCTGTGAACTCACGGTGAATTCACGATGCATTCAATTTTGAAGATTCACGGCGTGCGCCCGGTAGGAGTTTAATGTGCATTCAGGAATGTAATTTGGAAACTCACAGTGGATTCACAATGCATTCATTTTTAAAAATTCAGGGCGTGCGCCCGGCATGAATTATACGAGTATGTGCATTAAGAATATTGTCTGGGAACTCACAGTGAATTCACGATGAATTCATTTTTAAAGATTCACGGCGTGCGCCCTATGTGAATTAAATGTGCATTACAAATGTTATCTGTGAACTCACGGTGAATTCACGATGCATTCAATTTTGAAGATTCACGGCGTGCGCCCGGTGTGAGTTTAATGTGCATTCACGAATGTTATCTGGGGTGAGTTTAAATTAAAATCATTCTTTAACATTGGCGTGTTTCTATAATAATAGACCTTTCTTCTTAAAGTAAGTATCTCCCCTCAGTTAACGTTGAATTGAAGTTCTTGAAGATATTTTCTTACAATTTTCTTTCAAGCTTAGACCATTCGGGTAACTAATACATATTTAAAACAATATACATATCCGATTATTTAGGTAAAATCCGAAAATATTTTAAAATTGATACTGGGAAAATCTACAAGCTCGTAATAACGACCCATTTGTTAATTATACCGAATTAATGTTTAGTGAGTAATAAAATTTCTTATCCTACTTTAAAACGCAGTGCTCTCGTAATCGAGAAAATTAGTCACCGCCGCGAATACGTTGCAGACTTCGACGACGCTTTATTCAAAGGACATTAAAGGACTGCCTTTAAGTGAATCTTTAATGTGTTGTGTGTTCAGTTTTGATAGTATAATTTTCCTGACTAGCCATTTGTGGGTGCTTTGCAAGGCTAGCCGTATAAAAATCTACTTTCTTGTCCCTATGGAGACGGTAATATTCTACTTTATCATAGTGTAGGAAGGATAAGACCTTTTTTATAGAGCGCAGTGTTTTAATTCTCGAAATTTTCTGCAAAATATCAAGGAGCAGTCGGATTCTCCTAAAAATATAGAGGTTTTTGGGGTCGCTGATAACGATTCTGGAATCAGAATTCCAAAATTCAAAATGGTAGATCCAAAATGGCGGACATATTTGTCAAAAAATTGACGGAATAAATTTAAAATCACCATACAGGGGTTTTGGGGTCGCTGATAACTAATCTGGAATCAGAATTCCAAAATTCAAAATGGTAGATCCAAAATGGCGGACATATTTGTCAAAATATTGACGGAATAAATTGAAAATCACCATACATGGGTTTTTGGGGTAGCTGATAACGAATCTGGAATCAGAATTTCAAAATTTAAAATAGTAGATACAAAATGGCGGAAATATTTGTCAAAAAATTGACGGAATAAATTGAAAATCACCATACAGGGGTTTTTGTGGTCGCTGATAATGAATCTGGAATCATAATTCCAAAATTCAAAATGGTGTACCTCAAATGGCGGACATTTTTATCAAAAAATTGTCGAAATTATTTAAAAACCTGTAAGAGTTTCTTTTTAAAATGTAAATAAAACATCTTGTTGATATGTAGACATTTAAGTTGGCAATGCTACAGCAATTTTTAGAGTTATTTTTAGATTTAAGGTTGGCATTAGTATGTAACCAGAAAATAAAAAGATGACGCTGTCAATTAAAATGTAATGTGATGTTTTAATGAAATGATTCCTGATTCCGACGTAGCACTGTGGGCCCTATGCCCAAACTAGGTTGCAATAAGTCATTATTGAAAATGTATAATTTGCCACTATTGTTTTATTAAAAACATATTCAAACTTGTAAAAACATAATTGCTTTTTGAAAATACTCTACGAACACTTTTTTATAAATACCCAATGTCAGATCTTTAAAAGAAAGTCTATTTTTAATGCAATCGTTTTAATTAAAACTACGATTTTTGCGATTTTTTTTTATAGCTTAGAGGGCCGTGAAAAGCAAAAGTCGTCTTAAACAATTCATAACTGACATTAGACCTGTCAATTAGTTGTGTCCGATACATAAAATTATATAAAATTCGTGTGTTTTTTTGCTTTTGGCAAGAACTGATAAGGTAATTAACATGAATATTTAATTTTTTATGTTTTGCGGAGTAAAAAAATAGGAAGGCCAACGAATGCCAAGCCAAAATATATATTTTTTATTAGACAAAGATGTAGACTACTAAAAACTGTTAACCAAAAAAATCGCAAAAAATCGCGAAACTTATCCCAGTCAAAAATGTAAACCTCTGAGAAAAGAAAATATAACCAATTAATATGCATCTTTAAGTTGTTTATCGCATGTATTGCTTGGGCAATGAGCAAATTATATACTTACATGGCGTTTAATATTTGTTAAAAGTGTTTACGCCTACTTATTCTTTTTATATTACATCAAGGTGGCCTAGATGCATTGTTAAAAATTGCTCAAAAGGCATTAAAAAATCACATTTATGTCCAGAATTATGTTAAGAATCCGAGAATGAAAATTTATACAGGGGTTTCTATTTAATGTTTTGAACCTGGACCCATTTCCGGTGAAACCGGAAGTGACCGAAAAAATATGCGAAAACCCTCCTCTTTATACACCATTTACCTATTACCAACACTCTGTATTTCACTTTTTATCTGCTACACGAAGCAACTGCGTTGAGTCAAATTGAACTATTTTCAGAAAAGGAATCTCTAAATTTATATGTTCAATAATTTTCGGGATAAAACATAGTAACTATCGCGATATATCGATAGTATGTATGCAGACATTACAAAATAATTTTTTTCTGGCTAAACCGCTCATCCAACTTTTACAAGAGACAAAAAGTTTTTAAACAAAGTGAGCAACAGTAAAAAAAATACAAGCGAAAATTAGTACCTATCCTTGCTTTTCTGATTATTCTAATTTTTAAAGATAACTGAGTGTAGCACCAAACGACGTTAATTGGCAGTTAAAAGTTACATTCGAAAAATATTCAAAATTCATTAATTCGTTTTTAAGATATTTAAAAAAATAGTTATTTTTTAAAACTTTAAAGGCCTCTAACGACTAAACTAAGCAACTTAGTATATAGGTAATTTGAGTTAAATCGACTTATTTTGATCCGTAGATAACGTTGGCATGGTTTGTTACACTAGTTAAATTTTATAAATTAATTTCCAAAAATACCAATGTGGCAACACTGGAAAATGAAAAAATAAATTATATAATTAATTACCAGCATTGGTTAGTCTCAAAGTTTAATTATTTATAAAGTTTTAAGTAAATAGAAAAAAAATTGAATTAATGCAACCTAGTTTGGACATTGGGCCCACAGTGCGTCGGTGTGAACGGTTGTGTATACGATTGACCACGACGAATTTCGGCACTTCTTGAGCTTGGCTGCATTCCCAACTGTGAGTGTTGATTTTTCCTTTGTTTTAATAGGAGCATATCATTTAAAATAAGTTTTATTTGGCACCGCGACCAGCATGGCCGGTCGCGGCCGCGGAAAGCCACCTGATCCGGGTGTTTCTCAGACAGGGGCTAACAATTATTTAGATGATAAAGTAGTAGATAAACATTTGATTGATGCTGCTGAGGGTCTCCTATCACTTGGAGATACTCCTGCCGCTATTACATCGCAATTTGCTGACAAACAAAAAACTGAACATTATGTTGAATTAAATAAAATGTACAATAAAATTAGATACGGTTTATATGATCCGGGACCATTTGTCATTAACGTACAATCAATGGATTCATCCATTTTAAATCACCAAAAATTGGGAAAGTCCTTGTTTACTGATAAATTGCCTAATATTATCCGGGTTACAAAAAGAGGTAAAAACAGATCTGCAATTTATTTTAAAACTTTTGAATCCGCCAATCAATTCTTGGATAACGAAATTTTTTTGAATAATAATAAACTGGTTGCCTCAATTCCAAGACACTTAATCTCAACAAAAGGTCTTATTAGAAACGTTGATGTAGATTTCACAGAAGAAGAAATTAAGGAAAACCTAGCGGCTATGAATACTACTACTACTACTACTTACCAGGTTCTTTCCAATATATTTGATAAACACGTTCCCCTAAGTATAAACAAGCATTCAACCCACACGGAACAATTACATCCAATGGATATCCAATGGATTTCTTTTATGGATATCCAGGATATACATAGGATATCCGGGATATCCAATGGATAACCATTGGATATATAAATGTCCGACCCTCCTGGACATAGTGTGGATATCCAATGGATACCCAGTGGATATAGTATCCCAATAAACCAACGTTGCTAAGAAATCTGGAAGAAATATTTGCTAGATATAATTTCTTTCACATTTCCTTCAAATCGCTACAAATTTGCACTCGCAATACTTGCTGGACACTTAAAACGGCAATTTGAGCGCAATACCGCGGAAATCATTGCCGCACATATTTCTAGATGATTGACAGATACGGTTGCAGAACTAATTTTCGGCAATTTTATAGTAATATGTTGTAAATAAATTTGTACAATTGTTTGACAGCAAGCGGAGCGCAATACGGCGAAAATTGTTGCCGCATATATTTTTAAACGGTTGGAAGAAACTATTGCAGCAAGAATTGTTGTCATTTATTTTATACATATTTTTTTGAAATAAATAATTTCTGGGATGTTTGACAGAAACTGTTGCAGCAATTGCAGTCCATATACAGGGCGTCCCAAAATTGTGGCCCAAAGGGTAAACGTAAATTTCTCTTAAAATCACAAGACAAATTTGCAAATTGTGTCCACCTTTCGAAAAAATGGAAAGACATCTCGAAATTAATTAATTGTTGTAAAATATACAGGGTGTCCCATTTAAAACAATGTTATTTTGTGAATATTTCTGAAACCCGACGTTTAATTGTTTTTCTGTTTTTAAAATTGGTAATCAGAAAAATTGTGATGTAAACGACGTTTTGTGAAGTCTAAAGTGCCACATCACTGCGACGTCACGATTTCGTCATGTGACGTCACAAGACCATTTTGACAGCTGTCATTTTGAAGGCTGTCATTTTGACGAATGTCATTTTGACGGCTGTCATTTTTATGGTTGTCTTTTTGACAGCTTGCATTTTAACACCTGTCATTTTGATAAAGTGTAGACGTTGTTCAAAATAGCAACTGGTCAAATAAAAGGTTTCAAAAGACAGGTGTCAAAACGACAGGTGTCAAAATGGCAGCTGTCAAAATGTCAGGTGTCAAAATGACAGGTGCGGAAATACCAGCAGTAAAATGACTGATAATCAAATTACTGATGCCCAATTGACAGGTGCCAAAACGAAATCTGTCAAAATAACAGCTGTAAAAATAACTGGTGATAAAATGACAGGGGTTCAAATAACAGCTGTCAAAATGACAGAGGCTCAAATAAAAGATGTCAAAAAGTCCGGACAATAAATTTGAAAAAAAATTGACCAAAGTAATATACATACATACGGTTCTTAATAAATCAAAAATTAAATTTAATTAAAAAAAAATAGAAAATGTTAAGATATTAAAATAGAACACATTATCAAATAATTTACCTATCTATTTCATTATTCAACTGAATATTAACATTTCTTTATCACTTCAACATAATAGACCTATCCCATAAAACAGACTTTTGGATAGCGCGTGCCTGAAGAAGAGTGGTATCTCTTTCTCTTTTATATAATTAAAAAAAGACGACGTGCTTTTCACGCACGCGCTATCCAAAAGTCCGTTTTATGAGATAGGTCTATTTCCCAATAAATAAACATGGACCGTTTTTGGCGGTCCACACTGTCAATGTTATACAACGGTCCGGTCCAGTCTAACCTTTTTTTGCTGAACCGGTCCAACACAAACGTTTCACAAACGGTCCGTTTACATGGACCGAAATTTTGTTACGGTTCACAACCCTGTAACACATCGGAAAAGTAAATTAAACAAAAAATACGTCTTTTAATAAAAAAAAATTTTATATTTATAATTTTTGTCGCCAATTTCTGCTATAGCAGTTCTAAAATAGTTTATTTGCCAATAAATCGCCCAACCTGGCAACACTGCTAATTGATACAGAGGAAACCAAGGGTAACAAAACTTCAAAATTTGTTTATATTTTGAAAATTCTAATTACTTTCCTTATAATCTGTGATTAGGTACTTTAAAATAATTATTTTCATATTAATTTATGTGCTGTTTATATAAATATATGTGCTGTTTGTGCATGGCCTAAACATCCCGAGTTAAGTAAGTATACTGTTTTTATGGTCAAGTGTTAATTATTGATAATTTAAAAACATCGCCTTTCGCCAACAATAGTGGGACAAGTAAAAATTAATTTTGACAATTTTAACAGTTGGGAAAATTGTCAATATGAATTGTTATCCACACGTTCGAGCTCCGAGGTCTACAACCCTTGAGAATCGGGTGTTTTTGTTGGGGTTGGTCGTAAATCGTAAACTGCGAGGTACCTATATTGTTCAGAACAATCCGGGCAACATTTTTTTTAAAGGGGCGATTTTTTTTTAAATAGTTTAATTAAATTTTGACTTAATACAAATTTTAGTTTTGCAATTTATAATTTACCAAATTTAAATTTCAAAATTTATTTAAAAAATTTAAATATAAAATCTGTAATAGGTATTTTTTAAATAAATTTAGAAATTTGTCAATAAACTATGGTAAATTTTAAATTGCACCACTAAAATTTGTATTATCTTTATTAGGGGGGCCAGGCTGCAGGGGAGCTGCAGCAAAAACTATCTTTTTAACATACACTTCAGTGGGACAGATGCAGGCAAGTTCAAGGTTTTATACTATTTAAATTTTATGGATTTCTTTGCGAATTTCCAAAAAAAATAATGATTTAGTAAACGCATGTAAAAGCAAAAATTAATATATCACATGGATATTTCACCAGAGATATATCAAGATCTACACTGAACCACTCGTTAACGAGTTAACAATTGTTGTTGATGCTCTTAAACTCTCCAGTACTCAAGCAGCTTGAGTCAAGCTTTATTATCGACTATTTCCCTCGTCTTAATTTTCACCAATAACAAACGCGCAATTTTGAATTACAAATGGTTTCTAGGTGAAAAAACTGTGTGACAGCACCTGTCAGCAGTTTATTCAAGTTTACCCGCGGCAAAACTTGACAGCTGTTGTCACCAAAAATTGCAATTTATATTTTAATTGTTAACTGTTACTCATGAAATAGTCTTGTCAAATACCATTCGGGCATTTAATTTTTCCTGTGAAAAAAATCGAAAAAACACATTGCTAAGTAATATTTTTTAACAAAATGCATTCGTGCAGGTGCAAAAATCCTCCTCTTCGACTCGGATTTTTGTTGCCACCAGCACTCATGCTTTTTGTTAAAATATTACTTAGCAACGTGTTTTTTCGATTCTTTTCGGAAAAAATAAATGCCCTTATGATATTACTTACGAAAAAAAACTTTTGCCGAATTTTGCCTATCCAAGAAAAAATAAAGCTCTATTTGGGTATTAGTTGAAAGGTTATGAGGCCTAGATTGTAAAATACTTGAATATGTGATCTGTCATTTTGAAGGTTTTGACGTTTTTTTCGAAATATCATATTTAAGGCAACTTTAGTGGTTTTAATGGATTTTTTAAAATTTTTTTGTTTAATTGTTTGAACTGTGGTGCCTATAAATTGGGAGGGTAATTTTAAAATACCCTTATTAGAACAAGAAACATTTATTATTAAAAATCAAAATAGTTGAGTTTTTGTTTAATATAAAAAAAAATATATACAGACCCCTTTGTTTGCGACTCACCCCTGTAAAATCTTTATTTATTGTGCGATTTTAACCGGATTTGTTTTAAAGTGTAGATCTTGATAAACTGTATTTTTGGGGCAAAAAACGCCATATTTGTACAAAATGTTTTTAAGAATTCATATTAGCGATTTTTTAAAACAAAATCTAAGAACGGCACTGGATTCACCACCCCTCAAAATGACCCTTTAGAGCGAACTATTAGATATAAATAAAAAATAAAAAATTTATTTATTAATTTTGCCTAGAGGCACTGAAATTATTACAGTAAGCTGGTGACAAAAGAAATCATTTATAAATATACATGGTTTGGAGGAAGCGGCAAAAAGTTTTTATAATGCTGCCCTTTGTTCGGCCATCTATAGTATGTTAGCACGCATGTTATACATTACTCACAAAAAAATCTTTCTGTAAATTTATGAAACATTAATATGTTAAATACCTATAGGCTATAGCCTTAAAGGCGTATTCATGCTCACTTAAAATAAGAAATAAGAATAAGGAATAAGAAATAAGATCGCGATTGTTCGTTCATGCTGATAACATAAGAAATAAAAAATGTTGTCACACAATTATATTTTATTATAGTGGATTATATTGGCTATAAACAATCGACAGCGACACTCAACGCGATTTCCAAGTTGGAAATTCCAACACCATGGCTCCATGGCCAGCACATAAAACCCATCAAAATAATTCACAGACCCATGTTGGTCCTTTGCGCAGTTTTATACGCAAAAATAAGAACCAAAGTTAAAAGTTATTTATCTTTAGTCTTATTTCTTATTTTTATGAACATGAACGCAACCATTACTTTACACAGTTTTAACTTTTTATCTTATTTCTTATTTTAAGCAGCATGAATGCGCCTTAAAGGCGATAATCGCATATACGTTTTTTTTTTTAGAAGCTCTTGCTGTCAGCAGAAATTACCAAAAACCAACGCGTCACGAGTTTCAGGCAACCATTGTTTCGGCATTGAAAAACGCCAAGCAAAAATTAATTAACCAGAGGCGCCGGGACAGGGAGGCTCCAGCTGCGGCAACAGTCGACGATACGAAAATGAGTTTAATTAAATAAATGTATAATTATAATTATATTTTTTATTATTATTATTATTATTATGTAGGTACATCTGTGTTCCCCTTACTTACTTACGTTAGTATTCAAATAAACATATTTATTCATTTATACCGTTTAATAATTATTGAAATATTTTAAAATAAAATTTATGACAATTGTATATTAATATACGGCCAACAACGGAGATATTATTGACTGCAATCATTTCTGTCAAATTGCGTTCCAAATGCTTTCAATATCAACGAAATTATTTCCGTGGGATTGCGTTCAGGTTGCGATCTACACTTGCGGCATGAATTTCTGTCAATACCAGTGTCGAATGCGGAAGTATAAATATTAGTTATTGCTGGAAATTTTTGAGTCCGATTTCCGGCAATTAGAAGGACATTTTCCGGAATTTGGTTTATTGGGATTGTATGCAATATGGTTGTAATCTGTATTCAATATGGAGATTGTATGGATATCCAATGGATAACCATTGGATATATAAATGTCCGACCCTCCTGGACATAGTGTGGATATCCAATGGATACCCAGTGGATATAGTATTGTATGCAATATGGTTGTCATCTGTATTCGATATGGTGAATCAATGGATATTTACTTTTCAATAAATAACATTGGGTTTTAAAATAAAAGTCTTATTCTTTAATTTAAATATTTATTTTTATGAAAACATAAAATAGAACAGAAAACTATATATAACTAAAGAAGTGAAGTCTCTGGCTTGCCATCACTCCTCCAGCTGTCATTTGCCATTTTATCAGCCTAATCATTTAGGGCCTATTTCACCTGTCTCCTTATGATCCCCAAAATTTGGCCAATCCATCAGCCCATTTGTTACCCTCGAGCCTATGTATAGCTTGCAAATAAAGGTACGGTATATAAATGCATGCATGTATTCACCTTTAATGTTTTACCTTCAATACTAACCGAAAGTTTATAAATTGCACTTAAATATACCTATTTAATTTAAAATTGTATTAGTTTTAGACCAATACAATTTAAAATGATAACTATGATTAGAAAATTAATAAAATATTCACTTACCACTAGAGACCTCAAACAAATAACCACAAAACACTAACTTGGCAATAAACTTTATGACAAACATATAACAAATAGCAATGATGGCGAATGAACCTTTACAATCTGTGGAATGAAGCAAATAAACATGAAAACCCTTTGGATGTACCTAACAATCATGGCATCATATTTAACGGACGCTACCATAGAAAAAGGACGCTTCTTTATCTTCTGTGTTCGGCAGCAGTGTTGTGACAACACTGTTGTCAGACGTTTAAATAATTTCAGAAAGCTCATCAAAATGGCGGTTATATTATTAAATCTTTAATACTTAATTAATTAGTATACCTAGTATACCTATTTGACATAAATGTGGTGAATAATTATTTTAAATTTATTTAATTTATTTATTAAAACTTAATAAAGTACGGAAATATATTTCGTTTAGTTATTTTGCTTATAACCGGCAACACTGAAGATTCTCAAATTCAGCGCGTGCGTAGTACTATGAAATACAATAATAAACAAAAGGGACTTTTTTAAGTAATTTTTTATTGTATTGCAGACTGTCATAGTCATATTATTAACAGAAATAATATTATTAATATATAAATATTATTATCTGGGTAAAGTGAACATTTCAAAATTAAAAATTTCGTATCTCTTGGCAAAAAATCAATTTACCGTAAAGTTGTTTTTTTTACATATGCTAGTTTAAACCATCACAAAATCCCACATGCACTGAAAGAAATATATGTTTGTTTTAGCAATGTTTTGTGGTTCATATATGGACTACCACATACATTGCTAAAACAAACATATATTATATTTAGTTTTAACATAATATGTTAAAACTAAATATAAAAATGGTTAAGGTAAATATATTATATGTTTGTTTTAGCAATGTATGTGGTAGTCCATATATGAAACATAAATTTCTTTCAGTGTGTATACATACAAGTATATATACAAGATATCCATATCAGTTATCCACCGGATATCCAGTGGATATACATTAGATGTACAGTGGATATACTTTGGACATACATTAGTTATCCATTGGATATATATTAGAGATACTTTGTTGAAATTGGGTTAATAACGATTTAAATCATATTTATTAATCATTAGATAAATTTATCCTATAAGAGGCTATTTTAACAAAGAAAAAAATATTTTTAATGTTTTTGTTTTTTTTTTTTGAACATCCAGTATGGATATCCATTGGATATCCAGTGGATATCCAGTGGATATACATTAGATGTACAGTGGATATACTTTGGACATACATTAGTTATCCATTGGATATATATTAGAGATACTTTGTTGAAATTGGGTTAATAACGATTTAAATCATATTTATTAATCATTACATAAATTTATCCTATAAGGGGCTATTTTAAAAAAGAAAAAAATATTTTTAATGTTTTTGTTTTTTTTTGAACATCCAGTATGGATATCCATTGGATATCCAGTGGATATCCAGTGGATATACATTAGATGTACAGTGGATATACTTTGGACATACATTAGTTATCCATTGGATATATATTAGAGATACTTTGTTGAAATTGGGTTAATAACGATTTAAATCATATTTATTAATCATTACATAAATTTATCGTATAAGGGGCTATTTTAAAAAAGAAAAAAATATTTTTAATGTTTTTGTTTTTTTTGAACATCTAGTATGGATATCCATTGGATATCCAATGGATATCGTAAAAGGCATGGATGTTATATGGACATTGGGATAGCCATTGGATATCCATTGGATAGCGTGTTCTGTGTGGGAAATTATCCTATTTGGTACAGCAAAGAGCTTATTAGGATGCTTCATAATAAAAAGAAAGCCCATGATAATTTTACGAAATATAATAGTGAACATTATTATCAATTATTTAAAAATCTTAGGAGACAATGCAAAAATAAAATTAAATCTAATTATAATTGCTATATAAATAATATTCAACTTCAGTTAACTTCTGATCCTAAGTCTTTTTGGTCCTTTGTAAATGGCAAAAAGTCCATTAGCAGAATTCCTGGGACAATGCAGCTGGATGGTGTGGAATGTTCGGAACCACAATCTATTGTGGATATGTTTGCTAAATATTTTTCTAGTGTTTACACAGATTCTAATCCGAATATTATTGACAATGTTAACCCTTATTTCCCTCAATCTATGGTTACTATAAAGGCTATTACTGAACAAGATATTCTTGCATCCATTACCAAACTTAAGAACTCCTCTACAGCTGGATTCGATGGCGTGCCAAGCTTTCTTATAAAGGATTGTAAAAGTATTTTTACTTATCCTTTAATTATTTTATTTAATTTAATTTTAAAAACATCAAAATTCCCTACTGTTTGGAAGAGTTTGCCCCATCTACAAGAGTGGGCCCAAGGAAAACATTAGCAACTATAGGCCAATTTCAATAATTTCAAATTTTTCAAAAGTTTTCGAATCTATTTTGTATAAGTATATATTTTCAAGCGTTAAACCTATTTTGTCATCCTATCAGCATGGGTTTTATGAAAAAAGAAGCACGTTATCGAATTTATCGGTTTTTACACAATATATTGCTGAAGCTATTGACAACAAGAAACAGGTAGATGTTATCTACACCGATTTTAAAAAAGCTTTTGACCAAATTGATCATTTTGTTTTAATTAATAAATTAAGGCGGATCGGTTTAAGTGATAATTTGATAACAATATTTGAATCATACCTCTTTGATAGAGTACAAGTGGTTTTTTACAATGGCTTTTACTCCAGATGCATTGGCCCTACCTCAGGAGTCCCTCAAGGATCTAATTTAGGACCCCTTTTATTTTTAATTTTCATAAATGACCTACCTGACAATATTGCCTGTGAAAAATTGCTTTTTGCTGATGATTTGAAGATTTTCGCAGTTGTTAATGACATTAATAGTTGTTCATTTTTACAAGGTGAAATTAATAGAATTGAAGAGTGGTGTAGGTCAAATCGGTTGAATCTAAATATCAGTAAATGTAAAGTTATGAGCTACACAACCAAACAAACTCCAATTTTGTTTAATTATAAGATTGATAACAGTACTTTGGACAGAGTTATTAATATGAGGGATTTGGGAGTTTTATTTGACACGAGCCTCTCATTTTCTTTTCATATTAATAATATATGTAAGGAATCTTTAAGAATGTTAGGCTTTATAATCAGAAATTCAACAAGTATTACAAGTTGTAAATGTCTTGGGGCTTTATATTGTTCTCTGGTTCGAACAAAATTGGAGTATTGTTCTTTAATATGGTCACCTATATATAAAGTGTATATAAAGCAGTTGGAGGCAGTAAACCGCCGATTTCTTAAATATTTAAACCTTAAGGTTAATGGCTATTATCCACCTCAGGGATATGATCATTCTGTGCTCCTTGATAGATTTGGTTTTGCATCTCTGGAAACTAGAAGATTTAATATGTCGGTAACATTTTTATATAAACTTTTAAACAACGAAATTGATAGTGAGGAAACTTTAAACAAAATCTATTTTAATGTACCTAGAATTGAGTCACGCACAATGCGTACTTTTAAACTTAATGTCTGTAGAACCAACGTGCAATGTAAGGCACCAGTAAATGTAATGTGCACAAACTTTAACAAGTTAAATTCCCTGGTAGACATACATCACACGGCTCTTAATAACATTTTAGCTAAATCAAATGTTCAAAGATGACTAGTTAATAAGTTTGTTATTAACCTTAATGCTCTTTATTATAAGAATATTTTTATTATTAATTTTTTTGCAATTGTTTATATGTAGGATATGCATATTTATTTTTTTTTATTCAGTTTATACATTATTATTCATTCAAATTGTATTTATCAAATTTTCATGTCATATTTTATTTATATATTTGTCCTGTAACTGGTTTATAACTGTTGGGCAATAAAGTATTTATTTATTATTTATTTATTTAAAAGGGATATCCTAGAGGTAAGAAGGATTAAAAGAAAAGAACGTACAAAAGACGGTGATATCAATATTGTAAATACTTCAATGGTCATATTCTCCATCAGGGGTAAATACATCCCAGAACGTATGGACCTTTTCTATTCCTCACATTTGACTTCCACATATATAGAACCGGTTATTCAATGCTTTCGATGCTTGCACTATGGGCATACCATTTCTCAATGCAAAGGTTTTGAATCATGTGACAAATGTGGGGACAAGATAGAGAATAAAGATTCTCACAACTCCTGTGTGATTAAATGTAAATTTTGTGGTAATGCTCATTCCTCCACTGAAAAAGGGACTCCTTTCAAAGATAGAAAGTGCCCAGAGTTCCTAAGACAAAAATCTATCAAAGAAATTATGGCTAAGTATAAACTTACATTTTTTGAGGCTTCCAAAAAAGTTCCTAGGATTAACAACTCGGTTTCTCCTAATGAAAATTCGACGTTTAATCCTTTATCCAGTCAATTTCCCCCCCTTTCTTCACAAATTGTTCCTGATGACAGTGTGGAACATTCACCCTCTAAAAATAGAAAATTTACCAAAGTTATTTCAAAGGTGGTTTCCCAACCGGTTAAAAGATCAGCTCAATTCTCAGAGCAGTCCCACGTCAATCAAAGCGGAAGGCTTCCAAATAGCCCTCAAAAATCACCGTGCTTTTCAAAGTCAAGTATTACTCAATCGTCTACTGAGGTACCTGACGTTAATAACACTTTCCTACAGCTATTTATTCAGTTATCCAAGTCTAATCCAGACTTGTTAATTCAGCTATATAATGAATTTTTTGGTTCGGTCCATTGCAACCCTGATCAGGCAAATGAAGTCATGGTCATGGGGAGTGATAACGAATCTATTTAAATTTTATGGTTAGTATAATACACTGGAACCCAAGAAGTATAGTTAACAAACGCCACGAGTTAGAACTCTTAATTCATAATAACAATCCAGATATAATTTCAATCTCTGAATCCTGGATTAAACCCAATAACCAACAATTTTTCTCCCACTCTAAATACAACTTTGAACCTTGCTGCAGAGCTGATGGCAAAGGAGGAGCTGCCCTTCTAATAAAACGAAATATCAGATATTTTGTTGTTAATTTGAATTTTCAATTTAACGAGGTTCAAGCGGTAGCTATCAAAATTAACGACTGCATCTATTGCACAGTATATATTGCTCCGTTATTTAAATCCACTAAAAGGTTTTGGCATGATATTTTTTCGTTTCTGGGTAATAAATATATCTTGGTTGGAGATTGTAATTCCAATCATATTAGTTGGGGTAGTTCCTTTTCAAATGCTAATGGTAGAGTTCTTTTTGAGTACATTAATAATAACAATTTAGTCATTTTGAACGACTGTAAACCAACTCTCCTATCTTTTCAAAGTAGAAGTGTAATTGACATAGCAATTTGCTCATCTAATATTGCTTTGCTTTGCAACTCTAAAACGATGACTAGTACATATAGCAGTGATCACTTTCCAATTTCAGTTAACTACAATTGTACGCCGGTCAGCCTGCAGACTACTCTTTCTCACACATTTCCTAAGAGAAATTTTAAAAAGGCAAATTGGTTATTATTTTATGAGGTCTGCACTCAAATATTTAGATCGGGGCCGATCAATTATGAAAACTTCATTATTTCGCTATTACAGGCAACCGATAGGGCTGTCCCAATGAAGAGTCAGATTAGATTTCATAATGTGTCCCCCTGGTGGGACGAAGAGTGCAAGGATTGTGTTAGGAATCGTGAAGGTGCTCTACGCGCATTCAATTCTACGGGTTCCAGAGAATCTTTCATTACATATAAAAAAGTATGTGCGATCACTAGAAGGAAGTTTAGGGAAAAAAAAAGTTTGGCCTTTCAAACTTTTGCAGAGAGCCTAAATAGAAACTCCAATATCACAGAAGTTTGGAACAACATTAAAAGGTTTAAAACGGGTCTTTTCAGAAAAAATGCCTTCACTGCTGATAACGAACTTTGGAAGGAGCAATTCATAGATAATCTTGCTCCCTCATTTTGTCCCGGTTTCATCGACCTAACGATAAATAACAATGATCCGCACCCTTTGCTGAATCCCGTTTTGAACTTTCTGAGGTGTTAAATAAGGTCAAAGATTCCGCCCCTGGCAAGGACGGGATCACATATAATATATTAAAAAACATGGCTCCAGAGGGTTTTTTTTTTCTCCTGAAATTTTTCAATGACCTACTGAGTGGACGAGAGGCTGTCCCTACAAGTTGGAGTGAGATTGTGATTTTTCCTCTTTTGAAGCCGGATAAAGATCCAAATTTGTACAATAGTTATAGACCTATAGCATTGACATCATGTATTAAAAAAGTCTTTGAACATCTTATTAAAAACAGGTTTCAATGGTGGATTGAAAACAAGGAACTTTTACCTGATAATCAGTTCGGCTTCAGGGGAGGAAAGAGCACAATTGACTGCGTATCTATTTTCGTTTCAGCAATTCAAACTGGATTTATGCAAAGATCTGCAACCAGAGCATTGTTCCTCGACATTGAGTCTGCATACGATAGGGTTTTGCCGGATATCCTCTATAATGATCTAATAGAAATGGGCATTCCTCAAGTTTTAGCATCGTTAATTTTCAATTTAACCCAGGAAAAACACTTTATCATGCGTCATTCTGGTGTGGAAATTTCTCGTTTATCACGTTTGGGCCTTCCTCAGGGCTCCGTGCTTAGTCCCGTTCTATTCAATGTATATGTTAGAAAGATTGAGGATGCTCTGCCTATCGGAGTACGGTTCCTTCAGTATGCGGACGATATAGTCCTTTTTTCCACACATAAGGATCAAAACTTGCTGGAATATCGTTTGTCTCGTGCAATTGAGTCGGTATACTCTTGGCTTTCAGAAAGAGGTCTTGGTTTGAACCCTGGTAAGTGTAGAGATATGATTTTTGCCAAGAGAATTCCCCTATTTAATAGCATTTCCCTACAGGGTGCTCCTATTCCTAGTGTCAATACCAATAAATTCCTGGGAATAATTTTAGATTCAAAATTACTGTGGAATGCACATGTCCTAGATATGAGTTCAAAATGCACAAAATATTTAAATATCTTAAAGAGTCTAACTGGTGTCAGATGGGGAGGAGACCCCAAAACCCTTTTGTACATTTATAGAGCATTAATTAGGAGCAGAATTGACTACGGCTTAATATTAATAAACTATTTTACACTCAAAAACGAGTCAAGGTTCAATAAAATTCAATTCCAAGCTCTTCGTGTCTGCCTAGGAGCAATGAGATCATCTCCTACAAACGCCCTACAGATTGAGGCATGTGAACCCCCTTTGCGTTTCCAAAAACATTTTTTAACTGATAAATTTTTATTTAAATTCTTTTCTATTTCAAATAATCCAGTTATTTACCACATTGAAATTCTAAGGACGAGCATAAATGCTCGTGGTGCCTCTGCAGAAAAAAACGATCTGGTGTTGGCTATGAATAATCTAGCAGACGTTCGCTGCCGCATTTCTGTGAAAAATAAACTCCCTATCTATTCTTCGGATTATTTTAAATGTAAGATCAAAATTCCCCATTGCTTTGATTTGGGAATACCCAGGGATCCACGTCTGAAAACGTTTAATAATTCCATCTTTAAGGAGGTAACTAAAAAAAAATGGCCGGACTTTACCCATATTTTTACTGATGGATCAGTGGTTCCCTCAGTGTCTACATCTTATGGGGTTTACAGTGAAAATCTCCAAATTAATTTCTCGTGCAATATAGATAAAGCAGCTTCAATCTTCACCGCTGAATTATGGGCCATTTTTAAGGCAGCTTGTATTTGTTTGGAGAGAAAAATCAAAAAATTCGTCATCTTCTCCGATTCAATGAGTGGCATCCGGTCTATTGTCTCCCATTCCAACAAAACTACTACCCTGAATAATCTTATTATAAGCATTAGGGAAATATTTCACGATTTGGCCATGGAAAATTGTGTAGGGATTCTTTGCTGGATTCCTGGACATAAGGAAATCTCTGGAAATGAGAAGGCAGATTTATTAGCAAAAAAAGGTGCAGATTTGCCAATGAGCAGAGTCAAAATTCCGTGGATGGACTTTGTTAAATTGAGTAGAGATAATTTATACTCAAAATGGAAAGATTATTGAAACAACTCTAAGATTACCAGAGGCAAACGTTATGCAAGTTCGGGAAGGGATTGGCGGATTCCGTGGTTTTACTTACCCGAGTTAGTGGGAAGAAAATTTGTAACAACATTAATTAGAATTAGGCTTGGGCATTGCCTAACCCCGGAACATATGAACCGTATTGGTGTAAAAGAGGATCCCTTGTGTGTGTGCGGAGAATTCGGCAGTATCAACCATATTTTATTTAATTGTCAAAATAACCAACATAATTGTAATAATTTGTATAACAAATTGTTAGCCCTGGGGCATCAACCACCTTTAGCATGTATCCCATTGCTTGCTTCATTTCATTTAGATACGTATAGGCTAATTTTTTCATTCTTAAAAGAATCTAATTTAAATTTAATTTAAATTTATCAAGTTTATTCCTCTCAAATCAATTCCATCACAATACCTGGAAGTCTACATTGCCGCTGGAAGAAACTGTTTCGAAGAGGGTCATTTTGGGGTGTAGAGATCCTGGGATAAAACATCCAGGACCTTAGTTCCCAACTACAAGCATATGGTCACATGGACTAGATTCCAAGCACCAAGGTTGACAATACCGAACTTAGAAAGAAGAAGAAGAAGAAGAAGTTTTAATGAAATTCCATACAAAAAGCAAATAATAAACACAAAAACTAAATATTCAAACAGATTATGGACCCAGTGACATACCAGCAGCATCGCCAAATGTTACTGCTGTGATTTTTCTGTGTGGTTCGTATAAAAAACAATAAAACAAAATGGCAGCAGAAGATGCATTGTTCGCAAGCTTTCCAAAACTCAGCAATGCTGAAACTAGAGGTGGGTTGCTATCGCGTAAGCTGCTATTTTTTAACAGTTATTTTGCTGAAGCAGCTATCACTGTTACCCGGTTTTAAAAAAAGCTGCTACCAACAACATAACCTAACTCCGCCGTTTGTGATCGCATTTAACGTATTGTCTGCGCACAGTGATCGATAATATCGATATCGCTGTTTCGAATTCCGCTATATCAAAAAGCTGATAACTCGGCCTTGGACAGCGCCACTGCTGTGTGATGTCGGGATTTTAGTAAAATCATTTTACTAACGGAGGTAAAGTTACAGCATTGGAGACTAATTAATAATATTTTATACACTTTAAATAAAAATGAGTTTTAATTTGCAGCCGAGTAAAAAAAAATTTAATTTTTAAACTCGGATTTTTAATACTAAAATTTATTCATATCTAAGCTATTTTTAATTTTTTAAACCTAATCCTAGCATAGAAAATCATTATTAACAACATTATAATTTCCAATCATTGCAAAAGATCGCGATTATTTGCTAGTAAAGATCTCTGTGAACTCTCCCTAGACGTTTGCAAGCCAAGCAGAAGCGATTCGCTACTATAGCGCTATAGCAAACCCAAATAGCCGTTTTAAAATGAAACATGCGCAAGAAACACGCGTGCCGCTGTCAGCGGCTGTGGTCCATTCTCACGAGCACCGTTTCGGATAAACTGCTTCTTTTAAGCAGCTATTTGATAGCTGCTACTTAAAAAAAGCGGTAACTGTTTTAACTGCTACTTAAAAATAGCGGTTTAGCCCACCACTAGCTGAAACTTTCCAACTGTGGGATTTTGAAATACAAATCCTTTTCAAGGCCAAACAGTTATGGTCTATTTTCAGCGGCGCAGAGCTCCTTGAACAATGTGCAACAGATGAAGAAAAACGAAAAACATATATGTATCTATAGATGACAAAGGATGCAAAAGCACAGCATTTCATTGTAAGAACTCTCGATAAACTGGTAAAAAACCATATTTTAACATGCACAACATCTAAACAAATGTATGAAACATTAAAAGCCATTTATAGAAGGGATACTATTCAACTCAAGCAGTCACTTTTACTTGATTTTCACAGCTTTCAATATGACAAATCAAAAGATATCATGCAAAATATAAGTCAAATAAGAAATATTGTATTCAAGTTGGAACAATTCAAACAAGATGTGTCAGAAGAAATGCTCATGGCAAAAATCCTAGTTTCCTTACCTGAACACGTTTTTTCTCATCGGCATGGGATTCAACACCTTTGAGTGAGAAAAATGTGGCAAATCTCACTGCAAGACTGTGTTTGGAAGAGGAAAAATAAAAAAATAGAGGTAAACATGAAGAACAGAATGTGGTTTTTGCAGTTCAAAACACTAAAACAAAATTCAAGAAAAAAGTTGTATGCTACAAGTGCGGAGAACTTGGACATATAAAACCAAAATGTCCTAAGAAAAAATGGTGTAAAGAATGCAAATCTGAAAGTCATAATGATGAAGATTGTTTTAATAAAAATAAAAATCAAACAAACAAGAATTCAAGAAATACACCATGTAGTTACTGTAAAAAATCGAATCATATATCTGATGAGTGTTATTTCAAGAAACAGCATGATAATACAACAGAAAAAGTATCATTCCTAGTTCAAAACACATTTGATGAAAATAAACAAGCTCTCTACAGTCATGGAGATCAAAATAAATTTATTGTAGACAGTGGTTCAACATCTCATTTAACCAATGAATGTGACATTTTGATAAACACAGAAAAATCTGGAGAAAAGATATTCAGTGCCAAGAAAAATGACTATATGACAGCTGATTTATCAGGAAAAATTGATGCTGGAAATATTCTGCTTAATAATGTGTCATATGTACCTCAACTTTCGAAGAATCTTCTCTCTGTAAAGTGCATTACGGAGAATGATGGAGAAGTTAGATTTAAGAAGGGCCAAGTTTACATAATGAAAGATGATAAAGTTATTCTTTCTGGACATCAAACCCCAAATGGTTTGTTTGTAGTTGACATATCTTCTCAACAGACAGTCTATGAAACAAACTTAGACCAAAATGAAGAAGAAAATAAAAAATGGCATCGTAAACTTGGGCATATAGGTTTTGCAAATTTAAAGAAGATTCCCAACTTGTGTCAGGAGGTGCCATCTTCCTTAAGCAAATGCAACATAAATCAACTATGTGAAATATGCACTACAGCTAAACTGACCAGAAACCCCTTCAAAACTGAAAGACAAAGATCGACAAGAGTATTGGAGATTATACACACAGATGTGTGTGGTAAGATTACCCTGCTTAAAATACCCCATAGAGACCTATACAAAATAATCTATCGGGCGCTACCGGATTCTATATGTGCATTTGTCCATGGGTTTTTCCGGATACAGCCCGATAGAAAATGTATAGGAAATTACCTATAGGCACACCATAACTTTTACATTTTCCCTATTGAGACCGATAGAAAATAACTCAATGAAGGATATATAGGGATATCCCTATAGAGCAACCATAAAACATTTGACAAAATTTTATTAAAACCTATAGGGTCCTATAGGGAAAAAACTAATTTCTACATTTATGTGTATTTTCCCCATTGAAACCGATAGCAAATAAATCAATGGTGGATATCCCTATAGAACAACCATAAATCTCAACTACGGGTCCTATACAAACCGATACACCCTATAGAAACACCATACATCCCGATACAAATATCTATCGGTTTGAACAGGGTCTCTATGGGGTATTTTAAGCAGGGTAACCCTCCTACTTTTGATGACAAGAATTATTTCATGACGTGTGTTGATGACTTTACTCATCATGTGTCAGTATACCTTTTAAATTCCAAAGATGAAGCAGAAACATACCTCAAACAATATAATATATATTGGAAGCAGAAAACTTTCATAATGAGAAAGTGTCAAAAATCAGAGCTGATAATGGTGGTGAGTATCGCTCTAACGATTTTAAAGATTGGTGTAAATTGAAAGGTATTATAATTGATTATACCATACCACATACTCCTCAGCTAAATGGAACATCTGAGCGTATGAACTTAACCTTGGGAAACAAGATGAGAGCCATGTTACAAGACTCAAAACTACCAAATAATATGTGGGGAACTGCAGTACAAACGGCTGGATATTTACAGAACAGAACACCCATTGTTGCTGTGGATACAACTCCTGCTCAAAAATGGAATAACAAGATACCAGACTGCATGAAAAGTGAAAATTGGAAGAAAGCAATCCAAGAAGAAAAAGAATGCCTTCAAAGAAGTAATACATGGGATCTTGTAGATTTAAATGAAGTCAAAGGAAAAGTAATAGTAACAAGCAGATGGTTGTTTAAAATAAAAGAAAATGGACGTTATAAGGCAAGGCTCGTAGCAAGAGGATGTTAGCAGAAAAATGGTCTAGATTACAAGGACATCTACAGTTCCGTTATGCAAGCAAATTCATTAAGAATGCTTCTAGCCATAGCAGCTTCAGAAAACCTGGACATCATGACCTTTGATATGAGTACATTAGATGCAAAACTCGGTTTTTGCACATTTAAAAAAAATATATATTTTATCTTATTTATGTTCATAACTGCACTGCCCACAGGTCAAATACCGAGTTTTGCATCCGACAAATACCCAGTTTTGCAGCTGCGGTAAGTTTATAAATGTATTTTATTCTACAAATATTAACTTATGCATCTGGTTTACTTAGTTATGCTGTGGGCCACAGCATAACTAAGTAAACCAGATGCATAAGTTAATATTTGTAGAATAAAATACATTTATAAACTTACCGCAGCTGCAAAACTGGGTATTTGTCGGATGCAAAACTCGGTATTTGACCAATCACCAATCACGTCGCTAGTATACGCTGATTAATTGTTATTTTTTTGGTATTTGCACTTTTCACTTGCAAAACTTGGTCTTTGAACGAGGAAGATGCAAAACTATGTTTTTAAATCTTTTGATTTCAATTATTTACCAAACTACTTAATTTTAAAGGACTTTTTTTTACTTTCTTGAATAAGAAATGATGCAAAAGCACGTCTATACGATTTTTGTATTTTTTTTCAAATATGACCTTATGAGCGGTTTTTCGTGTTTTTCTTAAAATCACTTATCCTGCAAATACAGAGTTGTGCATCTAATGTACTCATATAAAGTCAGCATTCTTGTACGGTGATCTGTTAGAAGAAATCTACATGCATTTACCAGATGATTTTAACACACAAGGAAAAGTCTGCAAACCAAACAAGGCCTTATATGGATTAAGACAAGCCCCTCAACAGTGGTTTAAACGCCTAACTGAATTTCTAAAAAAGGAAGATCTCAAACAACTCCAAACAGATCAATGTGTTTTTAAATCCACAACAAAAGCCAAATTATTCGTCGGAATCCATGTGGATGATGGAATAATAGTTGGAAATAAAACACAAATGAAACAACTACTGACAAAGTTAAGTAAGCAATTTGAAACCACTGTAAATGAGAAGCCCGAAAACTATCTTGGAATGCAAATTCAAAGATCTGAAAGAGGAATACATATCCATCAATCAAGATATGTGGATCAAGTTATTCATAAATATGACATGGAAACTTCAAAAGCAACCAAGACACCTATATCTCATCAAGACCACCAAGAGGATCTCAAACCATGTGAGACAAACTTTCCATACCAAGAAACCATAGGAAGTTTGTTATACCTGTCATGCAAAACACGACCAGATATCAGTTATGCAGTCAATTATGCCAGCAGGTATACAAAGAAGCCAATGAACCAAGATATTACAAATATCAAGAGAACACTACGATATACAGGGTGTCCGGGAAAAGGAGGTCAATCCGTTAACCATATATTCTTTAAGTTAAAACAATAAGACTTTCATAATACCATTTTACAATTTAGAGCTTCATGTTCGATATATAGGGCGACAAAGTTTGAAATTTAAAACTGATTTTTTTTAATAATTCAAGTAATTGATAAGATATTAAGTTTAAATTCGGTACACTACTTCAACATAAATAGGTACATTTTTTGAGACCAACAAAACAAAAAACAATTGTCAAATAATCAAAATAGGGGGGTCCAGTACTCACTGACTCCCCCTATTTTTTAATACGTGCGCCAATGACTTCCAAACGGTATTTTTTCAGGTAATCATTTATTGTTGAACATTTTTTATCTCTTATAAAATTTTGATAAAATGATTTGTTTTAGAGATAATTTGTAAAGTATGGGTCAATCCATATCAAATTTTTGAAATTTAATTTTTTTTTGAAAAAATTTAGGTCATGTGATATATCATAAAAAAGGTCTCTAATAGGCCTTTAAAATAAGCCATCACTCACCTTTCTACTTTTAATGGTTTAAGAGATATCACTATTTTTGTAAGTAGCCAAAGTTATCGGAATTTTTTGATTTTCAAAAATCAATAAAACAAAAACCACCCATCGAAAAAAATTCATATATGGGATTTTTGAGTTTTTTAGTGAGGTAAACAAATTTACCAAAAATTATCAAAATCGGAGATGGTGGGGGAAGAACCTTTGGTTGATGTGATATGGACTGACCCATACTTTACAAATTATCTCTAAAATAAATCATTTTATCAAAATTTTATAAGAGACAAATTTTAAATAACAATAAATGATTACCTGAAAAAATACCGTTTGGAAGTCATTGGCGCACGTACTAAAAATAGGGGGAGTCAGTGAGTACTGGACCCCCCCTCTATTTTGATTATTTGACAATTGTTTTTTTGTTTTAAAACAATTGTTAGTCTCAAAAAATGTAACTAATCTCAAAAAATGTAACCATTTATGTTGAAGGGTCATTCCACGTTACTCGGGGATTTTTGTCCCACCCGTCACAATTAAAAATTGTGAGTAAAAACTACAAGTTATAAAAATTATTTAAAAATATTGTTTTATTATGCTTTTAATAAGTTATAAGTACAATAAAAATAATATTATAAAATATTAATTTTATAACTTGTGGTTTTTACTCACAATTTTTAATTGTGACGGGCGGGACAAAAATCACCGAGTAACGTGGAATGCCCCTGAAGTAGTGTACCGAATTTGAACTTAATATCTTATCAATTACTCGAATTATTAAAAAAAATCAGTTTTAAATTTCAAACTTTGTCGCCCTGTATATCGAACATGAAGCTCTAAATTGAAAAATGGTATTATGAAAGTCTTATTGTTTTAACTCAAAGAATATATGGTTAACGGATTGACTTCCTTTTCCCGGACACCCTGTATAAAGGGAACAAGTGAAACTGACATACTTTATTCAAATAAAGGAGATGCACATACTTTAGAAGTTTTCTGTGATTCTGACCATGCAGGTGACAGAGTAGAAAGTAAAAGTACCACAGGATACATCATATTCTACGCAAATGGTCCAATTGCCTAGTGTTCACGAAAACAATCATGTGTAGCTCAACATTCTACAGAAGCTGAGTATATAGCTGCAGCACAATGCTGTCAAGAGATGCGCTATGTCAAATCTGTACTGGAAGAGTTATTATCAACAAAAATCAATGTTAATCTACATGTGGACAATACAAGCTGCATTAAGATGATAAAAGCGAATCAGTTAACGCGGAAATGTATCTATATTAAGGTCAAATATCTTCTGCCCAACTGAGAAAAATGTTTCCGATATTTTGACCAAACCGCTGCAACCTACCAAATTTGAAACTCTCAGAGACACAAAGCGAATCAGTTAACGCGGAAATGTATCTATATTAAGGTCAAATATCTTCTGCCCAACTGAGAAAAATGTTTCCGATATTTTGACCAAACCGCTGCAACCTACCAAATTTGAAACTCTCAGAGAAAATATTATGTTTTAATTTTGAACTATTTTTTTTTACTTTACTGTTATTACTTATAATGTTAGGATAAAAATATGCTTGTATCATTGAGGGAGTGTGTTGATATGTAGACATATTTAAGTTGGCAATGCTACAGCAATTTTTAGAGTTATTTTTAGTTTTAAGGTTGGCATTAGTATGTAACCAGAAAATAAAAAGATGACGCTGTCAATTAAAATGTAATGTGATGTTTGATGAAATTCCATACAAAAAGCAAATAATAAACAACAAAAACTAAATATTCAAACACATCTTTTTATAAAATAGCTTAATTTAGTTTATTATAATTACATTTATATAATATTATTTAATACCTACATTACATTAGGGTGGCCCAAAAAAAAGGAATATTTTTTTTCTCGTCTCTTGTAAAAATATGTTGGTTTGTCATGTTTTAAGAGCCCTGTCAAAAGATCAGCTCCATTAAAAATTTTTAGGGGCCGCTCAAGATTTTTAAAAATTTTCTAAATCGTCAATATTGGATTTTTTTTATTTTAATTTTTTTTCTCGTTCCGATATTATTTAATTTGAAAATAATAATGATTCTGAAAATTTCAAATCGATATTTTGATTTCTAAAGGTCGCTCAAGATTTTTTTAACTTAAAGTAGAGTATTTTGAATGTTTTCGAGCGACCTCTGAATATAAATATCAACGAACTTTTAGCGACCTTTAGAAATCAAAATATTGATTTGAAATTTACAGAATTTTTATTATTTTCAACCTAAAATACAATATTGAGACGAGAAAAAGGTTCCAGTACACAATAGCACACTCTCAAAATCCAATTTTTATTGGAAATTTTCGACACAAATGGATATAAAACCACATTTAAGCATATTTAGGTGCGGAAAAACCAAACTTTCACTAAAATATATGTTTATAGTGTTAAATTCAACAAACCTTGCTTAAAACTGTCACCTTTTCTATGTACAGCACTGAATTTTAAACTGTCACAATTTAAAATGACAGAATTAGTGTTTTAAGGTTGGTTATCTTGTATTTCAATGTTGTCAGGTTTAAAATTGGCAAAAGTATTACATTATTTTGTAATTGAAAATGTATATTGTATCAAAATAAATTCCGAAATATGCTAAACATTAAAGGAAATATTGAAATTACGGAAGTATGAGCAAAATAAGTATAGGAATAATAATATAATATTATCTTAATTAACGGTACCTATGTAGGCAACCCAGATAACAACATATTTAAATTTATTATATTATCATTTAACTAAATACTTTAAATAATTTTAATTTAAATACTTATACATGTAATTATTAAAATAAATTATTTATATTAGGTATTGTATTAATTTTTGCACTTAATTTAATTTCATAATTTGAAAATTTTGTTTTTAAACAAAATTTGTTATTATTGCAGTTGTCATTTAATTGATATAGGTACCTTTTAAGTAGTGTAAATTTATTTGTGCTATTTGCTACTTATTTCAAAATGAATATTCAAAACATTAATAATGTTTATAAGCTTACATCTAAGCCAGATGGAGAGTTAATAACTGCATTACAGCAGGCTGGACTTGTAAAAGCCCAGTTACGCTGCAAGGTGAGGAACTGTACTAGAATTTGCATTTTAAGACCCAGAGCTGGAGTATATATCGTCCCCGTTCTGGCAAAAGTCATTAACTCCATTTTTGTCTAAAAGTAGTTGACTGCCTTCGCGATCATAGAACAATTATATCTGTGGTCTAGAAGAACTTATTAAGTGCAGTATTGTATTTTTAGCATGCATGACTTTTGCCAGAACGGGGACGATATATAACCTGGACCACGCCTTTTTAATAATAATAAAAATAATAATAATAATAATAATGTCCTCACGGGTAGTTTTTTCGACACAATAAAAGTATCTGTCCGCGACGTAATCCACATTATGTGGTATTGGGCTTGTGAGGTCAGGACTGGCCTCGTCGCCTAAATTATGGGTACGCGTCGTGGGCGAAATATCCATAATATACCGATAGGTTTGAACAATCCGCCCACTACAAGTACCCATAATTTGGGCGACGGGGCCATTCCTGACCTCGCAAGCCCAATACCACATAATGTGGATTACGTCTGGGAGTTTTTGTTTGACCAAGCCCGGCTCGCTTCGATCGGCATTTATTTAATTTGATTACGTTTATAAAGAGCCTAGGCGGGCTTGGTCAGTGCCTGAGCCCAATTTCGCGCGCGCAAAATTGGGCTAAGGCACTGACCAAGCCCGCCTCGCTTCGCTCGGCATTTATAATAAATGATTTATTAAATTTAATTACGTTTACCAAGAGCCTAGGCGGGCTTGGTCAGTGCCTGAGCCCAATTTTGCGCGCGCGAAATTGGGCTCAGGCACTGACCAAGCCCGCCTCGCTTCGCTCGGCATTTATTAAATTTAATTACGTTTACAAAGAGCCTAGGCGGGCTTGGTCAGTGCCTGAGCACAATTTTGCGAGCGCGAATTTGGACTCAGGGACTGACCAAGCCCGCCTCGCTTCGCTCGGCATTTATAATAAATGATTTATTAAATTTAATTACGTTTACAAAGAGCCTAGGCGGGCTTGGTCAGTACCTTAGCCCAATTTAACGCGCGCCAAATCGGGCTCAGGCACTAAACAAGTCCGCCCCGCTTCGCTCGGCATTTATTTAATATGATTACGTGTGCCAATACTTTGTAAAAACTGATAGACTTTACAAGTTGCCCAGTGGCGTAACAAATTCTAAGTGGGCTCCCCCGCAAACGATTTTAATGGGCCCCCTTTACAATGAGTAAAAAGTTTATTATTACCATTAGGTAATTTTTAAATTAGTTTATCATAGTACTTTTAAACCCACATTAAATACATAATATTTTTTAGTTAAAATTAAAATATAGATAGATAAAGAGTGTATACGATAGACAGGCATAACTTATGTCACATAAGATAAGCAAATAAAAAAGGATTAGGTAAGAAAAATGGCTGTGTTTTTAATAAAAACTGTTTATCGAGAATATGCTTCTTTGCAAATTCGCACATGCGTAAAAACTTATTTAAGTTCAAGTGTAGTTATCGTTTGTTAACAGAATTATAATTACCTATATAATAAACAGAAAATATTTGGGTAATTATTATTTAAATATTTTTTTAAAAGAATCCCAATGAGATATATGTAGAATTACGAAAATGATCTGCAAATAAAAAGGTATATATAATAAGATTTTTTAAACTAAAATTAATTAAATATTTTCTGTTTCACTACCAAAATTTGCAGATACAGCCTGTATCTGCAATTTTTGGTAGTAAAACAGAAAATATATAATTAAAAAACAGAAAATATATAATTAATTTTGGTTGCCTCTTTATCCACCCATGGTATGTAATTCTATAAAGTTAATATTTTGTCGTATTGCATTTAATTTAATTTTTTTTAAATTGTTAAATTTTAACTATTTTTAACAAATAATGCTTGCATAACTTTTAAACCAAATAACCATAGAATTAAAATATAAGAAATAACATTGTTAATTTAGCAAATATTAACATTTGGAAAAGCGTTTAATAGATGGCGCTACAACCGCATTTTATTTCTCGCGCATGTTTAAAATCAACGAATTAAATAAATATTTAAAAAATACTTATAATTTAGGTTTTTAGGATTTTTAATTTTTTTTAAGATGAAATATTTAAAAAATTAAATATTTCTTTAATTTATTGGTTTAAACTTTTAAAGAGTGAGGTGAGCCTTGGGCCCCCTGACCGTCTGGCCCCCCCGCGGTGCGGGGTCTGCGGGGGTGCTTATTACGCCACTGAAGTTGCCTAGGCGGGCTTGATCTGTGCCTAAGCACATTTCATATAAGTTTTTGATATTGAATTTATTTTATTTTTAATAACAAATATCTTAGTAACAACAACTCACATGAAAAAACTTTATTTGGCTTTTTGGTTTATCCTTACAAGCTCTTCATATTAGACCTTAAAAAAATTAACATTTTTTAATTTTGCAAAATCTACAATTGTATTTTTTTTGCGCACCATGTTTGACAAAATAGGAGTTTCTCATCTTGAATGGTATTTATATAACAAGCAAAAGAAATTATGAAGAGTGACTTTTCCTCGAAAAATTGAAAATAAATATTTTTACAAGTATAGTTAAGTGCATCCGTGGACACACTGTATATAAATATATATATCATATATAGAATTAAAACGGCCATTTCAATCACGCGGACGAATCAAATCACAAAACTTTTATAAAAAAATTGAAGGTATTTATTATACAAGGTATCCCTAAACTTAGTGGCATAAATTTAGGAGCAGATTAAGCAAGTCAAAATAAGACGAAAATCTAAATAAATATTTTTCCTAATTAGGTATGTTTAAAAGTTACAGGGTGATAAAGTGTTACTTATCATATCAGTTTTTTTAATATAACTTCCACTATGGTAGACTTGGAAAGGTGATATTTTACAAACAGTCACTTACTACCAAAACACATATCCACACATAATTACAATTATTCGAGTGAACGCAGTGTCGTAGAAACAGGGGTTGCTTAAGCTTATTGTCCCATACAAACTTTGAGGTTAGGTTTTTATACCATTTGATGCAATTTTTCGATTACTCAGTTCGGTTACTATTAAAAAGGTGTACCTCTCAAACTTCGATAAAATAAACCGTTTCCGAGATTACAATAATTGTTACATGGGATTAAAGGACTAAAAGGTATATGATAACAAATTTTTTAATTGAAAAAAGTACTTTTTTTTAATGTGACGGTCAGGGCAAGAAGTCTCGAGGCTCATGGAATGCCGTTTTTAGTTTTTTCAATTAAAAAATAAAATTTGTTATCATATACCTTTTAATCCTTTTAAATAATGCGATATAACAATTATTGTAATCTTGAATATCTCGGAAACGGTTTATTTTATCGAAGTTTGAGAGGTACACCTTTTTAATGGTAGACGAACTGTGTAATCGAAAAATTGTATCAAATATTATAAAAACCTAACCTCAAAGTTTGTATGGGAAGATAAGCTTAACGCCGTGACTAGGTGCACGTTAGAGTGCCCGCAATTTATTTTTTACGGGCACGCTAGTGACGTAATAGATAAAAAACGTCATCACTGCCGTGCCGCTTAATTTAAAATTGGCGGCACAACAATAATATAATAATAAATTGTACCTGTATACATGTTAAGGGCACGTTAGTTACGTAATAAAACCAAACCAACCCAAACTCAACAACACAACCCAACCGACCCCGCCCCATTGGCCCCCCCCGCCCCATTGAGCAAAAAACCCAACTAAAATGGGCTAATTTATGTTACGATAAAAATAAAACACTTTTTAACAAAGGAACAACAAATTTATGAAATAAAAAAGTAAAAAAAATTTCGACAACTTCTGAGAATCGAACCCGGGACCTCTCGCATGCAGAGCAAACGCCCTACCATCTACACTATCTAGCTTGATAACAAAAATTATATGTTCGGGTAACAAAACCGGATTATTATTATGACGTCACTAGCGTGCCCGTAAAAAATAAATTGCGGGCACTCTAACGTGCACCTAGTCACTTTGTAAGCTTAAAGCAACCCCCGTTTCTATGACAATGTGTTCACTCAAACAATAATTGTAATTATTGTAATTGTAATTATGTGTGAATATGTGTTTTGATAGTAATTGACTGTTCGCAAAATATCACGTTTCCAAGACTACCATAGTAGAAGTTATATTAAAAAAACTGATATGATAGGTAACACTTTATCACCCTGTATCTTGGAAACATAAGTAATTAGGAAAAATATTTATTTAGGTTTTCGTCTTATTTTGACTTGCTCAATCTTTTCCTAAATTTATGTCAATAAGTTTAGGGACACCTTGTATATTATATTGGCATCAAAATTGTCAAAAAAAATGTTTTATATAAGGCTATAAATTAAATAAAAGAAATGCAAGAAATATTTTATAAAACGAGATAATTTTTTTAATAATGTACAGTCGTGGATGGAACAAAAAAATATTTCATGTATTAAAGTTCTCTAAAAAATAATAATAATAATAATAATAAAATACTTTATTTTCATCCCAAGAAACATACAGTTTATAGAGGGACACCTCTAATTATACAATTTAATAAATATTTTTTAATTCTTAATACATTTTAATTCTAAATAGGAACATATCATTTAAATATAATATCACAGAAAAAAGAAAAAATATCACGATATATCATTGTTTATTCAATAAAATTCGCCATACAAGACGACATATTCTTTTTAAATTTAAATCCTTTAAGTTCTTTTATATTGTTTGGTAATTTGTTATAAACAGATGCTCCCTTAAACAGTATAGAGTTTATACCGATCTCTGAAAATACTCGAAAAAAAGGTATAAAATGTATGTATGTATGTAATTAGGAATAATTTCATGTAATCTGGGTTGCATAATAAATTTTCCCAAACAGCGTAAAAATTTTACATCTGGCAACATTGCGATGAATTTCTTTGAATCTGACATTTCTTGACAGTTCTTGTCAAAAAATCTTTCAAAAAAAGCATTTTCAAACTTAATTTTCTCAAAAACTAGTGAAAAACCACAGACCTACAAACAAAATGGACTGGCCTTTCCTATTCAAAATACACAATGTTTTGTTGCCAAGAACTATTTAGATTAGGGGTAAAGGGGTAAGGGGTATTTATAAACAAGTTCCCACACCAGTGGCGTTCTTTTTTTAGGGATAAATAAAAATATTAAATTGTACATTTTTTATTGTGTTTTGCAATCCTATGTAAAAATTATATTTAATATATATAAATATATAGGTATAACAAAATACTAACCTTGTCAGTTAGTGTTCCAGATGATGTAGAATCTGGCTCTTTAAATCTAAAATTTAAGTGAAGTCATTTATTTATGCAGTTTCTACGCTCCTGGCAGGGTTTGTTTTGTAAATAAACTAACCTATGAAAAGAAAGTTTTAAATTCTTGGATCCAAGTCTTTTACAAACGTAGCACTGCTTCACCATTTTTATATCACTCACTATTGGTATTTTTCACTATAAAATCAAATAAAAAATATTAAATTTTGTGGATTCCAAGTATCTTTTACGTAAAATATAGAAACTTCAAAGTCAAATGTGACAACTGAGGGAAAATATTTATTTTTGTTCCTGGCCACTCTTTTCAATGTAAATAAACCGGTCCATCTTGTTTGTAGGTCTGTGTGAAAAACCCTTTTTCAAATGGTAATTTTTTTTTTTTGGAAATTCAGAGTGTGCTATAGTGTTCTGGACCCGAGAAAAACAATTAAAATAAAACAAAAATTCAATTTTTGACGATTTTGAAATTTTTTAAAAATCTTGAGCGACCCCTATTAAATTTTTAATCGAGCTGATATTTTGACAGGGCTCTTACAGCATGATAAACCAACATATTTTTACAAGAGACGAGAAAAAAATATATTCTTTTTTTTTGGCCACCCTTAAACAATCTCCGTCACTGAATTCGCTTGTTGTATCATTAGCAGAGCATGGGAAACCATCAGAAGATAGCAACAGTTTTATTGCTTCGCGGGACAAAGATTGCTCTTTTTCGGAACAATTTTTCTGAAGCTAGAAGTATATGGATCGGAAGATGCCATAAGCCAATGGAAAACTGTTTTCCGAAAACGTCTTCCATCGTTTTCTCCGGAGAAACTTTTCGAGAGAAGTTCTCTTGATATTTCTTAAAATCCTTATTTCTAGCTTCTGTGCTTCTTCTGATAATTCCCCAATAGGAAGCTCAATCGCATCCATTATTTGAGGCCCGTGAATAAGTATTTTATGCACAGTTGTCGGCATGGGAAACCACGGATATTTCTTCAGAAAAAATTCTGCTGTCGTTAACAAGTAACTTATAAAAGCTGGTACGTCAACTGAGAAGCCGCAAGAGAGTACTTGTAAGATGACATGGAACCTTATTTTAAATTTAGGTTAAGTAGTTTTATGCGAACTTATACATACATTTTTCGCGTTGACTAGGTGCACGTTAGAGTGCCCGCAATTTATTTTTTACGGGCACGCTAGTGACGTAATAGATAAAAAACGTCATCACTGCCGTGCCGCTTAATTTAAAATTGGCGGCACAACAATAATATAATAATAAATTGTACCTGTATACATGTTAAGGGCACGTTAGTTACGTCATAAAACCAAACCAACCCAAACTCAACAACACAACCCAACCGACCCCGCCCCATTGCCCCTCCCCCGCCCCATTGAGCAAAAAACCCAACTAAAATGGGCAAATTTATGTTACGATAAAAATAAAACACTTTTTAATAAAGGAACAACAAATTTATGAAATAAAAAAATAAAAATAGTTCGACAACTTCTAGTAGATTCTATGTTACGATATAAACAAAACAAACCAACAAACCCAACCCAACCGAACACTTTTTAACATAAAAGCAACAAATTTATGAAATATTTCGACAACTTCTGAGGATCGAACCCGGGACCTCTCGCATGCCAAGCAAGCGCAAAAATCAAAATCAAAATCAATATATTTCTAAATTAAATAATTACAGATCATAAAAAAGGTATATAGTAAAGGCCGCAATGTGGTGATGTGGTTGGCTGTAAAGAGGCGCGTGGAAGTGTGGTTCCACCTCTTGAGCCTCCCTGCGGTGAAGCGCAGTCTTCCGACGGTCTTTGTCCCTTGTACTAAGCCCTTCTTATTAGCATGGAGCTTGTCTGGCCTTTTCTCGCAGAGCGAATGTGAGGCCAGCTTGATCCGGGTAGAAGAATAAAAGTCTAGAAAAATTGGCGGAAAAAAGAATGGTGATGTTGAAGAGTTAAAAGAATGATTTCAAGGGAAAAATAATTAAAAAACCCTCTTAAAAAATTTGGAAAAATACATAAAAGATAGAAAAGAATTTAGAAAAAGACCTGCAGCACCATGGTACTACGGTTGGATTTGAATGGGGATGTTAAAAGTCTGGTTGGAGATGTCTCAAGGTCAAGAACCCTAAAGTCCTAAATCAACAGACATCTCCCACGTCGCGTATTGTTCTGAGGGTTAAGCTACCGCGGTGTCAGTGATGCACCGGGGGGTCGCGAAATATCGGCAATCTGCCATAGATCAGGCCATGTTTATAGCGCGCATTGTGGTGTTGTCTGAGCGTAGTTATATGGCGTGTTAACGGGTGTCGGTGTAGTTTCTTAGTGTAGAATTTATTTGCCTGATCCATGACATACTCTTTTAAATAAGGCAGGCTTGCTGTTTCATGCATGTCATCAATAGGGGTATATCTGCCCGAGTTAGTGATGTGCCGAAGCGCCCTACCATCTAAGCTATCTAGCTTGACAACAAATATTATAAGTTCGGGGAACAAAACCGGATTATTATTATGACGTCACTAGCGTGCCCGTAAAAAATAAATTGCGGGCACTCTAACGTGCACCTAGTCACTTCGTACATTTTTTGTTATTGGAATTTATGTCAGTTTTTTATTTATTACCCTTTCAAAGAATAGTAATAAATTTTAAACGAAGTGTATATGTACAGAGGCGCCTCTGTAGATAAAGTTACGGTTATGTACAGAGGCGCCTCTGTTGATAAAGTTACGGTTATGTACAGAGGCGTCCCTGTAAAAAATATCAATATACAGAGACGCGTTGACTTGTATTAAGTATACTATAGTGTTATATGGTTTAAATTCATTTTATTTTCAAACATTAGGTACCATATATTTGAAATGCTAGCGTCTAGAGGCACCGAATTATCTTGGCTCCCTGGCTCCTAGACATGCGCGTTTTATAGAAATGTACTCAAACTCAACAACACAACCCAACCGACCCCGCCCCATTGGGCCCCCCCCCGCCCCATTGAGCAAAAAAACCAACTAAAATGGGATAATTTATGTAATTAAAAAGTGTTTTATTTTTATCGTAACATAAATTTGCCCATTTTAGTTGGGGCGGGGTCGGTTGGGTTGTGTTGTTGAGTTTGAGTACATTTCTATAAAACGCGCATCTCTAGGTGCCAGGGAGTCAAGATAATTCGGTGCCTCTAGACGATAGTTAATCTGCCTCTGTACATAACCGTAACTTTATCTACAGAGGCGCCTCTGTACGTATACACTTCGAATTTTAAAAGTATATTTTATATAAACAATATCTTAACGTCCAGCAGAAATATAATCTTGAAATCATATATTTACATGTTCTAACCACCAGTGGCGTCTGGTGAATTTGGGTACACCGCGATATATCAGTTATTAGTAGGGATGGGATATTTAGGTACTAAAAAAACCATTTTAGGTTAAAAAAACAGCATTTTAGGTAAAAAAACATTAAAAGTTCAAGTTTCTTTTATAATTTTGTTTAGCCGCATACCCAAACACAGAACCTACCCACAATAAACTATTTCTATGCAATAAACTGTGTTTCACTGAGTGACACTCACTACACAGAAATTCTATGACAGAACATAAGCTCAATACAAAGAAATACTGTAAAGAAAGTTACTGTTACAGTCTGTAACCCATAGCAATAATTTAGAATAATAGAATAATTTCTATGCTGTGACCATAAGAAAAAATTCTATACCGTTGGACGTTGCACGCCCTGGATAAAATATTTGCGGAAAATTTAAAAAGAACACAAAAAAATAAAATAAGTAAAAATACGTAAAAATAGATAACAAATATGTGAAAATAAACTGACAAAATAAAAAATATATAACAAAAGTATAAAAAGGTAGTTTAAAGCAAAAACCTCCAAAAAAGGTAAAAAAGGTGAAAACAAGTTAGGTTCATATAAAAGAAAATCTTTTAAAACACATTTTGGCATTATTGGTTTTTAAATAGTTACATTGGTTGAAAAAAGGTAAAATAACTAAAATCCCATCCCTAGTTATTAGACATGGGACCCAAACCAAATTTATTTGAGTTCATAATGACAAGTTCTGCGCAAGCAGAATTTGAATTAAAGTTTGCAAAAAAGTTAGTTTTTTAGCCTCCGGTCCCCCAAATTAAAGTGGTGCAATATTTAATTCACTGCAGTTTATCGACAAATTTCAAAATTTTATACTAAGTACGTATTTTAAATTTTTTTTATTTCTTTTACTTAATATTTTAGCAACGATTACTTAATACGCTAAAAAAATTGTCAGCACAAATAACCACAATTTAAATTTGATATTAAGACACTACAATGCGCATGCGGAGTTGTTTTAACCCACATACAAGAGGTGGGTTAAATATGTAAAATCTATATGTAATATCTTAGTAGTCACGAACAATTTACGCTAGTGAAAGTCTAGACACCGCTGTTGTAATAAACGTTTTGAGTTAAATCCGAGTGAATCGAGTAAACGTAATGAACGCAACCCATAAATAAAAAAAAAATCTTATATTTTTTTAAAGCAAAAACACAAATACGCGTGCGACATAGGCTTAAAATAGCGAGGTTTTTTATCACAACTGTGCCTGAGCGCCCAAGAACATGTAGTTTTAAAGAGCCGGAGGCGAGTTGGGGCAGATAATTTATTGATGGCTTGATAGACAAAACTCAACAGATCTTAAACTGATGCCTTACAATTAATTAAAATTTTTGTAGCTCCAAGTTGGCGATTTTAACAGACCGATCTTGTCGGTTACAATAACCCGTTGTATAAGCAAAATCTACGAAAAACAAATACATATCTGAATTTTACAAACCTTGAAGATCACCCTTCATCAAACCGCATAATAATCGGACACATCAAACACAAGTTATTCACTTTTAAACAATAAACAATTTTCTGCAGCGATCGCGTTTAAAGTACCTTCAACTGAAAGCGTTAAGTTTAAACTGATGTACAAGACAAAATTGTTTCTCGGCCCACGTATATTGTACAATAAAAAGTAAAAAAGCAAAATTATTTTTTATAAAATTTCCAATAATTTTTGTATAAAGTATTTTTTGTTTAAACTGTTGATTATTTTATTACTTTTATTCTAACTAAGAAGGACCATCGTGTTTTAATCTTTAGCTTTTTGGGACTTACCAGGAATTTCTGTTCTTTCTTCGTGCCAGCTGGCTGTTGATCCGCTACAGCCCCTTAGTTTGACCAAAACACGAAATTGATGTTAATGTTATTCGTGAAACTGTAATGCTCCAAGAGCTGGCGTCAACGTCTTTAATATTTGCACTTTTTAACTTTTCTAATACTAATAACGATAACTAAAAAATAGCGAACAAAACTATCAAAACCACGCGTCGATGCCTCGATCGTTTTTCTGCCAAACGAAACTGCTTTTTTTGTTTTCCCAAGAAACAAAACATTTACTATACCGGGCGGACTCCAGACAAAGTTAAATTAATTATAACAAACAAAACTAAACATTCTCCCCCCCATGAAAGGATCCACTCCTTTTATTATAACCGAAAAAATTCTGCAATATATTAATTGGAAACAGCACAAACATAAATCGCAATTTAAACTATTGCGTAGGCAAGACACACAGATTGACTAGAGGACGCTTAAATAGGCCCTGTTTCGTACGTACTGTTGCCACTCTGTTGACATTATCGGATCCTGGATGGAGTTCCTGGACTCTCCCAAGAAGCCATTTACCGGGAGGTAAGTTTTCATTTTTGATAACAACCAAAGATCCTTCTGCAATTTCCAATGCAGGCCTATACCACTTGGCACGTGACTGAAGGGTTTGTAAATACTCCTTGTGCCAGCGGCGCCAAACGGACTGGTGAAAACTTTGCACCAACTGCCAACGAGACAAACGATTTAAGGTGATAGTGCTTAAATCTTCATCTGGAGGAGCGGACACCGGTTCCATATTAAGAAAGTGATTCGGCGTGAGAGGAGTCAAGTCGTTTGGATCCGAACTAATGGCCATCAACGGCCGAGAATTTAAGACCATTTCTATTTGGCTTAATAAAGTAGTCATTTCCTCAAAGGTGATAATCTGCTCACCGATAACACGAGAGATATGCGTCTTAACGGATTTAATTGCTGCCTCCCAAAGGCCACCCATGTGAGGGGCTGACGGTGGATTGAAATGCCACTTTATGGCAAACTATCACAAGCTTGTTGAACATATTGTATTAGCATAGTATTGGCACCGACAAAGTTGGTGCCACAGTCGCTGTATATATCGGAAACCCGACCTCTTCTAGCAACAAATCGGCGAAAAGCAGCCAAAAAGGCTTCTGAACTAAGACTAGAAACTAATTCGGTATGAACAGCCTTAGTGGAAAAACAGATAAAGACACAAATGTAACGACTAACAAAAGTACTATAGGGTCCACCCATATCTACTCCAACATGCGAAAAGGCCTTAGTTTAAGTAACCCTTGCAGAAGGCAAATTACCCATAATGGGCACCAAAGGTTTTGGTTTAACCCGAAAACATCTGTTGCATTTCGACAAACAACGATGTATTACTCTCTTTGCTCCAATGATCCAGAACTGCTGCCCTAATAAGTAGTGCAGAGTTTGAACTCCTGGATGCAAATATTTTTCATGAAAATATCCAATAACCAAGTTCGTAAATGTATGAATTTTGGGTAGAAGGATGGGATACTTGACATCAAAGGAAAGGTCTGAATGCTTGAGTCTACCTCCAACTCTAATTATTCCCCTTTCGTCCAAAAAGGGAGCCAATTTGCGAAATGGTTTAGGCAGAAGTTTACTATCTTTAATTTGACGTATTTCCTCTTGAAACACATCGGATTGCACATTTTTACAAAGGGCTAAAGTAGCTTTATGAAGCTCAATATGTGAGAGACCACCTGAACGAGAAGCATCCTGCCTTCTCACCTTTTGCAAAAATCGGAAAACATAGGCGATAATACTAATAATTTTGTAGTAAGAAGAAAAGCTTTGTAAAAGCCTGTCAAAAAATTATCTGGTTGAACAGCTACACAAGCTAACTGGATAGGTTTGGCGGCTTCGCATTCCTCCAGTTGGATTGGAAATATCTTCGTCATGGGCCAAGTTTCCGTTGAAGTTTGAAGCCAATTTGGACCGTTCCACCAAATGCGGGCTTTAACAAGATCTTTTGGCAATAAGCCTCTAGTAGCTGCGTCTGCAGCATTATCAGCTGACTTAACATAAAACCATCTGTCAGGAGCCAAAATGTCTTGTATATAACTAACCCTATTAGCGACAAACGTTTTCCACTTGTGGGAGACGATTTTATCCACGATATTGCAATAGTAGAATCACACCAAGCAAAAATGTTATCAACATGTATTTTATTAGCGACAGAAATTTGCACAAAACGAAATAAATTAACTAATAAAACGGCTCCACATAGCTCAAGTCTAGGAAGTGTAACCTTCTTAAGAGAAGCTACCTTAGATTTAGCACACAGGAGATGCACAAGGATACGGCCGTCTGAATGAACCTGTCGTAGATAAATACAGGCTGCGTAACCTTTCTCACTGCCGTCACAAAACCCGTGCAGTTCTACTTGACCCTTTGAACCATTAAGCTCTAAAAATCTTGGAATTTCTAATGAACTTAGCAAAGGTAATTCACGTTTAAAATGAGACCACTTTTCTACCACATCAGAAGGAGGAACTTCGTCCCAATCCAAACCCAAAGACCACAAATATTGAATGAGATGCTTCGCAAAAAAGGTAATAGGAGCTAAGAAACCTAATGGATCATAGATCCTAGCGATACCTGATAAAATGGAGCGTTTTGTAGTAATAGTTTCATTCGCAACTGGACCAACACTAAATGTAAAGCAATCGGATGTTGGAATCCACTGGAGACCCAGAATTTTAAGCATGTCGCTTGAAGAATCAAAGTTAATTTACTTGCCTGTCATCATGTAGAATATCTGCTAACCATTCAGTGGAGTTGCTAGCCCATTTTCCCAACTCAAATTTTCCCCTTTTAAGCAACTCTATTAGCTCAATTTGCAACTGTTTGGCCTCTTGTAAAGTATTTGCTCCACTACAAACATCATCTACATAAAGACATTTAGACAAAGCCTTTGAAGCCAGTGGAAATTCAAGACCTTCTTCGAGAACCAACTGTTGTATCGTGCGTTGCGCTAAAAAAGGTGACGAAGTTAATCCAAAAGTTACTCTTGTTAGTTTATATTCTTGAATGGGTTCAAGAGGATTAAATCTCCAAAGCAAACGTTGATAATCCCGATGTGATTCCTCTACCAGTATCTGAAGAAACATGCCCTTAATATCAGCCGTAAAGGCGATCCTATTAATGCGAAAATTAACCAGAAGATTAGCGATATCGGTTTGTAGCTTAGGACCAGCTAAAAGACAACTATTAAGCGATTTACCTTCGCATGACTTTGCGGAGGCATCTAGGACAATTCGAAGCTTTGTTCCCTTACCATCATGTTTTTTAACCGCATGATGGGGTAAGTAGTAATTAGCCTCCTTCGAACTAGGAGGCTCGGCAATTTCCATTTTTCCTGAGTCTAAATACTCTTGAAATATTGCACCATAAGAAGATCTGAAAGAATCATCTTGATCAAATTTTCTCTCTAAAGATTTAAAGCGACGAAGGGCTATCGAACGGGAATCCCCTAAAAATACCGGCTCTGGTTCCTTAAAGGGAAGTGAAACAATATATCTACCATCTGAATTACGATGAACCGAGGCAGTATACTTTTCCTCACACAGTTGATCCTCCGACGATAAAAATTGTTTCTGTGGAACTTCTTCTATCTCCCAGAATTTCCTAAGATCAAAGTGATCAACAGAAGTAAATAAAGAGATCAACGGTGAAGGAACAGCGTCAACTCTACCCATCAAAATCCATCCAAAGGAGGTTTCAATGGCAATAGGTTGACCTGGATGGCCCGAAACTCTTCGAGATTTTATGATCTGCGAAAAGACTTCAGCAACTAATATCATATCCACAGATTTACAACTATTAAAATCTGGATCAGCCAAATGTAGTCCCACAATATGATCCCACTGTGACCCGTCAACCATTCTGGAGGGCACCTTGGAAATTAGTGAGGATAAAACAATGGCTTCAACCTGCAACTGGGGGTCTATTCCCTTTCTCGGCCTTAAAACACAAGATGTTATTCCTTCTGCCCTAACCGGAGAACTATAATTAATTCCAGTAATACTGGCGCGACAATAGGAACTTTGAAGACCAAGACGGTTTAAACATTTAAGCGAAATAAACGAAGTTTGAGATCCAGAGTCCAGTAACGCTCTTACTGGTTGGAAAACATTGCGAGAATCACGAACAAGAACAAGAAGAGTTGAGAGTAGAACCGACGAATTCGATTCTGCTGCCAAAGAAAGTATATTGTCTGTGCGGGCAGAAGTTGAAGCAACGTTGGACGTTGGCACATTCACCTTTGATTGCGAAACAAAATTTTCTGAACCACTGGTTTTATTTTGCAAAGTCAAATTGGAATCGAAGTGCAACAAGGTATGATGCTTTCTTCCACAAACTGCACAGGAATGAATATAGGAACAAAAGCGGACACCATGTCCTTGCCGCAAACAATTGATGCAAAGCCCCAATCGCTTGACAACACCTAGCCTATCATAGGAACTGTTATTTAAAAATTTTTGGCATTTCGAAAGAGTATGGTTATTTTTACACAAAGAGCATTGGTCTACATTCAGTCTACCTTGCTTTAATTCATCTGCCTTAATTTCTGGAACATCTGTATGACCTGCGACAAAGGAGTGTTTATTACACAGTACGACAAAATTTGATTTTTGGTCCCTCCCATGAAAAATTTCTACAGATTCTAAAAATAGAGTTAAAAAAATGATACCCGTGTCTCGGCGTTTTTTCACATCACGTCATAATTTTTTTTTAAGGGCTATCCAATAAAATGTTATTCACACTATTCGCGACATAATTTAATAGACTCGATAACAGCTGGACTGCATAGTTAAAAATATATATATTTACTAAATTGATAGGCAACCATTATGTTGCGTCGCGACGCGTCGCGACGTACCGAACACGCATCTGACCAGTGTTATTTCTGCATGTCAAAATTAAAAAGTTTTGGATTTCGGTACAATTCTAGAGAGAAAATTGATTACGCCGATGTAGAATCCGTCATTCTCGCAAGAGTGCGATCTGAAGATTATCCAACTGCTCCTTCAGAAAACATATGTGAGGATAAAAGTAAAAGGCCTTTAACACCCAGTACAACCATTTTTTCCGAGATGGAATCTGAATTTATTCCCTGTAGTTCGGGTTATAAAGTACATTTTATAACACAGGACATGAAAGTACATGTCACTGAAAATACATTTTCTCCATGCTCATTTGGACTATTTTCCACCAAATTTGGGCGATTTTAGTGACGAACATGGCGAACGTTTTCACCAAGACATTTTAACAATTGAAAAACGCTTCAAGGGAAAAGACGTCAGGCATTTGCTGGGTGAATATTGCTGGTCAATTGTTCGAGATTCTGAAGCAACATACAGCCTGTTCAGAATAAAACCGAATATATCTATATATATATGGGGCGTGGCCTCGCCTCCCTCCAAGGCGCGTCACAGTTGCTTGTGTGATAAATGACATGACGAAAGGTCGAGCAGGTAAGGACTTAAAAAATTAAAAGATAATAATGCAAAAAATCTCATTAGCGATGCAGTCTATTTGCTTAGCTACTGTGTCGCGCGTTGGAGGGAGGCGAGGCCACGCCCCATATATATATATATATATAGATATATTCGGTTTTAGTCTGAACGAGCTGTATAATCGTCAAACTAAACGACCAAGATTTTATTTCAACATGTATTGAATATAAGATAAATACAAAAATGTGTTTCATTAAAAAAAAAATAAAAAAAAAATACTAAAAAAAAATCAAAATATAAACTTTTTTTATATTTGTTTTTTGTATTGTGTAAAAACATACAATATTTACAAAAAAATATATTTTTAACCGAGTAAAAAATGTACAATCTGTATAAGCATAAATAATAGGAATGCCGGCTTAAAATTTTTTTATGACGTGATCTCGTGAAACTGTGAGACACGGGTACGTTTTTTTTACCTCTATTTTCAAAATCTGCTAAAATTTTTCATGGGAGGGAAATCGTGTTGTACTGTGTTATTACCCTTAGAAAATGTACCTGGCAACTGATATTTTTTATTACCAAGAGATTCTACTGATTCTAAGGAATCACAATGACCTTCAATAAATTTTTTAAGGTCATCAAAATTTGGTAATTGACTTTTATCAGATTGGTCCTCAAACTTTGTGCATAAGTGCCTAGGCAATTTTCTAAAGATTAAGTCAAAAATAATGTAACTCCATTCAGATGTTGGTAACCCTATATTATTAAGAGCTGCTAAGTTTTCAGCTACTGTACTCAATAAGTTAATCAAAGCAGAAGAATTGTCAGATACGGCGGGTGGTAAATTAATAATAGCGTGCCAATGCGCGGCAGCCAATCTACGTTTTGAGTCATATCTTTCATATAACTGCTTTACTACAACTGGATAGTTTGCATTCGAAATTGCAACGGATTTTACAATTTTTAGTGGTTCACCATTTAATGATGAAATTAAATAATGGAATTTTTCAATATCTGTTAAGTTTGAGTTTGAATGAACTAAAGCGACATATAAATCTTTAAAAGAATTCCACTCCGTGAACTTACCATCAAACTTGGGTAAATTTAATTTAGGTAATTTAACATTATTATGAGTACCACTAGCAAAAGCGGTAGCTCCAAATAGCGCGTCATATTTCATTTGAATTTTCCAATAATATTCATCAACTAATTTTGCTGTATCTTTCTCTCTATCCTTATCTTGTTTTTTAATAGCTTCAGTTTTATCGTCATCACATGCAATAGAAAGATAAATATCATCTGTTATTTTAGCACAAACTTTGTAACATAAATCCGATGTTCTAAAAGCAACTTTAAAATTATTTAACTTAGATGCATCACCTTCGGCAGCTTCAGCAATCGCCAGTATGCGTTTAAGACGCTCTATTTGGCCTTGTCTTTGGTAAATTAATGCATTAAATTCTGCCATAGCGACAACCTATTGTATAAAACTGAAACCGTTACCAGGGCTCCCACGGTTAAATTACAAATTTTATTTAGGAATTTAGGAGGTTTTTTGGAGAATTTTAGGAGAAAAAAGTATGCAAATGAATTTATTTAATTGAATAAAAACAACTCTACACTATACTTAAAGAATAAGAAAAAAATAAGTAATTCTTTTTAACAAAAATATAAATAAATATCACTTCTTTTGTACAAATAGGTTATATTGACTAGTTTTTTAGCCACATCGCTCGACGAGTTTTTTTTTTAATAAAATGAAAAGTTAGGTAAAATTATTAATTTTGTATATATCTACAAGTAGAAATTTCACCAGACTTTTAATTTTATTTAAAAAAAAAGCGTCGATAGATATGGCTAAAAAAGTAGGCCAAAGTTTAATGATGTTATATTTATATTTTGAAAAAAAAATTTAACAGTTTAGTTAATAACTAACAATAATTGTAATGTTATTGTTACTAAAAAATCTCATAATAGAAAAAATATAAAGTGCATGATACAGTAAAACATTCTTTAGATTGTTCACTATTTTAGCTATCATTTAAAAGAAAATTGAAAATCCTTTTGTTTGATATATAACAAGGTATATTTTTGACGAAAATTAACGAAATATGGCTAAAAATGACAATTTTGTAGAAGTCTAGAAGCTACTACATGGATTTTGTTTTATGGTATATTTTGTTGTTTTTTAAGAAAAATGTAGGTTGTGATACCTATATCATTTTAAAAAGAATTTAATAAACTAGAACCCAAAAATATATATTTTTTAAATTACTTTTTAAAAAAGAAATTTTTTAGCACAACTACCCTAATTGAGGAGCATCCGTGCAAAACCGGCTAAATCCATTTTATTCAGTTTTTGTTTTTTTTTATTTCGCATCTTTGGGTTCATTTCTATCAACAACCAAGATAATTCAGTTTAAATCCGACTAAATCCATGTTAAAATCACATTTAAAAGGTAGCAAAACCGGCCAAATCCACGTTTTTATAGCAAACCCGGCTATATCCAATAAATAATAATATGTGGCTTGGATATGTCGATACTACTACTAAAATTTGTTCTGTTTTTTCATGTTTGAACTAAATTTATTTTGTTAATATTTTTGAATAATAAAGGTTTTTTTTCACATTTTATTCGTTTTGTATTCGGTTTTCGAGCAAAACATACACATACAAAACATTTTTTGAAATTTTGGCCTTAATATAAAGTTTTTGAAAACGAAAGTATGTCTTATAAATCAAGTACCACAAAGCCCACAAAACTCAAGTTTGCTTTTTCTTTTATCTGTAAAGGCCAGGAAACCGAGAGTTTTTGGCCATTTTCCCAACATTTTATTAAAGTGGATATAGCCGGTTTTGCACGGATGCTCCTCAATTAAACGCAGTCAAGTTGGCCTACTTATATTTAATTTTTAGGAGTTTTAGGAGATTGATGGCAATTTTAGGAGAATTTTAGGAGTTTAAAAGATTTAAGCCAAATTTTAGGAATTTTTCTTTTCAAACAAAGCTATTCAAACTCCAACTTAATATTATAATAACGCTATAAACCAATATACAACGTTAAAACTACAAAACGAGAAAAACTAAATAATCCGATATTTTTGAGTCACCCTGTACCCAAACGCCAACAAAATTGCAACAATTATTTTTGTTTTAAACGTGTATGTAGATATCTACCTAATGTTTTATAAAATGTTCGTTATGTTTCCAACAATACAAAGCGAAAAAACAGCGATAAAAAAACAATGCCAAATAATAAATTTAATGATTATAAAATTTATTAATTATTTAAAGTTAATTAAACCAATTAAATTCAACGAAATGATTTATTATAATTTATTTAAATAAACCACAAAAGCAAAAGTTTACACCTACTAATTATTACAAGTAACACAACTGAAATTATCTAAATGTTTGTAATAATTGAGTTCGGTAAATTCGATAGAGAAAATTCTGCTAAAAAGTGCAAAATCAAATAACGTGATTCGGTTCGAAGACCAACAATATGTTGATTATTTTATTACTTTTATTCTAACTAAGAAGGACCATCGTGTTTTAATCTTTAGCTTTTTGGGACTTACCAGGAATTTCACTTTTTGCAAATATTTCGCAAACGGTATATTTTATGATAAATTATTATGAATAACATTTTGTACCTCTTTTATTGTTCTACAATTAAAAAAAAATAGAGCTCGGTGCGTACCCTGCTTAACGAGGGCCGACCAATCCTCTAGTGAACATGGCCGCGCTTGAACGCTTTGTTCACTACTTTAGAGGAAGAGTCTCAGTCTCGTTTTTTATTGCGGTATTTCCTGTAGGTCTAATCCACGTCAAAATATATTTATTTTTTCTGTTTATGATCGTTTGACTAATTTTTTTTAGTGAAAGTGTCGTGTGGTTGGTCTGGTTCTTTTTCAGATTTGCTGGATCTTCTTTCTATCTAGTATAAACATATTTTTCTGCAAGAAAATTTTCAAACTGCGAAACATTTTAACCCGGCCTTTCACAGCCGCACGTTGCGCCGCATTGATTCGTACACCAGCACGAAATTATGTCGACAAGCTTAAAGCTTAAGCTTTAGCCCCCCTATTCTGGGTCTAAAACATTTGCCAACAACGCCTGCGCCGGAGGAAATGTTTTAAAAAAATGGAGTTTAGCCGCCGATTCTGTAGGTTATAAATTAGCGAGATCGGATTTGATTTTCACGATTTGTCCACAAGAACAGCTTTAATTAAAACAATCTAGAAATTTTTTGTTACTTTTTTCTTCATAAAGCGTAATGCAAATGTTTTAACCTGTTGATGCTATATTGTTGTAGCCAGGTTTCTTTGATTTAAAACGGTTTCAAGAGGTTACAACCCTAATGGGAAAAACATTTGCATTGCCCTATATGGAGGAGAAAGCAATAAAACGCTAGATTATTTCCGGGTAAAGCTAGCTGTTTTCGTGCACGAATGATGAAAATTAAATACAATCTCGCTAATTTGCCACCCACACAATCTGAACATCATTATTTTCGAAAATTTCATTAGATTCAGGTATAGCTGGGGAAAGAGTAAAGCTTAAAACTTGTGACGACCTATAGGCTATAGGGACGGTGCCATCATAACTGGCCGACATCAAGTTGTAAGCATACAACCCCCCCCCAGCAAAGAATCTGTAGAAGTTACACCCCAAGTGATAAAATGAAATATAACACCACGGCAAATGTTATATTATATTACGACAAATAAATAAAATAAATTCTTACGGTAATAAAGCTCATTAATTTAGTAACCCAAGGTACTTTTGAGGTGTTGTATTCATGGGAAAGTATTAAAAGGGGAATAATAAATATAATAAATAAAAGACAATAAATTACGTTTGAACTCAGGTCAAACACCCGGAAGGCTCCTGTTTATTTTTTATATAAATATCGCTCATAAAACCTTTCAAAATGAGGGATTATGGAAGAGTGTTAAACGTATAAAATATTTAAAATTTATAACAAACAATAACCGCAACCCAAACGACATTTAACTTAATTTTCTGAAAGAAAGGGACATCCTACAAAACCCTTAAAACCACACAATATCTCCTTACTGCGACCACAACCCATATAATATAAATAAATAAATATATAAATACCATTAGATAAATAACACACCATACTAGAGATTAGCTTGTTTGTTTGTTGGGTGAAAGTAGATTGAGTCTAGGTCTCTATTTTTGTATTTTAAATGTAACTTTATTCATTAAGCATTCCATCTGCATTAGGCCTCCATCATCCAAATAAAGTTTTTATATAATAATTATTTGTTGTTGAATTTAAGTTTTACTTTTACATAAAATTTCATGTAATATTTAGGTTCAGGCTCAATAAACTGTTAGAAAAAGGAGTAAATAATAATCGGCTTCGAGGTCATTCCAATTGAGGGTCCGCAATTGCCCATTATGCCTCATTTGTCGGGAAACTTAACTTAATAATTACCATAAAATACTAGGTAATAATTTGACCAAATCACAAAAGGCAATGTCTGCGTTGCGCATTCAGATGAATACATACCTTTACACACCTCTTAAAATTTAGAGGATAGTAATTCAAAATGGTCTTGTTGTATCAGGATTCCACGGACAGTGGATAAATCAAATGTCGCTATCGTACAATCACTGTTGCTACTCACTCCAAACGTAATACCAAATAATTAAATATCACTGGCAAAAATCACTTAAATAATTACGGGACATTAATGTGAATCTGCGAATACAATTTAATAAATCCCGTATTCAAGAAAATCGATATTAATTATACTTAATTTACACAGCGCTTATGGTAAATCCCCTTTAAGAAATATTTATTAAAATAATTAAATAAACTCAAGTACAATCCTGACATTTAGCTAAATAAATTTCAATAGGGCCCTGCCCATTAAATTAGATAAAATCCGTACAACCCTGCTCTTTTAATTAGATAAAATCAAGTACCAATTGTTTATAACTTAGAATCCAAATTAAAATACGAGATAGTTCAAAGGCAAATTTATTTCATGTCGATTACGGGCGTGGTTTATTAAAACGGCAGCCATCATGGCGGAATAGGTCAATGTATGACGCCAAGTCAAATGATCGAATATTTATCTTTACACAAGGCATTTGTATAAACTAATTATACCAAAATGTTCGAATATTTTATAAATTATACGACAATAATTTAGTTATTAAAATGTAAAAACCTACAAATTTAAACACTTTTACATTCACCAAATTTACACATCTTGTTCGTGGCACGGGCTCTTCTCATATGATCCCCATTCTTCACTTCCCCCGTCAAATACATTACTGCTTTGCGCTAAATTTAAATGTTAGTTTTATTTACATGACTTTCTGAATACATTTATTTATTTAATCAAATAGGATCGTAATAACCCACGGATTGTTTAGTAGGGGGGGGGGGGTATTTGCAGATCTCCTCAAAGTGAAAAAAAAACAAGAAACTAAATTTTTTTTACTTATTTTTATAAACAAAAAACACTTTAGACGAAGATTATAAATTTATATAGGGTTGTTTGGGTAGGGGGTGGCTAGCGGTAGCACCAAATAATGTCCCCTTTGGTCACATTAACCTTTTATTTAAGACATTTTCCCGTGAAATCCGTATTTATCGAGATATTGGGCTGTCTCAAGTTAAAAGAAACACCCTGTATATATATACTTAAGAGGAACAAATTGTTAAAGTTCGCAAATTAGTTATTATCACAATAAACTCATTTTTAATAATAAAAAATTACAATGGCTTAAAAAGGAAATCAGAAAACACATAAGGTAACAAAATAAATTTGATGATACAGGGTGAGGCAAATTTAACTGTTAATGTACATTGTTTTATTTAAATTATGTAATTATAAAATATAGCTAAAAGATGGTATGTTAGTGATTAAATTAAGTATTAAATATGACAATTCCACCCCTGTCAATTTAAACCTATTAAAAATGTCAAAAATACGGTTTTATGATGGGTAAAAAGGAAGGAGCAGAAATGCAAGTGTACAAAATTGGCAAATATTTTTTAATTTACCTTCTCCATAGTAACAGTCCGTTACTACGGATTTATTATTGTATAGAAAAATCAAAGAATATAAAAATATTATTATGAAAGAAATGCCAGTGACATAAAAATGACTTAATTTATTTACTTTTTTTTTTCAACAAATACCACTCGAGGTTCGATTGAGCATGAAATTTTTTGGACTTTTAACTCAAACTTGAAGGTTTGTTAATTTGCTAATTTATCGCCCAAATTTCTTCTCGTCAAATTAATACGTCAAACGTTAAATTAGGGACACATGAAAAAAATAAGAATCTGCATACATTCTTAATGAAAGCTCACGAAACCAGTATATTCAGAAATATAATTAATTAATAATGAATTTTAAGCTCGTAAATGCTTCGCAAAAACAAGTCATAAAACAACAAACAATTTTGACTCCAAATTACAAGAGGGTTTTAACTTTAAAAATAATTATCTCAAAACTATACAAAATGTACCTCTTCTAATTTGGAGTCAAAATTGTTTGTTGTTTAATGACTTATTTTTGTGAAGCATTTACAACCTTACAATTCATTATTAATTAATTATATTTCTTTGGCTACCAACTTGTGTCTCTTGGCTTCAAGGGGCCTCATATACAGGGTCTCCCAAAATCACTGGAACAAACGAAAGGGGTCGATTTCTTGCGAAAATCTAAGACGAAATTTCCATTACCATTTTTTTCAAATTCGCAAAGTTGCAGGAGTTATTTCATTTTTAAGCCACCAATAAGAGCGCTCTATCGGACGGTGATCTCCATCCGCAAACAAAAAAGTCGAAACGCGGGGCTCGCCCTATAGAGCAGAAACACTCTGTTTTCATTGGCGGCCTTAAAAATAACTCCTTCATTTTGCGAATTTAAAAATGAAAACTCGTATTGAAATTTTAAAGGAAATTAACCTTTCCCCAAAGTCAATTTTGTGATGCTACCAATGAAAATTTTATGATGTTACCAATGTTAATTTTTAGATTCTACCAATTTTGGGGCAGCCTTAAAAATTAAATAACTCCTGCAATTTCGCGGAATCGAAAAAATGGTAACGGCAATTTCATCTTAGATTTCCTTTCGTTTGGTTCGGTGATTTTGGGACACCCTGTATAATTTTACAATGTATACTAATACCTATGTAAAATAGCAGTGAGTTTGATGCACAATGCACATGTATTTTTTAAGTCAAATCTACATCTACCTGTATTTGTATTTTTAGTATACAAATACTATTTTGTAAAGAAAAGGGATTTGGTTAAAATATACAATATGCAATATTAATTAACAATGTACAAATGTTTTAAAACTAAATATTTACTTTTTAAACAGATTTCCTCCAAAAATAGGGCCAACATTTTTAGTATTGACCAAAAAGCTTGTTGACACTTGCTTGCTTTCACCAGAACTGCATAAGATATGTTGTTTTCAGACAATTTTTTACAAAATTATGATAAAATGCGAAACACTCTTTAGGAATGAAACTGGGAAAACGGCTAAATTCGGTTTGTACTTAGTAGATTTAGTAAAAATATGCTATATACAATAAGAATTATTAAAGTATGTGTTTATCCATAAGTAAATAATAACCAACTAAATTAAAAGTGATTTAAACCAGGAATCCGAGGGACAACACTTGATTCCTATCATGCGTTGTCTGCAAGTAGTCAATCTGAATATTTCTTAATTAAAAAGCAGTTTATTTTAAAGTGTCTGCACATTTGTCTCACCTAAAATTAAATATGTAAATTATTTTCACACAATTAGTATTAATTATAGTATAATAATAAACGCAAAATCGACCAATTTTAAACCCAACCTCTTTTGATTTGGCTAAAATTTACCCCACTAACGTTCTAACTAATTTTTTTGCCTAGTTAAAAAAGGTTCCTTTTTTCACATGCTCATAACTTTTTTAAACTGAATTATCAAGAGGTTTTTTTAATTATTTTTGTTTTTAAAAGTACCTACTTGCAATGTTCATCTTTTTGTTTTTTATTTGTATATGTACTACACCCTTGAAAACGTTTCCGTAAATTAAAAATATGGTGCTTTTTAAAAAACATTTATATGCAGTTGTGTGTTATTTGTATATTTACTACTTTAAAATGTTTCTGTAAATTAAAAAAAAATGGTGCCTTTTTAAATGCTTACAACTTTTATAAAACTGACTATTCAAGACGCTTTTTTTTGTTTTGTTTTTAAACATACTTCTTAGACAAAAATACAAACAAAATATTATATGAACTTTTTTAGTGACAGTTTTTTTTTAATAAAAAATGACAAACCTTACAAAATTAATGTTTTTTTTCTGAAAAACTGAAAATTTTCATATAATATTTTGTTTGTATTTTTGCCTGCGAAGTACGTTTAAAAACAAAACATTTTTTTTAATTTACTGAAACATTTTAAAGTAGTAAATATACAAATAACACACAACTACATATAAAATTTAAGCCAAATCAAAACAGGCAGAGTTCAAAAGTGGTCGATTTGGCGTGAAATACCTCATATATATACAGTGGGGGTAAAGCGCCGACATTCCGCTAGCAATTGACCATATGCAAGGAATGCGGTCGATGTTGCCAATGGTAAAAAAATAAAATTCCCTTTTGGGAACATTCAATTATATTACGTTGGCTATATTGAAAATTTGAATTTCCCGCACAAACTAAATTAATTTCCATCTTTTTTTTTAATAATAATAAATAATAATAATTCCCACATTTGAAATTCGCACCTTCATTTATTATACAACATTGGAACTACCTTCTTTATCTCTGGAAACTACTAAAATGTATGTCAGTTTGTGCGGGAAATTCAAAATTTCAGTGTAGCCAACGTAATATAATTGAATGTTCCCAATAGGGAAATATATTTTTTTACCATTGGCAACATCGACCGCATCCTTGCATATGGTCAATTGACCATATGCAAGGAATGCGGTCGATGTTGCCAATGGTAAAAAAATAAAATTCCCTATTGGAAACATTCAATTATATTACGTTGGCTACATAGAAAATTTGAATTTCCCGCACAAACTAAATTAATTTCCATTTTTTTTTAATAATAATAAATAATAATAATTCCCACATTAATTTATTATAAAACATTGGAACTACCTTCTTTATCTCTGGGAACTACTAGAATGTATGTCAGTTTGTGCGGGAAATTCAAAATTTCAGTGTGGCCAACGTAATATAATTGAATGTTCCCAATAGAGAATTTTATTTTTTTACCATTGGCAACATCGACCGCATTCCTTGCATATGGTCAATAAGACATGATAAGTGGGGATTTCGGACTGGTGGGGCAGTAAGCCCTGGGTAGATGATCTGCCGCAGATCACTTATCGCTTCGTACTCTCAATTATACCAGGTAATAAGCCCTTACCAGCAAGAGCAACAATTCAAAATGTTGTGCATAATTTTGATACATTTGTCAGTGTTAATCAATGTACTCATAATTGGGAACCGCGAGCAACGCCCGTGAATGAGGAGCGTAAATTACGGGACACTTTGGTGTGTGCAAGCATCGAACAGTATTTTAGAATACCATGTTTATTTGAGAATATTTATTATTTAATTATTAAAATTTTTTTTAAAAATGTTCACAAGGTATTTCGTTTTTGCAAACAAAATCAGAATAAAATTTTTATAAAAAACGATTACGTAGTAGTTATGAAACTGAAATGAAATTAAAATCAACCTACAAGGTTGGGGGGATGACACAGATAGTTAGAGGAGGAGAAGTAAAAGATTGGCGGACAATTGACCGTTTGGATTTCTGCACGCTCATAACGCATGGGAATCAAGTTTGTTAACCAATCGGTTTTACTATGGTTGTTTATCTCACGTTGTATATTGCATGCGTGTTTGTCTACTAAACGGACTATCGATGCTTTACCACCACTATATATTTGGGTGGCGCAAACGACTATTTTTTGTTTTCTCGTCTCCTATGAAAATGTTAGTTTATCATGTTTTAAGAGCTCTTTCAAAAAATCAGCTTAATTAAACATATTTCAGGGGTCGCTCACTAATTTTGAAAATTCCAAAAATAAAGGTGTCCCAACAAGAGCGCAAGATTTAAATTTGCCGCCATTTTTTTTTTAATACGAGTTGTACGCTAATTTTTTTTCGACAGTTGAAATATTCAAACGAACAATGTTTAATTATTGTAAAAACAGTTCGTCAAGTTTTCGGTCGCAATTATGCGCCAAAGTAATCGACAGTGAGGCGTTAAATTACAAAATTTGAGACCAAATTTACTCCGATGGATCAGAAGACCATTGTTCGTTGACGTCCTTGTCGGTCACTCGAAAATATATCCACAGTAAGGGAATCTGTGGCCGAGAATTGGATGTAATTGATTTGGAGGACATATTTTTTCCAACAAGACGGTGGGACCTGCCACACAGCACGTGAAACAATGCCACACAGCACGTGAAACAATGGAGTTACTGCAGATCTTCCAGGCCGTGTTATTTCTCGATTTGGAAATCAACATTGTCTACCAAGATCGTGCGATCTAGCGCCGATGAACTTTTTTCTTTAGAAATAAGTGAAGGAAAAGGTGTATGCGAATAAGCCTTAAACAGTTGAACATCTTAAACATTTGCGAAAACGTTATTCAAAATTTCAACAAAAGAATAACCCTGTGCCAGAGATTTCGTGGTGGCCATTTGCCTGATGTTGTATATCACGTTTAATCGGAACTCTTTTTCTTTATGTTGATATAAAAATGTTGGCTTAATTCAAAAAATAAATTAAAATTAAATCCCGCGATCTTGTTGGGACACCCTTTAGTTTAAATTAGATTATTTTTTTAAAAAGTTTGCCCACTACTTTAAATTTTGTTACACGGAAAATGAATAAGTTTCCCAAAGTTTCAGCTTAAAATATGAATTTTTAAAGGTCGCTTATAACTTAAAAATGTTTAAATACATTGTTTTTGACGTTTTAAAGCGACCCTATAATAGTTATTTTCGTGTCAAGCTTTGTAAGTTAATCTTTACGGGCGAGCCTTGTAAAGATTAATTGCAAAGCGTGACTCGTATAAACTTTTATTTTCATCTTCATATGGCGATTTTCAAATTGAAAATTTCAATTTCCACCTTTTTAGTAAGTAAGTAAAATGACATTTTATTGGTTAGTTTTGTTGTTTTTGTAATCAAGTAAACAATAAATTATGGGAACAGACTTTTGTACGTAGCGAGCAAACAAAAATAAAACAAAAACCAGAATTTTGACTTTTTTAGAGACTCAATAGTCGTTTTTTTGTGCCACCCTAATATAAATACTTGTATATATACATATATATATAGCGATATATATATCGATTTTTTCATTTAATAGTGTTGATAAAAGTTTTAAAAATAATTAAAAAATTGACTTACCACACAAGTTCCATAATGCACATGTGCTATTGTGGTTAACACACAAAGGAAATAAAGTAGATAAAGTTCTAACGTTGCCCATTGAGTAGTCAATGACAAAAATATACAAGCAGCTGTAGGAACTAATAGCCAATTTAGCAGATCACATCGAGTATGACTCATTTGCGCAACTATTAATCGAACCTAAAAGAATTCATATATAAAGGAGCAACACTATTAAATACGAAAAATACTTAAAATTTTATTAATTAATTTTTTGCGGCTTTCACCGTGCATTTATCATCAAAGTTGTCGCGTTAGATTTTATTTGAAAAAATATGAGGTGTGTTATCTCAAGTGAAATTTCCTGCTGAACATGAATCTAGTGTTGTTTTAATGATTTTTTTTATCAAGATTTGGAAGTCTGGGTGCTTTAAGGCAATGTAAAGCATTCGAAATAAAGATGAAAAAGCGTCAAATAGGGGCAGTTAAAATTCAGCTAAAAAAGTAGTGATGCAACGACTACAATTTATGGTTCCGCCGATTATAATAACAATAAATAAACAGTTTTATTTATTGCCAAGTACAAATTAAACTAAAATATTACATATCATTTACAATAATTTTAAAGAGAATAAAAAGTAATCTGAAAGGCAGTTTTAAACTGATTTTAAAATTCCAGTCCCTGCCGATTATAGAATATGATTTGTTTATGATTTTTTTTAGTATTAAGGCAAATAATCCAAGAAATCCCATAAAAAAGATTCTATGCTTTTTAATTTATGTTAATTTTGAATATTAATATAATCAATATATCCAATCTGGGCTTTTTAAGTTCTTTTTATTTTTTTAGAAATAATTTTTCTTTTTTATACCTATTTGTTTTCATCGCATTTAATATTTTTTTCTTTTTTATACCTATTTGTTTTCATCGCATTTAATATTTTCGATAAGGTATTGTAAAGGGTGACAATTTAAGAGTGGCGACATTTTATTTGTCAATTACAAAAATGTTTGGTATGACATTACGCTCATGTCATTGTTGAATGATTCTGTCACATTTCAAATTTTTTTTGTCATGAAGCGGTGGCAGATTGCCCATAGGGTGTTTTGTGCAGAGCACTTCATAAGAACGTCGTCATATATTGCAACACAGCGGCAGCAGGGCCGCACCAAGTGTTTTTGCCGCCGGGTGCAAATAATAGCTTGCCGCCCCTTAAAGGAAAAAATCTCAGAAACACTTTTTTACTTAATAAAATTAATATTTATTGTTAACGAAAAAACAATAACTTATGTAATATATAAGTTATCGATTTTATTATATATATATAATAAAATCGATAACTTATATATTACATAAGTAAATAAAATCGATAACTTATATATTACATAAGTTAATGTTTTTTTTGTTAATGCCACAAATTCGTATATGCTCAGAGTAGGGGAGGGTAATGTAGTGGACGTTTTGTTTAAGGGCTAGCGCGGCCGTATTTTTTAAACAAATAATCGTGCGTTGGAAAGATAATTTATACTTCTAAATTTTGCTATAGCTAAGTTTTTGTTTAACAATAAATGGCGCTTAGTAACAAATGAAAAACAAAAGTAACTTATTTGACGTTTTAAAATTTGAGAGGCACCTCTTTCTAGATGCAGTAAAAATGCCAAAATGTGTCGGGAATGATCTTAGCAACAAACAAACAAAAATATATAAAAAAAATAAAATTAGGAATTTGTATGGCCACCTTTTTGGTTACTTTTTAGTAGTGATGCAATAATATTCATATACGATACTTTTAATACAGAGTTATAGTGATTAAGCAATTAAAAAACTTAATATAAATATAAAAACAAAATTTACCTTTCGTTTATTAATCGTAATCTGTAGATGAATTTTATTAGGTATTTTTTATTGCTGACCGGAGTTTTTTTATATAAACCAAACCTATTAATAAAGTTTAATTCGTAACTTGGTATTTCTGAGGTGTTTATATAAATAAAATTATAGTTACTATATAGTAAATTAATTTAACCAAACTGTCATTGTTTGCAAACAAAACAATTTTAAGAATTAACAACAAATAAAACATTTGTTATTTTTGAAGTGAAAATAAATTGTAAAAATTATTTTGTTTGCTATTTTTGTAAAATGTAACTATTTAATATGGTAGCCGTTATCGACCGCAGGAGTCCTAAATTAGACTTTGAACATCCATCTTATTGTTTCTTGTCTTGTGTCCAATTATAATATTGCAGACATAACTTTTTTCAATGTTTCAATTGAAATATTAACACAAGTTTCAAATGAAAAATGTTTGCAACTTTACCTTAAATATACAATAGAAACATTTATTTTTGAATGTTTGGGAATATTTTTGAAACATTGCAATTATAATATTACATTGATAAGTTTTTGGCAATGTTTCATCCGAAATAATACATTAATATGATTTTTGCAATGTTACTTTATATATATATATATATATATATATATATAAACAATATAAACATTTCATTTGCAAGATTTTTGGAACATAGCAATTATAATATTACATTGATAAGTTTTTCGCAATGTTTCATCCGAAATAATACATTAATATGATTTTTGCAATGTTACTTTATAAATAAATATAAATATATATATATATATTAGGGTGAGCCAAAAAAACTAACCTATCGGATTTATGGGTTAAAATGAACCTACATACCGAGCAAAAAATTTCCCTGCAAGGCAAAATTTTTTGCTCAATTTTAAAAGGTGTCGGTGAGCATTTTAAGTTTTCCATTGAAATAACACGTAAAAAAATCTTTTTTCATTAAAAAGACTATAACTTTTGAACCGTTTGAGATAAAATTTTTTACGTCGCGGATTCTTGTAGAGCATAAAATTTCCCAAAGAATCTATACCATGATTATTTTTTTTAATTGAAAAATTCGTATGTTTGAAAGCTTTGAAAAGTGTAAAAAATCACTAAAACTGCAGTTTGTAGTGATAGATAATAATTTTACCGTTTTCGAATCACCTTACTCGAAAAATACAGTAAAATCCCAGCTGACAGTACCACGTCATTTAAACGTCATTTTTTCGGCACCCGATTCGTCATTTTCACCATGACGTATTATTGACGTTTGGGCGACGGTAAAATGTCACAGCCCTCCGACGTCATTTTGGTACGTCTTTTTGACGTGTTCAGTTAACGTATAATGACGATACTTTGTACATACCCGTGACGTTACTTTGTACGTACCAGTGACGTTACTTTGTACGTACCAGTTAGACGTAAAAAAACGTCCCCCTTAACGTGGTTAAGACGATTCTTAAAACTAACTTCTAGCCGGTGCCCCAACATCGATCCCGACTGGACAAAGAATTTATTATATATTATACAATGCATCATTATCATTTAAAATTGGCGGCACAACAATAATATAATAATAAATTGTACCTGTATACATGTTAAGGGCACGTTAGTTACGTAATAAAACCAAACCAACCCAAACTCAACAACACAACCCAACCGACCCCGCCCCATTGGCCCCCCCCCCGCCCCATTGAGCAAAAAAACCAACTAAAATGGGCAAATTTATGTTACGATAAAAATAAAACACTTTTTAACAAAGGAACAACAAATTTATGAAATAAAAAAGTAAAAAAAATTCGACATCTTCTGAGTATCGAACCCGGGACCTCTCGCATGCAAAGCAAACGCCCTACCATCTAAGCTATCTAGCTTGACAACAAATTTTGTATGTTCGGGGAACAAAACCGGATTATTATTATGACGTCACGTTATAAGGCGGTTCGTGCCAGCTCGTGAGAAGTCGGGATCGATGTTGGGTCACCGACTAGAAGTTTCTATTCTTAAAGACATCTTTAATACGTCTTTAAGGTACAAAATTGACGTGTTTTGGTTGTTGAATAATTTCTCAAAAATAGTGCTGTTTAACATTAAATGTTAAATTTTATAAAAGCTTTTGTTAAAAGTAAGTAGTGGGGCCCACTGCTTACTTTTCGCAGAGTCCCTTCAAAACTTACAAGCAGAAGCGGTATACTCAGTAATTTTGCCTTAGTAAGAAATTCTTACTTAGCAGCTTAAGGCATTCCACCTTTATAGGACTATCTATTGTGCTACAGAGGCGAGAGGTATGCATGGGTTGCCTACATATTGGCGAATTTTGAAACATTTTGATGACGTCGCATATTCTTCTGATTCTTGTATGAAATAAGTGGTCAGATAATGGCGAGAAATATAGGCATCCCATTTTTAACATCTTCAATAGCATTTTGAAGGGTCTCTTCGTTGTATGATTTACAGTACTTATGATTTTTCTTAACCTTAGGCATTTTTATTTATTTTTCTCTGCAAAAAAATTAAATTTTGAATAAAATTTGGTAAAAAATAATCAATCGCCAATAATTGGTACAGGTCAAATTTCAAGTAATTTAGTTATTGGCAGTAATGCCAATAATTGGTTTGCACTAAAATATGATACCCAGTAATGGGCATATTGAAAATTCACTTTTAAAAGTAAAATGATTAAATAAAAAATTGTTAAAATTTTGTATAATGACTCTAAAATATGTAAAAAATTGTTTAACTTTTATTAACATGCATTATTAAGGCAAAAAATAAGTATTTAAAACTTACCAATTACTACCAAAATGGCGATTTTTTGCCGCGCGAAAGGTGGGCAATTTTTCGATAACGTTTACTTTAAAACATTGAGTAATGTCAAACCTGATTGACATTCAAGGGATGGTGCTGTTGCCTCTGGTTATAAAAATGTTAGTACGTATAAAACTTAACATGGAAATCTGCTTATAAAATGATTTATTTTTCCTCGTTGCCAATAACTGGGTACCTGCCAACTATTGGTTGTTTTACCTAATACCGACGTAAATAATTGTGACTGTAAGTTGATATGTAAAGTTGCTCAACAAAAAGGTCATAGAAAAGTTGCTAAAGGAAGACCGTCGACTCAAGGCCCACAAAATATAATATATCTTCGAAGGGCGCCGCTTTAAATTTGGCTACTGCAGGAAAACCATCCAGGGTGTCAGTAAATCCCAAAGTTATCAGAAAAGCAGGTTTCTCCGCAGAAAGCTTGGATAAATTTCAGGTCACTTCGGAAATCTCCAACATCAGTATGAAAAGGTTATCGACTTTTGTTAGATCATCTATGGGTAGAAAATCAATTCCATCAAATTATATACACGTTGCTGAAAATTCCAAAATTTTAGACAATTATTATACACTGAAAGATCGTTATTTTGATGTCGAAGGTGCTGTTGAGAAACGTTAAAGGTCAGTTGTTTATTCAGATGCAGAAACTTTGCTGGAAAAAATTGTAATAGACAGAAAAATAGTAGGAAGTTACAGTGTAAAGCTAATGGCAGATGGGGGTCAAGGCTTTTTAAAGATTTCCATGTCAGTAATGGTTACCGATCAAGATAGAGAGGCTAATGAATGGCATGAGGAAAGTGGACAAGAAAAAGGATTTAAGGATACCAGACAAAAATAAGCCAAATTTTGCAACAATGTTATACATGCCTCTTTTTGAAGAAGATGATAACTTATGCGTTTTGCAGAAATGTGTCCTTCCAGAATTGCATTTAATGCAAGGCATAGTAAATCACATATTCTGGAATGGTTTAGTACCAGTTTTGGGAAGGGAACAAGCGTTGGCATGGCCCAAAAAATTAAATTTAATTTCAATACAGTATCATGGAGAAATATTTGAGGGCAACGCATGTCGTAAGATGCTAAAAAATAGTGACATTTTATTATCTAAAGATATCCTTAAAGAAAAAAGCCCCCTGACAGTGATGCGTTTTGTTTCATTTTTCAAATCTTTAAACAAATTAATCCAAAAGTACTTTTCAACAAAAACACCAGACCTTAATACTTTAAAAACTGATATAGAAGAATTCAAAAAAATGTTTTTCGCTACAGAAGTTCATCAAACTTTAAAAATGCACGTGTTAATTAACCATTTAGAAGAATGCCTTCATTACGTACACTCCTTAGGAAGCTGGTCTGAACAAGCAGGGGAGTCCGTTCATCGTGAATTTATTAAGTATTGGAATAAATATAAAGTCAGTAGCAGTGAGTAAGTGGACCCCCCATTTCCCACTTGATCGTGGAATTTAAATAAATATATTTTAATATAAAGCAGTCACCATCAATAATAAAACCCTAAAACAGTTTTTTGAAATTTTCATTTTAACAACAATTTTTTTTACAATAAAAATTTTGGAGACTGTTAATTAAAAAATAGATAACAGAAAAACCGTTAGAGATATTTGAATGAAATTTTCAGGATTTATTTTTTAATATTCACATTTTGAAAAACAATTAAAAATTTTAAATTATTTATTTATTATCATATTTTTAATTAACTTTTAAATAAACAAATAAAAATTTTAATGACTTCTCCCTCAAATTATAAAGTTGTTTTATTTCAGTTACATGCATTGTACACTTTAGTTAAATATTCTGTAAGAAAATTCCACTGCCCGCTATTAGTTTAAACAATATGAATTTATTTATCCCCGAGCGCGAGCCCTTTCGTTATAGCGCGCTGCCGCGCTGCGGCATCCGCGGATATCCGCTCCAATCAGTATTAATAAATAATAAACTGTTGTTTACAATAAAAAGCAATGTTTAATTTTTTTAATGTAATAATTATAAGAAAAGATATTATATTTGTTTTTTATTTATAAATAAAGACTGTAAAAATAATAATAATAATAATATAACTTTATTTAGCAATAGCTATTTTCATACAAATTTTAAATATACACACTTTCTTAAATATTTTTAAATTATAACATATTATTACAAATAATTATTTAATAATAATTATAATTAAATGAAACATAAATGTCCCATAGCGAAATACTTTTTTTTATTATTATTTTTTTTAATTATCTCCATTTGTTTTTTTATATATATAAACGTAAATAACAAATTATTAAATAAGTTAATTAATACTAAACACAAGAATTCTAATTTTATAGATTTGCGTTTAACTATTTTATTAATTAATTAACTTTATAATTGTTACTAATATTTATTATATTATGGGTGAATAAATGCTATAAATACTAATTGGACGGTGGCCGTGTCTGTAATGACAGCTCTCGCTCTCGGGGATAAATAAATTCATATTGTTTAAACTAATAGCGCGCAGTGCAATTTTCTTGCAAAATATTTAACTTGAGTGTACAATGCATGAAACTGAAAAAAAAACAAATTTATAATTTGAGGGAGAATTCATTAAAATTTTTATTTGTTTTTTTTAAATATAATTAAAAATATGATATTACCTAAATAAATAATTTCAAATTTTAAATTATTTTTTAAATAAGAATATTAAACAATAAATTCTAAAAATTTTATTAAAATATCTTTAACGGTTTTTCTGTCATCTATTTTTTAATTAAAAGTCACCAAAATTTTCATTGTAAAAATATTGTTGTTAAAATGAAAATTTTAAATGGCTTGTAAAATTCATTTGTTATTTACGTTTATATATAAAAAACAAATAAAGATAATTAAAAAAAAATTATAAAAAAGTAGGTATCTCGCTATGCGACATTTATGTTTCATTTAATTATTTGTTCATTTTTACACAAATATAATATCTATTTGTTATAACTATTACAAAAAAAAATTAAATTAACATAGTTTTTATTTGTAAACGACAGTTTATTATTTATTAATACTGATTGGAGCGAATGCTAAGTCTACTGCGCGCGGCAGCGCTATACCGCTCGCGCTCGGGGATAAATAAATTCATATTGTTTAAACTAATAGCGAGCAGTGGAATTTTCTTGCAGAATATTTTACTAAAGTGTACAATGCATGTAACTGAAATAAAACAAATTTATAATTTGAGGGAGAAGTCATTAAAATTTTTATTTGTTTATTTAAAAGTTAATTAAAAATATGATAATAAAAAAAAAATTTAAAATTTTGAAGTATTTTTCTAAATGTGAATATTAAACAGTAAATTCTGAAAATTTCATTAAACTATCTCTAACGGTTTTTCTGTTATCTATTTTAAAATTAAAAGTCTCAAAAATTTTCATTTAAAAAAAATTGATGTTAAAATGAAAATTTTAAAAAACTGTTTTAGGGTTTCACTATTGAAGGTGACTACTTTATATTAAAATATATTAATTTGAATTCCACGATCAAGTGGGAAATGGGAGGTCCACTTGACGTGATCTTACTCAGTGATAATCCACAATTTAGCAAAAATTTACAAAAAGCTTTTGTTGACTTTTCCTCAAAACATATTTAAACTAATACAGTTGGTTTAAGAGTTTATGATGTTTAATAAATATTTTCATAAATTATTTCTGTTGTGTCATTTTTATTGTAATATTGAATAAAGATTAACATAATGAAACCGGATATAAAAAGTAGTCAAAAAATTTAAAACTACAAAGATCTTTTAAATTATCATAATAGGTACCTTAAAATTTTGTCATGATCCCAAAATTAAAAAAAAGATAATTGCATATATACATATATACATATATACATAAATATAGTACCTACGCATTAAAAACAAAAAAGTAGCGAAGTGGTGCTGTAGTTTTAATTGATATACAATAAAACGAGAATTATTAAAAATAATTCAAAAAAACATGAAAAAATCAGAAAAAGGATCAGATGGGATGTCTTTCTATTGTGATCGTCATTGGTCGATATTTTCTTGTTTTTCGAATTCATGTTGATCGTCTTTTGAAGACGATCGTCTTTTGAGGCGATCATTATTTGGACGAATTTTCGTCTTTAAGGCGATCGTCATTTAAAAAGATCGTTTTAAGGCGATCGTCTTTTATAGGCGATCGTCATTGGACAAATTTTCGTCTTTTTTTTGACGATCTTAGACGATACTTTCCCATGGGCATAGAACCCACTGGAATTTTAGAAAAAAAATGATGCAGTAATTTTGTTTATATTTTATTTATAGGAAAAACCGAGGACCATGTTTTAACAATAAATTTCTTATTTTTAATTAAACACCCTGTATTTTTTTTGCATTTTTAGATTTAACACTCTTTAAGGACATACTTTGCAAATATATTTGTGAAAATTTTAGTAGGTAACTATCATTTATTTCAGTAAGTTAAAGATTAAACCATTTTTTTTTCAAATGTAGTTTATAAAAATTATTATTATTTATCTTAGCATTGCCGTCAGCAAGTCTGTACATGTAATGAATATCAGCAAACTCAGCATTTGTAAAATTTACCATTAAATGCTTTTTATTTTTTCAAGAAATCAAATTTGCCCTAAAATGAATGGGGATTTAAAAAATAATTTTTATTTTGAAAAATAGCAGTGGCTTGCATAATATTTTTCCAAAAATATCTAGACCACATCCTGTACGGACGCCACTGGTAAAAAAATAAAAAATCTTCTACATCAAAAACTTACTGTTAATGCTTAGAAGGCGTGTGCCAAATTTTATAAAAATATCTAGGAAGTTATTAAAGTTATAATAAAAAAACGATTTTTTTCTTAAAACTTTAACACCCTGTAACTCAAAAATTAAGAGGTTTAGGTCATAGGTTTATTTGAACTTTTTTCTTAAAATCAACTAAGGATTCACACCCAATCGTATGCTTTGGATAAATCCAAAAACATGCCAATTGCATATTTATGCTCTTCAAATGCTGTGAGAACTTTTTGTGAGAAATCTTAGACTGCAGTATCTATTGACTTGCCTTTTAAATATTCATGTTGGCTAGTGCTAAACAGATTACAATATTGAAAAAAGTCAATCAATAATATGCTCCAAAATAGCAAACTAATAGGTCTAAAGTTATTTAGATCAGTTGGATCACATTTTTTTAAGAGAGGTTTTACAGTTGCCATTTTTAGTGCTTCGGGAAAGACACCAAATCTCTAAGAATTGTTAATAATAAAACATAAAGGGCTAGATAATTCAATAGCACAATATTTAATGAGGGAATTTGACACTTCATCTGGGCCACAGCTCTGTTTGTTCCTAAATTTACTGATTACATTAAAAATCTCCTCAACTGTGACTGGTTTTACATACATAGATTTAACATTACAATCAATATTTTTATTAAACCTAAGCATTTCACAATTCTGGAAAATATCTTTGGTTATATTAGCAAAATGATGATTAATTTTGTTAGCATTTTCCAGGGGAGTACCTACAATTTTAATATCACTTGAAATTGTATTTCCACCCTTTAATGAGTTTACAATTTGCCAAACTGCCTTACTTTTATTATCAGATTTAATGATATGTGTTTCATACCTTTCCCGTTTAAATTTTGTTAATAATTTGTTATATTCTTTCTTAGTTTCATTGTAGATTTGACTATATCCAGCATCACAGGTTTTTAAGGTCAATAGCACATCCAGTCGTTTTTTACACTCCACTATTTCTTTACTGTAATTATAATTCCGCTGTCGAAAACATATCTTTAAACACTTTTTGCGGAAAACACTCATTAAAACATAACTTAAAAATTTCCATAAACTGTTGCCACTGCCCATTTACATCTTGATTTTGTCGAAAATTCCACACCTGTAATTTTTAACCAATCAAAACGTGTATTTTTGATAGACCACCATGGCAACGGTTGAATTTTAGTGGAAATTTTTTCCTCGTGGGTATACCCAACAGCGAATTATACTGGAAATTTTTTTGACGTTTATAATGACAGAATATTTTTTTGACAATCTGGTTTTTATTTGTTTACATGATAATTTTGATACATTTCCATTACAAAGTTTAGATGTTTTCTATATTCGTTGGACACCTCCTTTCTTCTTAATGGCGAAAATGCAGGACTTGAAATAAATTAAATGTCTATGTCTAATGAAATATATATAATATTTAGACACTATTCTATTCACCTTTTTTTCCATTTAGCACTTTGAGTTTTGAATAGTTAAGATGCAAATATTCGTGAACAATTCAAAATAAAATTTTCTTTCTTCAAGTAGGAGCCACAATCCTCTAATAATGCGGGTAAATAAGTCATTGCACGATAATTGATCATTACAGCAGACAATTTCACATTTTTTTACGTCGTGCCGCTGACAGCATATACTGTGTACAGATTGGACAGAAACCCCCTTACTAGCAATTTCAAGCGTGGTGGTGGCGTACTTATTGCAGTGAAAAGGTCTTTGATATCAAGTATTATTCCCGATGTTAACAATTGTGTTGAACATTTATTTGTAAAAGTAAAAATCAACAATAAAACTATTATAATAGGCACTGTCTACATTCCACCCAATGCATCCAATAATATCTACGAAGCCCATTGCTTAAGTATCGAATCTATTAACAGCATTCTTGATGAAGATGTTACAACAGTACTCTGCGGTGATTATAATTTACCAAATATAAACTGGGTAAATTGTGACTTAGGTGCTAGTGCTACTGGTGAAAATATCCCAATTAATGGACAAATAGTGTCGGATTGTGTTGCTCATTGCAATTATTATCAAGTGAATACAGTAACCAACTCCTTTAATAAAATTTTAGATCTAGTTTTTTCAAGCAATATTAGTGTCGTTACCGAGATAGCTAATGATACACTTTTACCTTGTGATGCATATCATCCGGCTCTTTATATTAGACTTAACATACCAAAAAAACATGACGAAATGAAGTTAGAGCACTTTTACTTTGATTTCAAAAATGCCGATTTTTATTCGCTAAATAAAAATAATAAGTTTTGTAGATTGGAACTTAGTTTTTTCAAGTAACGATATTAATATTTGTTTATCATCATTTTATGAGATTTTGTATTATTTTTTTGAATTGTATGTTCCTATGAAAAAATGTGTTAAATCTAAATTTCCAATTTGGTTCTCATCCGAACTAAAAAGTAAAATATTTGATAAAAAAATTGCCCACAAAACTTATAATATAAATGATAACCCTAAATATTTTTGGAAATATGTTAATAGCAAAAAATCTAGCAACACATTACCAATTAAAATGTTTTACAATAATCTAGAATCTGAAGATCCTATAGAGATTGCAAATTTTTTTGCTGATCAATTTTCCTCTGTTTTTACAAATAATGGTGATATAAATATACCAGATTTTTGTTACAGTAACACAGTTGATATTAGCAATTGTTTGTTAAGTGAGTGTGATGTTTTTGGTGAACTCAGTAAGCTGAATATTTATAAGGGTTCAGGACCAGACAATGTATCCCCTCTGATCTTAAGGCACTGTAGATTTTCCCTTGCAAAACCATTGACTATGTTGTTTAACTTATCTTTAGATAACTGTGTTTATCCGGAGTTATGGAAAACCAGCTTTATTTTACCATTATTTAAAAGCGGTGACAAAAGCCAAGTTATTAACTATAGACCAATATGCAAAATATCTCATATTCCCAAGCTAATGGAAAAAATATTAACTTGTAAAATAACACCCCTTTTTAAGAATATTATTATCGAGGAACAACATGGTTTTTGTAAGGGAAGATCTACAGCTACTAACCTAATGGTCTTTCAACAGGCTTTGTTGAGTGCCTTGGAAAGTCACACTCAGATGGATGCCATCTATACAGATTTTTCCAAGGCATTTGATAAGGTTGAACATCAACTTTTGCTGGCAAAACTAAAAGCTTTGGGTGTGGATGGTAAACTTCACGCCTGGTTAAAAAGTTATTTAAACTCTAGAACACAAATAATTCTTTTAAATAGTCAGTTTAAATCTAAGGTTATTTCTGTCACATCTGGAGTTCCCCAAGGTGGACATCTCTCTCCCTTACTTTTTAATTGTTTTATAAACGATATACTTTTTAATATTAAATTTAGTAACTGCCTCTTATTCGCTGATGATTTAAAATTATACAAGGAAGTAAAATCAATTGATTTGATAATGTGTTGCTCATTAAGGACTTGGGTGTGTATTTTGATTCAAAAGTATCTTTTAATCAGCATATAAACATGACTGCAAATAGAGCCTTAAAAACTTTAGGTTTCATAAGCAGAAATATGAAAGAATTCAATGTTACCTGTATAAAATATGTGTATATGTCATTTGTCCGAATTGTCCTTGAATATTGTTGTGTCATATGGACCCCATATTACGCATGCCATAGTAATTTAATTGAGAGAGTTCAAAACAAGTTTCTTCGTCATTGTGCTTTCAGACTCAATATTCCTACTGAGGAAATAGTGTATTTTCAGATAAGGCACTTATTGGGTCTAGATCCATTGTCCGTCAGGAGGGAAAAAGCCCAACTAGTGTTTTTATATAAACTCCTCAATAATTCTATAAACTGTAGTGCATTGCTAAGCAGAATTAACTTCCATGTACCTATACGGCATACTAGACAATACAGTTTATTCTATATAAAAACCCATAATACCAACTACGGGCAATCCATGCCTATTGATAGAGTGTGTGCAGTGGCGAATAAGTATGTTGTGGATCTCTTCTGTAACTCTCTAACCAAGTTTAAAAGTAATGTCAACAATTTGTTTAGTAGTAATTATATGTAATTTTTGTAATTAAAATTGAACCCATATTTTGTAATGGTTTTACCGTAAATAAAGATATTATTATTATTATTATTATTATTATTATTATTAAAACTGAAATAACTTTTAGGTTGGGGTTGACTTAGTTGCCATGGTAACTAAATAATGAAGTCGAGGTCAAGTTAAATCAAAAAATAAATTTTAATTATTTAAACACAATTTGGTGTGGAATTTTCTTACCGAATACCACACGAGGTCAAATTAAATCCGGAAATTTTTTCTCCCTCATGAATATTTTTAGAAAATTATCCCTCGTCTTCGACTCGGGATAATTTTCAAGAAATCGAAAAAATTTCCGGAAATAATTTGACCTCTAGTGGTATTACTAGTGAAAAGCTGTTAGTTGACATAGGCAACGTAGTGTCGTCAAGAGGATTTCTCGAATGTTTCAACAGTTTGAATCATAGATAACAAAGCCTTTGGTTTGAATGACAAATAAACTTTCGGTAAAAGCTTGCTCAAGACTAAATTTGGGAAAAAAAAACAAGAACATGTGGTAAATCTTCCTGTTGAGTTAGGAAATATGTTTTTGACTTGTAATTAAATTTTAGGCAACGATATGTTTCATTCAACAAGGTTTTGTTGAGCTGTTTCCAGCGTTGGAGGGTTCTTTTGAAGATTAAAAACCTCTTAGACCAAGAGTGAGTTTGGCGTTTTGTAGTTTGTTCAAGATGCTTAGGCGTCATACTATTTTTTAGGGCTTCTAAGTAGAGTTTTTATGTCCGTCAGTCTTTTTAAAGGAATGTACGAACTTCGTAAGTGTAAGTGTTTTGATATTAACAAGCTTTTTACATTATTGAAAGGCCATCCTGTGAATAATAAACGACTTTATTTGATCTATATACATAAATACATACATATACATTTAAAAATGGAGAAGTTTGAGTTAAAATAGAGTGCGATATAAAAATGCTGTTTATTCCTCATTAAAATTTAGACTTCTCCTCCACCTTAGTCACACGTTTAGGTGGCAAGGGCGGAAAGTCTGGATCATGCGTTACTTCACACCAAACAAATAAATAGTAGATTGTTTTATAGTGAGTGGAAATCACACGTTTCTTAAGCACTTTTTCGATGAAAAAGCATTCATTAATAATAAAAAAATCAAATTCCCCGACTTTTCCAGGTTTTCCTTGACCTTAAAATTACAGATAAATAAACAAAAGAAATAAAAACAATTATCGCCCGAAGTAGTGCACCGTCAAAATTTCGGTTAAGTCAAAAAATTATTTTCTTAACATTTATTTATGATTCCTATAATTTACTTGTTAAGATTGTATTACCGATTTCACACGACTTACGACGAAAAAGTGTCAGTAAACAACAAAATTTTAAGATTAATTTTTAAAACATAAACTTACATAAAGGCTTACATTGTAAGAGTATTTCTTTAAATTTCCTTGACTTTTATAAAGTCAGGGAATTCGTTTTAAGTCGAGTAAATTTACTAGACTTAAAACGGATAACCCGACTTTTACAGGTTTTAAACGATTTCTAGCCGAGAAAAATCCCTGATATACTACCACAAAATCTTAAATCTGTCAGATAGTCGCTCTAAGCTTAAAACTAGTACTTTTAAGAATACAAAAATGTGTTTTTATTTACTCCTATTGAATAATATTGTTTTTTTCCTTGTATTATGATAAACATTATACATTTTCTGCCTAACAACGAAAATAATAAACTCATAAGTTGTTAGGCATCAGTGATTGGCTAATTTCAATATACACTGTGAGTTGAACCAATCGAGTTTTAAATTGAAAGAAGGCGACTATAAATATAATATAATTTTATATACCCGGACAACATTTGTGATATTCATACGAACATCACGTCGTGATTTTCACAAATTTTATTCATACTGATATCATACGGAAGTCACCGCGTATTAAATGAAAATCATACGAACGTCACGTCGTGATTTTCAAAAATTTTATTCATGCAAACATCATCCGGATGTCACTGCGTGAGAAATGTAAATCAAGTCGTGATTTTTTATGCCATCGCTGTTTGCGATTGACCGATGGCACAAAAAATCATGTCGTTATTTTTTATGCCAACGGTGTTTGGATAATCATTTTTGCGCCACGTTTGTACACTAAGAGCAAAATTATGTTGAATCAACAGTTTTTGCGGTTAAATACATTTAATATTTTCTTTGATTTAAATTAACTACCCAGATAACATTTATGACTCATTAAAAAACTACTCAGTGATAATCATCGAGTGAGCTCACAGTGAACTCACTATGACATCAAATGCATTTCTGTGAAATCACCTGGACCTCACCTGGAGCTCATTAGCTGAATTATTGCTCAGCTCATCCTGAGTTCTTGATGAGATCATTTGTGAAATTAATTTTACAAATGATCTCATTAAGAACTAGTTAACTCAGGATGAGCTCAGCAATGATTTAGCTAATGAGCTCCAGGTGAGGTCCAGGTGATTTCAAAGAAATGCATTTGATGTCAGTGCCATAATTTAAATTTATAACCTTAAGGTTTTTCTCTGAACTATGCGAGTGCATAACAGTGCTATGGTATCAGAGCTGTGCGGTACTCGAGTACTTGTACTCAAATTTTGTACTTTAAGTACTTTTTATGTACTCGGTACTCAGTCCAGAGTACGTTTCAAAAAAGTTCTTGTGCTTGTACTTATTTAATTTAAAAATGTAAAAATGGACACGAGTACATTGGTTGTACTCGAGTACATTTGATGTACTCGAGTACATTTGTTGTACTCGAGTACATTTAATGTACTGGAGTACTTTTTTGTACTCGGCATCTTTGTGTTAAGTTAACATAACCACTACTATAGTGGCACTACATATTCAAATTTATCGCCATAATTATAATGCTTTAGCAGCTAAAGTTTAACAGTTCGGCAATATTCGGAATAATTCCTTGATATGGGCAAGTTGGTAAAATATCATTGTGGTGCTCTACTTTACAGAGATATTACATATTACAAGAGGTAGTGCCCTTTTTTATCTCTGGTAGTGCAGTCATAATGTAACGTTTTTTTTTAAGACATTTGAGATTATTCTGCAATACAGAATGTGCATTAGTATTATTTTAAGTGTTTTGGTTTTTGTTATACTGGGGTAAGTAGGATTTTAAATATTATTTTGTATTTGATTACCTACTCGATTAAGTTTTTGTTATATTTGGTACGCTTAAAAAATTAGGTTATATTTTTCCATTCAATCTTGTTTTTTTGCAGTCATAAATGCATCTTACTTTAATTTAATTTCATGCTTGGAGTTAAATAATGTTTAGGCTATTTATTAAATAAAATATATAATAAATTACTTGCATGAATAGGTATACCCATAGGTAATAAAGAATAGTTCATCTATTTTAATATTATTTTTTTCTGTTTAAAATCGAAATAATTGGTTATTTGGAAAAAAAATATTTAAAACAAACATAAATACGTGTATTAAAGAAATATAAAAATGCAGTTTTTTTTTAAATATCCCTAAGTGACCTAAACCTGATATTTTGTTATGTTTAACTTTTAAGAACTTTTTTTGCTAGATACTAAAACCTAAATTACATTTTAAGAATTTTTGGAAAAGTACTTTGTACTTGTACTCGTGAGTACTTTTGGATTTTTTTGTACTTTGTACTCAAGTACATTTTTTTCAAAGTACTTGTACTTTTACTCGAGTACTTTTTTCTTGTATTAGGAACAGCTCTGCATGGTATATACCATAAGTGTTGCCAAGTTTTGGGAAAGGATTTATCTTACCAAGGCTTAAAAATTATCGTATTTTTAAATATATTTTTAATAATTAATTTAGGTAATATATACATGTATAAAAATTATAATCAGATGCAAGTTACTTTTTTTAATTTTATTAAAAACATGTTTTAAATATTTTATATTTTATTAAAGAAAATAAATATTTATTTTAATTAATTTTAGCATTTTTACTCCCTTAAGTAAAATCATTAATGAAATCTCTTTGATTTCATAATGAATTCATCGTGTGACTCATTAAGGATCTCACGTTGCTCATCAAAAGTGCAACAAGTGCAATATAGGATCTCCCAGGCCAAGTGCTATTCAACCCAATCCAAATTTTAATAAATACCCTGCAAAAACCCATCATCTGAATTACAACAATTCAGACTCCTTACGACACTGACGAACAAAATTACTTTTACTTACCCAATGATGAGCAATATTACCAAGATCAACCTCAATTAGATTTCCCAACAGAAATGGAACAAAACCAGGATTTTCCCTTGGAACCCAGTTTCCAGACAGACCCTCCGAATCAAGATATTTTGAAAATAACATCCCAAATTCAAACACTAAACATGGACAATTTCGATCCCAACCTTAACTTCCCGGAACAAAACTTCCTGTAAGTCCCTTACTTTCAGTAAATTCAAAAAATCTCTATTACATAAACGACGCTTCAAACATTTAAATTTTTAATTGACACCGGAGCAGGCTTATCAATCTTTAAACCCAACATTTGTCAAAACTTTCCCCATAGATTCCAAGAAAATGTAGTTATTCAAGGAATTACTAACCAAAAAATCCACATTAACGAATCCACTCAAGACCCTCATAAAGTATACATTTGCAACATTGACATTGACTTTGACGGTTTACTTGGATCTGACTTTTTAGAACATTATCAGTGCATAGTGGACCTAAAAGGCAGACAATTAATTACAAATTTTAAAACTATACCTTTGATTAAAGTAGAGAAAGATTCACCCGCTGAAAACGTATCCTTAAATTCAAATTTTACAAATTTAATCACATTAGAACCGCGTACGGAACAAATTTGCAAACTTAAATGTAATTTATCTAATACCAAAGCTATTTTAGAAGCTACGGAAATTGATAAAGTACGTCTACCTAATGCTTTAGTCAAAATTAACGCTAATGGTGAATTTTTAACATCAGTTTTAAACGCTAACGCGATGCCAAAAACTATAAACTTTTCTGACTTGAAACTCGAACCCATTCAAAATTTCTCAATCAATAATTTTAACGAATGTAATTTTAACTTACAACCGGATAGAGTTTCAGAAATTAAAAACCAACTTCGTTTAGAACACTTAAACGAAGAAGAATGAACTTTGTTTAGACTATTCAGATATTTTCTATCTAGAAGGCGACAAATTGACCTTTACTAATGAAATCAAACATACTATCGATACAAAATCAGAAAAACCCACCTTTGTAAAGTCTTACCGTTATCCTCAAATCCACAAAGACGAAGTCAAAACCCAAATATCAAAAATGTTAGACCAAGGAATCATTCGACATTCAAATTCTCCCTTTTCATCCCCTGTCTGGGTCGTTCCCAAAAAAATGGACACCTCTGGCAAACAAAAATGGAGAGTAGTTGTTAACTACAGAAAACTCAACGAGTTAACTGTGGATGACAAATACCCTTTACCGAACATATCCGACCTCCTTGACCAACTGGGTAAATGCCAGTATTTCTCAACATTAGACCTTGCCTCTGGTTTTCACCAGATTAAAATCGACCCTAAAGATATTCAAAAGACCGCTTTCTCAGTAGAAAATGGCCATTTTGAATTCGTAAGGATGCCCTTCGGATTGAAAAATGCTCCATCAACGTTCCAAAGAGTGATGGATAACATTTTACTGGGAATACAAAATGAACGATGCTTAGTCTACATGGACGACATCATCATTTATTCTCCCACTATCCACGAGCACCTAAGTCGTCTAACAGAAGTCTTTAAACGCTTAAGGCAAGCTAATATGAAAATACAGCCAGATAAATGCGAATTTCTACGACAAGAAGTCGCTTATCTTGGTCATTTAGTCACTAAAGACGGTGTAAAACCTAACCCATCCAAAGTAGATTGTATTGTAAATTTTCCCGAACCTTCTAATCAAAAGGAAATCTTTCTCGGTCTAGCCGGATATTATCGAAGATTTATTTCTAACTTCGCCAAAATTTCAAAACCGCTGACAAACCTTCTGAAAAAAGACAGTACATTTAATTTTGACGCTGAATGCAAAAAAATCATTTGAAGAACTAAAAAATTCTTTAATTTCAACCCCAGTTTTAATTTACCCAAACTTTGACGAACCATTTCTACTTACTACTGATGCGAGTGCCTTTGCTATCGGAGCAGTACTCTCGCAAGGCCCCATAGGTAAAGACTTGCCCATTGCCTATGCCTCGAGAACACTTTGCAGTGCCGAAACTAAGTACTCCACAATAGAGAGAGAACTTCTCGCCATTGTGTGGGCCGTCAAACACTTTCGACCACTAATTTAAGTTAATAACCGATCACAGACCTCTAACTTGGCTCTTTTCTATAAAAGACCCAGGAAGTCGTCTCGCTCGTTGGCGACTTAAACTAGAAGAGTATGATTACGAGATAATCTACAAACCCGGTAAAATCAATAAGAACGCCGATGATCTTTCGCGTATATATAAATCATATTCAAGACATTTCAAAATTTCAATTTAAACACCAACTTACCCCATATTCAGCCTTACCACTTAATACAGACGATAACGATGACACTGATCCTGACACACAAGACGAAAATGACGATCAAAACATTACCAATACTGAAAAAATGTACCAAGAATTTGATACATTTATAAACTTATATAAAACCCAATCTTTAATCGACTATTCAAAAATCGAATATTCAAATGAACAATTGTTAAAGAAAAATAATAAAAACATTTTAGTCTTTTTCCAAAAAGATAATTTACAAGAACTCCACGAAAAGTATCTGAAGACATCTTCGAAGAACACGCAGACTTCGAAGCTTTCAAAATTAACATTTTTAGTAGTAAAACAGTAAAAAGCAGAAAATATTTAATTATACCCCTTCCATCTGACCCTAATTCAGTTTCAGAAGTTTTATTCGCATTCCTGTACAACTCTCAAAATAATTTAGAAGCCAATAAAATCTATAGCGTAGAAACTAATATTGACCTACCAATATTAGAAATGCTATCCTTTCTTTTTTCAGAAAAAGAAATTAAATTTAAAGTCCTTCAAAACGTCACAAAAACACCTGACCCTGATCAAATTCCAATAATTTTAGATCAACTTCACTGCGGTAAAGCCACCGTGGAATTAACGAAACCATACGCAGAATAAAACAAAAATATAATTGGACCGGACTCACAAAAGATGTAGAAAAATTTATAAAAAATTGTACTACTTGCCAAAAAACTAAAGCTTATCGAAAAAACCTCGACCGACCTTTTGTCATCACCGAAACACCTTCTAACGCATTAACATTGACATTCTAGAAGTCCCTAGTAGAAATTACGATTTTACCATCAGAGATGAACTGACAAAATTTAGCCAAGCTTATCCAATTAATGACAAAAGCGCAAAATCCGTTGTTAACACTTTACTCCTATACTTCCAACATTTTGGCACCCCTCTTCGTATTCATTGTGACTATGGTAGAGAATTTGACAACAGCCTCCTAAGAGACTTATGTAATCTTTATGACATAAAATTAACATATTCTAGCGCAGGAAACCCACAATCAAATGGTTCTCGAGAACGATTTCATTCCACCTTATTGGAAATGATAAGAGTTCACTTAGCTGAACACCCAAACGAACACCCTTTTAACATACTGCCCTATGCCGTAATTTGTTACAACAACTCGAATAATAAAACGCATGGATTCACTCCATACGAAGTCTTCGGACACACCTCTAGTAGACCTCCAGAAAAACTTTATAATGAAAATCAACTCATTACCAAATATATTAGAGACCTTAATAATCGAATAACACATTATTACAAAATAGCTAGAGCCCGAACCGAAGCCCAAAAACAAAAATCCAAAACCCGTTTCGATCAACATGTTCATGATAATCTTCCAAATTATCAAGTAGGTGACAAAGTTTATATAAAAGAATCCCAAATAAAAAATAAATTAGAAAACAAGTTTAATGGTCCTTTTAAGATCTTAGAGATTCTAAATAATTCCGCTATTCTTTTAAATACCCAAACAAATCAACGCACAAAAGTCAATTTTGACCGAATGAAACCATATTCTAAAAATTAATTATTTTTAGGTACTTAATGCTGATTGGTACAGCACTCTGCCAATACCGAATAGAACCCATTAACAACACTTTGGGAATATACTATCATGACGAAACACAAATGGGCCAAAGCCCAATGGACACTACTTGTACACAGAAACATAACAAACTTACGCGTCGCATTTGACAATAACGACAAAATTTTAAAAACAATCCATAACACTATACGCCCTGACTATAATAATATGAATTCTTTTAGAGCTGAAGTCACTACACACGTTAACTTATTAACACAAATATCCCAGACAATAAAAAGAAAATTTGACGAAATATTTACAGACACAAAGCGCTCTAAAAGAGGCCTTATTAACGGTTTTGGTACAGTATTCAAAGCAATTACTGGTAATTTAGATGCATCAGATGGCGAATTCTTCACTAACAGTATCAATAAATTAAATAAAGATCAAAGTCAAGTTGAAAATCTGTTAAAAACCAAATAACAGTCACAACATCAATTATGCAAAACTTTAACAACACAATACAAAAACTTTCGTTTGACGAAAAAACATTTAATAACGATATTTTCAAAATAGAAAGAACAGTTTACATATTAGGAGATAAGATCGCGCTAGTAGAAGCCAAATTAAAATTTTTCGAAATTTGTGAAGAACTAATGGAAAGTTACTTGTTTTTGGAGGACAATCTTAATGACATAATAAATGGCATTACCTTTGCCCGCCTAAAGATAATTCATTCTTCATGTATAACCCCCAACATCTTAATATTAGAATTACAAAAAATATCTCAAAATCTTGAGAAAAATAACTTACCTTTAGCCATTAAACATTCACAAATAGCTCAGTATTTGGAAATCATAGAACTCCAAGCGTACCAAACAAATCATGATCTTGTTTTTATTCTAAAAATCCCTTTAATTGAACAACAAATCTACACTCTCTACCATTTATTTCCTATTCCTATACCTGATGAAAGAACTGGTCTTTATCACGTTTTGTCAATAAGTCAAAAATATATCGCGCGAAACGATGATTCTTTAATGTACATCCCCGTCAAGAATCCAGAAGAATACAAGCAGCTATCACCAGGAAGAAAACTGTGCTCCAACCTGTACGCATACCCAATAGACAATAACGCCGCGTGTGAAGTGCAATTGTTAAAAACCACCATGAACGTTCCGAATAACTGTCATAGTGCCGTAATTTACGGACAAGGTTATAATGTGCAAAACTTAAAGGACGACGAACCTGTTCAAGTGTCTATAAACTGCCAAAACATAAACTCTGAAACATTGGTAATAAACTCTTTGTTAAAACTTAAACCAGTGTGCCAAGCCTCCATCGGCATTACAAAAATACAAGCAGAAACTAGCAAGACATCCAACGTAATCGAAAACCCTCAACCCGTTCTCGTTCCATACAACTGTTGTATTCATGTTCGAGACAATATAGAACTCCCTAAATTAGAACCTTTAAAAATCAATAACTTAAATATGGAGGAATTGGAAATTGTCAACCACAAACTTCAACAATATTCGAGAGATTTGGATAATCTTATTAATCAACCTTTCGTCGAGAAAAACATATCATGGTTCACTTATTTGACTACAGCTCTGATAGTCATTAGCATTGTTGCAATAAATAAAATAAATTTGTTTACAAAAATTAAACCTAGAAAAACGATATCCGAAACGACATCAAACACCATCAAAAGACGACAAGACATCGAATCCAACGATAACTTTTGTGAAATCCAACTTAGCGAAAAAGTTGCTGCATAGCATCAACTTTTCAAAAATAAGGGGAGCTGTTATATGCATGTGATAAAATGATGACACCATAGACTTCACGAGAGTCATATTTCGTTATCTAATCGGAGAAGATAACAAGGTATGGAATTCTCTGGGAAATGCAACTCTTCATTTATTCAACGATGAGAACCCTGAGACAACACGTACAACATATTTTAAAACTTATAAATAGGAATGTCTTTGCTTTGTTAGTTTAGTATTATACTCAGTTTTGTTACATTAAGTACTTAATAATTTTATATTGTAATTTTTGTGTTTTTTTTTTTAAAGTGAATTTTAATAACAAGAAGATAAAATATAATATATGATTAACTTCATTTCCTACCAATATATTATATTGGTAGGAAATGAGGTTAATCATCTGAAAGATCTATTTTTAAAAATCAATCAATTTTCAATATTAAAAATTTTATTGTAATTTTCATTTCTTAAATATTAATAATTTATATTTTAATATGTAAAACAAGTAAAAGACATAAAATTATATTTTTAATTTGATTAAAAATTTGTTAAAAAATATTTAACCCCCCTGGGCTGGGACATGATATTAAAAACTACTTCTATATATTAATTCTCTCGGTAGTCTGACATGACACGATGGTATAATATATGTAAATGGTATATTGGTAATAGGCGGGTCAAGATTCACGAATGAAGAATAAGCAAAAATAAAAATTCTGAACAAATTCTTTGACAGTTATATTTTTTTTGTTATAAAACCATTAACAGCGTAATTTAGTAAAAAGTTTATACTCTAATATGTACTTTACCTCGATTTTCAAAAGATTTATAAGAATATTGAGTATAACCTAGAAACATGTTTAATTCATCCGCAGTTCATTACACATTATGTTATAATATCGTACCGTCACTCGCTCTTTTCAGGGTTATCAAACCGTTTAGAAACTTGCGTTTTTCAAAACGCTGTAGCGTTCTTAAACATTGTATAAGAAACATAGAAAAAAATGTATTAGCAAACTCGTATGCGTAGGTTCCAAATATGCAATAAAATGCATGTCCCAACCCCAATTGCATATGAGACATTCTTTTACAAATCGTACACCTATTTTGACTTCAGGGTTTGGATTCGCATGAAAATTTTTTTACCGCTTCTATTCAGTAAATAAGCAGATACGTGTATCAGGTTATCTGTAAAAAATTTGTTTTTTCAGAGATATGTTGATATAAAGTTTTTATGAATTGCGATAAAACGATGAATTCTCTTCTACATAACACCCATTATCTCCGGTTCTACTGATCGGATCGATTTTGTTTTTTTTTTGTTTTAAACCTTATTGAATAGGCTTTTCAAATAAATTAATTAATTTTTTTTTAATTATAGGGAGTTAATAACAGATTAATTTTTTAAACTAGTTTTTCATGTTTGCCCCCTCTATAAAATAAAAGGAAAAAAATACTATTTTATGCGCTTTTTCTTTATCTACAAAATACATTTTTCAGAACAGTGGAGACTCTTTTGGATCGGAAGATATTAAACATTTTCGAGCGCGTGACAGGACTGTCAAGCGCGTAATATTCAAACGTATTAAGCTTAATTTTCATGTATCCGTTTGTCCGTCAGTCCGTTCATCCGGGAGCGCTCTTATTGGTCCAATTATAATTCGAAAATTATGACATTTTATCGGTCCGTCAAGTTTCAACTTCGTACGTCTGACAGAGAAAGGTTAAATAATTTTAACTCATCCGTCACTACACAATGTGTGTAGTACACATATGTTTTTGACGCCTAACGTTATTTTAAGATAATTTATTTTCAAATATTTTTATATTTTTTCAATAAGATTGTAAAACGGAAATATTACGTTCCTTATGTGAATAATGTTTTACCTACTGTTAAGTTTTTATTTAATAAGAATAACGGAAAAAAAGAAAGGACAAACAAAAAAAAATTAAAACTAGAACTAAAAGGACCTGATTTTTTAAAACTATACATTTTAATGTATAATAGGGCTAGTATATTCTTTTTATAAGGTATATTTACCTACCTTTAAATTTATTAGACAGCTAACTGTTAAAGTTACAATTGTTGACATAATTGTAACTATGACAATTAAGCATTAGGTAAATTTAGTAAGTGAATATACTGACACTTAATTTATATTTGTCGAAAAATCAATCCGTTAAACGTCATTAAAAAACGTATGCATGAAAATTAGAACATTTCTTATCGGACGATTTTATTGAAAAACTGACATACGTATGACGGACAAACGGATACATGAAAATTAAGCTTTAGTGCATGTGGCGGGTGACGTGATATTTTGTATAAGAGTGCCATGATTCGACATCTTTTAATTGGTGACTTATTTGTGCAAATGTCAATTCTGCCAGTTAATAAATTTACTCATTAATTGGAGGTTGTATTATTTAAAATTTAATTTATTTAAAATTATTGAAAACCTTTAAAATCAGAATTAATTTACAAAAAGCGCTGGTATTTTTTTAAAACGATGTATGAGTTTACACTATCCTAAATGTGTTAGCGTTTCGAAGATGTCTGATTAGGGGGTGTCCATTAATTACGTGAGTCAATTTTAGCGATTTTTTGACCCCCTCCCCCCATGCTGAGATGTCGTGAGATTTGGCTCAACCCCCTCCCCCTAATCTCACGTGAGATTTTAAAAACTGCTTATTTTTAATGTTTTACGTTAAACTGCTTGATTCTGTTGGATTTATTAAAAAACATACTTTGTTAAAAATTACGTGATATTTGCCGAGACCCCCCCTCTCCCTTACGTGAGAATTGATGAGATTTGGCTTGACCCCCTCCCTCCCCTAAAAGCCTCACGTAATTAATGGATGCCCCCTTACGGCTTGTACCGGTCACGCGCTCGAAAATATTTAATATCTTCCGATCCAAAAAAGTCTCCATTTTTCTGAAAAATTCAATTTGTAGAGTAATAAATAGTGCATAGAACAGTATTTTTTTTATTTTTTTTCATAGAGGGGGCAAACACAAAAAATCTGTTTATACAAAAAAAAATATTTTTTTCATATAATAAACAAAACACAAACTTTTTAAATATTTATCTAAAAAGACTATGTAATATGGTTAAAAAAAAAAATGAAATCGATCCGATCAGTAGAACCGGAGATAATGAATTTTAAGTACAAAAGAATTCAGCATTTTTTCAAATTTTATCAAAAGTTTAAATCAATATATCTTTGGAAAAATAAATTTTCTGCAAAAATTCCGATATAGGGGTCGGCTAGATTTATGAAAAGATGCTGTAAAAAAATTAAGTCATTTTAAAAATTTGAAAAAATATGTTTTCTGTAATCCGTACGATATGTAAAAGAATGTCTCATATGTGTATTCAAATTAAACATGTTCCACTGACAAATTTGATTCTAAAATGGCCCTTATTTGGCAACCCTTAATTTTACTTAACTTAAACTTACCGATATATTTGAAAAAATGTTTCCTAATAGAAAAAAGAATGCCCTGGGATCCGTTTCTACTATATTAGAAGGAGATTTTAAGATCCACAACAGGGACATTGAAAAAAACACAACTATTGGAACAAGGGGTCTTACTGCTTCTGAAAACGAACGCATGTGTCCGGTTTTATATTTATAGGATTTGTATATATTGTAGGCAACAATGGGTAGATTTGATATTAATGCAGAAATGTATAGGAGCAGTTCAACAACCATACCAGTCGTTATTCCTCCAAAATTAAATTGTAGGGATTCAGATCCGCCAATCTAAAACAAAAAATATATTACTTAATATCCTGGTAATTTAAAAAAAGTTTCACAATGGTTTGTGGACGACAATAATTTAATCCCAAATTCAAAATATTGTTTTCTTCTATTAATATTTTTGTTTGTAAGGGCAGGTGCAATGGCGGCTGCTACTGGGAGGGCAACGGGGCCCTCCCGAGTCCCCCCGATGCTACTCAAAAACATTATTAATTTATTTGTAATGTTACACCCTAACAAACTTTTTAAATGTAATTTTCAATATTAACTTTAGGACGGTTAATACGGGTAAACTTTTTTACAAGCCAGGCAGATTCAAATCTGCACTGTTAGTCCGACGTATCTATGAAGGCGGGGGTGTACGGCGTGCGGGCGGAATATATATGTTTCAGTAGGCGTAAGCCATCATAATCGTGGGAAATACTGCCGTGCTTAATGAAAACGCCGTAACCAACAATTTTTGTTTTACGACGACCGGCGAGATTTTTGACTAACTGACCTTCCTCAAAACAAAGTAAACTGAATACATCGGCAACGCGCTGACGGGCATCTTACTATTCTGCCGTGCTTAATGAAAACGCCGTAACCAACAATTTTGCGATTTTTGTTTTACGGCATTTTCTACTAGAACAATTCATCCTGCGTCTATCCCCGGTACTCAAAAAACCGTATCTATATATATATATACGGTTTTTTTATTACCGGGGATAGACGCAGGATGAATTGTTCTAGTAGAAAATGCCGGCGTTTTCATTAAGCACGGCAGAATAGTAAGATGCCCGTCAGCGCGTTGCCGATGTATTCAGTTTACTTTGTTTTGAGGAAGGTCAGTTAGTCAAAAATCTCGCCGGTCGTCGTGTCGCGGTGCGGGTTATTGTTTTCTGTTATTTTTTAAGATGGAGATAAATACCGTAGATTATATAATTACTTGTGTAAATTTAAATAAGTTAACACATGAATTGCAATTAGAAATAAAATCATTAGGGCCGCATAGTATACTTCTGTGGGTAAAAGGCATAAGGGGATAAGTAAAAAAAAAGCAATTTTTCATTAGAGACTTAAACGTGTTCGCATTAATTAAGGAAATATATTTATGGTTAGCGAGTATACCCTTTAGCTGGCATATGACATGTGCTGGCAAAAGGGTATACCCGCTAACCATGTATTTTCTAAATTAATGCGAACACTTTTAAGGCACTGTTAAAAATTTTATTTTTTTGACTTATCCCCTTATGCCTTTTACCCACAGACTTGTCATTGAGCACTTTGCACACGTAAAGGAAAGGCGAATTGACTTTATCTATAAACAAATAAACTAAAATAAGTACTTGTTGACTTTATCTATAAACAAATAAACTAAAATAAGTACTTGTTTGAAAAATGTATGATTAAGAAACTGTTACCTACCTAAAAAACATTTTGTAAATATATGGTTTTCAACTAGTTTATTATGTCATCAGCCGCCACTGGGTAGGTGGGCAGCGTTTTTTAATTTTAAAACATTGCTTGAATATATATATATATATATATATATATTTTTAAGCTTCTGAAGTGTCCTGAAAATGGCGCACTAACACCACATAATAGTGGAGATTATTTTAGGCATACTTTTTTTTAATTTTCAAATTTGTGTTTTTTTATTTTTTAAGACAATTTATTTAATAAAAATTCCTAATAATAACAAAGTTATTCCAAAATAATCTGTTAATCGTGTTAACCTAAGCTGCCTTACTTAAATTGTTTCCATAACAACCATGGAGTTGCACATTTTTGGGAGTTATAGGACAAAAAATTAAAAGATAATGGTTGCAAAATATTATAGAATATATTTTGTATCTCATCATTAATATAACTCAATTTTAAAATATATTTTTGTCTATAAAAATGGTTAAAAAAGTAATTTCCCGAATTTGGTATAGTTTCAAAAAATAATAAAATTGTTAAAATTGAGTGTTGGACTTGTATACCATGTACAAATTTATAATGCAGTTTGGTGTATTTCATTAAATTTAAAAGATATTTATCTAGTAGCTCATAGGATACGTATCCTTTAAATGTACTGAAATACACTGAACTAGATTTTTTTTAAATTAGGACACTTCTTACGAAAACAGCCATAGTCCAAAAATGTCTGGCTAATTATTTTTTTATTTAAAACAATCATATTATAAAAACCTAAAGACTTGCGCTGTTTAATCCTAATGATTTGTTATAAAAATATAGGTATAATTTCAATGTCATATACAATATCTTGCTAAATTAACGTGTAATAAGTGTACGTATACGTATTTATAAATAACTTTGACTATGACTGTTTTTGTAAGAAGTGCTTCAATTGTATGAATAAACGACATTTATAAATACATACTCCAGCCACAAAGAAAATTAGAATAATGCCCCACATGGAAAAATCGTATCCCCATGGCAAGAACAGGACACCTGTGTTGTATTTCTCAAAATGTGAGAGGTAAAAGTTAACCAACACGTTCCACATGGTGAAAAACATCCGGAATGGTGGTATGCTAAAACGAGCTCCTCTCCCAAAAATTGAGTACATGGATATCGGAATAAGTCCGGCCGTGTACGAGTCCAACCCATGATCGAACAGTTCTCCGAGAGGTCCACTTGTTCCTGTTCTACGCGCCTGTTTTCCATCAATTCCATCTGTAAATAATATTAAATTAACTCACTAAACGCCAAGTCAAATTAATTATTTGTTAGATGCTTTTACAAATAAGTCTGTTTAGTTTAGATACAGAAGGCGGATGATCCCCAAGAATCCCAGAAAATGGTTTAAAAAAATGTACCTTCATTATGATCCCTACTGACGTCATACACTGTAAATCGGTATTATTTTCCGAGCGATAGGAAATTTATATTAAGCTGGGTAGCTCAGATGGAAGAGCACCTGCTTTGAATGCGAGAGGTACCGGGTTCGATACATCACCACATTGCGGCCTTTATTATTTACCCTTTTTATGATTTAATTGAGAAATATATTGATTTTGATTTTGGGTTCGATACTTAGCGCCTCTACAACTTTTTTATTTTTATTTAATGAATTTACATAGCGAAATAATACAATGTCGCCTTGAAAGCATGAATATTTAATTTTACATTAATATTTTAAATTATTTATCCTTTCTCGAGAATCTCATTATCATTTATGAGATCTCATTATCATTTTGCTAGAGTTATATTATAATATGTAATTAAATAAATATTCCTTTGTTGAAAAGTGTTGGGTTGGGCGTTGGGTTTGGTTTTGGGTTGGTTTGTTTTAGTTTTATCGTAATAATTACATGAAATCGTAAAATTATGACGTCAGTCGGGATCGAACTTAAATCCCGCATCGGGACTGTAGACACAGCGTTATTTAAAAAGATAATATCATATTATGGGAGCGTATTCATTGATTTTTAAACTTAAAAATATTAGCTTTACCTTTTATATATATATATATATATATATATATATATACAGGGTGTCGCACTTAAGATATTTTCGCTAATTGAAGGAATAAAGGTTTGAATTTTTTCACATTCATACATGTTGATGGGTCACATTTTTTAAGCTACTCAACTGAAATCTAAACTTTAAACTTGGCCAGTAGTAACAAATTCACAAACAGGGCCAGTTCTCGATATTTTGCTTCGCGTTAGAGATATCGAAAAAAGTTATTGGAAAAAGTTGTTCAGAATATTGTTCTAACCCCATATACCAATTTTTATACCAAAATTCGCATTTTTTTTTTTTTTATTTTGGTCCACACAAAATTATTACAAGTTCATTTTTTGGTTTAATAATAAGGGAACCATGGAAAGTAAAAATTTGATACTAAATAGTGTTTATGACCGTTAAATAAATAATTAAAACAATTTTTGGAAATTACAAATCAATTATAATTTATTAAATTAAGGAAATGGTATAAAAAAATAATAAAACTAATAAAAATAAATAAATTAGAAATGCGAATTTTGCTATGAAAATCGGTATACGAGGTTAGAATAATATTCTGAACAATTTTTTCTAATAATTTTTTTCGATATTTCTAACGCGAAGCAAAATATCGACAACTGGCCCCGTTTAAGAATTCGTAGTAGGCCAAGTTTAAAGTTTAGATTTCAGTTGAGTATCTTAAAAAATGTGACCCACCAACATGTATGAATGTGAAAAAATTCAAATCTCTATTCCTTGAAATAGCGAAAATATGGGGGTGTCTTCATCTTAAATGCGACACACTGTATAATATACAGTGTATATATATATTTAAGTCGTATTATATAGATTAGGTCTAATCTACAGAATGTTCAAACAATGGATTCATTAGGAATTAATGTTTCATCTTATGGAAAAATGCATTTTAACAATACGCATGCGTTTGGCAATAATATTATGATGTGCCACAATCACCCACAATTAATTATCACAACAATTAATTGGTTAATTGATTGTTATCCGTTGACATTACACCATAGACAATGATGAACAGTTAAAATTTAAAATTAACATCTGTCGTAGTAATTCTGTTAAATATTGATATGTATTCCTTTAGTGAGTAATACTCACTGAGTATGTATTTTGTGTTTTGAGAATGCTTAAAAAATGCAGGTCATTAAATTTCAATGTTAATATTTGTTAGGTTTTTCTTCATAGATTTAATCTATGGTTTTATTAGTTCCTGACAGGAACTCCCTGTGTCTGCTTCTGTCAAGTCTGAAATAAAATAAATAGCCTCCTAGTAAAAGTAACGTATTTGGCACTTATTAATATTGTTGTTTGTTGTCATGATGATTAAGAATAAGTGCACCAATTAATTAGTAAGCATTTAAAATAAAGGTATATTTTTTAACAATTTTCTGGGATTCCTGGGGGTCCGTAGATCATACACCTTCAAGGTGGTGCGCGACTTCTGTATATTCATTATAGGCTTTAGGGGTGGGCAAAGTTGAGTAAAAGCCTGGTGCTTCAAGAGCAGAGGACGTCCTCTGCTCTTGAAGCACCAGGCGTTTACTCAACTCAACAGCAGGCGTATAATTTCAAACATTATTTATAAGTGAAATTTTAAATTCACTTGAATGTTAAAAGTAGTTTGTATATTAAATAAATTGTATAGGAAATATTTTTGAAGAAACAATTACCACAATTCCTACAACGTAGTATGGTAGTATAATTACTTGTAGGTATTGATTCTGATGTACAGGGTGGTCCACGTAAGGTGACCCATATACTTATCTCAGAAACTACTGGAGTCACAAAAAATTTGTAAGGAACAAATATTCACGAAGTAAAAAATATTTTTAAAATATTATATTTCCATTTATACAGGGTGTTCGGTTTTCCTTGGGACGATACCAACTTTCTTATTTTCAATGGAACACCCTGTATTTTTTTGCATTTTTGGATTCCTCCCACTCTTTTAGGTATACTTTGTAAATATATTAAATAAGAAAATGTTAATACTTTTTGAGTAAAATTAAGATTTATTAAAATTTCTCTAAATGTAGACACTCGCTAAAAGTTAAAAATAACCAACTAAAAGTTATTATTTTTTATATTATGTAGTATCCATCTCTTTAATAATAAGTAAGCTATAAGTTAATTATTATATTTTTTGGAAAATATCATACAGGGTGTTTTCTATGTCCCGTTGAAAATAGCGATTTTAAAAGTTTAAAATCTTGTTTTTCTTCAATGGAACACGCTATATATTTTTGCATACTTGGATAGAATAAGTAATTACCTTTCATTTTATAAATATATGTCCTATACCTAAACCTAACAGAAAAAAAAATATTCGCATTTTTCACAATTAGTAGTTAAATTTTCATTATTCAAAGAAAACACCCTGTATAATATTTTCCAAAAAATAAATTAATTAACTTATAGCTTACTTATTATTAAAGAGATGAATGCCACATAATATAAAAAATGGTTATTTTTAACTTTTAGCGAATGTCTACATTTAGAGAAATTTTAATAAATCCTCATTTTACTCAAAAAGTATTAACATTTTTTTAATTAATATATTTACAAAGTATACCTAAAGAGTGTGTAGAATCCAAAAATGCAAAAAAATATAGGGTGTTCTATTGAAAATAAGAAAGTTGGTATCTTCCCAAGGAAAACCGAACACCCTGTATAAATGAAAATATAATATTTTAAAAATATTTTTTACTTCGTGAATATTTGTTTCCTACAAATTTTTTGTGACTCCAGTAGTTTCTGAGATAAGTATATGGGTCACCTTAAGTGGATCACCTAAAAAAAATATTCGCATTTTACAAAATTAGTAGCTTTGCGCGTATGGTAATTATTATAGTAATATATATTTTTATATAAAAGCATTTTTATTTGTTGTTATTGAAATTTATTTATTTGAATAATGAAAATTTAACTAAGGTAATTGGAAAAAAGCTACTAATTGTGAAAAATGCGAATATTTTTTTTTCTGTTACGTTTAGGTATAGGACATATATATATAAAATGAAAGGTAATTACTTATTCTATCCAATTATGCAAAAATATATAGGGTGTTCCATTGAAGAAAAACAAGATGTTAAACTTTTAAAATCGCTATTTTCAACGGGACATAGAAAACACCCTGTATGATATTTTCCAAAAAATATAATAATTAACTTATAGCTTACTTATTATTAAAGAGATGGATACTACATAATATAAAAAATAATAACTTTTAGTTGATTATTTTTAACTTTTAGCGAGTGTCTACATTTAGAGAAATTTTAATAAATCTTAATTTTACTCAAAAAGTATTAACATTTTCTTAATTAATATATTTACAAAGTATATCTAAAAGAGTGGGTAGAATCCAAAAATGCAAAAAAATACAGGGTGTTCCATTGAAAATAAGAAAGTTGGTATCGTCCCAAGGAAAACCGAACACCCTGTATAAATGAAAATATAATATTTTAAAAATATTTTTTACTTCGTGAATATTTGTTTCTTACAAATTTTTTGTGACTCCAGTAGTTTCTGAGATAAGTATATGGGTCACCTTACGTGGACCACCCTGTACAAACAGTAACTGTTATAAAAAGTACTCTTTTAGTTTCACCCTTCCTTAGAAGCCAATTAAATGGCTTGTGCGGGTTAGGGGTGAATACGAACCATGGGCTTAAAGTCCCCTCCGAAGGAACTAAATACACAAAGATACAAACACAAATAAACAATTGTATGTGGGATTCCAACAAAGTCGGACTGGGACCCTTTGGCCCAGGCAGTAAGTTACTTAAATTTAAATCACCACTTTCCCAGTAAAATAAGTGTGGTCTACTAAAATGTTCACGTTTTAACATTTTCCTTATTAAAAAATACAATTATAAAAAACACATTTTTATTTAGACATAAATGCAGAAGTTTAACTAAATAAATAATAACAAAAAACTAGAATAAAAACTGTGCTTCTGGATGTTTCAAATACATAAAAGTATATTTTTGTTGATGATCTAAATCGTATAATATACATATTATGTAGTACCATAAAAGTTTGTCTAGATTACTAAAGGATCATAATATGTTTTGCTATAGCAATTATTGTCATTATTAATATTTTTTATGAAATCTTTTTCAATGGTTTTTAATAACAATGATTATAAAAGATCATCGCTTATCGTAGATCTAAATCAAGTTTTGTGGTTTAAAAGTTATAAATGTTTTTTCTAAATATTTCAAAAACAAGCTCAGCAAGCTGAGCTTTGTGCTCGCTGCGGGTGGGAATCGCGCCGCAACCGCTCTAACTGGCAACGTGGCAATTGGAATTAAAACTTTAATGTTTGAAAAATTAATACAGAATTTGGGAAATTTGGTCCAATCTGGCAACGTGGCTACTCGAATGATTGATCCCCCTAAAATCATTTATATCTCGCTTGTTTTGTCAATTTTAATTTTTCTTTTATTCTTATTATTACAAAACATGGCAACGTATCACTGACGTCGATTTACTATATAGTAATATATATATATATATAATATAGCTATAAAACGACTGGTCACTCGGATATCTGAAAACCAAAATTATCCCAAGGCCCTTCAGGTCAAAATTTTTGTCAATAACGGGTTTAGTGACCTAGTTTTACTATAAAACGGGTGGTCACTCGGATATCCGGAAACCAAAGTTATCCCAAAGCCCTTAAGGTCAAAAATTTTGTCAAAAACGGCTTCAGTGACCTCGATTTGCAATAAAACGAGTGGTCACTCGGGTATCCCAAAACCAACATTTTCCCAATGCCCTTTATGACAAAATTAGGGGACCTCGATTTACTATAAAACGAGTGGTTACTCTGGCATCCGGAAACAAAAATTATCCCAAGGCCCTTTAGTATAAATATATATATATACATTAGGGTGTCCCAAAAAAAAAGAATATATTTTTTTTTCTTGTCTCTTGTAAAAATATGTTAGTTTATCATGCTGTGAGAGCCCTTTCAAAATATCAGCTCGATTAAAAATTTTGTAGGGGTCGCTCAAGATTTTTAAAAATTTTCAAAATGGTCAAAAATTGAATTTTTGTTTTATTTTAATTCTTTTTCTCGTCTCGATATTATTTTTTAGGTTGAAAATAATAAAAATTCTGTAAATTTCAAATCAATATTTTGATTTCTAAAGGTCGCTAAAAGTTCGTTGATATTTATATTCAGAGGTCGCTCGAAAACATTCAAAATACTCTACTTTGAAAGTTAAAAAAATCTTGAGCGACCTTTGGAAATTAAAATATCGATTTGAAATTTTCAGAATCATTATTATTTTTAAATTAAAAAAAAATATCGGAAAGAGAAAAAAAATTAAAATAAAAAAAAAATCCAATTTTTGACGATTTTGGTAATTTTTAAAAATCTTGAGCGACCCCTAAAAATTTTTTAATGGTGCTGATCTTTTGACAGGGCTCTTAAAACATGACAAACCAACATATTTTCACAAGAGACGAGAAGAAAAAAAATATTCTTTTTTTTTGGGACACCCTAATATACATATAAAAATACATCATATAAATTATGAATTAAATATAATAAATTAAAAAAAAAGATTTATTTAAACTTAAAATAAATGGCATTTCCTTACATAAATCACAGCAAATTTGTATACAGATATATTAATACATATAATAATTTATTCATAATTTATATATGTATTACATATTATTTTATAAAATAAAATTCCTTAATATTAATCAAGCACGCATAAAAACATGCATATTATAATGGAACTGGGTAGTAATTTTAGAATTTTTTTAATTTCTTACATGTCATCTGTCAATTGTCATTTGTCACCTGTCATCTGTCAATTGTCATGTCACCTATCATTTGTCATATGTCACCTGTCATCTGTCACCTGTAATCTTTCATCTGTCAATTGTCATCTGTCACATTTCGTCTGTCACCTGTCACCCATCATCTGTCACCTGTGTTGTGTCATCTGTCAATTTTCATCTGTCACCTTTTATCTGTCACATGTCATTTGTCATCAGCTATTTGTCATCTGTCAACTTTATATCTGTCAACTTGACATCTGTCACCTGTCACCTTTCATCTGCAACCTTTCACCTTTTACCTGTCACCTGTCGACTTTAATTCAAAGATCCACCCGATAAATGAATTTTATTAATTATATTTTTTCGTTTGGGAAATTTATGCAAAAGCTGGCAACAACGCAATTAAATTTGGCAACGCCGCATTGTTAACTAATATTATGTTGGATCCCCCTGTTTTCGATTTGATTTCGGGGATTTTAATTGGTTAACTTTTTTAAACACCAAAGAAAATTTAAATGGGCTTTCGGCCGATTAGTTTTCATTCGATGAAGCTCATCTTTTAGTATGTCAAACTTTGGCCTTTTACCTTCGTCAAAATTTGTTTTCCCCATTTCGTTTTGGTTTCGGAAAAAAAATCTGAAAATTTTCAAACTCGAAAATTTCCGGCGGATCCGGCCCGTTTGCAATACGAAACGAATTATCGTCCCGAAGTACCTTTTTCCCGAGTTTGGTGAACAAATCTCAACTCGTTCGAAACTTAAGCGAATTCAACGGAACCTGCCAAATTTGACGAAAAAATGGAAAAAAAATCGACTTGGGCCTTTTCGGCACTGGAAAAATATGGTCCACCGAAAAATATCAAGGGCCTACGAGCTACGGCGGTTTGAAAAAAAGCGATACACAGACAACGGACAAAAAATGAAAAAAATAAAATTCGATTACGAGTCGATACATATCTTTGAAGTTGCCCTAGCTGCCCTCCTTGTCACTTTTTTGCGATCTGCTGCTCGTGCGATAGGAAAGCCCGCTTTGCGCGCTTGATAAAATTTTTTATAAATATAAAATTTGTTAAAAATTCGAAAACCGTATTTTGATATCTTTTTTGTTTTAAAGTTATGCTTTTTTATTTTTAACCCCTAAAAAAACTACCCGTAGGGTTGAGCGATTTAAATAAAATGCGTGTCATTATTTGGGTCGAACAATATTTTTTTTTAGTTTAGTCCAAATCGGCTTAGCGGTTTAATATCTATCGCGTGACAGACCGACAAACAAGCATACAGACAGACTGTCACAGATATCATTACAAAAAAAAAAGTCGAAAACCAAAAACAAAACTAAATATTAGAAATACTATCGGTAATATCGGAAAGATCGGGAAACATGTAACGTAGACTTTAGTCTCTTCTCTTTCATTACTTATTTGTAAAATAATTTTTCTAATATATGGTCTATATTTAGGGCTGCATGTAGCATTTTAATTAAAACTAAATTCTTCTAGGGACTATAGTGTTTATGGTTTCTTTCAGGTGCACTTACAAATTACCAAATAAATATATATTACCGGTCTAAATATTCGTATTACAGCGCAGCGTCTCAGCTCGGCGTACGCACTACGCAGTAGGGATGCGCACGATGTATCGATGTTTTAAACATCGATTTGTGTTGTTGTTTATAATAATGACCTGCCGCCCTGTACAGTCCGCCCCGGAATTTGAACCCCCGACCTCTCGGCTTGTACTCAGCAGCAAATCAAACATAAATACAGTAAATAATATAAAAAAGAAACATTCTACATAGAGCCGCAATGTTGTGATTTGGTTAGTTTTAAAAAGGCGCGTGTATATGTGGTCCCGCCTACAAAGCCTCCCTGTGAAAGATCTGCATGGTACGAGCAGTAACATTGCAGCAACCTGACGATCTCCTACTTACAAAGCCCTTGCTGGCCTTTCTTGCTGAGTGAAAGTGGGGCCAGTATGATCCAGATGAAGCTAAATAATCTAGCAAAGCAGAAAGATAAAGAAAGAAAATGGTTTTATACGCAGGTAACAGGGGAAAAATAAGTTAATAGCCCTTTAACAAAATTTGAATAAGCAAAAGAAAGAAAGCAAGCGACCTGGCTTGTGTAGACCAACAACCCGCATGCCGTACATCACCAAACGGTGATGGCCAATACGCCGACCGGGAGACGGGGCCCAGCCGGTGGTCGAGGAATCGCCTTACCCACTTGGTGTTGGGTTCTGAGGGTTAAGCTAACCCACGAAGGGCGTTAAGACTAACAATACCCCAAATAAATTTCTTTTGAGAGTTCCTAGAAACAAATGTTCGCACAGGATAATCTTATCTATATATAATATTTAAACCATATTGCATATAGACATGTTTAAGTGGCTTATTTTATTATTTTAGTAATACATATTTGTGTTTTACAGAACCCACGCGTCTGTTATATTATGCTGGTGTTGTGCGTGTATAAGGTTCAATTTGTGCTAAGCCTTAGGCATAAAACAAATTGAACTCAACCTACAATGTATTTGTAAGTTACTATTGTTTACCTCCAATGTACAGATTTGCATATATGCGAGGCTAGGTTATTATTAGTCTATAGAGTTACGTGTGGCGGCGCAAATGCATGTATAATATAATATAATAGTTTAGAGTTTAACCAAGCGTATACCATATGAGGTATAGGTATATTATATACGGTTGGTTAACCTGTTTTAATGGGATCTGATTCTAACTGAGATTCTAAGTTTGAACCGGAGTCGACTCTGTAACATTCCTACTATTTACTTGCAAATGTGAAAAGATTTTAGTTTTTGGCATCGTGTAACTAATGGTGCTATTCTCTAAAACTGATTAACATTATGTTAATTTAACATTATGCTAATAACATAGCTCTGTTAAAACTCATTTAGCAGAATGTAAAATTAAATATTGAACAATGTATTCACTAAGTAACAATGTTATTCATCAAATAACATAGGTGTCATTTGTTAAAATATGTTATTTTTTATATAAAACTATGTCCTGAGCATTAGGTGCCACCAATTTCACCTGAATTAAACAAACCTAAATTATTAACCACTTTGTATAATAAGAAGAATTATATAATTCATTATTTAAATCTAAAACAAGCTCTACAGTTAGGTATAAAAGTTCACAAAATTCATAGAAGTTAAAAAATTTAAACAAACCAACTTCTGTATCAGTCCAAACGAATTTCGACAATTCCATTTTTTATGGTGTCCACTTGGTAACAACAATCAAGACTATAAGGGAACCCTTTTAATAAATTTCTCCAATGTGAAACAAGGCTAAATTATCGTAAGGAAAAACCTCAGAATTCAAATGGACTTTGAAGTTTTTATGTGGCAGTGATCAAACAAGCAGCAATCCTTATCTGCTAGATTTTTCCTATTTATTTGAAATCTAACTATAACAGTCTTGTCCCAGCCCTCGAGTGAGTAAGTCGATGTAGCGCAGTCAGAGTAAACGTAAAACGTTAAAACCATAACCAACAAATAAGCCCTCATAGTGCAAACAACTATAGTGTAACAAATACACTGAGTACAGACTACTCTACGGTCAATAATTAGTTAAGGGCCAAGTGAAAAGGAAGAGTGAAGTGTCAAGTGCAAACGAACATAGTGAAACGGTCAAAAAAATTAAGTGTTAAGTGACAAGAAAGAGTTAAGTGACAAGTGTCAGTGCCTGAGCGGTCGCACCATCTGTCAACAGGACGATTTGCACTGGCCAAACAAAAGAGACCAAACAAGGGAGGAACAGGCCACCTGTAAATAAATGCTAAGTATCCTCAACTCATCCGCATGACCTAACATAATTTGCAAATTAAACTAAACAAGGCACAATGTCATTGCCTAATCCCTACAAAAAAACAATAATCATCGGCAACAAAATAAAATAAAAAGTCAATTTTCCAAGAAAAAACCAAACAGCCGATCGCGGACACACACTAAAGTTGAACAGGGCAATAAAGATGCCAACAAAACAATTTAAGTATAACAAACCGAGACCAAATAAATATGACACTTAAGACATAAATAACACATAAACTAAGAAAACATAAACAAAGTAAAAAAAGCACTCTAATCAAACTCCATGGAATTTGTAGTTAGTTGTAGTATAGTAAAAGTAAAAAAAAATACCCCCCACTGGGAACTGCCTTATCGCATGACACGTTAGCACAAAACATGCACTTCTCACAAATTAACAAGACCAGTTGGGAGCAACTAAGCAACAATAAAAATAAAATAAAAAAAACAACCGACACACTTTACCAAATTCAGGAACATTCACGGACAATGACAATAATGAACAAGACGAAGACCTCGACTAGGAAACTACACCCCTGCAGCAATAACAACTCCCCAACTACAAATAGTAATTCCAAATGTTTGGAGTAATACTAATCGACTGGTCTAGGGGGATTCCGCGTCGTACTTAGTTTTAAGTCGGCGTAATTGTCCCCAAAAAACCAACACCTTCCCGTCCCTCCTCCATATCCCACTGAGCGTATAGCATAGGCTCGGCGAACCCGGGAATGGCTATTAAAACTATTCGCCTCTCGCTCTCGAGCCCCAAATAGGGGACAGTACGGAACGCAATGGACATTCACACCCAGCAAACACGGGTGAAGCCGTGCAGTTGCTGGGGAAGAACAAAAATCGGCGTAAGTAAACATAGGCCTGTACGGGGTTCGAGAGTCAAGAGGAAATGGGGCTGGTTATACGTCTCTTATACTCATACTCATACTTATTTGAAATCTAACTATAATGTATTGAGGCTTTTCCAATTGATTTACAGCCTTTACGCTCCATGTGTATTGTTTTGTTTGATTTAAAAGTGGATATTCATGAAGTTCCCATCCCCGAAACGAAAGTCAAGTCTCTACCCTTGTCAATGAGTGATAACAACCATAAGTTTGACTCATCATCCACTTTGACATGTTTAACTTACCAAACTACTTTTTCTATGCGTATTTTTCTCCTGCTTTTGTTGTCTGTACTGAATTGTTGACTGTAAAACTTGTCGTACATTTACAACAACCTTGCGAAAGTCCTCAAATGCTTTCATCAGGATTTTTAACGTAATACAAGCATTGAAATGTCCATCAGCTTTCTGTACAATTTTCACATGATCCAAATGATTCCAACATGCGTTTTGATAACGAACGCAATCTTGTTCGGTAAAACTGACGTAACCCTTCATAAGAGACGTTATACCAGGGTTTCAAACTCGATTCACCACCACTCCGGCCATTTTGTTTCTTATCTCATCGAATAAAAACATCAAAGCCATATTGGTTAGTTGAATTGTACCACTAGCCTTACTTTTTTAATTGAGTACGACCCCTTCCAATTTGATGTTTTGAGTTTGTATCGGGATTCGTACCCCATCTGATTTGTTCAAACTTGAATTTGCATAAGGCAAGTAAGTATGATACTCTTTACTGATAATTGAGTTATCAGTGAGAGCTCTATCACTTACGTTTAAAATTTTTATTGTATCCTCGACAAGTACACAATAGTAGTAGTATTCTTCGCTGAGCACTGGACATAAATATTAAATTGTATTTACCGATGTCAACACTCTAGGCTTCTTTTGCAAACTGATCGCTCCTTTTCTCGTTTTGATATTTATTCTAAATTAAGATGATAAGGGTTGAAGGGAATTGTTGTTATATTTGATTACCATTTTACTTCTTTCAAGTGCACTCGTACCGTGATCATCTCACCATTGAAATTAACCAAATTATCGTCTTGTTCGGTTATTTTAAGAATAATCTTATTCAAATAACGAGTGTTGATTGGTAGATAAATTACATTGGAGGGGGATTCAACAATTGTATAAACCTGGTGCTATAGTTGGATAGAACATATGCTGGATATGCGAGAGTTTATCATTGTTGTATGAATTAACCGTCAAATTACATTCCCACACATACAGGGTGACAATTTTAAAACGTACAGCACTTAATATTTCTTTAACTGAAGACAATGGAAATTTGGCGAAACACGTCAATTTATATATCAAGGGGGACAATTGTTGGGGTATTTGTTGTTGTATTTCCCTGACCTCCAGAGTACCTACCCCTAAACTTTTAAATAACAACCCCTATTTATTTTGTCATTTTTGAAATCCTTATGTAATTCTAGATAAGTTACATTTGTTTTTAATTTATTTTAACCAAAATTGAAGTGGATTACCTCACGAATGTTTGAAATGTATTAAATTTTAATCCATAAATTAAACAAATGTAAACGGTTACGTTTACTGTGCCGTCACAAACATTCATTTTAATATTTAGTTTGAAACTACGTTTAAAATGCTTAACTTTAATTACAATTTTTTATTAAAAACAAATTTTTTGTGCACTTTTTTTATTTTGTTATATCTGATATAATTTAGAAGTGATAAGTGTAGTTCGTATTTTCGTACGCCTGGGGTAAATTTATTAATTTGATGTGCCGAATCGATTATTAAAAATAAGCTATAGTAGTTGGGTGTATTTTGTATAATTTTCTTTAAATGGTTTACACTATTACAGAACGCGTTGAAATGATTTTTATTTATGGAGCGGAAAACCATTGCTTCAAAAGAACGGCTGTCATATTTAATGATCGACATCCAGATAGAAATATTAGACACAAGCAGAGAAATGGTAATTCAATTACCGAAAAAAAATGGTAACTGTAATTGATTTTTGAATTACTGAAAAAAGTAATTGTAATTGATAATTGATTTTAACAATTCTTAGGTAATTGAATTACTTTTAGTAATTGAATTACTTACATTTAATTGAATTACTTTTAGTAATTGAATTACTTAAAAGTAATTGAGATTATTTATTTTTAATTCAATTACCCAATAATTTTGCTTGTCCAAAACAGCTTTGTAATAATATAAAGAAAAAACGTTCAAATAAATAATTCTAGAAGAGTATTTTTGCAAGGGCTTTAAAAATATTTTACGAGTGGGTATGGTACATTTATGGGTTTATTGGGTTATAGACTTTAAGTCGTCTTAAAATCGAAAACAAATTTTATCCTTTTCACATGTTGGTTAACAAACATTTTAAAAAGCTATATAGGATAACTATAGTTATCCTTAAGTCAAATTCAAAAAAATATATTGTTTAAGTTTTGTTTTTTATTTGCTGTACTGATAAATTTGTGGTCTTTGTTAATGATTTTTAATAATATAAATATGAATATGTTTTCTTTAAATAGTTTAATTAATTTACTGCCATAAAAATTAAATTATTACCTTAACTAACTAAAAATTAATTGCTTCATAATTTTAAAATAATTCAACAAATTTATAAGCAATTCAATCCTTAAAAGTAATCTAATTATTTAAAAGTAGTTTAATTACTTAAAAGTAATTCAGTTATAGTAATTGCCTAAATAATCAATTACTTTTCATGGTAATTGAACTACATTTGTTAATCTTTGGTAATTGGTAATTTATATCTTTGTGCCAAATAATTGGTAATAATAATAATGTTTATTTATGTTCATTAAAACAGTGCTATTGCACTGGTGCCATGAACTAATATTACAATCACAGGTTATGAAATATTAATAAAAAATAACAAAAAATAACCTAATAATACATAAACATATACAAAATATACAGAAAAAATATATAAGTATAAAATATAAGACATAAAATCACAGTAATCATAATTAGGATTAAATATTAACATTTTTTAGAAATTTTTTTAATTTTTTTTCAAATATCACTTTAGTATTGGCAGTCTTGATCTCTTCAGGTAGCAGATTATACAGTTGAATTCCATTGTGTATGGCAGAGTTTTGGCAAGCATTAGTTCTTCTTAAATAATCGATTTACCGAGTGTATTTGTGAAGTGGTCATTAACACAGTATTGCTCTTTGTATAGTTTTTTAATATACAATGGATATATCTAGTCAGTTCATAATGTATTAAACAATTTATATTGCCAAAGCCAGTTATGTTATAAAGTTGGTTAGAGGGTGTTCTATACTCCAAATTAAATAAAAACTTAATACATTTGTTTTGAATTCTTTGTACATTATTTAATAAATACTCTGCAGAATAATTCTACGGTGGCTATCTTCTATAAAATGACTGCATATTCTTAGGGCCCCAGCTGTTGATGACAATTTTTTACAAATTTTTTGTGTGTGTTCTGCCCATGTCAGCTTTTCGTCTATTAAAAGGCCAAGATAATTATATGACCCGACTTTTTTAATTTGTTGAGAATTTATGAAAACATTAATATCTATAGATGGTTTATTTTTTTGCTTTAATAACACATATTCAGTCTTCTCCACATTAATGACTAGTTTATTAGTCATTAAACACTGTAAATATTTATTTAAATCATGATTAATATTGTTTTCTAGCAAAGTGTTTTTCTTCTCAGAGTAAACTAAGAGTGTATCATCTGCATACATAAAATATTTGCCTTTAAGACCTGCATACTTAAGGCTATGTACATACAATAGATAAAAAATTGGTCCCAATACAGAGCCTTGTGGAACACCTATATTTGTGCTGGTCCAATTACTACAAACTTCGTTTACAAATACACATTAAGATCTATTTGATAAATAAGTCTTTATAAGTTTTGCCATAACTCCACGAAATCCCATATTATATGTTTTATTACATAACGTGCCTATGTCTACCGTATCAAAAGCTTTTTTTAAGTCTATAAAGACACACACTACATATTTGTTTAAATTAAGTTCATATTTCACATGCTCAATAAAGTCCACAATTGCATTTGAAGTCCCACTTTCGGATTGGAAACCATATTGATATGGGTCAAATTTAAAGGAATTATTTACGAACTGAACAATCCTTACTTTAATGAGTTTTTCAAGTATTTTAGAAAAAATACTTAGTAAGGCTATATGTCTATAATTATTCATATTATCTTTGGGACCTTTTTTATAGAGTGGAATAACCTTAGCTTTTTTTAGCTCCTCCGGAAAAATGCCTGTATACAATACTTCATTTAAAAGTAAGGTTGGGGTGTTTTTAATAATATCAAAAATGCATATTAACTCACTTTTTGTTATGTTGTCACAGGGGGTATAAGGGGAATTTGACAACAGGCAACAGTAAAATAAATCTAGCATGCTATGAAACCCAAGTTGTTTTTGACAAACCCCAGTTATTAACCACGTGATTCTTACTTTGTTGTGATTGGTCTTTTCCAACTTGTTCGGTTTGAGAAATTACAAATGGCCGACGTGTTGTTGAAGTGGTGTGTACGAACTTCGTACTACGAAGTTTTATAATCCAAATTTTCTTTGTTTTAGGTAAGTAAACTTGTTAATTTCGGCTTTAACATTTTATTAGGTGTTTTTAGTCAAGTTTGAGTTAGTTGTATCATCATTACCGCGTTTAAAAGAAGAAAATACGTATCGGTTTTTTTCTCTATGTTTACCGAAAACACAATGTTGTAAAAGTTACGATAAAACAAATAATAATCTTTTTATTAATGAAACCTATGGCAAAAAGTAAAGACTCTTACTCTTACTCTTTGCCTATGGGTTGTTTAACTAAAGCAAGTTTTGATAGAATTTAAATAGTTTTTAATCGTTTTGATTCAAAACTTTTAATCAAAACAGTTTTTATTTTAACGTCTTTTTTTCTCGACACTAGTTGCTGTTATACAAAATGTTAAATATACCTATAATCTTTGTCAAAATGTATGTTTTTGTTAAAATTATTTGATGTAGCTACGCGAAAACTGGACCTGGGTCCAGGGCCCCGCTACATTGGCAATTGGTGGAGCGGAGGTTATTGAACGAACAGCCCCCTCATCGGTGGATCGGACGTAAAGGGCCCAACAATTTGGCACTTCATGTACGTTCAACCGATCTCACAGTGTGCAACTTATTTCTCTGGGGCATTATAAAAGATAACGTTTATGAGCCCCAAGATTTGTAAAAGCTAAAGACACGAATTGGAACTGCCGAGTATCTACAAGATGTTTGCAGCTGGAAGAGGTCATATTAAACACTTTTAAGCATACAGTTCAAAACTTGATTATATTACAAATGTTTTGTGCTTTCCATGTTTTTTTACATGAATATAGCATTTTGAACTTTTGAACTACAGGGTGATAATCTTTTACAGTATTTTTATAATTATTTTATTTGAAGGGGTCAATGCAAGAAGTGCGTAAGTCACATTTTCAAATAAATTGTTATTGTGGCTTCATCCAAGATTTTTCACGTAAGTTGAAAACCAGGCAAACTCCCATTAAAGTAAATGCAAACTAAGGCACTTGGGCACATATTTCTGTCACATTGAAAATACCACCTGAAACCTTACGTGAAAAATGTGACTTAGGCACTTCTTGCATTGACCCCTTCAAATAAAATAATTATAAAAATACTGTAAAAGATTATCACCCTGTAGTTCAAAAGTTCAAAATGCCTTCATTTGTCCTATCTGAAAGTCTGACATTTTTAATTTACATAATTAACTAGACAATTCATAAGCAAACCTTTTAAAGAATTTTTTTAAAAGTTTTTAATTCAATTATTTTTTGCTACCATATAAATTGATTTTAATTTAATATAATTAATTTTAGCTTCTGCAAAAATGGAACAATTAGACAAGATTTATCCTGCATGAAGAAAAAGAATGAAAGCTTTACTTGTCAATCCCAAACAGAAATATTTGACCAAATTTTTTTAATAATAGGTAGATATATATTTTTTCACTTAGAATACATTTTTAGTTACAATTGGTGGTGTGTGAATATTTTTACCAAATAAATTAAGTAGTAATATTTAATTCAAACTTAAAATTAAATATTTAAACTACATAAATAGTTTGAATTATTTGAATAGTTAAATAATTACAATCATAATCTATTCAAATAAGTTAATCAAGGGTTAATGTCAAGTAAATAACATTCTTTTTATTTAAAAATAAGTTTTAAATTACAATTCCAATGTTCCATTTCTTCAATTACTATTGGAAAATTTTAATTTTCTAATTGAACCATTTAAATAATTCTTGAATTCAATATTCACACATCCATAGTTACAATCCAAATATAAAAAAAGTAAAAGCCTGACCATTAAAGAAAGTACACTTTTAGTATTTACTCCAAATATAATTAAATTGTTTATTGTTAAAACAAGCAATCTGACATTTTTATATTACATACACTTCTGCTTTAAATTATTATTTTGAGTCAGAAATATTTTATTTAGCAAGATACACATTAGGATATTAAAAAAGGATATTTTTATGTTAAAACCGCACAAGTTCACCATTATTAGTTTTTATAAGATTTTTAAATTAAAAAATAAACAAAATCATATTTAGTTAGTTACTTACTAAGTAATACATAGCTTGTTTTTACAATAAACCATTCAATTATTTTTATGCTGGTAAAACAATTACCTTTAGCATAAATAAGTAGCATAAACATTGATACATTATTTTTATTTAATTTTAAAAATTATTAGGTATTATCAATTGTTTTACAATTTAAATTGATTTTAAAATTGGTATTGATTTCAGGTTTCGGTTTGTGTTAATGGAAGAAGCAGACAGGACTTGAATTTATCAAACTTCTTTGCAAAAGTACATAGAAAATATTAATTGCAGTTGAATATTCTTCATTGAATCAAGAAAAAGACGCAGGTTCAATCCATGAATCATCAAGATAAAAGTCAATTAATACTTAATATTGACCAGAAAGTTAAATCATATATAAAGATTTTAATTTTGCCGAATACTACATAATTATAATATTTTTAACAGATTTAAGTGGTTCTATTGATTATTAATTTAAATTAAACCAATTTTACTAAAAATTAAATATCCCAAAGAATGTAATTTAATTTTTTGATAAGTAGGAATTCCTTTTTGCCAAATATTCTATATTTTACAAAACTACAGTATTGTGCTTATTTAAAAAACAAATTATAATCATAATTTCTAAAAATTATAAGACTATGGTTTGTAATAAGTCTAATTATTGCATTAAACATTTTAGGCATTAGCCTTTTGGTTTATTCCAATAAAGAAATTTAATACTACATTAAGAAATCTGAAAATACCTTTAGGTATAGAATAAGTCAGTATGTATTACAAAATTATTTATTTTTATGAATTACATATTCAAAGTTAAAATAATTTTAATTAGGTATATAATATACTCAAACTGTTTTAAAAGGTTGTTTTCTAATAAGGACCAATAAGTATTGAACTATTGTTTATCAAGAATTTATCAAATATTTTGATGGTTTGTAATATGTCTTAGAGTTAATTTGTTTAATAAACCTTTGCATTTTTATTAAGAAATCTTAAAAAACCTATAAAAATTGTTATTATGTGACACAAAATTAAAATTTCTGAAAATTATCGCTGTAATCAAGCGATAATTGTCTTGTAGGCATATATAAGAGGGTAATTATCAATTTAATGTCATACTTTTTGATAAATTATATCTAAATAATTATAAATTATTATACATGTTTATAAACTTTTTTTAAATTTTACTAAAAGTTATAGAATAATTAACTTTGAATTTCTCCTCATTTAAATATTAATTGTTAGTTATACTTTAATTTAAAATTAAATTAAGTGCATATTTTGTTAAATATATTTATAAAAAAACAAATGTGTGTTTTTCCACTTAATTAGTGGAAAATAACCGAAAATTGTCGAAATTTGATATTTTTTGATTTTTAATGGACAATATTACGTATATAATCCTTTTAAAATCAAAAAAAAATAAAATTTAAACAATTTTCGGTTATATTTCCTTGTTTTAAATAAAAATTCAAATAGCCAAACATTCAAATTTCCCGCCGAAAAAAACAACTCGGTTTTCCAAGCCTGCTAGATTTAAAAATCAACCAATGCTTGTTGCCACTTTTGACTACAGGAGCGCGTTCGAAAACTCGCAAGAGTGCACTCTGGATACACTCCAAGTTTACCTTGCGCGTTCGAATTCTCTGGTATATACCTAGATATATGCAACTGTCAGCTGTATATGCCCAGAGTGCACTCTCGGTTGTCCAAGCTTTAGACTTGGTTAAGTTTTACCCGTCATGCGCATAGGGTACATCAAACAATAATTTGTATTTACCTTTATATAATTTATTTATAACTGTTTAAAATTCAATAAAACAAAAACGAAAAACATTAAAATAAAAGAATTTATTATAATAAATTATTTAAAAAATATAAATTCTAAAAAACAAAAGAAAATCTATCACAAAAACTTGAATAATCCATATAACTAAAGGGTTGAAATTCAATAATTAAATATTTATATGTATTCAGTCAAATAAAAGGCAAAACCAATTGATTTTAGAACACTACAACATAAAGTTTATAGTTATATGCTCTGCGGCGTTCGAAAATAACAAGGAGGTTAGGTATAATGTAAAGTCACGTGATTATATACCGATACTTATACCATATCCAAAGTACACTCTTATTTCGAACGCACTCCAGCGCTTTTAATTCTCTTATGTTCTGTGTGTTGTCATATCCGGGAGAACAGCCATTTTTTTATTGTAATTCAATTACTTTTTAAGAGTAAATGCGACAGCTCTGGACACAAGTACATCCGAGATTTAGAAGCTAATTTTAAAGAAACTGGATCTGTTTGCAATAAGTAGAGAAATAAGCCAAGATTGGTCAATGAGATTGCTCAGATTGAAGTTCTTGGCCAAATTTCTATGGCTCCCACTATGTCGATTCGTCAAGCTGCAAAACGAACTGGATTGTCGCGTGAATCAGTCAGAAAAGTATTGAAGCTTCACAAATTTCACCCATACAAGCTACAAATTACTCAAGAATTAGGGGATAATGACCAGGACAGACGTATTGAGTTTTGCGAAATTATGACCAACAGGATTATTGCTCAGCCCAGTTGATAAAAAATATCTACCTTCTACTTAAATGGCAAGGCGAACAAATAAAACTGCCGTTATTGGAGCGACTTCAATCCTCATATTATTATAGAGGGGCATACACAATATCCTCAAAAAAATAAATGTTTGGGCGGGAAAATTAGGCGATTCTATCGATGGTCCTTTGTTCATAGATGGTAATTTAAATGGTAAAATTTATGTGAAAATGTTGGACAAAAGAATAGAGCCTATATAATTCATAAGGTGGAAAATCAAAGAGACGTCGATGGAAATCTTGTTTTCGATGAACATTAACGTCCAGTAAGAGAGTGGATTTTGATGACAGTCAGTTGGAGCTAAATGCTGAAAATAACTGGTATTATGATTTTAAAAATGCCAATTATAATTTATTAAATAACTATTTTTTTTAAATTAACTGGTTTGTTACTCTTAATGCAGATGTATCAATCCATGAAAATGTGAATGTTTTTTATGATGTTGTATATGATGCTATTGATCAGTTTGTACCGAAGAAATTTATATATAATTCAAAATTTCCAGTATGGTTTGATAGCAAGTTAAAAAAAAATTAATAAAACTAAAGCGTGGGGCACACAAAAGGTTTAAAGAAACTGGTTTGGCTGCTCATTATGAGGCATTTTCGTCCTTAAGACGTCAATGTAGGAATTTTTCGGATGAATGCTTTAAGTGATGCTTAAATAACATTGAAGGTCAACTTAACACCAATGTTAATGCATTTTGGCAACATGTTAAAAACAGTAAAAAATCGTCTGATATTCCTGCGTCGATGGTCTTGGATGATGTTGTCGCTGATAAGGGTGTGGTGGACTTGTTTGTCCAGCATTTCAATTCTGTATACAAAGAGGGTAAAGATGTAGTTGGTACGGGTTATAATGAATTATCTGGGTTGTTGGACAATCGTGTAGATTTGTCAAATATTGAAATTTCATTTGAACACTTATACTCGGTTCTATGTAAACTTAATATAAATAAAACGTCTGGGCCAGACAAAATACCTAATCTTTTTTTGAGAAAACTGCTATTTCTCTTTGCACCCCGTTATTGGAAATTTTTAATTTTTCCATGAAGAGTAGTATTTTTCCTGAGATTTGGAAAAAGTCATATGTAGTGCCAATTTTTAAGTCTGACCAAAAATCTGGCAAGTCTGTTTGCAATCAGCAATCCCTAAGACTTCGAAAAAGTGGTGACCACCTTTTTTATCAGGCTCATTCAAAAATTTTATTATTAAAGAATAACATGGCTTTGCTGAGGGACGTTCTACTGTAACCAATCTATTCATTATGTAACTCGGACTCTTGAAAAGGGTTTACCTGTGCATGCTATTTATACAGACTTCATCAAAGCCTTCGATATTGTGGATCATGAGATCTTGTTGGAAAAGTTGTGCGGCTTGGTGTAAGGCCGCCTTTTAGTTCTTGGCTTCAGACATGCCTGTCTGGTAGAACTCAATGTGTCAAGTTAAGTGGTTACACGTCTAGTAATATTTATGTATTAAGTGGGGTCCCACAATGGTCTCACTTGGGCCCCATATTATTTAATATTTTTGTCAATGATATTGGGTTAGAATTCGAGAAATTTTTTAATGTTTGCGGATAACCTCATAACTTAATGTTCAGGTCTATTAGTGGTTTGAGTGGAGGTTAGATGGTTAAATTTAATACAACAACAAATACCTCAACAGTTGTCCCCCTTGATATGTAAATTGATGTGTTTCGCCAAATTTTCATAGTGTCATCAGTTGTCACCCTGTATAGAATTAACTTTGGTTATGTTGATTGAATTTTCAGACTCGTGTTTTATATCTTTTTTCAATTCTTTTTTCTTAAATTCCAAGAGATTACCTACCGAACGGTCCTTGTTAAAGTTTATACACTGCAAATGAAAAAATATTGGCTGTATTCAAGTTCTATGGACCTGAATCTGGTTCTATTCAAAATTTGACCTTTTATATTTGCAGCTCATGTGTCCGAATACTTTTCGGCTCTTATACTTTGTTGACGTTTTTACCTTCATAGTCATTGAATATTTTGTGATGAATAGAAATCCGATATACAAAATTCAAGGAGCTGAATACTTCTCTACGGGTTAAGTTTATCAATACCTCTTTGAAGTATTTGCAGTCAAAGTTTATGTATGTTTTGATTTCTACACCTGAGCCAAGAATTCAAATCTCGTGCTGATAAATATTATTCATTCTATCTTACATAGACGTTTTTACCTTTATAGTCTTTGAGTATTTAAGATGCTGAATACTTCTCAACAGGTCAAGTTCTCAATACCTCTCTGAAGTATTATATAAACTTGAGTCGAGCGTTCAAATTTTGTGCTGATGAATGTTATTCATTCTATTTCCGTGGAGGTGTTTGGGCCATGTAAAAATTAATATTATATGCTCTATACTTGAGTCGAGTCAATTTCAAGGATTAAGTGGAAGAGAACGTGTCGTAATCGGGAGTAAAAATAGAAACCTCGACATGAGACGGAAGTGACGTCATATACGGAGAGAAAAAATCAAATATAATGCGAAATTGCCACATTTGCAGTGTTGCCAGATTTTTTCAAAATTACCAGAATAAAAAATAATTTTTTTTTGCAAATCATAGGTATACTCAATACAATATCACACTTTGACAGGTGACAGATGATAAGTGACAAATGACAGGTTGGTGACAGATGACAGATTTTTTAAATTTAAAACTCACGTAAAAAGCAAAGTAATAGGCAAATAACACTTATTTAAAATAATAATTTAATGTTTATTTTGTTTTTCACCTAATTTTCTACAAGCGTGCCGAAAGTTGCACTTTTCCGGTCGCTTACTTTCCGCACGCACGAAAGTGCGGAAATTAAATGCGTGCGGATATTACTTTGCGCACGTAAGTAGAACAAATAATTATGTACCTACTATGCTCCACACACCAAAGAGCCACCACGTGACTTTGATATAAATAATTAAGGTTAATTTTCTGTCAGTGTCAAGCTAATTTTAACCTATTTTCTGAAAATAATGCAATAGATGTATTTTTTTGTGTTCTAAATTAAGACCTTTATACAGAAAAAATACATATTTTCAGAAAATATGACAAAATTAGCTTGATTCACGTGGTGGAACTTGTGTGGAGCATAGTAATTTTATTTTGTGAAAAGGGAAATTGGATAACGAGCGGGGCAAGTGATCCAACCATTCAAACAAAATAAAAACATTTGTAACATTTACATCAAACAATATTTTATCTACAAACATTATTAAACAGACACTTAAATAAACAATAATTAATAAATTTAAAATTAAAGCCATACAAATCTAAGATCAAGTAACTCTTTGTTCTTAGTTACGTGGCAACCAATGTGTACCTATTGTTGTTAGTTACGAAAAGACGCTGTCAATAACTTATACAAAAATTTACGATTTTCGATGGATAATCTGGAAGAAAACTATCCAAATGTGTAAATAAATGAAGCAGTTAGTAAGCTACCGAGTTGTTTCCAAAAAGTCCAAGGAACAGTATGCGAAGTGGTACTGCAGTAGTAACGCGAATGTTTAGATTAAGATACACAACCACTAGTTTTGAATACTTCTGACAAGGATTGAGATCTCCGAAAGCTGAATGCTTCACGTGCTTAATACTGTCAACAAACATTCATGTATCATAACATTGAATAAAGTCTATACTTCCCACAAGAGTTCAAATCTTCAATTCACTGCACAGTGCTTTGAATACGGCCAATATTTTTTCATTTGCAGTGTAGTTCCAGTTGACTTTAACTCACATCTCATCGTATTTCGATTTACTTTCATTGCTAAATAATGATGATTTGGCGGTGGTGTTGTCTGCGTTGGTATTTTCGAAGGAAACCCAAAGGCATGGGATACAGGGCTGTGTTGTTTAACGTGCTCATGTAGGTAAACAGCTAGATCATCAACTTCTTATGTTCCTACAAGTATCTCAAATTCTTTTTGTTCCAAATGAAATAAGTTGTTTGTCTCATCCACATTTGCGATAGGTGGCCAAATTAATCAAACCCAATTCGTATTGATCGTCTTCGTTTAGTATTATATATATACAGTGTGGAACTCACTTATGGAATAAAATTCGATATTCAGTGAGAAAAGATTTTTATGAAAAACGCTCGGACACGTAAAGTTTAGTTTTTTATTCCAAATCTTATAATGATAATTTTAAATTTTATGCCCCCACCATTTCCCCCCCTCGCACATTAGGCACCCTTATCTTAAATAACAACCCCACTTTTTTTCATCGAAAATTGATATTGCACATTTTTTTTGAGTATGACGATACCATATAAGTAGGGTTTAGTAAAAAGTTTTCAATACCAGGTGGAAATATAATGACAAATTAAAAAAACTAAACTTTTTATTTTAAAATTAATTAAAAATTCAAAAATAAACTGTTCTTCAATCTTATAAATGTTCAAAATGTCCCCCGTCCACTTTCTGACACTTTAGTAATCTACTGTGAAATTGTTCAAGCACTCTGTTTAAAACCTCCGGTGTTATGTTCCTAATTTCTCCAGTAATTCTGTTTCATAATTCATCTAAATTAGCAGGTTGTGTTTTAAACACCCTGTTTTTTAGATATCCCCATAGAAAAAAGTCTAGAGGTGTTAGATCCGGTGATCTTGCTGGCCATTCTATAAAACCTATTCTTCCGATCCACCTGTGTGGAAAGGTGTCATTTAAATAATTCCGTACAGGAAGAGCATAGTGGGGTGGGGCACCGTCTTGTTGAAGCCATATCCTTTCATTGGGAAGATTAGGTTCCAATGGATTTGGAAACAACTCTGCTAAAGTTGGGACAACTTGTTCTCTTAGCATATCCAGATATCTTGCCCCGTTAAGATTTTCAATGAAAATAGGTCCCACCACATGATCACCAACAATATCAGCCCAAACGTTGATTTTCTGAGGACGTTGGGTATGACTTTGTCGCATCCAGTGGGGATTTTCTTCTGCCCAGTACCTGCAATTTTGTCTATGTACCTCGCCATTTAATAGAAATGTTGATTCATCAGAAAAAAGAATATCTGCAGAAGAAATAACATTCCTGTTTAACATATGCAGCATTTGTTCGCAAAATTGTAATCTTCTATCAGAATCACCATCAATCAATTATTGTACGTGTTTTAGTTTATATGGATGCATTTTTTCGGCTTTTACACATCTTAAAACGGTCGAATGACTAACGTCGTTTTCACGTGCAACCTGACGCGTAGAAGTTGTTGGATCTTCTTGATAAGCTAATAAAATATTAACTTTCACATTTTCATCAATAAAATGGGTCGTCCTGCGTAATGGTTTAACGTGTCCATATTCACGAAATTGTGTATGTATTTAAGACACAGTTGCCTGAGAAAGTTCTAGGTGCGTCGTTTTTTATGACGAGCAGTTTAGAAAAAATCATATTGGCTTTCCACCTAGGAGCTCAGAAAAAAATTAATTAAAAACTGGGCGTTTTTTTTTTCATATCCAATAGCTTTATTATACATACAGTTTAACTCAAATCATAAAAAATACATTAATGTTAAAAAAACTTTTTAAGAAACCATAATATTTTATAAAACAACTAATAGAAGTATATATCACAACTAAAGGAAAAAGTTATTTTGCAGCTGATTTGAACTTATTAAATAAAAGAGTAATACTATTACTTATATCGCTATCAAGAACATATTGTCGTCCAGTGCTACCTTTCACTAAAGGCGCTGGTGTCACACACAACACGTTCTCAAAAGGAACGAAGCAACTATCTTCTCTAGATGGTCAGGATAACACATTAGTGTCTGTATGCCTCTGCATAAAAGTTATAAGCAAGTCTGTTTCATCAAAATGTCTTTCTTTAATACAGCCAATGAACCTATACTGCAGCTACATAAACTCCCGGTTGCAATTTGTCGATATTTATATTCTTTCCATGTTTTTTTCTGACAGTAAGACTAGCTTTAAATCCTGAATTTGCATCATCTGACGACAATCGATACAGGGTCAATTCAGAATTATTTATTGGAACAAACCTGTGATAACTAAGAGTTCCAGGCACTGTTTCGCGGTCTGAAAATGAGCTTCCAAGCTTTTGGCTTGTTGCTGAACATCAGCATGGGACACAAAGAAAAACTTTATGCTATGTATGTTAAAATTAGCCCAGTTAAATAAATCAGGAGTAAGAATGTGGTTGTCCTATGTGGCCTGCAAACTTGCACGAGCTGCAAGTCTTTTTACTGTGCCGCCAATTCCATCACATGGACTTTTTCCATGTTAAGTGGCAAAGGAGTTTCATTCAGCAAGGATGTTGAAATCTTCCCACACCGCACAGAAATATGTCAGAAATGTTTCTTAGATATAACATTGCAACATTTTATATATATATACAGGGTGTTTCATAATATATGCGCAGGACTTCAGGATGTGATAGCTCATCCAAAAAGATGAAAAAAGTCGCTATTAACTTACGCTCTAAAATGCACAATTTTCGAGATACAGGGTGTTGATATTTTAGAAAAAAATTCGTTTTTTTCGAAAATCTCCGGAACCGTTTATCGTACAAAAAACAGCTTTTGTAAGCATTTTCTACTCAAAATAAGCTATGTTTTGTGCCAGAAAAAATTTTTTTTTCCTCATAATTGGTGGAGATTTTGAAGGGGTAGCGGGTGTTTTTCTCCTTAACTTCTACGCCCCTGAAAAAAGTACGGTTTTGAGAGGCCCATTCGAACCGCCAATGTTTTCTACACAAAAAAGGTACTCTTGGTCATAAGCTCTAAACTTGACCGTTTTCGAGAAAAATCAACTTTTATGTTTAAAAACATGGACAATTTAAAAAAAAATAATTTTTTTTTACTAATTAAACAAAATTTATTTTAACATTAGAACAAGTAACAAAACAAAACCATAATTTTAAAATAAAAAATGATTCAAAAGTTGTCTTTGCTAAATTCTCCAAACCGTAAAGGTAACGCATTTCGCACATTTCAGCATTTGTGTAAAAAATCATTTTTTATTTTTTTTTTAATTTTGCATTTATCGTTTGGTTTTGTTACTTTTTCTAACGTTAAAATAAATTTTGTTTAATTAGTAATACAATTTTTTTTTCAAAAAATTGACCATGTTTTTAAACATAAAAGTTGATTTTTCTCGAAAACGGTCAACTTTAGAGCTTATGACCAAGAGTACCTTTTTTGTATAGAAAACATTGGCGGTTCGAATAAGCCTCTCGAAACCGTACTTTTTTCAGGGGCGTAGAAGTTTTTTCATCTTTTTGGTTGAGCTATCAGATCCTGAAGTCCTGCGCATATATTATGAAACACCCTGTATATATATATATATATATATATATATATATGTATATACAGGGTGTTTCATAATATATGCGCAGGACTTCAGGATGTGATAGCTCATCCAAAAAGATGAAAAAAGTCGCTATTAAGTTACGCTCTAAAATGCACAATTTTCGAGATACAGGGTGTTGAAATTTTAGAAAAAAATTCGTTTTTTTCGAATATCTCCGGAACCATTTATCGTACAAAAAACAGCTTTTGTAAGCATTTTCTACTCAAAATAAGCTATGTTTTGTGCTAGAAAAAAAATTTTTTTCCTCATAATTGATGGAAATTTTGAAGGGGTAGCGGGTGTTTTTCTCCTCAACTTCTACGCCCCTGAAAAAAGTACGGTTTTGAGAGGCCCATTCGAACCGCCAATGTTTTCTACACAAAAAAGGTACTCCTGGTCATAAGCTCTAAAGTTGACCGTTTTAGATAAAAATCAACTTTTATGTTTAAAAACATGCTCAATTTAAAAAAAAAATATTTTTTTTTGCTAATTAAACAAAATTTATTTTAACGTTAGGACAAGTAACAAAACCAAACCATAATTGCAAAATAAAAAATGATTTAAAAGTTGTCTTTGCTTAATTCTCCAAACCGTAAAGGTAACGCATTTCGCACATTTCAGGCATTTGAGTAAAAAATCATTTTTTATTTTTTTTTTAATTTTGCAATTATCGTTTGGTTTTGTTACTTTTTCTAACGTTAAAATAAATTTTGTTTAATTAGTAATAAAAATTTTTTTTCAAAAAATTGACCATGTTTTTAAACATAAAAGTTGATTTTTCTCGAAAACGGTCAACTTTAGAGCTTATGACCAGGAGTACCTTTTTTCTGTAGAAAACATTGGCGGTTTGAATGGGCCTCTTAAAACCGTACTTTTTTCAGGGGCGTTGAAGTTGAGGAGAAAAACACCCGCTACCCCTTCAAAATCTCCACCAATTATGAGTAAAAAAAATTTTTTTCTGGCACAAAACATAGCTTATTATGAGTAGAAAATGCTTACAAAAGCTGTTTTTTGTACGATAAACGGTTCCAGAGATAATCTAAAAAACGATTTTTTTTCTAAAATTTCAACACCCTGTATCTCGAAAATTGTGCATTTTAGAGGGTAAGTTAATAGCGACTTTTTTCATCTTTTTAGATGAGCTATCACATCCTGAAGTCCTGCGCATATATTATGAAACACCCTGTATATATATATATAAAATTAAAATTTAATTTTGTTTTTCGCTCTTACCCTCTCAAATGTTTCTATTTAATATAAAAAAAATTCTCACCAAATATGGGCGTTCCAGCTCAACTCTAAGAGGTCGCTGTTTTTATTTTAGTTTCCTATTTAATTAACATGGGAAAAAATAATTTTATGTTTGGAATTTTATACCTCTGTATCAAATTAACTTATGGCAATGATCATTGCAGTTTCTTATATAAAATGTAACGCTCTACAAAAAAGGTCTCTTATTATTTTTCGATAAATTTATTTCTTCTAGAGTTATTCGAGGTCAAAGTTTGATTAACATCAAATTTTCTGGTTTATTTAATTCTATGGTACAATTAGCAGACGGGAGTAAAAGGGGGCAAAACAAGGCAGCGGGGGGAGGCAAAATGGGGTACCCAAAAAATTTCGTAAAAAAATTTTTTGTTTATTGTTTTTTTTCGTTTCTAAATTATTTGAAAATATATTGACTCACCGCGCTGTTAAACGAAAATAATTATTCTGAGCCTGTAGAGCGAGAAAAAGGATGGTACAATTTTGGAAAACTTTTCATATTTTTTGGGTACCCCAATTTGCCCCCCCCCCGCTGCCTTGTTTTGCCACCCTTTTACTCCCGTCTGCTAATTGTACCATAGAATTAAAAAAACTAGAAAATTTGATGTTAATCAAATTTTGACCTCGAATAACTCTAGAAGAAATCAATTTATTGAAAAATAATAAGAGACCTTTTTTGTAGAGCGTTACATTTTATATAAGAAACTGCAAAGATCATTGCCATAAGTTACTTTGATACAGAGGTATAAAATTCCAAACATAAAATTATTTTTTCCCATGTTAATTAAATGGGAAACTAAAATAAAAACAGCGACCTCTTAGAGTTGAGCTGGAACGCCCATATTTGGTGAGGAAAAAATGATTAAATTTTATTTTTTGAAGCACCCTAATATATATATATATATATGTATATATATATATATATATATATATATATATATATATATATATGTATATATATATAAAGAACTGTATGTCTGACGACATTTCGGTACAATCTTATGTACCATCTTCAGGTCTTATGTGCTGGGCTGCTGTTGCTGCTCTTCTGCGAGTTAGATGTGGAGTGAGCTCCGTTGCCGCTGATCGTTGTTTATATATTAGCTTTCCACGTCATTAACCGTGACTGCGATTGAACTTGTGTTATGTTCGGCTTCAATGATCTTGTTAATCTGCGTGGCGTTTTGGTGGTTGCAAGAGCTGGTTCCCATGCAGTTGGTAGTCTCTGTGTATCGTCTCTTGTGTTGAGGTTTCTTGGACGTTTTTCCATTTCAATGGCTTCACAGATGGTACGTTTGGTCCTGTGTTCGATGCTAGCCAAGACCCTTGTTTTTTCAAAGACAATTTCATGGGAAGTTTTTTTTCGGACGTGTTCAGCCAAGGAAGATGTTTTTTCTTGTTTTAAGACTGCGTTACGATGTTCTTCGCGTCAAACGTTGATACGTCTATTGGTCTGTCCCACGTAGCTTCCGTCACAATTCTTACAAGGAATTTCGTAAACACCTTGTGCCTCCAACTCTATTTTTGGTTTGGCGTTTGGAAGTATTTGACCGATCTTTCTTGGGGCGGTAAATGTGGTCTCAATGTTACGTTTTTTGAGAACTTTGCCTATTCTTTTGGTTGTCCCTTTGTCAAATTGACGTAGGGTGGTTTGGTGGTTTGTTAATTTGGGCAAATTAACATAATTCTTTGAACAGCGGAGAGCATTTCTTTAATGAATAGGCGCCAATTTTCGACCTGATGATAAGATTGGAAATTGAACTTTTGGTTACTTTAGGCGTGATGTGAATAAAAAAATTTTAAATAATTGTCGAAGAGTAAAATTATACCGAAATCCGTTTACTTTGGTGCCTTTTCAATTTATTAAGTAAAAAAACGAGACAAAAATTGCAAAAAATGATACTTTTCACAAAAAAGAAAAATTTTAGTTTTATTATTTAAAATGCCATTCCTTTGGTCTAAATATTTTCTAGGGATAAAATACTACTACTGCTACAATGGAACAAAAAATTCAAAATATAAATATTTTCTATTTGACATATACCTACAGATGACTGTATATGAAGTCCCTGAATATTTCTGACAAAAAGGGTCAAAAATATACAGGGACTCGTTACATCCAAAGTAGATTTAAGGCAAAATAATTTAATAGTGGCCACTTGCACCGAAAGTTTAGCAGTGGTTTTATTTTTCATAACTGGCTTGCACCGTAAATTAATCCTTGTTTAAATACCTCTAAACTACTGTTAAAATAAACCCCCAATTTCGGGGGTTTAAATTACTTTAATCCACCGTTAACGATTTATAACGTCAAAAGTACTAGTCATCGGTATTTAAGATCTTTTTTCCAAAGATATTATTTATTGGCATCTTTAGCAAATTCAGTAACTATAGTTATATGTATAGAGGTCAGCCCTGCTTAAAATACCCCATAGAGACCTATATAAAATAATCTATCGGGCGCTACCGGATTCAATATGTATAGGAAATTACCTATAGGCACACCATACCTTTTACATTTTCCCTATTGAGACCGATAGCAAATAACTCAATGAAGGATATATAGGGATATCCCTATAGAACAACCATAAGACATTTGACAAAATTTTATTAAAACCTATGGGGTCCTATGGGGGAAAAACTGATTTCTACATTTATGTGTATTTTCCCCATTGAAACTAATAGCAAATAAATCAAGGGTGGATATCCCTATAGAACAACCATAAATCCCAACAAATACAAACCGATACACCCTATAGGAACACCATACATTCCGATACAAATATCTATCGGTTTGAACAGGGTCTCTATGGGGTATTTTAAGCAGGGAGCAACTCTATAATGAGTCACTACTAAGAACCAGAAATATACTAGAAAGAGTATTTGGAATTTGGAAAAGAAGGTTTCCAGTGTTGGCATATGGCTTAAGATTAAAACTAGATACAGTTTTGTCTATTATTCCAGCTGCAGCTGTACTAAATAATATTGCTAGAGACATGAATAAACCAGAGCCGCCATTGCCTGCTGATATTAATGCCATGAACGGGAGTACCCTATTGTTACTCATCCAAGATCGCATTATGTTTCAAAATCAATTAATGCAAGATTATTTTGCGAATTTATAAAATTTAATGTGAATAATATTTTTGATTTTTTATTTTATACTTTTTTAAAATTAAAATAAAATAAATAGTCACTTCTTGTTTATTATTATAATATATTAAGTTTTTATTTTCTTCTAAAATTTTTAAATCCGAAAAAGTAATTTCTTTTCCATCCTTCTTATTGTTAATTTCCTGCTCTAATTGTTTTAGCCCTATCTGTCTCGTTGTTTTCAATGATACCTTTGTATCCACAAGATTAATTAAATGATTTTTTTAATTTTCTGAAAAATTTAAGGAGCGAGCCTTCTTTTTTTCAGGTTCTGTATCAATATTATTCCCTCTTACCATCAACTGAATCGGTCGTACACGAAATGGAATCAAACCACAGATGATAAAGAATCGAACCACAGATTATAAAGAATCAAACTCTTAACGTCAAAACTGTGAAGTTAGTTATTAGCAACAATCTTTTCCATTTTTTAGTCAAATTCCCTAGATCACTAGTTAAATTTTAAACCATAGTAAAAAAATCACTGTGCAAGATTTTGGACACTCCTGTTACCTTTTAACATGGCACTTTATTTAACTGATCAGTTAGAGAAAACGGTGCAAGTGGCCATAAGTAAACAAAATATTAACGACAAAACTTACATTTTAAGATAATTGGACAGAGCATTTTATTACGCAATTCAAATCCTAGACGTCCTGGAGCAAAACGAGTGGCATTTTTGTAATCAGCAGCCCAAAATTAGGTAATGTAGGTGGGTGTACTCAATGTTAGTAATTCGAACTATCATTAAACCTATATTATTGTCAACGCCCACTACCAAAGTATTTGATTATCTCTTAGGCTGTAAAAATAATTTACATCCTAGTCTGTAAAAAACTCGTTAGGGCTAATTAAAAATTTTGATAACTGCTGACAGCTCTGAAGCTATCTCAATAACTTTTTACTTTTAATAATTGTTATTATAATAATTAAAATAACAATTATTAAAAGTAAAATTGTAAATATGTTTTATGTATTGTTTAACAAATAAAGCTGTGCCTTAAAAATAAAATGTTGTAAGCCATTTGGCTGAGAAGTGTATTTTTGTGCTCCGCTCAATTGTACTCAAACTTTGATCTCAGCACAAATATACTCACTTCTTAGCCTTATGACATTAATAACTATTTAATATTGTCAAACCAACTTAATACAATGTGAAACTATAAAAAGTTGTTCTATTATAAATAAATTCATATTTCACTACTTGACAGTAACGGCAACAGCATTACCGGCCGGATTGGCGATGACTTCCTGTGACCGACCAAGTTGGCCAGCCGACCAAAGCGGTCGGGCGAAGAGTGAAAAAACTTCAATGTTAATGTACGTACGTGGTGCATGGATGGTAGACGGTGGATGATTACATATCACCGCTGTCGCTGTGGTTGTTTGCCTATATAAGGTCATGGCAGCGTTTTGCCATTACATTACATTACATTGCCAGCGTGCTACACACCACGGCTATCCGGCACTGATAAGGTCTATTAAGACCGAAACAGGGTGTCTGTTCGGTACAAATGTTGCATATTAAGCTAGGCCCTAGCTTGATACACATATTAGGAACGGCGCCCCTAGCTGCTAGGGGCACCGTTCCTAATCTGTAGGGGTGCCTATCATAATCAAGTGCAAGTTTTTTATGTGAGTCAGCATCATGTTTAAATTGTGTGTGCCTGTGCCCCAGCGGCCCGCATGCTGTGGGTCTGCAAAGTGCGCCCCTCTGAGGATTGCGCCCCTGACAGCCGCCCGCCTGGCCAGTCCCTAGCTACAACGCTGCTTCAGTTATAAGGTTTAATTCAGAGTTTATCTCTTACCAGTTTGCAAAATTATTATAGAAGCAATACAATAATTATTATTATCGACAATAAAATTATAGCGGCATCTGAAGAATGTAAGTGATGAAAAATGGTATAATACTGGTCAATAATTGTTGGTCCTACATAGGGAAGGTCTGGTAAGTTACTAGAGGTAACACTTAAGGGGCGCGGAGTTTTATGTAAAAGGGCGCCAAATGAGCCCATTTTTTATTGTTTCATTTATTTTATAAGGAAAATGCTGATACATTTTTTTCTTTAGTCAGTACGGACCTGATCTTATCTATCGGTCCTAATAAATTTGGGTAAAAAACATTATTAACTTCAAGAATACAAACAAACTATTTTAAACAAAAAGCAAACTTCTTTATTTTGAAAAAAAAATTAAGAATTTAAAGACTTATATAAAAGCATACGAAACTGGAGAAGTATAACAATCTATTATATTTATAGAAAATTTCCTCTGCAGTTAAGATCTGAAACTCTAAAATTAATTTTTTAAAACCAACAGTTACTGTGCTCATAAATGAATTTTTTAAAGATTACTGCATTTCCTTATTTATTTTTATAAAAAAATTGTTTTAATTTTTTTTGTAAATTAAGCCCGTTATTGACAAATACAAGCATTAAATTATTTCCCAATTTCATTAGTATGACATTTATTAAAATAAAATGTTTTTGAAACGTACAAACATATCATGTATTAATTAAATAGTTATTTACATAAATAATAAATAGTTATTTTACGTGTTAATTTTCCACCAAAATACAAAATAGGTAATTCTTTTAAAGGGCATAAATACTAGTACATATTTCATTATTTTTAATGAATTTTGAACTAGTTCTTACCGTGTACAATTTTTTATTTATATTGTCTGGGAAATAAGTTATGAGTGGAAATTCGCCAAGTTGATTTTTCACAATCTCGCGAAAATCGTTTTTGTTAAAAATAAGTATCCCGAAGGCATCCCTAGAGGGTCCACAGAGTGGTTTTAAAAAATTTAATTTTTTTGTTATTGATTTTGTTTTGTAAAAAATAAAAAAAAATTCTTCTAAAATTTATCATGTCGAAACTTCTGAATCACTTGACATGTACAGGGTCTTCTCCTTTTATGATTATAATCATTAAATGGGAACACTGGCGTAGCGACATATTTTGGCCCCCCTGATTTCAAATTCAAGTTTTTATATTGAAAATTAAAAATAAAACATCAGGTGACATGATGTTTTTAATATTTTTATTATTAAAAAAAAAGGTTTTAAAGGAAAAATAACAACTTTTTTTAAAAAGGCAAAAGAAGATTCTTTTTTAAATAAGGTTCTTCACTGTATAACACAGTTCAACACGATTTCCCCCTCCCATGATAACAAATTTTAAAAATATAGGTTAAAAAACGTAATCGTGTTTTATGAAATTACGTCATTAAATTTTTTTTATACAGCCATTCTTATTATTTTAAAATATACAGATATTTAATTTTCTATTTTGTTATAAAATATTTTTTTTAAATATTGTATGTTTTAAATAATACAAAAATTATACTTAAAAAAATATTTTTATTTAATAAAAAAAATTATATTTTTAATTTTTAAAAATAAAACAACAGATTTGTATTTATCCTATATTCAATATATATTGGAAAAAAATCTTGGTCTTTTAGTTTGACGATTATACATTGCTTCAAAATCTATAGTGGTATCACAACCTAAAAACACCACTTAATATATTTCGAAAATGTGTGTGCAACACCCTGTATAAAATTAAAATAATTTTAAAATGTACCTTTAATAGTTGTCCATTTATTCATTAAATATTTTTTTTAAACACATACATTTAGCCGTTATTGAAGCCATGATCTGAAAAAACGCTGAGACACGGGTATCATTTTTTTAAGTCTATTTTCAAACTCTATAGAATTTTTTTTATGGGAGTAAAAAAAATTAAATTTTGTCGTACTACTACTATAAAATAATAGAAAAATAATACAATTTTTTTATAACATAAAAAGATAACTTAAACTATCAATCTAAGTAATCTTACATTGTTGCCATAATTATTTAGGCGTCGCGCCCCTTTTTTTGTTTTTTAGATAATACGATGGAAATAAGTTTTTTAATGTTTTGGGGCAAGTATCGGCCGGACCTTCACTTTTGCCAAAACATGTCTAACTTAATTACAATAATATTTAAACTATATATTTGACATGTCATATAACATATCATAATTAATATTAATATTATTAATAATATTAATATTATTAATAATAAGACTAGTTTCCTCATTGAACCAAAACTACTTTTTCTAAAATTTTGTGGTTTTCCTGGTTTATCTCTAGATTGAAAGATACGCATGAAATCTCGAAAAAATGCAGTTACAGAACATTAAATCACAAATTTGCAGCTAAAATTTTTATTTAATATTAAATAAATCCCGGATTTGGAATTTAAAAAAAATATACAAGTGTTTAAATTTATTTCTCAATTAAAAGATAAGGTATATTATACATTAAATAAATTTTATATTGAATTGAATTACAAAATATACTATAAAACAAATGTTTTAACCTGTTTTTTGTCAACTTTTGTAATTTTTAGTTTTATGATTTTAATTAAAAAACCCCGTATATAAGAAATAATGTATTTAGGTTTTACAATGAATTAAGTATGTAAATAAATTGTATATGGCCTGATTAAAATAGGTAAATAAATCAGGGATTCTTCTAGAATTTGGATTAAAACCGTTGAGTTTAGTTCTTTAGTCAATGCCAAAAATTCAAATATTTATAGGGATTAACTTAATTTTTAATTATAATAATAATTATTAGAGGTATAAAACATTAAAAAGACAATAATAATTACCTTAAAATTTACCTACAAAATGGGGAATAATCCATGTAAGCTAATGTTTGCTTAATTAATATATTCTACAAGTAAGATATCACAATCCTGTTTGAAGCGTGCTCGTAAAATTTGGAAATGCCCCTTATTTGGTGATGTGTTTGATTTAAAAGACAATATATTTCCCACTTATGCAGAAGTCATGAAGTTTTATGAGAGGACCCGACACAATATAAAACACGAGAGAGAAACTAAAAAAGAACCCACTTACAAAGAAATAGAAATTATTGTGATTTTAAAACTTTTATAAATATAATATAATATTCCTACCAGTGGCGGCTGGTGGATTTTGGGTATACCAATATTTTAGTTATTAGACATGGGACCCACACCAAATTGATAATAGTTTATAATGACATTAAATAGACAAGTTCGGCGCAAACAGAATTTAAATAAAAGTTTGCGAAAAAAGTTAGTTTTTCCTGTCGCCTCACCCGCCTCCAGGCCCCACTAATTGAGATAATTCAAATTAAAGTGGTGCAATTTATTATCTACTATAATTTATCGACAAATTTAAAATTTTATTTAAAAAATCCAAAATAATGCCCCTTATTTGGTGATGTGTTTGATTTAAAAGACAATATATTTCCCACTTATGCAGAAGTCATGAAGTTTTATGAGAGGACCCGACACAATATAAAACACGAGAGAGAAACTAAAAAAGAACCCACTTACAAAGAAATAGAAATTATTGTGATTTTAAAACTTTTATAAATATAATATAATATTCCTACCAGTGGCGGCTGGTGGATTTTGGGTATACCAATATTTTAGTTATTAGACATGGGACCCACACCAAATTGATAATAGTTTATAATGACATTAAATAGACAAGTTCGGCGCAAACAGAATTTAAATAAAAGTTTGCGAAAAAAGTTAGTTTTTCCTGTCGCCTCACCCGCCTCCAGGCCCCACTAATTGAGATAATTCAAATTAAAGTGGTGCAATTTATTATCTACTATAATTTATCGAAAAATTTAAAATTTTATTTAAAAAATCCAAATATTACAGATTTTATTCGATTTTAAATTTTTATTATTTATTTTAATTTGAATTATCTTAAATAGGGGAGCCTGGAGGCGGGTGATGCGACAGGAAAAACTAAGTAGATAATAAATTGCACCACTTTAATTTTAATTATCTTAAATAGGGGGGCCTGGAGGCGGGTGAGGCAACAGGAAAAACTAACTTTTTTTCGCAAACTTAATTTAAATTCTGTTTGCGCCGAACTTGTCTATTTAATGTCATTATAAACTATTATAAATTTGGTGTGGGTCCCATGTCTAATAACTGAGATATTGGTATACATAAAATCCACCAGCCGCCACTGATTCCTACAATGTAAGAAAAACCAGGGAAAACTATAGAAGCATATCATTTAAAATGCAAAAACATCCCACTGGTAAGTGCCGAGGTATTACTAAATGTACCTGCCCTAAACAGAAAAAAGTACATATACGAGAACAATAGAAAAATGGTGATGTTCCCACAACCACGTAAATCAGGAAAACATTAGAAAGAAAGTTACACCAAAAAGAATGTCTAAGTAAACGTCAGAAAATAGATAAATCATGTACGAAAGAAGAGCTTGGTAGTACATCCTAATCCGAAGACCAAACTATAAATCAGTTGCAAGCTGCAAATAGAGTCACGAAAAACAATGCCGAAATTCGACAGAAAAATGGACTTTTTATCCAACCTCACCAACTTAAACAACTAACAATATTTATAATTTCTCATCAATAAATGGCAAGTAACGATCTTAGTATTTTTATTTATGTGCACACATTACAAATTATACAGTTATTAAGAGTGATTTCTTATACGATAAGTATATTCCTTAAATAGCGACTTTTTTGGTTACTTTAAGAAGGATCCGGAGGCAGAAGATGAATTTCGATTATAATAAAATTTGATATGCTATTTAAGGTTGTCGTTTGACACAAATTTTGTAAATGTATATACATATATATATATATAAATTAGGGTGCTTCAAAAAAAAATTTTTTTCGCTCTTACCCTCTCAAATGTTTTTATTTAATATAAAAAAAATCCTCACCAAATATGGGCGTTCCAGCTCAACTCTAAGAGGTCGCTGTTTTTATTTTAGTTTCCCATTGAATTAACATGGGAAAAATTAATTTATGTTTGGAATTTTATACCTTTGTATCAAAGTAACTTAAGGCAATGATCATGCAGTTTCTTATATTATATTCAATTTAACGCTCTACAAAAAAGGTCTCCTATTATTTTTCGATAAATTGATTTCTTCTAGAGTTATTCGAGGTCAAAGTTTGATTTTTTGAATTTTCTGTTTTTTTTTTTAATTTTAATTTTATGGTATAATTAGCAGACGGGAGGTGAAAGGGGGCTTAAGAAGGCAGCGGGGGGGGGGGAATGGGGTAAATGGGGTAAAAGCACCCTCCACTGTTGCCATACTTACGGGTGCCATATTGAAGATATACAATTTAATATAATTTTATTTAGTAATATTCATATCTGAAAAATGTTGATTACCTAAAACAAATATGGTGAAAAATCAGAATTTATAAAGTAAAAAGTAATTATAAAAATTAAGTAAGTATTTAAATGGTATATTATGTTTCAAGTTTATAAAAAGCGATTTGACAAATTATAATGTTAATATTGGCTTTCTTGAGAAACGCGATGTGGAGTGCGTTACGCACGCCACGCACTGTGCGTAAAATGACTTTTATAATGTAACTCCATTGAAAATTCGATTTAAGGCGCGCAAATGGAAGATAGTAAGGTCAGAATTTTGGTTAAAGATGTCAGAAATAATTACAATTAATATTTTTGTATTTGTCTGTTAACAAATTTAAAATCTCTCAGACCAACGCGGACGGCGGGAGCGGCGGCGGCGGTACGACAAAAATATTTTGTTTATTAATTATAATATTCATAATTATGAATTCACACCAATGTGGAAGCGAAAAACTTGACTTGTTTTATTTAATTAAGTACCAAAATATTTTTACCAATGCTAGTAAAATTATTTACATTCACGCACCACGGTGACTGCCTGTCCTTTATAAATGCTGCAGAATTTTTTTTTATGTTTACAAGACATGTATAAAAAATTAAATCAAAGAAATACCCACTTTATTATTTTATTTTTATAATATATTATATATATTATTTTATTTTTATAATATATATTAGTAATATATTAATTTAAAGAATATTTTTAATTTAATTTTTTGTACTTGTACTTAAATGAATTATTATTTTTTCTACAAATTGTTTTTGTGCTTGCAGACTTGTTTCAATGTTTCAAAATAAATCCTTGTGAGAAACAACATTTTCTTTTTTGTCCCTACCTAATGATGATAGTAAAATTAATATTTTAATTATTTTTTCTACTCCCACCTTTAATCGTACATGTTTTCATGACCTTTTAAATACACTGTGTATTATACACATTGACAAGTTTGTGGCCTTATGGCACTTTGGTCACGGGCTGAAGTTAGCAACAGGTTTTTAGTCACGGGCTGAAGTTAGTTTTAAGTTAGTTGACAGTTGTCAAATGTCATACAATCGTTAAAATAAAGTGTCTTTCTTGTAAAATAATACTAAATGTGAAAAGTTTATTATCTCAATACAAATATACAAAATAGTTTTTTGACGCCAATATTTAAAAAGATTAGGGGACATCCATTAATTACGTGAGATAAAAATATGGGGGAGGGGTCTAGCCAAAATCTCACCAAATCTCATGTTAAGGAAGGGGGGGTCATTAAAAACCTCACGTCAACTTTTGGGTTTAAAAAAAAGTATTATAATTGAAATTTGTCAAAAAAAGTAATAAATTTTTATTTTTTGGGTTTATCATGTTGTCCGCAAAGAAAGTTTAATGGCTAGAATCTCACGTGAGGGATAGGGGGGTCTACCACATCTCACCAAATCTCACCAAGGGGGAGGGAGGGGTCCAAATTATCAGAAAAATGCCTCACGTAATTAATGGATGTCCCCTTATATGACCTTTTAATTTCGCCGTAGTAGTTTAGTTAACTGGATTTAACTGATAAAGCGTTAAAAATTTGCTTACAGTACCCATAAAACATTATGTTCTCTTTTACGGTGAAAAACTGCTTCTATATTGATTTTAGTCTATTTTTAAGGGATAAATTTAGATTTACACAGAATAATTTGAGATTTAACGCTGGTAGATTCTCAAGTTAGAAATTCTAACGGAAATTCCAATAAATACAACTGTCAACATTTTCAGTGTAAGAATTGTTATTACTTTGTAATAATATTTTGCAATTATAGTATTAAAAAAATCAAAGGATAAAATATGTTCTTAACATAATCATATTTTAAAGTTATTTTAATATTTTAAAATATCAATAATTGTTAAGTTTAATTAAAATAATAACGGGCAATTTTAATGTTGAAAATTACGTCAAAAATGTTTATTGGGATGGTTACTTTATTTTCGTATAGATGTCGCTTTATCCAAATATTTAATTTAAATTATTGTTTAGATAACATTTAAGTATAGTATGCAACTCGTTTATAAATTTTTCTAGGCACTAACTTAATTAAGCACTGACTACATTGAATTCGTGACTAAAATGGCGTTTATCAAACTTGATACATAATATACTATTATTTGGGCCCGTCAAAATTATCGCACACAGAGCCGTGGCTACGTTCTTACGCCATTAACTTTAAGATTAGTTACAGAAAATACAATATAATAAGGTATTACACCTCATCGGAAGAATCTGATCCTTATAAAACAGATGGAAGCGAAGATCTAGCGAAAATAGTCGTGAATATGTATGTAATTTTATTTTAAGTCTCCTACCTTAACTTTATATTCCTAAACAACTGCAGAAGGAGTAAACAAGCCCCTCTGCACAATTTGAAGAAAAAGTATGGACTTTGTTCAACAAAATTGAAAAAATCGATGATGAAGCCGTGGCGAAAAATCGCGAAAAAAAATTAAACAATTTTGGTTTCTTGGTTAGAAGTAAAATATTTGTGATTATAATAATCATATACATTTTTTAAACCTGCATCTAAAAACATTTTTTTTTTTTATTAAATAAATTACTTTTTATTTTAAAAACTAAATTCAGAATCAATACCAAAAGAATCCCAGTAAGCACCAAACAGTCGGCCACCCTTCAGCATAGGCAGATGACCAGCGGTTCGACTTGCCCACACCCGGGCCCTTAGGGCCCGCGTTATTTTACCCCTGTTACCATTTGGCCACCTACTAATCGAACTTGGCCGAAATACGGCCTGCTGCGGCATAAGCGATACATCTCACGGCTGCTTACACACGCGAACTAACTATAAATAGGGATGGGCTAATATTTAGTTGGATGTGTGAGTCTGTAATGGCACCAAAATTTACAAAAGTGCTCTTTTAGTTCCATCCTTATTTCCTAAGAAGTCTCAGAAGCCAACTGAATGGCTTGAGCGGGTTAGTCCCCTCCGAAGGACTAATATACAATAGGACAAACACAAATAAACAGCCATACCTCTGGTGGGATTCGAACCCACGACCTCTCGGCTTGTAGCCAGCAGCACGAACCACTAGTCCACCGTCGGCGGTATATTCTATAGGTTAGTCCTGAAATCCTCTGAATGGCAAGTTACTCTTTTAGCATACGTGCTATTGGCTGAACGCGGCCAAACGGCAAAACGTATTTGAGTTCGTATTAAAAAAAATATTTTTAGGGACGTGCAATGAATATTGAATAATATACAGAAAAAAAATCCTTTAACTATGTACACAGAAAAAAAGGAATGGTTAATTTAACTATATTAATTTAGTTGACCCATATTTATTTAAATCAACCGTGGGAAGGTTAATATAAACAAAGATTAGTTGGACGGTACTAAACCAGATAGTCATTTTATTTTTCTAAATTGGTTAAATTGTATGGTTCAGTTTACTAAATATGTTGTTTGTAAAATAAGAGTTACTTCAACCTTAACCACTCTGTTAAAATGATTAAAACATTTGCCGTGCATTCCTGGTTGCATAGTATGTACCGATCGCGGCAAAGGCGGTGTGGATCGCGTGATGTTCTTAAATCTCGCCTCTGTTGACTTACAGGAAGAGTATATAAGGTGAGGTACTTCTTTGCTTTGGTGTGACACTACAAGTTGTTCGATATTAAAGAGACCTTGAATAGGTGGAAACAGCTGTCAATACTTGAAGTATTTTATTAAGTTGGTGGAACGCACTAAAACATTATCTCTAGCGAGGTGAAGGTTTAATTATCTGGAATAATACCTTTGGTATTATACTAGTAATGCGTCAAGGAACTTCCTGTTTTTTGAAGAATATAAGAAAATGGCTTAAAAAAATGTTTCTACTCCAAACATTTCAAGATCTTATTTTTATTGTTAGGTATATAAATGCGCCAAACGATATGGTAAGTTGTACCAAGCCGTTAACCTAGTTAGGGTAACAAATTATATTTAGTCAATTCAACCAAATGTATTTAGTACATTGGACTGGTAGGTAAAGGTCACTTGAACTATATAAATGTTTGTTTCAACCAAATATATAGTTGTAAAATATAACCAAATGCGGTTGTTAAAATAACTAAATGTTTGGTTGGCTCTATTGAAACAACATATTTAGTTAAATGAAACAAATAATAGTTGGGTTAACTAAACCTTTTTTTCTGTGTAGAATAAACGTTAACGCCCACTGAAATATTTTAAAGTTAATTAACAAGTTTTTGTAAAATTTAATGCAAAATTAATATAACATTTGGTATGATTCGTAACAGTTTAAATTACCTAATTAAAAGCAAAACAAAACTGACCTACTGACGTTAGTATTAAACTGCTGGTGGTTTTTTAATTTTTTGGTTACAAAACGTATAATAAAAATTAAAAATATAACGGCAATACTAAAAAAGTATATGTATTCTTTTCCTAAATATACTTATTTTTCGGAATTTTATTAATAAATAATATTATTCCAGTATTTTTGCATTTGGAGGTAAAGAAAAGAGTACTAACCATCTTTAATTATTCTTTTCACCATTTCACTTATGATCAAAATCGATAATTAATGGGTTCCACTTAAAAAATAAACTTAAAAACGTTACACACAGGTGGTTTTAAAATTTCTTCCAATGCATTGCAATGTTGCCAAATTTAGGGTGCCATAATGTAAAAGCATATTATGGGTGCCAAAAATTGAACAATTATAATAAGTGTATAAAATATATACATCTGTATAAAAAAAAGCGCCCTCTATAATAAAATTCTCGAACTAAAGTGTATATCCGGGAGTAATCACTGTCAAAATGGCACCCTTCAATTTTTTTGTTATATGGTTTAGAAGGATCCTGCCTTCATAGGAAAATTTTTTAAAGGCAAAACAAAGTGGCACCCGAAACCGGGTGCCACATTGTAAAATTGGGAGTCACATTGACAATGTTTACACTATATGGGTGCCTAAATGACATTGGGCCCATTGATGTAACTTTCTTGCTAACTGGTCCGCTAAAAATATCACCAGAAAAGAAATAAGTTTTAGTTTGCGTTTTATTACCTGACAAGCTCATACGTTTCATTTAATATAGTCTTGTTTCCCCCACTACGTGTGTTCCCCTGTTCATTTTTACAATAACAAAGCAGCCATGACTCATAAATCAATTTTAACAGATTCTAACCTCGAAATTTTAGCAAGTGCTTCAGAGCTCCCGATAAGTTAGCCAGAGTTTTGAATTTAGCGCCACAATCGTGGCGTGGAAGGTTGGTTACCAACCGTTGGTACCAACTTGGTACCGGCATTTTTATAACCTATAAATTTTCGTGAAACGTTTATCTTTGGTTTGTAGTTAATTAACTAATTGCTAGTCAAAAATGAACGATTTGGGTAATGAAATCGAGCAACTAATTGTGGAAGAAATCGAGGAAATGATAGTTGGTGAAAATCAAAGGTTAGTATTAATTAATTGATTGGTAAGTACCAACACATTAAACATGTTTTGTATGCCTTGGTGTATATTTTGTACGTAAAATAGTGGCATTCAATTGTAAAAACTCGAATTTGTTTATTCAAATAATTTTAGTATGTTTCCCATATACATGTATGTATGTAAGTATTACAATAAACAAATTAAAATAAATAAATTCGAATCTTTGCAATTTAATTACTCCAAACTATTAATTTTAAGGTAAGCCAAAATTTACTGGAAGAACGATTTATATAAATTGCACTCTCATTAATATTAATTATTAATTTTTATATTTTTAGTCATGAACTTAATTTGCAACGGAGAAGGCTACGTGATGACAGCAATCCTTTTAATTTGGAAAATAAAATGTTTTTGCGATATTTTAGGGTAACTAAAATTGTTGCAGAACAAATATTTTTTAAATTAGAACCATTCTTAACGCAGGGGCAATGGAAAACTGCAATTTCTGTTGAACTAAAGGTAAATTATTGAAGTATTACTAATTTATATTGCAAAATGCAATAATAATAAAAACATCCATTCTAAAATAATATTTAAAAATATACAGGGTGTCCTCTAATTAATGGTAAAACGACAGATTCTTTAGGTAAAAATATTACTCCCAAAATTTAACCATTGACAAGTTAATACAGTACATAGGGTGACCTAGTTAAAAGTTTATTTAAAAAAAAATGATTTTGTACAAAGTTTGGTAGGTATTTGGGTATTTTTCAGAGCAGAAATTTTAAATTTCCAAAAAAAATAAAGTAGATTTTAAAGAGGGCTGTCTGCAACACATTGCATATAGCCTATTTTTTTACTTTTTTAGGTTGCTTCATCAATTTAAAATGTCAAAATCCTGTTGCCTGATGTACCTGAATTAACAATTTTAAAAAATAGGCAAAGGAAAAACTTTATTTTACTTTAAACAAATACAATGTTTTGCATACAGCCCTGAAAAGTATCAAATTTTGTGCAAAAACGTCGGTTTTTTTCCAAAAATGTTTAAAAATTTGACACCACTTCGTTATAATCAACTTTTAAACATGGGTAAATAATTGTAAATCTGGTTTTGTCATTAATTAGTGGACACCCTGTATATTTATTTTAAGTAAATTATAAATATCTATGCATTTGTTTTATTTTAATTATTTGTGTTGTTTGCAATTTGTAGGTTCAAAACCATGTTTAATCTTCTGGGGGTGATTTGCCATTTATTGCACCCATGTGGCAATTGTGGCGCCTGCTGCTGAAGACCCTGTAAGGGGTATTACAGCCTTAATGTTCAAATGGTATTTAGCAATGATTTTAATAATATTTAATTCGCAATAATACTAAGTATATTTTTTAGATTTGTGACCATGAGTTTAGAATTCTAAACTGCAATGCCAGATTTCCAGGCTCAACTCATGATTCTGGAATTTGGGCATTAAGTTTGGTAAGAAATATGTTGCATGAGCAATGTGTTTCAGGACAGTGGAATGATGAGTGGCTAATTGGTATGATAAATGTTTTATATATTTTTTAATAATTATTTACATATGTGTAATATGGTTTATTAGCATACAAAAGGTTCTGTACATACATATATATATATATATATATATATATATATATATATATGTGTGTACTGAGCCTTTTCTATGCTAATAAACCAAACATACCAACATATACAGGGTTTCCCATAATTAGCATGCAATACTTTAACAGCAGGTTCTACGCATATAAGTAAGAAAAAAAGTTCCCATTAAAATAGGTCAAGAAATGTTTCCCAAGGGAGCTACAGCCCCCGAAAGAGAAGCCCCTGAAGATGTTTTTTATTTAATATCTCCAAAACCGTTAAAGAGAAAAGTAAAATTTTGGGATATAATCAAACTTTTTATGTTGTTGGAATGATAACAAATTCAACATTTTCATAAGGGGTGGGTCAGATAGAAAGGGAGTGTGGGTAAAACTACCCTAACTTTTTTGTACGTATCTTGAGCTATTATTTGATATGAGATCATAAAATTTTAGAGTTTTACACATAAAAAAGGTCCCCTTGATGAACTTCAATAGCATGCACTGTTTTTGCTTAAAATCGAAAATTCATAATGAAATCGATTTCATTATGAATTTTCGATTTTAAGCAAAAACAGTGCATGCTATTGAAGTTCATCAAGGGGACCTTTTTTATGTGTAAAACTCTAAAATTTTATGATCTCATACCAGTTGTGATCACAACTGGAGAAAAAGATTCAGCATAGGCCATGGACAATTTTTAAACATGGCCATGGACAATTTTTAAACACCCTGTCACATAGTACATGAAACTGTCACCTGTCTTAAATAATTTTTCATAAAAATGGCAGCTGTGTTCCATGGCCTACGCTGATTTTTTTTCTATTGTGAATTCATTATGATCATTTATGGCATGTAATGTAATTTTTAAATTGATTTTAAGCTAAAACAGTGGATAATATCAAAGTTTAACAAGAGGACCTTTTTTGTGTGTAAAACTCCGAAATTTCATAATCTGACATTAAATCCTAGCACGAGACACATACAAAAAAGTTAGGGTGGTTTTAACTCCTACTCCCAACTACCTGACCCACCCCTCATCGAAATTTTGAATTGTTATTATTACATCTTATTTGCCATAAAAAGTTTCATTAATTCCCAAAATTTTACTTTTCTATCTTGAACGGTTTTGGATATATTAAATAAAAACCATCTTCAGGGGCTCCTCTTTCAGCTCTCTTAGAAAGCATTTCTCGGCCTATGTTTATAGGAACTTTTTTCTTATTTTTGTACGTAAAATCTGCTGTTAAATTATTGCACGATAATTATGGGATACCCTGTATAACATAATATTTATTTTAGGTGACTCACGGTACCGACTGTTACCACTATTATGGATGCCTCAGAAAATACACTGAAAGGTCGCTCATATAAGAGCAAGAAATGTAATAGAGCGATGCTTTGGTGTTCTTAAACAAAGGTTTCGGTGCCTGACCAAACACAGAACCTTGCATTATCATCCTGTCAAGGCAGCAGAAATAGAAGAATACTTCAAAGAATTAACTTGAAAATATAGAAGTTTTTTTGCTAGCTATAACAGAGTGTAAAATAAATAAATAAATATAATATAGAAATCATGTATTACTATTACTGCATTAGTGTAATTTAGATATAAACATATTTTGTTAAATTAAAATAAAAGACTAAAATAGTACCTATAACACTATATTTTAAATCCAACTCAACACATACAATATAACCTAGATATGTTTGCAATATTGCAATTACATTTTTTCCTATATGACTACTATAAAATGTTACATTTTATTCTGAAATGCTGAAAAATTTTGCTTTTATACTTTACGAACATGGAAGATTTTTGTTAAATATATAGGTCTGGCAACCCTAAATGAGTTCCTAAATTATTATAAGAAAAACATGTTTTACAAAACAACTTAGGTTCTAAATAATAAAGCAACACGATAAGGCAAAAATATCGTAAATAAAACATTTAATTCATAAAGGTTTTTCTGTGACATTGTTATTTGCTGTATTTGTAATCAGGCATTTTGATTCTTTCTTTTAAAAGTTTTGGTGGTTTCTTAAAGAATCCTTTCTTCAAACACAACACAATTATAAATATATATTGCATTTTAAACCCCGCATAAAATTAAGCATCAGAAATTAATAAACACAATAAACTTGTGTTTATTTTCAATTTTTATAAATCATAACCTAAAAAATGGAGCTAAAAATAAATAAAAATGTGTAAAAAAACTATATAGTTCTTAAATTAATGGTATTACCTTATCTTTAATCACATATTTCTATTTAAATATGTACTTTTAATACATACATAACTTGTGTTGATTAATTTTATTGGGTATGTTTATTAAATGTCATTTTTAATTATAGTCTGTATGTTGGCAGCACTGATTTATGTTGTTGCTTGTTGCTTCGCATTATACCTATCCACATAACAAATAATATACATTAAAATAAAAGAAAAATAGTAAATAATACTAATATTTCTTCATCTAAGGCCTTTTATCTCATTCTGTGTAGGTATACTAGAGATACGACACTGACTCAAACTTTCTTCCAAACCGTGCCAAAATACCAACCAAACTGAGCAAAAGTTACTGTTTTAACGGACTTGCTAACTTAACAAGAGATAGATCAAGACCCCGAATATACATTAAAATAAAAGAAAAATAGTAAATAATACTAATATTTCTTCATCTAAGGCCTTTTATCTCATTCTGTGTAGGTATACTAGAGATACGACACTGACTCAAACTTTCTTCCAAACCGTGCCAAAATACCAACCAAACTGAGCAAAAGTTACTGTTTTAACGGACTTGCTAACTTAACAAGAGATAGATCAAGACCCCGACTATCTATCTATATATATATAATACGTCTTTTATTAAAAATTAATTCGATGCAAAAAAAACATGATGACACACAATCGTAATTAAATGATTTAATGGGACTTCTTAGGAAGTAAGGGTGGAACTAAAAGAGCACTTTTGTATATACTTTTGTATTTAGATACCTACCTTTAGTTGTCCTAAAAGGATAGTGAAGTGCTAGAATCGCGCCATAACCTATGGAAATTTCTTGATAAATAGACAAAAGTGACTATTTACCAAAAAAAAATGACTTATTTTCTGTGTTTTTTACGCATAGATAATATTTGTTACTGCAATAATATTGATGGCATGTTTGAACAACTACGAGTACAACATACACCAACAGAATTGCGTCTTTTCATAGAAAGTTAAAAAAATAGTTTGATGGCGGCTTTAATACGCAATGGAAATAACTTACAGACAATTTCAATTATACATGCAGTAAATATTAAGGAGACTTTTTAACGAATTGCAGAGGTGTTGCAAATAAATAAACTATGATAAATTTAAATGGAAAGTTTGTGCAGACTTAAAGGTAGCAATTTATTATTTTGTTATAACGATTTATTAAAGCAGTTTTTTTATTGTTTTACAGGTGGTTGCAGTCCTTACATGCCTACAAGGTGGTTTTACTAAGTATTGCTGCTTTCTTTGTCTTTGGGTCAGTCGGTCTAAAGCACCCCTATTAAAAATGCCCTATAGAACCCATATTGATCCAGATAAGGAAACTAATATGGATTTATATGGTTCTATATGTCCTATATGGAACGACCTGGTTTACACTTGGCAATCTATATGGTTTAATATGGAATTTCATTTTAAAATGTACAACTTAGGGATTTTTATATGGATTTATCTGGTTTCTGTTTTATGTGTCTTTCCATATAGGTTTCCCTATATGGTTGAATATGGAATTCCATTTTAAAATGTATATATATTTAAACGAAAATTGCATATTTAACCATATGATACCCCTATATGGTTAAATATGGATCTATATGGTAATAATTTTTTTACACCCAAACCATATTGGGCCAGATAGAGCAATATGAACCTATATGGCAATCCATATAGAAATCACTTTTCTATATGGTTTTCCAGGTATGGAATTCTATCTGGTTCAATAGTGCAATGCCTGTTTCAAATTCCTATATTGAACCAGATAGATTTTTATTTTGTGTTTCTATATGGCATTTTTAATAGAGACATCATTAAGTTCTTAAGGAATGGCCATCCAGAACAAATTATACCGTTGATTCCTTTAACCTCTTAAACCAATCATTAGTAGAAGCCGCCGCTTTATATCTAATTAGGTCTCATGAAAAACTTTGTCAAAGCATTAGACAATGTTGGACCTGCCTTTTAATATCTCACAAATTGTTTTCTAAAGATTAGTACGTAAAAATTAAAAGAAGCTATTTTGTGGGTCTATAAATAAAAAAAAAATGAATGATGAACAATTTATACAAAAATTGTCGAAGGAAGAAGCAGCTGCATGGATCAGCTTCAATCAAGTTGTATAAGGATTTTAAGGGAACAATAAATACGAAAATTAAGCTGCATTTGTAATCACTAAAATATACAAGTTCATAAATAATTAAAAAATAATAATAATTAAAAATAAATGTTATGATTTAAGGAAATCTCATCCTAAATTGACGTAGAATATCAGGGGAGTAACTTTTTTATATTCCGAAATATTTTTAATTTACAGTGGACCAAAGTTAAAACAACATTTTACCGATTTTTGGTCATAGTGACTACTGATGCCGCCGATACGAGATTTTCTCTCGAAAAAAGGCTCGAGACGAAACGAGAGAATTTCTCGTTTCTCTCGATATCTCTCGTTCTCTCGATTTTTCCTGTAAACAATTTTTTTTACATAAAAATTATAAATTATCAAAGTGGAATAATTTTTTTGGCGAACCACTTCAAAAAACGATCAGTGTATATGTAACTACTCCACATAGATCCAACCATTTGATTCCAATGCGCGACATTTTCGGCGTAAAAAGTCTTACTTTATCAGTGTGGTCTTGGCACACATTTTTTTTTATTTCCAGTTTATATTTCTATAGAAAAAAATATAAACGAATTTGTATTTTATTCCAAATAATGTTTGTATTTATACATAGCTACTTTTACCACGAGAGAAACGAGACGAGACGAGAGAAAGGCACTCTCGAGCGAGTAAAGAGTATTCTCGACGAGACACCCATTTTCTCTCGCTGTACGAGACGAGACGAGAGAAGGACTTTTCTCGCCTCGTCTCGTCTCGCGGCATCACTAATAGTGACAAAACCATTGATGTGATTTATGAGCTCTACATCTTAAAATTTGTATTACACTTTAGTCCTTTTAGCTATAAAGATTTGAGATAAATTTTATATTAAAAAAAATATTTAGCTGCATATTGAAACCAGAAAACCTACTATTATTTTTTGAATCAGTACAAATTGGATTTGGTTAAAGGAGGAACAACTTTGTCAAATTAGTGCAATTAGGGATGCATCCGATACGATACCGATACCGTAGTGCGCATGCGTTGAAAATTTATCCAACTATCACATGTGCTGGCTATATGAACTTTAATTGATGACGCAAATGATGCGTATATGCAGATTAACAATCCTGTCGGACTGCAATGTGGTTACTAAGAATTTTTTTTACCGAATATTTAATTTTTATGAAGTACATATGCTTCTACGTAGACCATGTAAATTTCAAGTGATTTGATTCAGTAGTTTCCCCATGAAGATTTTTAGAAAAATATTTTCCTAATTATTTAAGTTACACTCCGTGGACCCTCCAGAGATGCCTAAGGGTTACTCATTTTAACAAACAATAATAATTTTCGCGAGATTGTAGAAAATTAAGGGGCCATTTGGCGAATATAAGTTTTGTTATGTGTCCAGAACAGACATGAAATGATTTATCTTTTCCTTCTGACATTGCTTTACATTTAGTTTTGTAATACATAGAATTTCGGTATATTTTTTGACACTTTTAAAATGTTGGTTATGGTATTTTTGTATATTCTAGTGCATCACCGCTTCTACGGGCCACGCGTGCGTTTCTCCGCTCTGAACCATAAACAAGTATACAGCAGTGTATTTCAAACATATATCTTAAAGTGTGAAGTGAATTGCCACCCCACCTGAACAGGTGGTTTGCCGCGGCATGGACATTCAAATAAGTTTTTTTAATATTGCACGTCGCTAATTGCGTAAATAAGAATTCACCGAGTCTGCGAGTGTTTATACCTTTCCAAGTTAAATCTTTAGAATCAACAAGAAAGAACAAGAGTTAAACAGGGTTAACGAACCCTACACTAAATAGGCCAAAGTAAAGTGAAGTAAAGCAAATTCAAAGGTACTCTCTGTCGTATAGGACGTGACAAGTAGTACTTAAAAAAAACACATAAATCTTATGTAAGTAAGCAAACCATTTTCTAATATTTGCTTAAATAAACAAACTGCGAGACCTTCTCGAGTTAAAAAAAAACAAATGCTAGAAGCAGTAAATTAAAAAAAATACAATTTCTTAATTGTTAAATAAGAATAGGGCCGTATTCCAATTACGTACACTACAGGGCCAGCTTCATCTATTTGTGTATTAAGTTTGTAAATTAATTTAAATTAAATTGATAATAAAGTAAGATACAAAGAACTTAATTTAAATGGTAAACGGTTGATTCACTAATAACAAAATAAACAAAGAAGATACATAGTCGGTAGTCGATGCTCGGCAGGAGGGGTTGAATAACCACGAAGGCAGAGGGCACTTACGGCGGGTCGCGGCCGTCAACACTTAGGTAGTGAAGACAGGATTCAGTATCTCACGGGGGGCAAGCAATTCTAAAGGAAACCGACTCGGACAGAGACCTTCAGAAGGACACCAACAAGGACAGGTTCTAGCAGCTTACTAACAATTCTACCCCCATTCATGAATCCCAATTGAATGGGGGTATTACTAAAGCCCCGGTTGAGGAGGATTCCGGATTGTACTTAGTTTTGAGTCAGTTCAATGTCCTCCAAAAACCAACATTTACCCTCCTTGTCCTGCTCTCCACTAGCCTAAACTGGGCGTATGGCCCGACCCGGCGACAAAAATCCGGGAGTGGCCTTAACCATCGACATTGTCATCCACGATCTCTTAGGGTAGATCTACCAGCCGGCGTAAAAATGCGGATCCAACAAACACAGGTAATGCTGTGGTAAAATAACCCTGGGAAATTAGTGTAAGGTGATATGGATGGAGCCTGCCATACGTCCCCATACTCATACTCATGGTATTTTTGTATATTTTGGAATTTATAGTATAAAAATCGGTAGTCTATTATACATCTATCCCAACTTCGGCCTCCTTTATTACTTTCCAGAATTTCAACTCGTATCACAAATAACTAATTAAATTTGACACTTTTTACTAAAGGTGATTAATGAATAAAAAACTTACCTAATGTGTATGCTAAATATATATACACAGCCGCCAAGAGGTAGAACCAATTAGATAGCAGGCCAATTTCTGGATGATCAGGATCTGCTGCATAAAAATTGTAATCTATAATACTAAACATAACAAATGTTACCACTGCAAAAAGGAACCCTGAGAACGTCAACAAATTAGGCGCAATCCATTTTGGACAAAACTGTAAATAAATTAGGGTCATTAGCATTATAATTTATATAACAGAATAATTTTAGATGAAATAAAGTTATACTGTCGTGCTAAGCAAAAAACAAGATAAACTAATTAATAGTTATCAAATAACATACATCTTTTTAACTAATACACATTCTTCTCATAATAATTTTTTTTTTGGCTTATTTTGTCGATATGCTTTGAACGGCATTATAGCTAATTTTTATTTATTTATTAAATACTATGATATATAATATTCATAATACACTAGGTACCCTAAGTAATTTTTTTAAATGTAAACCATTCTTTAAATTCAAAGTTTTATTAAATAAAATATTAATTAGTTTCCATTTCATTACATATGGTATATACATTCCATTACATTCTTCTGCCTTTCTCAGGATCTCCTGGATGGAATTGAACGATTTACAGTAAAACTTTTACTATTAATTAATTTTGCAAAATTTTGTTGGCAATGATTTACTTTTTCGATGGACAAGATGGTTTTGGTTGATTATGTTCGGTATCGATGTAGCGAGTCGAAAAACTCAAAACTCTTTTTATTTCGAGAAGCGAAGAACCCATTGTACCAAAAAACACTGATACCAGTATTATTGCAGTGGAACGAGTAGTGTTTACCAGTGTTACAACAGTATAAGGGATAGTGTCAGGGCCGGCTCCAGGGTACGTGCAGCCGTGCCCCTGCACGAGGCGGCAAAATTCGAAGGGCGGCAAAAATCGAAAGGTGGCAAAAAGTTATTCAATACAATACAGGATAGATATAGGTTCTAAATTAGATATTTCCAATTTAATTTTAATTTAAACAGATTTTTCTTATTTTTACTACTGGACAGTTTTATAATGTTAGATAAAATAATTATTATTAGAATATATTACTGTTTTTTTAGAATGCGATGATATTTTATTTATTTGTTATTAAATAATAATTTTTTAAACTTTTTTGTGAATTTTATCTTCCCCTTAATGCTACAACTGGATAACTCGAAATTTTACGAATCCAGTTCTACTAAATACTTACATACCAATTTTAGAATATTTTATTTACAAATGTGTTTTTTCAGATATCCAATTGTAGCATCAAGGGGACGATATTATTTAAGTAGTTTTTTTTAGAAATTGTACCTAATTAATGAGCACTAAAACGTAGGTAACTATGAGGGGCGGCAAAAATATTTTTGCACGGGGTACCAAAATGTCTGGAGCCGGGCCTGCAAAGTGTTAATTAATGTTGATATAGTGTAAAAAAGGTAAAGTAAAGTAAAAAGGACAGTGTTTTAAGTGTTGATCAATGTTGAAAATTTTAGTTTTAATAGTGTAACTAGAGATGTAAAAAAGTTTTTTTAGATTTAAAATTTATTTGGTTGGATTAATAAAAGAAATTAAGTTTTTAATGGCAATAAACGTAATAGGTATTTTGTACTAAACTTGAAAAAGAACTAAAAACTAATGTTTTTTTACGTAACATCTTTAAGTTTAACAAGTGATTTATAGTTTTAAAAATATTTATCAACGTTAATATAGGGTCTTTCCATCTCAAATCGATCAGACAAAAAGGGGTAGGTCGTTATTTTTCAACGAATTTTGTTTACCGTTTCTCTACCGAAATCGATAAGACCCGTATTTTTTCTTTTTGCCTTTGTTTTGTACACAAGCGTTACAATTTTTTTTAATTGTAAGTAAATATTTACTACATACAAAAAAATATAATACATTTAGTTAATTTAGTCAATTTTTTGTGATTGTTTTTTCTAAAAAAGGCAAAAAAAATTGAGGTCAAAATTTTGACATTGCCACATTTTTTTACATCATATTTTTTTCGTTTGAAGTTGTTAATATGAACAACTTTAGAGTAAAATGTACATTATTAATATTTTGCATGTGTTACTTTTAAAACATGTAAAAGTATACGTAAGTTAATTTTGGTTAAAATAGTAAAAAGTAAGTATTACATACTTAAAATTAATTAATCGAATGCACAAGAAACTTATATAAACGCGATTTCAAAGAAATGTAGAACACTAACAATTCCGAATTTTGGTCGGTTAACAGATATGAGTGAAACAGTCGCGAAACTCTTTTTGACTGAGGCTCTATCAGAAAGGGAAATAAGTCTAAGAGGTCCAGAAACTAATGCGCAGGTTAATTATGTTAAGAAATAACAAATTTTTATTTGATTTCATATTTCGTTTTTTTATTTATTGCCAGAGATTCCCTACAATGGCCACAGTATGGGGCGGTTAGATATAACTTTTTATAGTCGTTTCAAAACATTTAAATGATTTTATTCAGTAGTTTTATAACCAAAAACTGTTGAGCAATTACTTACGCCCCTTTGATTCTAACCACCTCAATTAATATTTTTATTTTATTTTATAAAAAGTTTAAGCGTATTTTTTCATAGTAAAATAAAATATTAATATTTTATTTTACTATGAAAAAATACACTTAAACTTTTTTTACTTACCAGCAAACCAAAGTAACTAACTGTCAAATCTGATATTTCTTTTAAATACAAAGGTTTCAAAGCTTTCTTTATTTATTTACTTCTGTACACTCTTTAAAACCTAATAAACATTCAGATTTTATTAAGAGTTAGAAAGCGATATTATTAAAAAATTGCATTAATATTTGGTATCAAATATAAAAAAAGTTTATTTCTTTTACGACCAACAATCCACCGTCTTTTATTTAAAAAAAATAGTTTTGGCATAAAGTATGGTTTTTCAATTTTTGAAAGCTTTAAAAAACGAGCATCGCAAAAAAGAATAAAATTGTATTTTTTCCAGACTTCTTGGCCCAACATGAAGCAGAAGAGGCAATTCAAGGCACTCTAGATATAGAAATAAAATTTAATCAAAAAATGATTTGACCAGTCAAAAATTGAATCGAAAAATGTAAAAATGCATAGGGTGATTCATAAAAAATAAAAAGTTAAGACCATTAAGTGACAAAAATATGTTAAAAAGTTCTAAATTGCACTTTATAAAGGTCAAACTTCAAACGAAAAAAATATGAAGTAAAAAAAAATGTAGCAATGTCAAAATTTTGACCTCATTTTTTTTTTTCATTTTTAGAAACAAGAATTTAAAAAAATGAGTGAATTTACCTACATAATTTTAAAAAAATTGTATGTAGTAAATATTTACCTATAATTTAAAAAAAAATGGAACATTTTTGGCCAAGTTATCGCATTTTCAAGAAAAATTGTCCCTCGTAAAAAGAGAAAATTCGATGTTTCTGTCCATTTTTTTAAATTTTTTACGGGTGTACAAAACAAATTTAAACAAAAAGGAAAAATAGGTCTCATCAATTTCGGTAGAGAAACTAAAAAAAAAATTCGTTAAAAAATAACGACCTACCCCTTTGCCATGGAAAGTGGGCATCCATTAATTACGTGAGGTATTATAATTATAAGCAAATTGTTTTTTTTTTAATAGGTCTAATGAAATCAATACAAGCACACCATTTATAATGTTGTCAAAAATATTGTAACAACACTATTTCTAGTGTTGAATCAATAGTGTTTTTCAGTACGGACCCCAGAAAAATTTAATGCGTAGCACAGCCTGATGCTTGAGGTTATGAGCTCATTCAAATGAATCTGTAGGCCTTTTTGGCGTAGGGCACCTGTTAATATTATCTAATTAAAAAATAGACATTTAATCTTTAAACTTATTTATATTTTACAGACAAAGGGCATTCAAGTTTAACATTAAATTTTGAATACCATCGAGGCTATAAAACACATCGATAACGAATGTAGTGTAGGCCATTTATAACTTTAGGGATTGTATGTAACTTATTAACTTATATAAATTTTGTATTTAAAGTATTAAATTATTTAAAGTTTAGCGACATTTAAATAAACTATTATTAGTGGTGTATGTTAATATTGTTTTTAGAGGTTCTGGTTAGCCAATGCTCTACTAAATTTGTCATCCACTTCTGACAAATTCTAAAAGTGGCAGTCCCTAGTAGGGACTCCCTACCGTTTTTATCGCAAACTAAAATGAGGAAACACCTGATGGCGAATTTTGAAATCAAATTAGGCCCTTCCCATAAGTTTTAAATCTGTACATTGTTGCAACTAATATAAATATAATAATTCAGCAAAAAATCTCATGTTTACCTGAAAAACAAAAACATCTGGTAGAGTAAACAGCAAAGTAGAAGGACCTAGGTGGGTGAAGCTAATGGGCGTTCGCGCCCCATGCTTGAAATCCCCGATGGCGTAACAAATTCCAAAGGCGTAACATCAGGGCGGCCAAATAATTGCTTTTATTTAGAATTCGGCAATTATAAAAAGGCGCCATATTTTCTATAATTATTTCTTTCGATATATAAAATGTTTTGCAGGAAAAATAATATATAATTAAAATTTACTACAATTTTCCTTATATATATATACAGGGTGTCCGGGAAAAGGAAGTCAATCCGTTAACCATATATTCTTTGAGTTAAAACAATAAGACTTTCATAATACCATTTTTCAATTTAGAGCTTCATGTTCGATATACAGGGCGACAAAGTTTGAAATTTAAAACTGATTTTTTTTAATAATTCGAGTAATTGATAAGATATTAAGTTCAAATTCGGTACACTACTTCAACATAAATAGTTACATTTTTTGAGGACAACAAAACAGAAAACAATTGTCAAATAATCAAAATAGGGGGGGTCCAGTACTCACTGACTCCCCCTATTTTTAGTACGTGCGCCAATGACTTCCAAACGGTTTTTTTTCAGGTAATCATTTATTGTTAAAAAAAAATTGTCTCTTATAAAATTTTGATAAAATGATTTGTTTTTAGAGATAATTTGTAAAGTATGGGTCAGTTGTTTTAACTCAAAGAATATATGGTTAACGGATTGACCTCCTTTTCCCGGACACCCTGTATTTTAAAATATAAGTTTTATATAAGTTGATACGATTCATAAAAATATATATATTGAATTTAGCACCATGCAAAGTTCGGTATAATTTTTTTTAGTTTAAAAAGTCCCCGAGCGATGGCGCCGGCTATTCATGATTTTTGTTTGTGTAGGTATAATTAATTTAAATACCTACCTATCATTAATAATATCGATGAAGCACTGTAATTACAGCCGTATAATTACAAATGAACCGCCGTTATTTAAAAAATACGTGTGCAAATGATAATATTTTTAATTCAAATACTTTATTAATGCCACACACCACACACAAACAAAAATCATGAACAGGCAGCGCCATCGCTCGGGGACTTTTCAAACTAAAAATTTTTTATTTCGAACTTTGCATAGTGCTAAATTCAATATATATATATTTTGAATCGTATCAACTTATTTATATTTTAAAATAAACTGCGCACCATTCAATGTGTGCGACCAAAAAGTTCGTTTTCAAAACGACATAACTTTTTTGTTTCTTGAACGATTTTATTTTGGTCTGTAATGTCTGCTAGCTTAATCCTCTGGCAATTCATGCTATAGATATGAAGCTCACGGTTCTTCAAGTAAATTTCATACAGGGTTATATGTTAAACAGTGAAAAATTTCAATAACTTCATCCAAGCCCCGTTTGTAAAAAAATAATTTTTTTCTCGTTTTTACTTTGAAATAATAAAGTATTATGTCTTATCTTGAAACATTTTTCAAATTTTTCGAATTGGAATCTTGGCAACGAAAATATGATTTTTTCCAAAAGAGTACATTTAAGGTTTTTTGTAGGCAATACTCTCAGTGTTTTTAGGAACAAGAAGATAAGATGGTGAAAGATTGTTCCTTAAATAATTCTGAAGAAGCGACAAGCAACAAACTTCCATTATTTTCAGAGGGCCTAAGCAAAGACCAAAATAACATTTTGGTGAAAATTTGCAAAAACTAAACCTAAACCGATATTTACGTTCATGTTTTCTTCATAATTTTGACCTCCTGATTGTGATTCAGTTGTCAAATTTAAGTTTCAGATAAAACCAAAATCACCAAGAATCAAGATTCGAAAACAATTCCAGGGTGTTTAATGTCTCAATAAAATACGATTGCTGGTTTTTACTGTTTTTTTACTGTGTTTTGCATACATACCATATGTACAATGTACACAATTCGCCGATCGGATGTGTGTTTTGTGTGCTCCGATAAATGCGAAAAATAATGTTTTTAAATTGTGATTTAATTTTAAAAACCTTTACCAGTTTGTAAAAAGTGAATAGACAATGACTATTAGTGTATGTGTGTGTTTGTGTGATGTAAAAATGGATTTTATTTGAATAAAACAAACTTTAATATTGCATTTGCACACATTTCAACGGACAAAAAGTGTAAAAGAAAAAAACTCCAAGCAAACAAAAAACTTTATATTAAAATAAAATAAAACTTTCCCCGTCAGGGATTCGAACTCGGTTCGCTGCGGCCTGTGTTTGCCAGGTTCCAAATTCCAAAACTTTTATTTTCCTATTTGGTTACATAACTAACATATATATCACAGATATTTCACAATACAGTTTCCCTATAGACAATAAAAACAAAATTTTTTATTACAAGCCCATATGGGCGTAGGGTGCCTTAAGGGCCGTAGCTCTTATGGCCGTCGATGTGTGACAAACGGTACAAATCGCAACACATGTTTTTAATTAATGATTTTATTTCCCTTGTATGCGCTGAGCGCTTATGGGGGACATTTATTTTGTGCTCTTTTTAAATTGTGGTTTTTAATGTTTTACGACTTTCTTGACTTTGCTTATTGGGTGTAAATTCAGGGAAAAATAAGATAAAAAACCCTGTGCTTGTTGAAAAAAGTTTTTAAGACGTTTAATTACAATGTCTGATTTGCTTGTATATGGGCATTTTGCCAGTGTCATAGTTGGGGGGGTTTTATTAAAGATGCAGTGGATTCAGTGAGGCCGGCCACTACACCTTTATTTTGGAGATAAAGGTGTGTCGACTGAAATACCCCAGTCGGCACACCTTTATTTGTGCGGTCGCTACACCTTTATCGAGAAAAATGAAGATAAAGGTGTAGCGTCGGGTGCGCTCGGTACACCTTTATTTGTCCGTCGCTACACCTTTATTTGAACAAAGGCCCAGCGATCGGTTTTATTCTGCTTTTTTACAGAATTTATTTGGTTTTCCTTAATTCAGGGTTGTTAGTACCCCTTTGATTGTATGGGGCATTTTATAAGCAGAAAACATCGGCCGTCGCTGCACCTTTATTTGCAGTCGCCACACCTTTAAAACTTAAAGGTACGGCGACCGCACGTAAGGTACGTTAGGAAGCGACAGCCGATATTTTGCGCTTATATAGGGGGACTAGTGCTTCCGAAGTGGCGTCGGGCCGAAAGTCCGAAAAATTTTAAAAAGTGTTTTTGAGCGTAAAAACGTTTCCGCGTCCCCGTGCATTCTTACAGGAGATTATCGCCCCGCCACGGCTTGGGCGTGTGCCCGTGTCGCCGCAGCAGGTCGAAATCATCTCCCTTCGTAATACACGGGTAGGTCTTTGCGTATGTGGACGTGTTATGTTGGGATTTTGGCGCCTGATTGAAATAATGTTACGCGGTAAAGGTGGAGCCTTGGTGTGAGTGTGTTGGGAAGCGACAGCCGGTATTTTGCGCATATATAAGAGTAACGCTCTTACTAAAGTGCACCGGGCGGAAAGTCCGAAAAATATTTCTAACAGAAATTTTTCCAAGTATTAAAAATGTTGTCAACAAAAATGTTATAATTTATTTTTGGATATTAGTAATGTATCCGCGTCCCCGTGCATTCTCACAGGAGATTATCGCCCCGCCACAGCTTGGGTATGTACCCGGGTCGCCGCAGCGGGTCAAAATTATCTCCTTTCGAAATACACGGGTAGGTCTTTATATATTAGGCCGTGTTTAATTACATCAGGGTCTCCGTGCTTTATTGCGGTAATGTTCCGCGTTAAAGGTGAAGCCTTGATATTTATGGAGTAGAATTTGTTGGCCAGCTCCTGAATATGTTGAACAAGCGACAAACATTCTGCTTGCTGTTGCATCTCCCCGATGGTGGTATACCTAGGTGCTTTCGTGACGGTGCGAAGCTCCTTAGTTTGCAGCCGTTCTAAATGCATTTTACGGGTGTTTGATATGCTACACCAGACCGGTGCTGCATACGTAAGTATTGGGCGCAATACTGTTTTGTATAGCAGCACTTTGGTTTCAATAGAGAGAGCACTATCTGGTGATAGGAGTGGATATATCGATCTAAGCGCACCGTACATTTTCCTCTTGGTACACAACAGCTGGTGTTGGAAGTTCAGGCGTCTGTCTAACTGAACTCCGAGGTATTTGGCAACCGGCGTTTCAAGCACCGCGTGTCCCTCAAGCTGTATGTGCTCGAATATTTTGATATTTGTGAATTTTCGCGAGAAGTTAACCAGCTCTGTTTTGGTTGGGTTTATCTTGATCAGCCATCGATCCCAATAGGATTTGAGCTGGTCAAGATATATTTTGACTTGTTTATTTGCCACTGCCGATGAAAAAGAGTGCGAATATAATGCGGTGTCATCGGCTTACAGAGATAGCTTCGTTCTCGCGAAGTGGGGGATGTCGCTCGTATATAATGTGTACAGCTTGGGGGCCAATACTGTGCCCTGGGGAACGCCGGCGCAGATATGAATCGAGCAATTTGGTAAGGTATATAGGTAGACCTATTGTGTGACATTTGTGGACAAGACCATCCGTCCAAACCGTGTCGAAAGCTTTCTCCATATCAAGCAGTAACAGAACCGTCGATTGATCGCGCGATCATCGTGCACTATTCTTGCGATTTGGTGGACAGTGCTGTGCCCAGGTCTGAAACCAAATTGGGTGGTGTTAGCGCAAGCCGCTTATCTATTTTACTAATCCTGTCCAGTATGAACCTTTCGGCTACCTTGGACAGGGTGTTCAAAAGACTTATCGGCCTGTAGCTCGTTGTTTTGCTGGCGTTCTTACCGGGTTTTAGTATGGGCACTATGATCGCTTCTTTCCACTGCTTTGGGAAGTGCTGCAGTTTAAGTATTGCATTTATGATATAGGTTATTTGAACGACTGCCTTGCGGGGGAGATTTTTCAGCAGAACGTTGTCGATGTCATCAGGGCCAGGGGCTTTATTGTTAGGTACTTTACGTAGAATGGTACTTATATTGGTTGGTGAAGCCATGAGTTTTGTAAAGTCTCTTGCGCTGATGGCGGTTGGTGGTGAGGACTTTATGTTATCCGCAAAAGTTATTGATTGTCTTTGCTCGGCCGTCGGTGAGGGTATGCTGGTAGTATGCACACTCTCAAAATGACGGCCAAGAGCATTGGCTTTATGGCGGTCTTCCATGTGCTGGCCGAGGTTGTCAGTGATGGTGAATATTGGGACACGATGACCGCCTTTTAGCTTTCTTGTGACTCTCCAAAGTGAGTTGTCGCTAGTTTTTAGGGATTTCAACAAATTATACCACGCTACATTTTGATGTTCTTCGATACTGTGTTTTATTAAGGTTCTAAGCCGGTTATAGTTATTTTGATCTGCCTGCCTTCTGTGTTTATTAAAGGCTCTTCTGTAATTATTTTTCTCTTTGATGAGATCAATAATTTCAGGGGGCAGGCGATCAGTTTGCGGTCTTATTTTGACTTTGCGCGTGGTCAAGTGTCTAGCTTGCTTGATGTTATTTACCAGTATGTCTAGCTGTGCTTCGATTGCTTCGGGGCTATCAATAATGTTAGTAACACTTGTCAGCCTTGTCATGTGGGTTCTGAACATACACCAGTCGGTTTTCTTGTAGTTAAATACCTCCTTAGGTGGAGGTATTTCTTTTTTGAAGTCTAACGTAGCTGAGACTGGTATATGGTCAGAATCCATTTCATCGATAGTTGCGACGTTCTGCAGTGTTCCAACGCCACGGTGCAGAAAGAAATCTATCGTGGTTGGTGTGGAGCCGTTGTCAGGGTAATGCGTAGGTTCGTCCGTGTGGGATAACATGAACTGGGTGTTCATTACGTATCCCCACAGAGTTCTACCGTTCTCATTATCCCGACTGCAGTTCCACATATGATGCCAGGTTGGCGACTTGCCCACTGAGCTATTGCTGCTATGTCTGAGTCCGAGGTAATAACTAAGCAATGCGGAAAGTGCAAGACGGTTCCTAAGGATTATCTTAAATGTAATATTTGCGAAGCAGTAATGCACTTGAGTTGTGCTAAACTTAGCAAAAAAGTAAAAATAATCAATAAAAAAGATATGAATTGCTGTGAGGCTACCAAGGAATGTTCACAAGGCAATATTAATGTTGTTGATAATGATCCATTATTAGTGGAAATTTATTATCTAAAAGAATTACACCAAAATCTGTTATTAAGACTTTTAGTTGAAAAAGTCAGCTTATACTTTAAATTTCGGTAGTAACAGTGCCTGTCGACTAAGCTTACCAGTGGAGAGGGGTGTGGTTCAAAATAATAAATGAAACTATTAATAAATATTCAAGGTCAAGTGGGCGCCAGGTAATTTACAACAACATTTAGGCACAAAGAATACTTAATAACAAAAATTACCAAATTTAATAAGTGAGATTAAAGAAAACTCAAGTATAAGTACAATTACAACTATATTTAAACTAGACCGGGGTTATTTCTTTTAAATGTAGTGTTACAGATCTTAAAAACAACAGTGTTCAAATTGTCCAACGAAAAAAAAATATAATATATAAGGTAGGGATTAAGATAAGTGAAAAAGTTAAGCTGTTATAAACTTTCTAAGTTATAAGGTTAAAACAGTATTTAAACTATTCCAGATTGTCAAATCAATTAAAGTACATTTACCGAACCAATTGAATGTGGTTCAACCAACCCTTGTGATATCACTTAGGCGCACAATGATAAAAACTAGAATTTTAGGACTATTAAGGTTGGCCGGTTAGGCAACCCAGTATACACGAATTTTCCAATATATCTAGGTACTCTTAATAAATTAAAAATAAATTTGTTATTCAAAAGTAAATTGAATTTCTATAAGGTAATACGCGAAAATTAAACCCAAACTACCCCTTTTTTAAGGGCTGAAAATAACTAAAACGGTTTTAAGTCCCTAGAAATATTAGAAAAGTTGATATAGTTATATTATAGTTAAGTAATGACATATAAACAAAATATTATGGAGTAAAATATTTCATACTCAACGATAGCAAGGTAAGTTAAGGAATAAAAAAAAAACGCAAATATCCAAAATTAGAATAGAGAAATATAGTGCAACTTATCCAGAGCCGGTCAGTCCAGTAGCTGATGCTGTCAGGGTAGAAAGTGTGGTCAAATCCAGTGGTTGTAGTCAATCCGGGGTGCTACTCATTCGGACGTAGACTTGGTCTCTATTTGCGGGAATATTTTGTCACAATCGGGTAGGTATAGTCCAAATCGGTGTCACAATCGGGTAGGTATAGTCCAAATCGGTGCTTGTTTTCACAGGGTGAGCCCCACAAAACAATTGGAGATAATTGTGAAATGAAATTAATCCAATGACAATCAGTTCCCAACTAGGGAAATACGTATAACGGAATTCGATACGTATGATTAGAACGTATTATTAGAACGTATTATTAGCACCCTACAAATGAAACACAACGAAATTACTTACGAATCTGCAAAATAAATAGAAATAGTTTTGAGGTTACTTACGCGTGGTTGAGGTATTCCCAGAGAAAACGAATAAAATGCCTCAACGGTGTTGTGTGCGGTTAAAGTATTTATCTTCTGATTTCCAACCTAACAAGAGATATAGGTGACGATAACGAAAAATAGGGTTAAATGATTCTTACCAAGGCGTGCCCAATTAATCCGGATATACCGATTGATTTACAGGCTCCAAATTCCAAAAATAGGTATCACAATTAGCCTGAATAAATCCACAGCAGGTTATTCTAAGATTTAATCCCGAAAACAACGTCGGATGGTTACAATAAAACCAATTATTTAGAAATTCCTGGGAGACACGCACTCAGTCAGAAGTACAGAAGAACAAATCATGGCTGAAACCCTTTTTCCGGTCTCAAGATAATGCGCAATAGATGACCAATTAAAATTAATTGTTAAGGGCAAAAAAATTTGAATTTTTCAAATTTCCGGCAAGTTAGGGGAATTTGTCTAGTGACGCTGACAGGTTGGCAACACTGAATGTTTGACATCAAAACAAATGAAGATAACCCAGTTTTACAGACTCAAAATAAGGACAAAACAAAGTAAGTACACTATGATTTCCTCACATAACAACAGAAAACAAGTAATAAACGCATACCTAACATTTTAGATATCGCCTAACCCAACTTTTTGGTCAGAGTTTGTCTAACCAGTTCCCACAAAAATAACATTCAAACAAGGAAAAATAGGTAAGTTTACACAAAATCTAGTAACGTAACGATTGAAATGTTTATTTTTAGATCCCTAGAGACCATAGAACCTAGGCAAGGTGGAATTTCCTGCTTAAGACACTGCTTTTACTAGCCATGGGAGGTTCCACATTTACAACCGAAACAAGATATAAAATACACCACCAACAGATAAATACCGGATAGACAGGACCTTAGATGTTTGACAATTCAATTCGGTAAATTCTAACACTACAATAAGTTATGGAAAAGTGATTTTTAGCAGTAAGTGAACTTGTCTAAATTACTAAAATTAAAAAGATTTGAAAGTAAAATTAGCATTACTCTTAGCAAAAATAAAAAGGTAACAACTCCCCCCTTTCATAAAGAGAGAAATCGATAGATTTCGATAATTAACAAAATCAACACTAAATTAAATAATAGAGATAAACTAATATGAATTGAATTGAATATGAATTAAGGTAAGTAACAAAAAAAAAAAAAATTCTAAGTTGTGTCCGCGGGATGAGGTTTCAAGTCCTGAATGTGATATACACCTTTGAGTTTTCCAAACTCATCTTGAACTTCATAGGCTAAAGGTGAAAGCTTCCGTACTACCGTCATAGGCCCTATAAATTTATGTGCCAGTTTTGCAGCAAAATAATTAGCCCTATCGGATAAAACATGGTTTCGGCACCATACCGTCGAACCCACTTCAAATTCCAGCGGCCTTCTGCGAAGATTATATCGATGTCGGGATTTTTCGTGTGCACTATTAAGTTTTTTTCTGACTTGATCGTAAATTTTTAGAAAATCATGAGAATTATTTAACGGAGTGACACGAACAGAGGTATCCGTTGAAAAGTTTGGATTAGTAAAATAGTCTCCAGCAATAACATGCTCTCTTCCAAAGTTCACAAAGTATGGAGTAAATTCGGTGGTTTCGTGTTTACATGTGCGTAACGCGCAACCAACTTTCGGCAAGATTTTGTCCCAAATTCTTTGGTTTTCTTTAACATACGAAGCTAACATTGTTTTAAGAACTCGATTCACTCGTTCGGTTGGGTTTGCTTGGGGATGATACACAGTGTTGAAAATTATATTAACCTTATATTTTTGACATAAGCCAGTAAATTCCTTGCTTCTATACTGCACCCCATTATCGCATATTATGTGCTGAGGAACTCCAAATAGCAAGAAGATATTATCTTCCATGTATCGCGTGACGGCTGCGGCGGTAGCTTTTCTTAAGGGATGAACCATAGTAAATTTACTGAAGTAGTCGGTTGTAACCAAAATATAGGCGTAACCCTGCGATGAGCGTGGTAACGGTCCCACAAGATCTGTACTAATCATTTGCCATGGTTGTGTAACATAGGGTCTATTTCCCATTAGGCCAGTTGGTTTATGTTGCTCCGGCTTCTGAGCCAAACAGATCGTACAATGCTTTACATGTCTCGTCACGTCACTCTGCATCTTGGGCCAATAGTATAATTGTTTCAGTCGTTCATAAGTTTTGTAAATTCCAACATGTCCAGATGTTTCAGCATCGTGACATTCACTGATTTTTCCTGGTCTTTGATCTTTTGGAACGACCATTTTCCAATCGGCATTACTTGAAGAGATACTGGGGAACTTTTGATGTACCATTTTATACAGGGTGTTATTCTCTACCCTCCATTTAGGAAATTTGAGAGGATTTTCTAAGACTTTAGCAATCATTTTAGCATACCATTTGTCTTTGGAACAATTTAGAGAGGATACTTCTGGGGATGATCGTGACAGCATGTCCGGAACCACATGATCTTTACCTCTTCTGTGTCGGATCTCGAAATCAAACTGCTGTAAGCGAACAGCCCATCGAGCTAGACGCCCTTGTGGCTCTTTAAGGTTGTTCAACCATACTAAAGAATGGTGGTCGGTAATGACAAAAAACTTGTAACCCTCTAGATAAGCTCTGAGCTTTTCAATTGCCCAAATCACCGCAAGGCACTCACGTTCTGTAGTTGAATAGTTACGTTCAGTGCGGGAAAGCGTCCGGCTTAAGTAGCAGATTACGTGTTCTCCGTCCGAATGATTCTGGGTGAGAACAGCTCCTATAGCTGTTGCAGAAGCGTCGGTCTGTACGAAAAATGGCAGGTTGAAATCAGGACAGCTAAGAATTGGGGCGGATACCAATGCATCTTTTATTAATTGGAAAGATTTATCACAATTTTCATCCCAGATGAAGGTTCGATTTTTCTGGAGGAGTTGCGTGAGTGGAACAGTTAGGGTGGAAAAGTTTGGGATAAAACGTCTATACCAGGATGCTGTACCTATGATTCTCCTTACTTCAGATACTGTTTTTGGTGTTGGTAAATTCATAATGGCAGTCACTTTCTCAGGGTCAACGTGTAGCCCGTTCTGGTTGACTACATAACCTAGATATTTCAATTCTTCTCTGCAGAAGCAGCATTTCTCCTGAGATAGTGTTAGACCCGCGTCAAGTAAACGTTTAAAAATTTCCTCCAAAGTTTTTAAGTGCAATTCGAAAGTTGGTGTGGTTATTATTATGTCATCAAGGTAGGTAAAAACATAGGGCTCTAGTTCCGGGCCTAAAACTCGGTCGATTAGTCGTTGCCAAGTGGCTGGACTGGTAGATAAACCAAAAGGCATTCGATTAAATTCGAAAAGTCCTCTAGAGGGTACAGTAAACGCAGTGAGCTCCTTACAATCTTCTGCCACCTTGATCTGCCAGTAAGCAGACTTTATATCTAGTGTACTTAAGTATCTGGCATCCCGGAGTTTATCTAGAATAGATGAGATATATGGAATTGGATAGGCGTCCTTCTTGGTGACTTTATTCAGCTTGCGATAATCGACTACAAATCTATATTTTCCATCTTTCTTAGGAACTAGTAAAATTGGTGATGACCATGCGGAGTTAGATTTTTGGATAATTCCCTCTTTGAGCATGCTATCTAGTTCCTCATCGATTTGAGCTTGAACTGCGGGACTAACAGGGTAATAACGTTGTTTGATCGGGGACGCCGATGTTTCAATCCTGTGCTCCACTAAATTGGTGCATCCTAATTCGCTTCCCATTTCCTCAAAATATCTATCTGTTAAGGCCTTCAGTCGTTGTTGTTCACTTTCATTTAGGACTTCTTTCGACTGGATTGCTTCCACTTGCGTGACATCTTCTTCGGAGTCAAAAGACCAGCATCCTTTTCTTAGGTTTGGGATAATGCCCATTAGAACCCAAAAATCCGTTCCCAATATTAGAGTATGCCTAAGATCAGGTACTACCAATAGCTGTATTGTCTTAACGGTGTCTAGTAATTTTATGGGCACGCAGACGGTACCTATGATTTGACACTTCTCGCTATTAGCGACGGTGCAGCTAGAGTTGCGAGTCTCCAATAATCGAAATCCCAATTCCTGCAAAATTTTCCATCCATTATGACCTACGATTGATCTATTAGCGCCTGAGTCTAATAAACCTTTGATTTTCTTTCCCACGATATCTACGTCTAAATAGGGACGTTCATCCTCCGAATTGGATAGTATGTAATCAAGGACAGGTTTATTTTGGCTTAAAAACTCGTTGTCTTTTCTTTTTAGTTCTTCAAAGAAATTGGCCGAACTTATGTTGGTCCTCGAGTGCACCACTCGGCCTATTGATGCCTCTGGCCTCCGTTTCCCGACGCGCATTGGGGACAAGTATACACCGTAAAATTCTCTTTACCACATCGGTAGCAATGCTTGCTTTTCGGGGCCTTACATTGTCGAGAACTGTGCCCTTTTTGTCTGCAGTTCCAACAAGTGATGTTTGCGGAGCTGATGGCTTCAACTTGAATTGGGGCGGCTGAGTCACTGGGAAGGTAAGCGTCGACGTACGCCAAATCGGGTTCTAAATCGTTCTTCTTTTTCGATGGTGGTACAAAATTCTCCAATGCCGTTCGTTTGGCCTCTAATTTCCTACAATAAGAAACTAACTCCTTAGTGGAATTTACCTCTGTCAATCCTATGTTACTCTGGTAAAATGGGGTGATGTTTTTCAACAAGATATTTAGTTTGGCCGTTTCTGAAACGTCCACCGATAGACGATTGAATGTCTCCATTATCGCTATATATACCCCAATCGATTCGTTATTGCCTTGGGTTCTTTTTTTTATTTCCTCGAACAGTCTATTATTATAGTCAGGGGGTTGGAATTCTTCCTTAAGCAGTTTCTCTAATTCCGACCAAGAATTTACATTTTTCCTATTAGCTCGATACCAATGCGCTGCCTTGCCATTAAACAAATCGTATGCCGAGTTGACCAATTGAGATTCGTCTACATTCCTAGCTTGACTCAGTTCTTGAACCTTTTCCAGAAAGGCATTTATTGAAATGGTGGAAGGTTCTCCGGTGAACTTTAGGTTCCATTTCCAAGGCAGAATAGATTTGTTGTTCGAAGAATTAGTAGGAACTCTCGCCGAAGAGTGTGCGGATATTCCTTCGGTTTCGAAAAGTAGAACTTCGGGGATTTCTTCCTCCTTTTCTTCTTTTTCGGTAGTGTGACGAGCCAGCTGTAATATTCTATTAACAAGCTCAGCTTTCTGTGTTTCCCAGATCCGTTCTTTATCTTTATCTTCCTGTTCCGTGTCTAAGTTGTTAATTCGTCCATAAATATGAGCGATTTTCGAAGCAATCTTTTCCTCGGACTTCTTTCCCACCGTGGTCCTATTCTCCAGATCTTTTAACTTGTCCGAGATTATTTTAACCTCTTCCTCAAAACTTGGACATTTTGATGACTGAATCATGGAGGCATTTTCCTTTTCGAGTTTTAAGATAGGTCTAAGTTGTTTTCTTAAATCGTCTACAGTACCTTCACTGCTTAGCCCACGAATTTTGAACTCATACTGTAGCTCGTCTTTAAGTAGGTGGTCCACATTCATTTTGAAACTCATCGTAAAATTAACGCAAAGTTATTTACAAATTTAAAAAAAAAGAAAAAAATCAAATTGTCAAAATCGGTAGTTAGGTATCACGGTAAGTATTTTATTGGGGTAAGTATTTTATCACACACACTAACCAAAGCTTCACAAATATACTCAAGCTGCTGTAAATGTCACAATTACAATAAAGGTAGATAATATCACGTAAGGCAAAGGTAATTTAACGTAAGTTAAACTTAAGATAACGCAAGATAAGATTCTGCTTAATATTCTCCAACGGTAAATAATAAAAATAAACAATTAAAGTATCATAAACATTCGTACATCGAAGGAAATACAAATGTATTACAACACCATTAAGAACACTTTTCAAAATCGTAACACACAAAAAAAAGAAAATGACCCTTAAAAAGTATGCCTTTTTAAAGCAGAACGGCCCCACGTTGGGCGCCAAAAATTATTTGTTACACCAAAATCTGTTATTAAGACTTTTAGTTGAAAAAGTCAGCTTATACTTTAAATTTCGGTAGTAACAGTGCCTGTCGACTAAGCTTACCAGTGGAGAGGGGTGTGGTTCAAAATAATAAATGAAACTATTAATAAATATTCAAGGTCAAGTGGGCGCCAGGTAATTTACAACAACATTTAGGCACAAAGAATACTTAATAACAAAAATTACCAAATTTAATAAGTGAGATTAAAGAAAACTCAAGTATAAGTACAATTACAACTATATTTAAACTAGACCGGGGTTATTTCTTTTAAATGTAGTGTTACAGATCTTAAAAACAACAGTGTTCAAATTGTCCAACGAAAAAAAAATATAATATATAAGGTAGGGATTAAGATAAGTGAAAAAGTTAAGCTGTTATAAACTTTCTAAGTTATAAGGTTAAAACAGTATTTAAACTATTCCAGATTGTCAAATCAATTAAAGTACATTTACCGAACCAATTGAATGTGGTTCAACCAACCCTTGTGATATCACTTAGGCGCACAATGATAAAAACTAGAATTTTAGGACTATTAAGGTTGGCCGGTTAGGCAACCCAGTATACACGAATTTTCCAATATATCTAGGTACTCTTAATAAATTAAAAATAAATTTGTTATTCAAAAGTAAATTGAATTTCTATAAGGTAATACGCGAAAATTAAACCCAAACTACCCCTTTTTTAAGGGCTGAAAATAACTAAAACGGTTTTAAGTCCCTAGAAATATTAGAAAAGTTGATATAGTTATATTATAGTTAAGTAATGACATATAAACAAAATATTATGGAGTAAAATATTTCATACTCAACGATAGCAAGGTAAGTTAAGGAATAAAAAAAAAAACGCAAATATCCAAAATTAGAATAGAGAAATATAGTGCAACTTATCCAGAGCCGGTCAGTCCAGTAGCTGATGCTGTCAGGGTAGAAAGTGTGGTCAAATCCAGTGGTTGTAGTCAATCCGGGGTGCTACTCATTCGGACGTAGACTTGGTCTCTATTTGCGGGAATATTTTGTCACAATCGGGTAGGTATAGTCCAAATCGGTGTCACAATCGGGTAGGTATAGTCCAAATCGGTGCTTGTTTTCACAGGGTGAGCCCCACAAAACAATTGGAGATAATTGTGAAATGAAATTAATCCAATGACAATCAGTTCCCAACTAGGGAAATACGTATAACGGAATTCGATACGTATGATTAGAACGTATTATTAGAACGTATTATTAGCACCCTACAAATGAAACACAACGAAATTACTTACGAATCTGCAAAATAAATAGAAATAGTTTTGAGGTTACTTACGCGTGGTTGAGGTATTCCCAGAGAAAACGAATAAAATGCCTCAACGGTGTTGTGTGCGGTTAAAGTATTTATCTTCTGATTTCCAACCTAACAAGAGATATAGGTGACGATAACGAAAAATAGGGTTAAATGATTCTTACCAAGGCGTGCCCAATTAATCCGGATATACCGATTGATTTACAGGCTCCAAATTCCAAAAATAGGTATCACAATTAGCCTGAATAAATCCACAGCAGGTTATTCTAAGATTTAATCCCGAAAACAACGTCGGATGGTTACAATAAAACCAATTATTTAGAAATTCCTGGGAGACACGCACTCAGTCAGAAGTACAGAAGAACAAATCATGGCTGAAACCCTTTTTCCGGTCTCAAGATAATGCGCAATAGATGACCAATTAAAATTAATTGTTAAGGGCAAAAAAATTTGAATTTTTCAAATTTCCGGCAAGTTAGGGGAATTTGTCTAGTGACGCTGACAGGTTGGCAACACTGAATGTTTGACATCAAAACAAATGAAGATAACCCAGTTTTACAGACTCAAAATAAGGACAAAACAAAGTAAGTACACTATGATTTCCTCACATAACAACAGAAAACAAGTAATAAACGCATACCTAACATTTTAGATATCGCCTAACCCAACTTTTTGGTCAGAGTTTGTCTAACCAGTTCCCACAAAAATAACATTCAAACAAGGAAAAATAGGTAAGTTTACACAAAATCTAGTAACGTAACGATTGAAATGTTTATTTTTAGATCCCTAGAGACCATAGAACCTAGGCAAGGTGGAATTTCCTGCTTAAGACACTGCTTTTACTAGCCATGGGAGGTTCCACATTTACAACCGAAACAAGATATAAAATACACCACCAACAGATAAATACCGGATAGACAGGACCTTAGATGTTTGACAATTCAATTCGGTAAATTCTAACACTACAATAAGTTATGGAAAAGTGATTTTTAGCAGTAAGTGAACTTGTCTAAATTACTAAAATTAAAAAGATTTGAAAGTAAAATTAGCATTACTCTTAGCAAAAATAAAAAGGTAACAATCAAAAAGATGTAAATATATCCAACCAACAAATTGTTATTGCATCTCTGCAGGAACAAATAGTATTATTAAAAAGTCTTAATAGCACAATGAACCAAAAAGATGTAATTAATTCGATGGATGGTCCAAACTTACCCACCCTTGAAAATAAAACAAAAATTAATAAAAAAGAGACCAAAAATACAAAAAAAAATAAAAAGATGGTACAAGTAATAAAATTACAAAGACTGATTTTGCAAATGCAATTTTACAATGTCCCAGATAAAACTATCATCACTATCCAACAAGGTTACCAATAATACACATATTAAACCACCAACATCCAACAAGGTTTCGATGAGTGGTCAACGATAACAAAAAAACCAAAACAGAAGCAAACAGGAGTCATAGGCAATAACAAGTCCAGCTCTCTTAAAGTTGTTCCGAGGAAAGGATTTATATTTCCAGAGGTGGTATGCGATGAGATGCCATCTAAGTACCCGCAGCACTACTCGTCATTTAAAGTTACGGTAAATTTGAATAACTTTGAAAAGGTTTTGAACGTCGAGCTGTGGCCTGAGGGTGCATTTCTGTCTCGTTTTTTTCACCCAAGGAAAAGCGACCAGAGTGCAACTTAACACCAAATAGTGATGCTGATTTGATATTGCTTAATTGTCAATCTTTAAATAATAATAAAATAGATCTAATAACAAGTGAATATCTAAACTCTAAAAATAATGTAAAGTTTTTATGTTTAACAGAGTTATGGTGTACACCAACCAACCTCAAATATTTGAATTTTTCCAATTTTAATTTGATAAGTGCGTTTTTTAGATCACAATTTAAAGGTGGCGGAGTTGGTATTTGGTGTCATCATACGCTTAAAGCTATATCTTTAGGTCTTTCTCAATTCTGTGTTGAGAAAGACTTTGAAATTTGTGGTATGACTTGTAAACTCGATTCAAAAAATCGCTAGTGATATTATGTTGTTATAGATCCCCAGGAATTGGTGATCTTAATTTATTTTTTGGTAATATCACCAAGGTTCTGGATCTAGTTTACAAAAATAATGCATCTTTAATTATTTGTGGTGACTTTAACATTGAACCTGATAGAGATACTAATGCATATAAAAACTTATGTAATATATTTTTAACTTTAACTTAACAATCTTGTTAATACAGTCAAAGGGATGACCAGAAAGGGTAATACTTTAGATCACATATTTACCAACATGGAGCAGGGTACTTCTGATATCCATGAAAACTTTATATCTGATCATAATACTTTATTTTTTAATTTTAACTATTCTTATAAAAAACAAAACTACACAGAACATAAAAGATGTTTCTCACATGAATCTATTGAGAAATTTAAAAATGATTTCAGAAACGAAAGTTGGGACACTGTTTATAAGAATGATTTTGAAGAGTCTTTTAATTATTTTTATAGTCTTGTCTTGTATTACTTCTACATTAATTTTCCACTAAGATCTTTTAAATCTACGACTAATGGAAAGGAATGGGTTAACAAAGATATAATACTTTCTAGTCAAAACTTGAAAAATATTTATTATTTAAAACAAAAATACCCACTACTTAATGACCTATATAAAAGTTCAAAACAGAGTCACTCCCTTCTAATAACAAACACAAAAAAAAATATTTCCAAAATCGGATTTTTAATTCAGATAATCAGAGCAAAGCAGCTTTGAACCTAATCAATTCAAATAGCAAACCGAAAATACCAATGGAAAATCTAACTATTATTAATGATAACATGGAAATATGTAATCCCAAAATAATTTTGAATAAATTTAATATGTTTTTTAAGGAGGAACCATTAAAAATTGCCAGCTCTATAAAATCAAATATTGCTTCCGGATATGAATACCATTGACCATGTGTGGAGCAGGATGAAACTGAAGATGAAAGAGAGGGAAGGATGCAAGAAGGGTTAACGAAATATTACAGGTTAGGGGAGGGCCAACGAAATATTGTAAGTTATTATTGATATTGTTTGTTAAATTTTTCTGTTGATTGTTGTAGTTTTCAAATATTAGGAATAATGTATCTAAAATAAATATTAAGTCTAACAATATCTTTCTTTTTCCATTTTCAGATATGATCTCTCTTATTAAAACTAAACTTAAATCAGCTGGACCAGATGAATTTCCATGTTATTTATTAAAACTTAAAAGTGAAGAAATTTCTAAGCACCTTGTACATTTAATTAATCTTTTTTAAAATTAGTAAAGTGATACCTGTTTACAAGAAAGATTTTAAACAGGTACTGAACAATTATAGGCCAATTTCAATGTCTTCCTCCTTGGAAAAAATATTCGAATATTGTTTCTTGTCTAGATTACAGCCTTTTTTAAAGATAAATAATATTTTAAAAAATAATCAATTTGGATTTAGAAAAAATTGCTCAACATCAAAGGCAATAAATTACTTCTATGACAAGATTGTTAGTTCTTTGGAAGCAGGAGAATGCCCGACTGGGATTTTTTGCGATCTTAGCAAGGCATTTGACTGTGTAGACTGCCAAAGGCTTTTAGAAAAATCTGAACAGCTTGGAATTAGGGGTCCTGCTTATTCCTGGCTTGCTAGCTATTTAAGAAATCGCAGACAATATGTTTCTATACGACTTATAGATAACAACAATATGGTCACATGTGTAAACTCTGAGATACAGGTTGTGGACATGGGTGTACCTCAGGGTTCAGTATTGGGTCCTGTGCTTTTTAACCTATACGTTAATGACTTGAACTCTTATTTACTACCTGACACGGTGGCAACTTTATATGCGGATGACACCTCTCTAATAATCACTCACAATGATACCCAAATTTTAGAAGAAAAATGCAATGGCAATCTTGATAACTTGTTGTCATGGTTTAATATTAATAATCTCTGTTTAAATAAGGATAAAACCAATTTTATTCGTTTCTATAACCATAAACATCAAAATGTTCGTGACCTAAATTTAAATATTTCAATTGATGGAACATTCATCGATAAAAAGAAAAGCACGAAGTTTCTTGGGGTAATTATTGATGAAGAACTTAATTGGAAACCACACTGTGAGAGTCTCATCTCCAAACTTAACTCTTTAATTTACCTTTTTAGAAATTTAAAGAAATTGCTAAACTTAAGTTTCAATTTAATTGAATTAGATTTTAATGTTTTATCATGCACAATTTGAGTCTTAACTAAGATATGCTATTTGTTTTTGGGGTAACTCAACCTTACATTCTAATGTTTTTGTTTGTCAGAAGAGAGTGATTCGGTGTAAAGCTGGAGTTCCTTGTGATTATTCCTGTCGTGACTTGTTTAAAGATTACAAAATTTTAACTTTACCTTGTTTATTTATTTATGAAATGTGTGTGTATGTATTTGTTAATAAGAATACTTTTATAAAAAATCAGGATGTGCATCCAATAAACACAAGGCAAAAATGTGATTTTAGGGTGCCTTTTTCTAGGCTTAAAAAATGAAAAAATTCCCCCAATCATATTGGTCTTAATATTTTTAACAAATTACACATCAAAAATTTTAATTTGCTCTTTAGTTTTAAAAAACAGCTAAAGAAAGTTTTATTGGATAAGTGTTTTTATACATTAAGTGAATATTTTTCTGTCTAACTTGTTCAAGCTTTTAATGTGTTTTTAATAATTAGATTGTATTGTTGATTGTGTGCTCATTGTATTCATTTATTTTGTTATATTCTGTATACTTACTATAATTATGTTTTTGACGTTTTCTATCCCTCAGAAATAAAGGTATTATTATTATTATTATTACCTACCCTTATCTTACCCAGGTTACTTCCATTCTTCCTTTAAAATTTATCGTTGATTTGGAGGTTAATTCCCTTAGCTGCAGCAAAATCTGGCATTTGCATTTTAACATTTAAGTTTAAATGACTAAAATGCCAATACCAGACTTTGCTGCAGCTACGGGAATTAACACCTTCAAATCAACGGTTCGCAGAAGATTACACGAAACGGGAGGCAAGCGTGGCTTTTGGAGGTGGAGGAGTCACTTTTTGGCGTGGAATGGCAATGAATGCAAAGAGTGAATGCTGAGCACATATTTAGAGAACTATATCGCGTTTGGACCTTTGCGCAACCTACTGCGCTTTGTATTAAAAGGAGATAAAATGGGCATCCATTTTGATACTGGGATCTAGGGAATTTTAGTTGTTATGTTGGCGATTAATACGATATAACCAGAGATATAACTAAATTTACGGCTTCCTTTGTGTTTGTTTGTATTTCGTTATTTTTAATTTTTATGCTTCTTATTTAAGTTTACTTTATTAATTAAGTGAATTTAGTTGTTTATTTAAGTTGGTCTATTCCACAGATTCTGTTAAGATAGTGTTTAAAACTTTATAAACCAGTGTTTTGAAGTGTACAGACATGACTTGTGTTGTAAAAGATTGTAAAAACCAGCGAAGACTTTTGCAACTTGGTAAACATATATCTTTTCACAGGTAAATTTAATAATAACAATAAGTTACAATTATTTAAACATATTATTTTAGATTTCCACGTAAAGACTCCTCCTTATTCAACAAATGGCTGGAAAACTTAAATCTTGGTCCCAAAAATTGGAAATTAACTTTATATGTTTGTTCCAACCACTTTAATAACGAGGACATAATTGTTACCCATACAGGAGCAAAAACGGTGCACAAGCTCAAGGTCAATGCAGTTCCCAGCCTAAACCCAATAAAAGCGAGTACATCAGGAGATGTTACTGCAGTCATGCAATGCAATCAGGATTTTACTAAACCAGTTGGAACCCCTCCAAGAAAAAAAATCAAATTTGCATTAGAATATGATCAACTTCCAGTTGAATCTAGGTAAGTTTAACAAAACCCATAAAAATGTATTGTATAATATAATTTGTCCTAGGAGGAAAAAATCTGCATGGTCATCGTCAGATAGTACAAGTGGAGAGTCAAGGGGAAATCTTTCACCACAAAAAAAAATGAGACGACTTCAAAGGTAAATTGTTCATAATTTATATTGCATATTGTATAAAATTGTACATTTTGTAGAAACAAAACTGGTTGGACATCAGATAGTTCAGGAAGTATTAAAAGAAAGAGATTTATTATAAAGAATGAACACTCCTATGTGTAAGTAAAATATTTACAAAAATATGCCAAAATACAATGGATTTTTTTTAGTGCCAGTCCTACTCAAGTAAAAAAGAAAAATTTGGAATTAAAAAGCAAACTTAGGGTTGAAAAATTAAAAACTTGGAGAGCTAATTGTAAAATTAAGAGAATGAAAAAGAGGATTTCATCTCTGCATGAAATTGTAAAAGATTTAAAGTTTCAAAACTTTATGTCAGCCCCAGGGATTGAGTTTTTAGAAAAAACTATAGAGGGAGTTCCTCAAGCCTTTATGAAAAGGATGATAAGGAATGCTAATTTAAAATCCACAGCCAAGTATGGTGAAGAGCTTAAAAAGTTTGCAATGACTCTACATTTTTTTAATGCAAAAGCATATGATTATGTGAGAAACACTTTTAATTTGGCTCTTCCTCATCCAAGTGTTATAAGAAAATGGTGCAATGTAATTGACTGCAACCCTGGGTTTACTAAGGAATGTTTTGATGTCCTAAAATTAAAAAATGAAGAAAAAAAACTGGTAGTCTCCCTAACTTTGGATGAAATGGCCATTAAAAAGCAAATAGATTTTGATGGAAAAAGAAATTGGGGGTACATAGATATAGGATTTCCAATTTCTAATGATTCAGTAGCATATGCTTCTGAAGCACTGGTTTTAATGGTTGTCTGTCATAATAGCTCCTGGAAATTACCAATAGGTTATTTTTTAATAAAGGCTTTAAATGGCCATGAAAAGGCAAATATTGTTAAAGAAGCACTCGTAAGGCTACATGAAATTAATGTTGAAGTGACATCAGTAACATGTGATGGGCCAGCTGCTCATTTTAGTATGTTCAAAGAATTGGGGTGTAATTTTGATCCAAACAACATTAAGACCTATTTTATGCATCCAGCAGACAATAACATAAAAGTGTATGCAATTTTTGATGCCTGCCATATGCTAAAGTTAATAAGAAATTGCTTTGGTGATCTTAAAACCATTAAAGATCCCAATAATTGCGACATAAAATGGGAGTATATTGAGAAATTGCATAATATTCAGGAAAAGGAGACATTGCATTTGGCCAACAAGTTGGGCAAAAAACATATGGAATGGAGAAGACATAAAATGAGGGTATGTTTGTAAAGTTTATTATAAGTAATATGTTTAATTTTGTTCTATTTTAGGTGAAAATAGCTGCACAAACATTAAGTAATAGTAATGCTGAAGCATTACTATTTTTAAAAGACGATTTAAAACTTAATGAATTTAGAGAATGTGAGGCCACAATTAAGTTTTTAAAAGTTTTTAATGATCTGTTTGACCTTCTCAATTCAAGATTGCCTTGGGCTAAAAATCTTAAGGGGCCTTTAAGGCCAGAAACCTCACATGTCCGGAGACCATTTATGTATGATACCCTAGATTATATTATAAACCTTAAGGATGTAGGGGGTAGGAATTTATACCAAACTCTCAAAAAAACCCCATTTTTAGGGTTTATAATAGATCTGCATTCTCTAATAGGAATTTATGAAGATTATGTAGAAACAAAAAAACTAAATTATATTTTAACCTACAAGTGTTCTCAGGACCACTTAGAGCTATTTTTTTGTGCTGTTAGGTAATAATTTGCTATCATTAGTATTTTTTATAAAAATATTAAAATTTATTTGTTTTTAGATCTAGAAATGGCTGGAATAACAATCCCTCTGCATTACAGTTTATGAGGACATATAGAAAATTAATTTTAAATGCGAATGTGGAAGGCAAAGGGGGGAATTGTCAAGTTCTAGATTTGACATCAGTTCTTTCTGTCAATAATACAGTTTTAAAAAAGAAGAGCCTAATAGAGGAAATTCCTTTTTCGATTGAACATGTTCCTTTGGTGGAACATGATTATTTTAGACCTTTTGACAAGATCGAATTGAGTGATATTTCTGAAAACATAGTTATAGTTTGGTTTTTTAATCATGACCCTCACGTGACATATGTAAGGATATAGCTCAGACATTCGTATTGTATTTCCACGCCGCAGGACCACTGGGACGTAGCATATAGCGATAGATAAACGTATGTCTAATAATACCACAACATACGTTCTTTATGTTTATATTTTTATAATAATGGGATCGACAAAGATAGCTAAATGCACAAATGTCTACAAAACTTTGACAGCCTGTCATCATTGGTGTACTTTTTTAATATTTTCCATAATTTGCGTATTTAAATTTAGATGAAACTTGGATATTTGCTAAAGGAAGTCATACAAGATCCTGGCAAGACTTATCCACAAAAAGTGTACGCAAACCAGAAGGTTATGATGGAAAACGTTACATTGTGTTGCATGCTGGTAATGAAAAAGGTTTTATTCGCGATGCCGCATTGGTTTACTCCACGAGGTCAAAACTGGCGGATTATCATGGTGATATGAACTCAAATTTTTTTTTTGAAATGGTTGCAAGAACAATTCATCCCAAATTTACAGGAACCTTCTCTAATTATAATGGACAACGCGTCTTACCATAGCGTCTTAATGGAAAAACAACCAACGGTTTCATGGACTAAAAACAAAATTAAGGAATGGTTGGAAGAAAATAATATACCATTAAATATTGATATGTTCAAAGTAGAACTTTTAAATTTAGCCAAGAAACATAAAAAACCAATACGATATAAGGTTGATGAATTGCTACAAAAAAATGGAAGCTTTAAGATTGCCTCCGTACCATTGTCAATTTAACGCAATTAAAATGGTATGGGCCGATGCAAAGGATTATTATAATAAACATATTGGTGAAGATGGCTACATTGCCATATGGCAATGATAAAGTGCTTACTATGTGGGAACAGGCATTACAAAAAGTTACTCCAGAAAGTCAAAAATAGCACACACTGAAAAAATTATAGAGGAATGGTACAATAAAGAAAGAATCTTGGACGATGATCATGGTCATGAAATGATAATCCACATTGGTAACGTCAACGACGATGAATCGGAAGATGATAGCGATTAAGATATCTTATATATAAATATTAACATATTAATAGGTTAAAAATAAATCCTTTTAATGCAGTTAAGAGCATTTATCATTAAATTATTTAATAAACCAATTTTTTTCAGAGTATATTGCATTTTACTATTAAACAAAAATTAGACGTCCCATTTTTGTCTCCATTTGAGCTTATTGGTGTGTGTAATCTCCACAACTAAATGATTATCTAAAATAATATCTTAACCATTGTGCATTATACAAATATTAATATTTCCAAATTAATTAACATACATATTTTGAAATTTTGCAAAGTATAGGGAATTTTTTAGTAGTAGAATAGGTACCCTTAATTTTCTCCACGCAGAATGGATAACGCAAACTATATAATTTAAAATTACAATAATGTAATATATATAAATTACAACGTTTCATTTAATAATATAATTACATAAGAGTTACTGTTTTAATAAATTTGCACGTTCAAATGAAGGATTTAAGTTAAAACGAATCATAATATGGTTTAAGCCAGGCAAAATACGATTCTCATATTTTGATTCGCAACCCAAAGCACAAACTTGTATAATGGACTGCATACGTATACAACATTTCGAACCCCAAATAAAACTCCACGATACGCCACTGATTTTGCCCTCGATTTGATTCAGTTGCTTGACATTGTTGCCGTAGGGCTCATGACTTAAAAATTCAACTATACCTATATAAGTGGCTATGTTGTCAAGATGATGATGAGCAAAACAAGATGTAAAGACTGTCTTGATTTTCTAATAAATTTTGATGGAGAACTTGATAATTCATTATTATTTAACAGAAGAAATTTAGGCACATATTATAAACCCTCAAAAGTTGTATGTAGAATATGCCAAACTACTGAAAAATTTATAAGAAAATTATTGTACATACATGATAATAATCTGCATGGAGATACTATTGTAATTGACATTATTTCCCAGGTTTCTAAACAATTTATTGATAAATTAGAAATTCTTTTTCCTCATCATCACCAGCATAGTTTTAATTTGTTAAAATTAATAATATATTGTTATATTAAAATAAGATTAAATAACTTGGCCAAAAAATCCACAGAAAAAATACAAGGGGAAAATATAAGACAAAAATTAAATAAATTAATTTTATTCAAACATCAGTAATATATTAAGTAATTAAATTATAAAGTGCATTTTTATTTCATTCTTTTTTAATCCTTTAATAATCACAATACATTTTTGTAATAATATAAAAGTACCTACATTACATATGCAATATTATTTTGTATTTTAATAACTAAATAATATAAAGTCATTAGCCTTTTGAAATTATCCAATCAAATTTATTTTTACACTTAAAATACAGTTAAGTATAATTTATACTATAAAGACTGTAATAGCCTAATTTAAAATGCATTTACTAATTCACTGGGATTGAATATAGCCAAGCAGCATTATAACGCTCTAGCAACAATATTGAAACGTTCTAGTAACGTAGCAGCTATGTTCCAAATAGTAGCAGGATTTATAGCTATTTGTTACCTTTTTGGAACTCAATAATTGTTTCCCACTTTATTCGAAGAGACCGGCGACTGTTACAAAACAGTTTCTTCAATAGTCCCCTATACGTAACAAATACTTAAATTGTTGCTTGGTACAGTGGCCGACACGGAATTTTGAACGACTTATAATTCATTTGACATCAAAATCTAAATCTGCCTTTATGACAACTAACCTTACTTCCGGACAGTCATGACGCGTCATCTTGACAGCGAAAGCAAAATTTTATTTAATGATCTCTGCCATTTATAGAATCACACAAAGACAACCAAATTAAAATAATTTAATATACAATTTAATTAAATTTTGTTTTATTCAAATTAAACTAAAAAAAAATATGTAAACTAATATTTGGTCATTGCTCCATTCGATTGAATAACTTGTGCCAATCTAGTCGGCATCGAGAGACATAGATTTCGGTGGTAATCCAATGGCAAACCTTGCCCGGCTTCAGTTATTGCAAGGATAAGTTCTTCCCTATTTTGAACTTCTATCCGTCGCTCCTTTAAACGTTTTGTCATTAATCCCCACATATTCTCTATCGGATTTAAATCCGGACTGTGACTAGGCCAATCAAGGACGTTTATATTATTATTTTGAAACCATGCTGCTACCCTCCGTGCTGTGTGAACCGAGCAGTTATCTTGTTGAAAAACAAAATTATTGTTAGGATAATGCAGTTCCACAGAAGGTAGCATCACGTTTTGAAGTATCCTAATATAAACGTCACTTGTTAGTCTCTCCTCTACGAGCAGTATTATCCCAGGACTCTCCGCCGAAATCCAGCCCCAAATGTTGACAGAGAAGCGTCCGCTACTTTTGACTGCATCAACATATCGTTCATTGTAGCGTGTATTGTGGGGCCTATATACCCTGATCCGGCCATTTGGGCATGATTGAAAAGTTTTTTCGTCGGAGAAAATTACCCGACTCCAAAATGCATCATCTTCTGCTAGGTGTTGTAATGCGAAACCAATTCTTGCTTCCCTATGCCAAGGCCTTAATTTTGGTTTTCTTGCTGCCGCATGATTATGCAAGCCACTTGCCTTTATTCGTCGATGAGCAGTTCTGACTGACCCCGGGAAATATGTAGGTAATTCCGACTGCTTGAACGGCGTTGGAGAAAGGATTATTCCTAATTACATCTATGATCGTTTCGTCTTCTTCAGCGGAAGATATTCGGCGACCCCCAGAACCTGGACGCCGATCCACTGATTCAGTTAGTGTCCATTTACGCATAATTGCATGTATGGTGCTCTTTGGTATACCTAAATGTACCGAAACTTGTCCATACGACATGCCGCTCTGAAGAAGGGTTACCATTTTAACTTTATTAAAGTAAGATTCAGCTGGCATTTTCTATATCAGTGGTCAAGTTGACGCTTTAAATTCACTTTTAAATTACAAATTACAAACGTCAATAATAAAAAAATATATAAACGTCAATAATGACAAAAATCTATTTCATGTTAGCAATTAAAGTGTGGTTTGCACTGACATTTTTTTAAATGACATAGATTTGATGTTCGAAATTCCTTGTCGGCCACTGTACCTACCTATCTTAGAACTCGGATATTTTTCTCACAAGTAATCTTTTTTATATTAAAAAAAAAAATATTTTATACTTAAATTTACAGTTAAATTAAGGCATATAATCGGATTAAATCCAAGAAAACCATCCATAGGAAAATAATAATATATTAAAAGAAAACATAACCAAAGAATGCATAACCTGAAAATCCAAACATTACAATTAAGGTTAAGCCTCACTGCGATACGTTCAAAGCCAACGGCCGTTGAATATGAGCGTATTAATTTTCATTTATTATTGCAAGATTTCTACAAAAGTGTATGTTTTTTAAATTTTTATTTAAATTACCACAACGAATTTAAAAATTTAATATGTTAAAGTTAACTAAGTATAATGATTTAAGATTATTCTCTTAAAATAAAATGCTGCCGTAATTTTAGGTGTAGGTTTTACTTTATTTCAGTATCAAAATGGCAGCCTACATAAGTACAAGGGTCGGACGTCTCACTTGCGCGATATAGTTCTCTAAATATGTGATGCTGAGAGATATGGAGATTTGGTTGTTAGTAATATCGTGGTCCCTTATGCTCAAAATGTTGCCAATAATTGGTGTTGGTGAACGACAATGCCCGTCCACACCGCGCCAATATCGTAAATAAGTACAGGACCACCATATTGAGAGAATGAATTGGCCACCTTTGCTTCCGGATATGAATACCATTGACCATGTGTGGAGCAGGATGAAACTGAAGATGAAAGAGAGGGAAGGATGCAAGAAGGGTTAACGAAATATTACAGGTTCGGGGAGGGCCAACGAAATATTGTAAGTTATTATTGATATTGTTTGTTAAATTTTTCTGTTGATTGTTGTAGTTTTGATTATGATTATATCTTCGCATAAAATTTTTCAAAATGAACATAAATATTTTTATTTAACTTTATTAACAATTAGGTAGTGCTAGTGCGCAATGTAAATGAGGGTTATGTAACATTACCCTAACCACTCCAATAAATTGCAGTAATTTCGCCCAAAAAATGAATCCCCAAATGGCATTTTAATCATAAATGTGCAAGAAATACTCCAGCAAACCAATTTTATTAAGACATTTAACAGCCAGGAATTGTTTTAGAATTTTGATTCTTGGTGAGTTTGGTGTTACCGAAACTTGAATTTGACAACTGAATCACAATCAGGAGGTCAAAATTATAAAGAAAACATGTCACGAACGTAAATATCGGTTCAGGTTTAGTTTTCGCAAATTTTCACCAAAATGTCATTTTGAAAAAGTGGTATTTGCTTAGGCCCCTCTGAAAATAATGGAAGTTTGTTGCTTGTTGCTTGTTCAGAATTATTCAAGGAACAATCTTTCACCATCTTATCTTCATCTTCATCTTATCTTTGTTTTTAAAAAGACTGAGTGTATTGCCTACCAAAAAGCCTTAAATGTATTCTTTGGAAAAAAAATTTTGTTGCTAAGTTTCCAATTCGAAAAATTTGAAAACCTTTTCAAGGTAAGACATAATACTTCATTATTTCAAAGTAAAAACGAGAACAAATATTTCTTTTTTCAAACGGGGCTTGGATGAAGTTATTGAAATTTTTCACCGTTTAACATATCACCCTAGGTGAGTTCGGGATTGCTACACCGTTCACACCGTGCGCACTTAGCAGTTCGGGTATGCAATTAATGTAAAAAGTGTGATTGTAATTGCGTTCGGGTATTTTAGTGTGGTGTGAACGGTGTTTGCACCAAACGCCCCGACTTGTGAGCTAGGGCTTTGGTGCGGGCATGCGCTTTAGGTAGGTATTACATTTTTGAATTAAAAGTTTTACCCATGGAACAACACAACAACAGGTGTTGTTCTATGGTTTTAACCTTACAAATTGAAAGTTACAATTGTTAACAATTCTGTGATAATAACAACGGTGATACCTACATAATTTTGCTATAATCTGTTATAATGGAAGAAATTTCAAAGAAAACCTATTGCCCTGTGCAAGATACGCAGGGAAACATTATAATTAAGGAAAATAAAATTTTGTCTTAAAATTAAAATTTTGTAAATCTGTCAAATATCACACCATAAAAACACCGAAGCGTTCGGGTTGCGAATCATAGGTTTCTCTTGCGAATGCACTTTTAACTCCCTACTCCAACACTACACCGCACTACACTTACACCAAACCGCAATCCCGAACTCACCTCCTGTAGGAAATTTACTTGAAGAACCGTGCGCTTCATATCTATAGCATGCATTACCAGAGGATGGGGCTAGCAGACATTACAGACCAAAATAAAATCGTTCAAGAAACAAAAAATTATGTCGTTTTAAAAAAGGACAAACTTTTTGGTCGTGACCCATTGAGTGGTGCGCGGTTTATATACGAGTATAAGCAAAATTGTAGTAAAGTTTACTTCTATATTATTTTTTCTGCAAAACATGTTATATTATATATATTATTTCATTCGATATATAATATATCGAATGAAATAATTATGGAACATATACTGCCGTGCTTAATGAAAACGCCGTAACCAACAATTTTGCGATTTTTGTTTTACGGCATTTTCTACTAGAACAATTCATCCTGCGTCTATCCCCGGTACTCAAAAAACCGTATCTATATATATACGGTTTTCTAGTACCGGGGATAGACACAGGATGAATTGTTCTAGAAGAAAATGCCGTAAAACCAAAATCGCAAAATTGTTGGTTACGGCGTTTTCATTAAGCACGGCAGTATAGCGCCTCATAGTTTATGGTTTCAGAACTAAATATAGAAATTCAAAAATGATTTTTTGATAATAGTTTTTATTTTACAATAAAAGCGATCAATTAATTGTTTTTAATAACCAATAAAAATGACAATGTTTATGGTTTCAGAAATAAATATAGTATAAAAATGGTTTCATGATAATAGTGTTTATTTTACAATAAAAGTGATTAATTTATTGTTTTAATTTAGGGCTAGGATTTTATTAAAAAATAATTAATGTTTACAATATTTACTATTTAAAATATAAATACATAAAAGAAAAAATACACAAATGAAAAAAAATTAAAAATACAAAATAAGAATCATAAATCAGAATTAGCTTCTGATGATATGTCGTCTTCTGTATCACCATTATACATTGATTCTCCATCGGAGGAATCGATAACATGAATAAAAAACGTTTGAATTTAGGTATATGGTATGTCATATAATAATATAATAATAAATATAATAAACTTATGGTTTTTCCCTGTATACTGATCAATTTTCCAATCTTTTTTATACTTAGAAAAAAAGTATTTTTTAGTTCCTACATAACCACACCATTAATTTGTTTTGGGACACTTAAAATAAAAAAGTTAAAGGGGGGCGACATTATAGCTTTTATCGGTATATAATATGGGTGGCCTTTCATTTCTATAGTGTGTTTTTTGTTTTAAATATTTAATTCATTTTAAGCGGATGCCCTGGGATTCCATTAAAAGTTTTCTGTTGTCTTGTGTTTTGCACCATTACATCCAATTATACATCCAGTATACTTCTAAAAGTGTTTTCACTATAATTAACTGGTATGCAACAGTCATCAAAGCTTTGTATGATCCCTTTAATAGTTGGAAGCTTCTTCATACAAGTGTTAAATTTGTGAACAATACTTCGGATTGCATGCTTTTTACCCTTAACTTGAACATATCTTTTTTTCAGGAACCTTTTCTTTTTTCTTGGGCTAGAAAATTAAGGAGATTCACCAGTCTATCGACTTAGACTCCTTTTGGATGGTCTTATATGTTTTTAAGGAGATGTTTGTTGCCGCCATAGCCGTGCCTCGATATTGGTCAAATGGAATTAGCGGCCTGACTGTGGAGAATTTGGCCTTTTTACAAAATGTAGACTGGGGAGTTTCCATAATTAATTTTAAAATTAAGGTGGGTTTATGCACACTTAACATTTAATATATAAAACATGTGATAACAAATATATAAAAAAAGTTATTTTATAGTCCCTTTAGGTATAATTTAGTTTATAATATATTTTTTAAATTCCTAGAAACCAAAACTTTTCGGAATTATTAAATCATTATAAAGTTTTCGAAAGGGGCTAAACAATATTTTAGAAGGTATAAATAAGGTTATAAAGGTATTAACTTAATCTTTATTATTTGTCATTTGAACCTTAAGGCAAGACCTAGGAACCATATCAGGGAGCACAAATCTTTAAAATCTATTTTATTAAAAATGGACATGTGAACACCCCTTCAATTTGCATAATGGACTAGTCCGACCAATTTTGGTTACTATGCAAGCCGCCCGCCCACATGGGTCCTTCTACTTTGCCGTTTACTCTATTAATTGCGGGTTATATTACCTAAAATGGTGCAGTAAAAATTGTTCTACAAAGCTCAAATATACAAGGGAACGTTATTTACGTAAAACAACAAATAAAAAACTTAATTATTTTAAATAGGCCCATTCTCTACCACAAATTTTACGAAATTTAGAATATTTGTTAATGCATCAAAAATCCTTTTAAAAAAATGCAACTTTGCATAAAAAAAGAAAATGGCTTAGGAGTAAAAAGAAGATTTTCAAAGGGCCTTATTATAAATCTCCATGGACATATACGTATTGCCTTGGGCAAAATATTCTAAAACCTCGGTAGAATTTTTTTGGTTATAAGTTTTAGAGAAATATAAAGTGTGATTATTTAATATTTCCTACACACTAATAGACTAACAACATATATTTTTCAAAAAATTTTTTTCAAGGAGATCGACATACGTTCCCTATACCTAAAAAGACTCCTTTATCCACTTCCACATCACATCCTCATCACTTCCACAACATAAGAGTCAAAATTAAGGAAAGACGTTTTCTTTACATATGAAATAATTCAATGTGCTAAATAAATAATTAAAATTTGTTTTAATTTGTGTCTTGTGTTAACAAATTAATAATCATCCGATTTTGATATTTTATTTAACTGTAGGTTGACTTTTTAGTATCGATGCTATAGTAGACGTTAATATTCTGATTTTAATATGAGCATATATAGGGAGCAAAAGTAAGGACGTTTTTTCTCGAAATTTGTAACACCCATATGATTCCAATTTATTGCTAGAACCCCACATCGTCTCACAAACAACACTTTTTCAACTTTTACTATCACATTCCAAAATAACTTACATCCGTTCAGTATGTCGACTTTATACTTACGCCCACACCTTTCCCCTCCAGCTTCAAGAGTAATCATCATCGTACTACATGTTTTTAGAAATAGATCCATTAAATTCTCCAAATTAACATAGAATCAAACTGTCATAGATGGCGCTAATTTACGATAATATCACATACTTCCACACATATACAAATTATTTCTAAGTGAGACGGTTCCCTTTTCGTGGGGTTAAAGTAGGGGAAGTAAGAATCACACGGGTGATTGCATTGATGTCCATGCGTGGCGGCATTGCCGGTTTAAAAAAAAAACCATATTTTTGTCCCTATTTGGAAAGTATAATAAATACTTTTTAATAAATTGTATATAAATTGTATAAAAAAAGCATTTAACAATATTAAACACACAAAATGATGATATTTTATATTTTTAATGGCATGTTTATAACATCAAACATTTGGCAACGTCGTATTTTTACCGCGATAGCCAAAAGGTTTTTATCATAGACATTATTATGTATATGTTTTTTATAATAAACCATTTTGTTTGTTTTTTGTTATATATACACATTATTTTGGCATTGTGTTAACAAGATTTGTAGTGGCTTTTTACATAATATGCATATTATGCCACTTTTTGCTTTTTATAAAGCCAAACCACAGAAATTTATGAAAGCTTAACATAGGCGATGTAAGCAAATGATTTAGAAAAAATTGATATAACCTAAATTTTATTTAGTTGAAAATTCCACACCTGTAATTTTTAACCAATCAAAACGTGTATTTTTGACAGATCACCATGGCAAAGGATGAATTTTAGTGGAATTTTTTTTTCTCGTGGGTACCCAACAGCGAATTATACTGGAAATTTTTTTGACGTTTATAATGGCAGAATATTTTTTTGACAATCTGGTTTTTATTTGTTTACATGATCATTTTGATACATTTCAATTACAAAGCTAAGATTTTTTCTATATTCTTTGGACACCTCCTTTCTTCTTAATGGCGAAAATGCAGGACTTGGAATGGAATGTCTAATAAAATATATATAATATTTAGACACTATTCTATTCACCTTTTTTCCATTTAGCACTTTGAATTTTGAATAGTTTAGATGCAAATATTCGTGAACAATTCGAAACAATAGTATATTACACTACAAGGGCAGAAAGTGTGAGATTCCTGCACTGCGCGCCATGATGCCCGAGGCGAAGCCGAGGGCATCATGGCGCGCAGTTCAGGGCACTCACACTTTCTGCCCGTGTAGTGTATACTATTTTTCTTACTACCTCGGTCGAAAATACAACCCGGCCGTAAATACGGGAAAAAATTAAATGTGTATTTATGTACCTATCTCCATTTGAAGAGCTTGATAAATAAATAACAGTAGGCCGTGAATTCAGCGGTGCCAATACAGTAAAAATAAAAGGTTGTATTTTAATTAACAAATTACTACTTTATAACAAATAAAAGTACCATTAAACACTTAAAACAACATAAAAAGTAAAAAAGTAAAAACATAAATTGTTTATTTGTTGTTATAATTGCAAAATTATGGTTTAAAACTGTCATATTTTTGTGTTTCTCATGTTGGCAGTACGAAATTTGAATGTTAAGCACACGACTAAAAAATTTTTACTCCCGCTATTAGAGTGTGCGCGTATAGCTTGACCAATGCATAAAACGTAAACTTTCTGCCGTGGAATCTGAGAAAATGTTCTTTCTTTCTAGGAGTTTTTTTACGTCGTGCCGCTTGACAGCTTCAAAACTGAAATAACTTTTAGGTTGGGGTTGGCTTAGTTGCCATGGTAACTAAATAATCAAGTCGAGGTCAAGTTAAATCAAAAAATAAATTTTAATTATTTAAACACAATTGGGTGTGGAATTTTCTTACCGAATACCACACGAGGTCAAGTTAAATCCGGATTTTTTTTCTCCCTCATGAATAAAATTTCCGGAAATAATTTGACCTCTAGTGGTATTACTAGTGAAAATTCGCATCATACGTGGATGTATTAATATGTCTATTGTATCATATATTTTAAATCCCCAACTTATGAACTGACTATGCACATAAGGTAAAATGATACGGCAAATCGACAAATTTCCTCTAAAAAAAGGATCAAGGTTATCTATACAAAATAAAGCGAATAAGCAGTGTACATGTGGAAGTATGTGGATAATATTTAGGATAGCACGAATTTTCTATGTAATTAGCTAACTACAACCTCTAAAAACAATGATGATAATTACACAGTTCGACACGATTTTCCTCCCATAAATTTTTTTAACAGATTTTAAAAATAAAGGTTAAAAAAACGTACTCGTGTCTCACCGTTTCATGAAATCACGTCATTTAATTTTTTTACACAGCCATTCTTATTATTTTAACATAAACAGATTTTTAATTCTCTATTGTGGTATAAATCATTTTTTTCTTCAAATATTTTATGTTTTTACATAATACAAAAATTATTATATTTTAATTAATTTTAATTTTTTTTTTAAGTAAAAAAATATTTTTGGTTTTAATTTTTGATTTTTTTGTAATAAAACAAAAGATTTGTTTTTATCTTATATTAAATATATGTTGGAAGCAAATCTTGATATTTTGGTTTGACGATTATACATTGCTTTAAAATCTATAATGGTATTGGGTCAGAATTTCTCAAACGGGCCACCTGAGTTAGGTCAAAATTAGTTTTTGTTTGTAGATACATTTTTTCGATAGTATTTTACATCACTAACACACATCCTAAAGGATTTTGTAAAAAAAAAAAAATTCAATTGACATATTCATGATATTAAAAGTCAAAGTTTTTAATAATTAAAAAATTAAAAAATTCATTATGGCTGAACTAATTATTCGATTCCAACTATATAACTAGCGTTGGAATCTTGTTTTGACATAGATTCTTTGTTATTTTTTTCAAATGTCCAATTTTCATTTAGGTCGATTTTTTTTTGTTTTTTTTTATACCAAATTCGGAAATAATTGGCTTCTGCGCCAGCTATCGACTCGAAAAAAAAACACATATACTCCAATCATTTCTCGAAATTATGCTGCTGAGAAAAAAAATGGCCCGCAAGTTGACAAAAAGTTATTTGTGGGTGCACCGCGGTGGCCGCTCACGCTCCGAACCGTGTACCCTGTACGCGCTTGTGACGCGACTTCTTACGGTGGTCTGGAATGGTACCTACTTTTCTAATCAAAATTAATTTGTGACCGTAATAATTGACTTTGAGCTTGTTTTTTTGTATTAAATTCAGAAATAAATAGGCTTTATATTGGTATATACAAAAATAATTTTCGCTCATTATATTTTATTATGTTTTACAAGAAAATAAATTTTTCTGATTACACATTTTAAAAAATTATTCTGCCTTATAAATAAATGTGAAGCCTTGTGGTTTTTGTTTGTTTTATTAAGAAATTGATTGGCTTTGCTGTGTGGAAGTCAAAAATATTTTATGTCCATAGTATTTTTATGGGTGTAGCGCCAAACTAAAGAAATAAATTTTTAAAGTACACTTTTTGGTAAAATAAAAATTTTGCCTGTATTAATAATCTCAGAGTCTTGTTTTGGTTGTTGATTTATTAAGAAATAAATGGGGTTTATTGTGATAAAAACAAAAACATTTTATGTGCATTATATTTTGTATTAAATGGCGCCAAACTTAAATATTAACATTTTTTTATAACCAACACTTTGTGGTAAAATAAAAATTGTGCTTTTTTCGTGATGTAAACAAAAATCTGTACCTACCTACTAATAAACGTATTTGTGTTCTTTTTTCTATATGGAGCTCGGTCATACATTACATAAGTTTAAATTATAAAATATTTTTATTTTGTTTATATAATATATTATAAGTAACAGCGCCTAAACGGCAAAGAAAATTTTGTTTTAATCTAAAATCTAGACAGGAAAAGTGACAGTATTGCCTGCCTGGACACTTTCTCGATTTTAAAAAGACAGTATATCAATATTTTATCCATGATTTAACCATGATTAACCATGATGGTTAAAAATAAAAAAAATAGTACAAAATAATAATTTAATTTGACTTCTGAATAATATTTTACATTTCAATTTTGTACAAATTGCTTTCGTCAATAGATTAAATAATCTTATAAGATTATTTAATCTATCGTTGTATACAAATAACATGTTTCGGTTTTGCGGCTGGTTGAAATGAATGATAATTTCTTGTATTTTGAATCGGGATGGCTTTTGAGAGACGAGATTTTAATTTTTTTTGCTCGGTTTCGTATTCGGCAGTAGTGCAGAAATTAAACGAAACTTTTTTAAAAAAATTCTTAGTCCATCTCTGTAAACTTGCTCGATAAGCATTTCTTTTTTATTATTAGATATTACTTATTTTGTGTGACCGAACTAAATATAGAAAAAATTAAATATTTCGATTTAGTCACTTTAAGAAAATTATTAAAATATAACTTTAGTTTTTAAAAGAAAGTTACAAACTAAATCAAGGAGTAGAAAATTTGACAAATAATCCACGTGAGTACCAAGAAGTACCAAGTGAGTACCAAGAAAAATGTAATTTTTAGTTTGGCGCCTTATAAAACAAAATATAATGAATGCAAAGTATTTTTGTTTATATCAGTATAACGCTTATTTTTTTCTAAATAAAATACAAAAAAACAAGGCTCCAAGTCAATTATTAAGGTCACAAATTAATTTTAATTAGAAAAGTACCATTCCAGACCACCGAAAGACGTCCCGTCGCAAGCGCGTACAGCATACACGGTTCGGAGCGTGAGCTGACACCGCGCGCGGCCACAAAAGGACGAATAACTTTTTGTCAACCTGCGGGCCATTTTTTTTCTCAGTAGCATAATTTCGAAAAATGATTGGAGTATATGTGTTTTTTTTTTCGAGTCGATAGCTGGCGCAGAAGCCAATTATTTCCGAATTTGTTATAAAAAAAAACAAAAAAAAATCGACCTAAATGAAAATTGTACGATTGAAAAAAATAAGAAAGAATCTATGTCAAAACAAGATTCCAACGCTAGTTATATCTTTGGAATCGGATAATTAGTTTAGCCATAATGATTTTTTTTATTTTTTAATTACTAAAAACTTTTACTTTTAATATCATGAATATGTCAATTGAATTTTTTTTTTACAAAATCCTTTAGGATTTGTGTTAGTGATGTAAAATACTATCGAAAAAATTTATCTACAATCAAAAACTAATTTTGACCTAATTCAGGTGGCCCGTTTGAGAAATTCTGACCCATTACAACCTAAAAAACGCCACTTGTTATACATTCGTGGTCCATTGGAAGTTTCTGGGGAACGGAAAAAAATATCGATTTGAAATTTAAAAGCGTTTATAATACGTTTTTTTTAATATTTTGAACCAAATGCCACTTCCGGTTTGACCGGAACTTTGTTATTTCAAATAGAACACCCCATATATTTTTATATTTTTAAATTCTACATAAAATCCTGAGTAAAATTACTATACCATTTCCTATACCTAAAGTTAATAATTTCAGAGATATTTAAAAATTACATCAATCGAATTTTTTTTTAATTTTCTATTTGATTATGTAAAAAGTTTTACTAAAAACATACAGGGTTTTTCATTTAAAATAAAAAAGTTATTAACTTTTCAAGTTAGCCTAATTTGCCCTGGGCTTTTTTGGGACATTTGTTAAAAAATGTTAAAGAATTGACATGGAATCTTTTAAACAATGTTTTAAGATTCCAAAAATTCCACCCCCATTTCAGCAAACCTAATAGCAAAAAAGTTATAGGCTATTATGCTTGACGCGCATTTGTCAAGTTGTAAAGAAAAAAATTAATAACATGAAAACTATTCACTTTAGGTATAGGACATGGTACAGTAATTTTACTCAAAGAAATGTAGAATTTAAAAATGTAAAAATATATGGGTGTTCTATTTAAAATAACAAATTGATGTCACTTCCGGCTAAACCGGAAGTGGCATTTTGTTTAAAATATTTTAGAAAAAAAGGCTTAAATGAATAATAAACGCTTTAAAAATTTCAAATCGATATCTTTTGCCGTTCCTCAGAAACTTTTAATGGACCACGAACGCAAAATACCCGTATTTTGTAAATGTGCAACACCTTGTATATAATTAAAATAATTTTAAATAAATAAATAATTTTAATGGTTGTACAGTTATTTAGTGAATAAATTTTTCTTTAATTATATATAAGTTATATTATTTGCCGAATACCGTGGATAACATTTTATTAAATTGCACTTAAAAAAAATCAATGACGTGATCTAAAAAAACGCCGATATCATTTTTAAAATCTATAGGAATTTTTCATAGGAGGGAAAAAAATCAAATTTTGTCGTACTGTGTTATAATTAAAGAGTTTAATTAACATTTTTAATAATAAAGGCCAAAAAATATTGTGTATGCAATACCAAGTTTTTTTTATTTACAATTACACTTTTTTTTATTTGAAGGTGTCATGTTACATTTAAATTAGAAAAGAACAGACAATATTGGGATAGTAAATAAAAATAATTTTGTTATTGCAATTACCATATCTTTTGTCCTTCATTATTAAAAAAAGTTACTTTACCCCTTCATCCACTTGCCCCTTCAATTATTTCGTGTATTTTGGTAATATATAACCAGGATGTATGAAACACTAAACTATATGGTGTACCAAACGTAAAACATTAATTTAATTAAATACTAAAATAATTATGACAATAACATGGTATGCAGAAAGAAGAGCAATCAGTGCCAAAGGTTCTAGGTAAAGGCACTGAGCACTGCACCCTGTGACATACGCCCGCGCTTGCTTTTTGTTTTTGACTTTGTTCCTGCCTGTTTACAAATTTTAATAAAGGGTGTCCACTTAAGAGTGCTCTAACTTTAAAATGAAATAAAACAAACTACACTTAAGATATTAGGAAAAAATATATTTATTTAAAAGAACATCCCATGGCATTAATTATAAAAAAAAAGTCGCATGATCTCGGTGGCCACTGGATATCGCCGCCGCGGCATGAAAAATTCAACGGCGTCATTTCACGCGGCGGCGATATTCAGTGGCGAGATCATGCGATCTAACGCCGCTGGACTTTTTTTGTGGGGCTACGTAAAGTCCCTTGTGTAAGTGAATAAGCCACGAACAATTGAAGCACTGAAGGCCAACATAACTCGTATAATAAATGAAATCGAACCCGAAATGTGCGAAAAAGTGATAGAAAATTGGACCTGCAGATGCGCGCTGTGGAGCGCAGCTGCGGGGGGCATTTGAAAGATTATTTTTCATAATGAATGCCATAGGATATTCTTTTAAATAAATATATTTTTTTCCTAATATCTTAAGTGTAGTTGGTTTTATTTCATTTTAAAGTTAGAGCACTCTTAATTGGACACCCTTTAGTTACATCGGACTTGGTCCGCTTACTCTAATAATAATAATAATAAATTTAAATTAAAAAACTGCTTACCTGAACAAGCCAATTCCAAAACGGATGCATAACATATATACTTAGAATTCCAGTATCTTTGCAACTATACTGAAAATAATAAAAATAAATTTGTTAAATCCAACATTTATATAATATAAATATTGTTTGTTTTGTATTTTTATATTTTTTAAGAAAGCACAAGTAATTTTAAAGGAAACAATATTATAATTATGTGGACAATATTTATCAGCAATTTATTGCGAATTAATTGAATTTATTGAACATCCCAGATAACATTCATTCATTTTACCTGTATAGTACCAGCAGGTGTGCTTTTTTTACATTGCGGGGTGCGTAAGTCCCCAATTAACTTGCATGATGGTTTTATAATTTTTTGCCGAATGCGCAGGCGCAAAAGCACAGGCACAACTAAAGATATTTTAGGGGTCTAATATCAAACACAGCAAAGTCCAATATTTTTTTTTATTGAATTCCATTACATTTGTAAATTATTTGTTAAATCGTTTAAATGACATAATAATGAAATAAGAAAAAAATCATAACACGCTCATAAAGAGACACGCAAAAAGTTGGCTTTAAATTTGCTTTTTTACTTGGATATCATATAAATTATTTGTATACTGTATATATACAGTCTAAAAACAATTTAAAAATAAATAAATTTTTGTATATACAGTAGAGGTGGCAAGTTTGATTCCGATTTGTTCAAAAGAAACGAATCATTTAAATGAACCGAATGAATCAAACAAAGTTTCTAAAAGATTCAATTCTTTTTTAATCACTTTTTTGAAATCACGATGAGCGAACTAAAAAGTAAATAAAACCATAAAATAGAGATAGGTATAACGATACACATATCAATATCGATACATATTTTGCAAACACTGTATCGATACGATCTTTGTGTACCATTAATTTAAATACAAGGTCTGTTCTATCTCGTATCGCGCACTTGGTTTAGTAGAGAAGGTGGTTAGACACTCCGATTACTTATTTTCATCATCTGTTGCGCAAGTGTAAAAAAATGTTGAGAGCTCCTGGTTTAAACAAAATGCGCATGCGCGTCTGTCATTTGTTTGTCAAATATTTAAATATTTGTTATGATTAAAGGTTATAATCTTTATAAATTCGTTATAAAAAACTTTCTACGCATTTTAATATTACTATTTTTATTATATGTTTTAATAATATTTTTCAATGAAGTGTTGTGTTGTGGGCTGTCCAAGCTATCAAAGCAAAACAAAACACAGGCGTAAAATATTTTACATTCCCAAAGTCACCAAAAGTTTTGGCCAAATGGATAGAAGCCTGTGGTTTACAAAATAAGGAAAATATAAATTATGCACAAAGTGAGAACCTATACAATTTATACTATACATACAATGAACAAAATTTGAAATTAATTATTTCATTTGAATAAATAAATTTGAAAATAAATATTTCATTTACAATACTGTGATGTTAATATGAATTAATTATGTTCAAAGCACTATTGTCAGTCAACTGATGACTTTCAAACCCCAAGAAGCATTTAATTACCAACAAGGGCACCACCAACTATTGATATCAACAAAGCAAGTAAAAGTCGCATCTATAAGGACAGTTATTACTTACCTGGCACCATTATTGTCAGAACCAGAACGTATATTCGGCTTCGACAATTAAATAGAAAGTCTGCAGATAGAACCAGAAGTATAGGGAAAAAAATGACAAAAATCACCGGCAAAAAAAAATTCTAAATTCAAAAATGTATGTTTATATTTCGTGTTACGATTGTTAATAGAAGTTAATTATTGATACTGTTTTTTTATAGCGGTTGTCCTAGGTTGCTATTCTACATATACTTGAAGGGCTCGGCAGTGGTAAAACTAAACTCTATTTAAATGTAACTTTAAATATCTACTATAATGTCATTTATTGAAAAGTATCCTATAATTATGTTTTTATTAAAAAAGCAAAATTGGAAACCATTTTCAGATACCACTTTTTACTCCTGAGACCTTCATTCATTGATGTATGCCATAGGAACATAAGGCATTTCATGCAAAGCCTCAGCAGATAGTAGAATGTAGGATATAAGAAGGTTTTACCTAGCTTGGCCATAATCTTACCCAATGTGGACCTCTCCTGAAATTCACAAAAATACCTAATAGCAATGTTTATTTAAAATACTAATATCATTGTCAGCCCAACTCCCGTTACCAGAAGTATACTGTACTAAGTCACAAAAAACATTTTCCATAAAGAATGCTGTTGTGATTTTTTATTTTTTCTATGTTACTTACTTACATTCTTAATATCTGTGGTTTAAATATTTTTCTAAAAGAGCATTACCAAAATCTAGACATCTTAGTACAAAGAACTCATTTTTATCTATTTAATAATTTAAAATTACTGTATATATTTTAAAAGCAAGTGATAAGTGGTCAGCGTAATTTTTAATTTAGTATTTACTGTATTAAATACTAACTAAAATTTAGTTGTATCTAACCTAAAATTTCAACCATTTAAATTACGCGCCTAAGGTTACACTTAATGACGTCATCAGTGGCTACCAAAATGTGCGCCGTGTCTAACCACCTTCTCTACTAAACCAAGTATCGCGCATACTAAAAATCACGAAGCTATAACTATAGGCAACCTACTGCACAGACTCCAACGAAGGCCATTTGTATGTTGTTCACAAGAATTATTCTTGTGCTTTGGGTTGTGCTGTTTATACACAATAAAAATTGTTTTAAACGTTGTGTTTCTTACAGAGGCACTTGTAAGCCCCAATTGAAGCCTCAAAGTGCTGAGGACAACCATTTGTACTCCTCTTTTGTAAAAAATAAACCTTATTCTATTAGAGCTATCATCAAACTGTCAAATGTCAATTTTAAGGCTTATTTACCATATTATGGTAAATAAACCCACAAATCAACCTTAAAATTGACATTTGACAGTTTGATAACCCTGATAGAGTAAGGTTTATTTTTTTCAAAGGAGGAAAAAAATGGTTTCCTTTAGCATTTTAAGGCCCCTTTTAAGGCTTATAAGTGCCTCTGTAAGAAACGGTTAAAACGATTATTATTCTGTATAAACTGCACAAACCCGAAGCACAAGAATTGTTAACATAAAAATAACCGCCGTTAAAGGCTGTGCAGATGGTTGCCTAACTTCGTGATTTTTAGTATGCGATAAACGAGATAGAACAGACTTAGCTTCATCTATAGACATTATATAAGGAAAATTAAAAACCGATAAGTCGGGAATTGAAATTTCCGTTTTATTTTATATTTTGCCCAACTTTCGGAAATATGCGGAAAAATATCGATATTATCTATTTTATTTTGGTCTGTGTTGTCTGCTAGCCTCATCCCCTGGCAATTCATTCTATAGATATGAAGCTCACGGTTCTTCAAGTAAGTTTCCTACAGGGTGATATGTTAAACGGTAAAAATTTCAATAACTTCCAAGCCCCGTTGATAAAAAAAAAATTCTAGTTTTTATTTTGAAACAATGGAGTATTATGTCTTACCTTGAAACATTTTTCAAATTTTTCGAATTGGAATCTTAGCAACGAAAATATGATTTTTTTTTCCAAAAGAGTAAATTTAAGGCTTTTTTGTAGGCAATAAACTCAGTTTAGGAACAAGAAGATAAGATGGTGAAAGAATGTTCCATAAATAATTCTGAACAAGCGACAAGCAACAAACTTCCATTATTTTCAGAGGGCCTAAGCAAAGACAACTTTTTCAAAATAACATTTTGGTGAAAATTTAAGAAAACTAAACCTAAACCGATATTTACGTTCGTGACATGTTTTCTTCATAATTTTGACCTCCTGATTGTGATTCAGTTGTAAAATTTAAGTTTTAGATAAAACCAAAATCACCAAGAACCAAGATTCGAAAACAATTCCCGGCTGTTAAATGTCTCTGCTGGTATTACTATTTTTTTACTGTGTTTTTCATCTTTAGTACGTTATTATCATGTCGCTGAATGATCAAATCGAGGATCAAATAAAAATTAGTTCTTGAAAAACATTTAAAACTCATTATGAGGGATATTATTGATTTTTTCAGTTTGCTTGTGTTTTTCAAAATTTTGAAGTTTTTTTGCAAAAGTTATACCTACCTACCTACATACCTACCCCTATCTTACCCAGGTTACTTCCATTCTTCCTTTAAATGATTAAAATACCAATGCCAGACTTTTCTGCAGCTATGGGAATTAACATCTCCAAATCAACGGTTCGCATAAGATTGCACGAAACGGGAGGCAAGGGTGGCTTTTGTATGTGGAGGAGTGACTGTTTGGGGTGGAATGGCGATGAATGGAAACAGTAAATGCTGAGAGATATAGAGATTTGGTTGTTAGTGATATCGTGATCCCTTATGCTCAAAATGTTGCCAATAATTGGTGTTGGTGGACGACAATGCCCGTCCGCACGGCGCCAATAACGTAAATAAGTATTATATATTGAGAGAATGAATTGGCCACCGAAAATTTTCCAAAATGAACAAAAATGTTTTTATTTAACTTTATTACCAATTAGGTAGGTACTTATTAGTGATAAGTTATCACTAGTGCGCAATGTAAATGTAAGTTATGTAACATTATCCTAAACACTCAAACAAATTGCAGTAATTTCGCCCAAAAAATTAATCCCCAAATGGCATTTTAATCATAAATATGCAAGAAACACCAGCAATCGGATTTTATTAAGACATTTAACAGCCGGGAATTGTTTTCGAATTTTAATTCTTGGTGATTTTGGTTTTATCTGAATCTTAAATTTGACAACTGAATCACAATCAGGAGGTCAAAATTATAAAGAAAACATGCCACGAACGTAAATATCGGTTCGGGTTTAGTTTTTGCAATTTTTCACCAAAATGTCACTTTGAAAAAGTGGTCTTTGCTTAGGCCCCTCTGAAAATAATGGAAGTTTGTTGCTTGTCGCTTGTTTGAATTATTCAAGGAACAATCTTTCACCATTTCATCTTCTAGTTCTTAAAAAGAGTGTATTGCCTACCAAAAACCCTTAAATGTACTCTTTTGGAAAAAAAAATCATATTTTCGTTGCTAAGATTCTAATTCGAAAAATTTGAAAACTTTTTAAGGTAAGACATAATACTTCATTATTTCAAAGTAAAAACGAGAAAAAAATTATTTTTTTACAAACGAGGCTTGGATGAAGTTATTGAAATTTTTCACCGTTTAACATATCACCCAGTAGGAAATTTACTTGACGAACCGTGAGCTTCATATCTATAGCATGAATAGCCAGAGGATGGGGCTAGCAGACATCACAGACCAAAATAAAATCGTTTAAGAAACAAAAAAGTTATGTCGTTTTGAAAAAGGACGAACTTTTTGGTCGCGACACATTGAGTGGTGCGCAGTTTATAAATAGACGTGGTTTAAACCACGTCTATTCGTAATTACGAACCATATATAACTATATATATATACAAAAAAAACTATAGTTGCCAGGTTGTTTTAAATCTGGAGGAAACGATTATAATTATTTAATAAATAGTTCAATTTTATTAGTTTAAACACTTTAAAAATAACTAAAAATATGTCAAAAATAACTTAATTTTGTTAATTTTCTTACTTTTTATATTAAAAAATATTGAAAACAACCCTTTTAGGAAAGAAAAATAGCGTATGCCAACAGCGCGGCATCCAGCCGCGAGAGGGCATGCTGTTTAATCTTTGCTCACTAACTCCGACGCTGTCGTAGGAAAATGTTTATAGTTTTTAAGAAATAAATTATCCCTATTAAATGAAATTTAATGGATACTAACAATTCTTTGTATTTTTTTGCAGAGATTTGTATTCATAATTCATCGAGATTATTGCTCTTAAAATTAAAAAATCTCACCCATGCGTACGAATATTGTACATTATCCTGTGATGCCATAATTTGGTATTTTTCAGGGACTAGGAGTAGTATTTAAACTCATTTTTAGTTGAGCGAGTTAAATTCGGTCAAACCAGTTTAAATCAATCGGTGATGTGAACAGTCGAGACGGCAGCGAGATTTAATCTGAGCGATATTTAAACGCCTTAAAATAATTTCGAGATCGGTAAGGATTTAATCTTTTTACGAGTTTTAACTTCAAACTTAAGTGAACGCTTGGGCTTCATTTTTTTACTAAAAAGTTATTAATAGTTGGTAATTAATAATTACTTATTATTAATAATTATTGATTATTATTAACTTTTTAGTAAAAACATTTTTATAGATTTTTCGATATTTTTATATTGTTAATTAATAAACATGGCAAGATGGGTATCTATAAAAAGGTCTTGATAATTGCAATTAAAAAAATTATGAATTAAACTGTCTTGGACTATCTTCATCTTTGCTTCTTTTATAACACAACGTTTCAATCAACTATCTGTGATCGTTTTCAAGTGTAGAATGATCAAATTTCAAAATGTAAAAACTATTTATACACGACTCCGTTTCGGTTTTCTGACACATTTCTTTGGTTCACTGATGCTTGTCTTTCGTGCTCCGATGATTTTTCCAGTGTTAACTCGTTGATTTTATGTAGTAGTGGCTTCCATAGTGGCTTAATTTCCACGCTAGGCGGAATGTGTTTACGATTTTGTTGGATGTATGCAGCTTCAATAAATTTTCTTTTTATGTAGTGAGCTTCTTTGTGTATAATTTTTGTCTCGTTCCATAGAATGTTGTGGTGCTTCTCCCAAACGTGGTCCGCTACTCCTGATTTTGTTATTTCTCCTTTGCTTGTGTGTGTTTTATGTTCTTTTATCCTCACTTGTATTGGTCTTTTTGTTTTACCGATATAAGCTTCTCCACACTCACATGGGATGTGGTAAATCGCATTTTTATCGTTTTTACTGCTCTCGGCTTTGGTTTTGGATAATGCACTTCGTAATGTTGATTTTGACGAAAATCTTGTCTCCACACCTACTCGATCGGTTACACGGCGGATTTTTTCTGACTGGCCTTTCACATATGAAATTACTAGCGTGATTTTTTGCTGGGGGTTTGTTTTAGCTTTTGGTTGTCTTTGACATACCTACATCCTGGATTAAATGTGATGGATATCCATTACCTTTCAGATTTCTCTCGATGTTTTTTAGTTCTTCCCGGTATAGTGCATCATTGTTGCAGATGTTTTTTGCTCTGTCCACCAAACTTTGTACGACGCCCAACTTTGTTGATTTGGAGTGGTTTGACTCATAAGTTAAGTATTGGCCAGTGTGTGTTGGCTTCCTATATACTGATGTCTCCATATTTGTGCCCATCCGTGTTACCAAAAATATATAATAATAACCCCCTGCCTGCCCCCTTATTTAAAAAAAAACTATATTGCAAAATTAATCTGACAACATTGGTAATTACAAAAATGTCTTAATAATAACAATTTAAAAAATATTATTAATTACCTACCCCCTTCCTCCCCCTAATTTTTAAAATTTTTATGTTGCAAAATTAACATTTCAAGATGGGTATCTATAAAAGTGTGTTGATAATTGCAATTAAAAATTTTTAATATTATTTACCCCCTCCCTACCCCCCAGTTTATTAAGTTTCTATATTTTAAAATTAATATGTCAAGATAGGTATCTATAAAAAGGTCTTGATAATTGCAATTAAAAAAAATTATATTAATTACCCCCTCCCTTCCCCTAATTTTAATAAATTTTATATTAAAAAATTAACATAACAAGATGGGTATCTATAAAAAGGTGTTGATAATTGCAATTAAAAAAATTATATTATTTACCCCCTCTCTTCCCCCCAGTATATTAGGTTTTTATATTTCAAAATAAACATGTCGAGATGAATATCTATAAAAAGGTCTGAACATTTTCAATAAAAAAAATAACCCCCTGCCTGCCCCCTATTAAAAAAATGTTAATAATTTCAATTTAAATATTATTAATTACCCCCTCCCTCCCCCTAATTTTTAAAAATTTTGTATTGCAAAATTATCATGGCAAGATGGGTATCTAAAAAAAGGTGTTGTTAGGGGCAGAAGAGGGTAGTTAATATAATTTTTTTAATTGTAATTTTTAACACAATTTTATAGATACCCACGTCAATTCTTCAATAAAGTTTATTTCCTAAAAATCCGGTAAAAGAGAACATGACTAGTGAGACAAAAGCAGACATTGGGGAAAAATATATTTGACTAGGTACCTACATATTTCAAATTGCTTTACATGGCATGCAATGTGCAAAAATATTACATTTCAAAAACATGAATTCTACATTTTCGACATGTTTTAAAAACTTCAAACTCGAATATCTCGAAAACAAAGTCTTCAGTCACAATTTTCCAGGGGTAACTTTTTCGTTCAAATTTAATGTTGAATTCAAAAATATAAACAATTAATAAAAATAGCACGGGGTAGAAAAATGGGGAGGGAAAAAGGGGAGCTTCCCCCCATCATCTACGCCCCTGAATTATTTTGATAAAACGCGTTATCACTGGTCGAACAAGACTTATTTTATCAAACTTTGGTTAAAATTTAAACCAAATCGTTTAAACGGTTCAAAAGTTATGCTAAAATACGAGTATTTATTTCCCACTTTGAAGGGCTATAGCTTCCTTATTAGGCACTTTTGAAAAATATTTTATTAGGAAAGTCCCCTTCATTTTTGATTCTCTATCACCTCCTAAAATTAATGTATCTCAAACTGGACCACCCTGTATATAATTTTTATAATTTTTTCGCTTTCTTCTACTGGACATTTATTTTATGTTTTTATTGAGTGTTCTAATTTTAAAATTCATTTTGCATCTAAAAAAGGAATGAAATGAACGAAAGATATGCTGCAGGTTCTGTTAAATATAATAAAACTTATTTAACACAAGAAAAGGTTGCTAAGCAGTTACCATTAGAAAATATAAAGACTCCTAAAAACAAACCCAAAGAAATTTTTTTGCCAGAAACTACTGAAAGAAAGGCAATAGAAAACAATTATAATTGTAATAATTAGTTACAGGAAAATATGAAGACACCTGAAGAGAAACCCAAATAAAATATTCTAGCAGAAACTACTGAAAGAACCAAAGAGAATAATTATAAAAACGTTTTCCTCGGTATATATACCAGTTATATAACAGTTCCATCTTTATTAAAGGCCTCAATTTTGGCCTGGACCGTCAAACGTCAAAAACCAAAAGGCAACTTTCTGTTAAAATTTCTTCTGTTGGGACATCAGATAAATGGAGGCAGTAAATATTAATATAAAAAAATAAAATGAAAAAAAGCAAATTGAAAAGGCAAAAGACGAAAGAAAGCAAAAAAAGAGGAAAGGGTAAATCACGTACTAGAAAGGCAGAATAAAAGAATCAAAGTAGTATCGAAAATAAATCAGAATAAAGGCAATATACCTGTGACCAAAGAAAACTAACCAATAGAAAATAAACTAACAAAGACTGATATTAATATTAATGATTAATCTATTATCATTGAGTAACTCAATGCTATTATGTTATATTTATATTTATATGTTATATTTAATTATCTTAACGAGTATCACCCAGGAAAAAATGTTCAAAATAAAACGGTAAATAATTCATCAGCACCATGACAAGAAGCCGCTAAAATAAGTGGATCCTTATAAATATAAATAATTTGTTAAATTACCTAAAACGGTAAATAATTCATCAGCACCATGACAAGAAGCCGCTAAAATAAGTGGATCCTTATAAATATAAATAATTTGTTAAATTACCTACTAGTTTTTCCAGACAATTTTTTATTTTAAATTTATATGGTAACATATTGTGTTTACTTTTACTTCCAACAATCATTTTTTAGTTGGTTTTGTAAAGTTTGTTAAAACTATGAGAAATAAAATATATTAATACCAAGGGTTAAGATTAATTATTCTTTCAGATTTACAGACACCTGTCGAATTTATGTTTAGCACACTGTCGAATTATTTTACAACTTAACACGTAAGGTGACCCATATACTTATCTCAGAAACTACTGGAGTCACAAAAAATTTGTAAGGGAGAAATATTCACGTAGTAAAAAATATTTTTAAAATATTATATTTTCATTTTCACCCTGTATTTTTTGCTTTTTTAGATTCCACAAAAACAACCTAAAATGGTAAAAAGGTCCATAGTAAAAATCATAGATGTCGCCAAACCGTAACTGTTATAAAATCTCAATGGCTGACAAGTTGTTACATTAAGTGCACGGGGGCGGAACTTCGATTGTTGCTTTGATACAGTGTTTTTCAGAGCGGAATTCTCACTAGATGGCGGTATTAAAGAGTAAAGGTAACCATACACTATCGTTTATACTGACAATAGATACTGACAGTAAATAAATTCGGTAAAACTGACAGTATTGCAAAAAATATTATGGTGGAATTATGCAGCACAAATTAACATTAAGTTAACATTAACATTAAAAAGTTAGAATTAATGTAATACAATGGAAGCATTTATGTTAAATTAATCTTAATGTTAATGTTAATTTGTGCTGCATAATTCTACCATAATATATTTTAATAATTTTTATCACTTTTATCATTTTACTTCGCATACAATCAATACTATTGACTGACGATGAAGACGAAGACGCAGTCGTGGAGGAAGAAAAGGAAGAGGATAAACAAAAACCAAGAAGGTGGACAAGACCGTGTGTGGCTGGGAGTTGCTTAACGATAGCAAACCCATTTGGACGAGAAATCCTTCCGAAGTGGAAGATTCCGATGAGTTCTACAAGACTCCTAAGAACCTTTAACAAAAATTCACTTCGTCGCCGAAATGAAGTCACGCTCAAAGCTTTGCTATATGTGTCCAAAGTTCATCCTTCCGAAAGCTTCAACAGATAGGTACTGTACTAATTTTAATTTTGAAATATGCAAACATAGTGAAAAAAAGAAAACAGATAATATTAAATATTTTGCTGTATTATGTTGCTATAATTGGGCAGATGGCTTTAATAAAATACTCTCTTGAAGAGATTCCAGGATAAAAAGTAAAGATAGTGTTTATGCTTCATCAATTGAATATTTAAAAAAAAATAAAAAAGTAGGAAACAATTAAATACAATTAATTAATTTAGATTAATAATTAGTAGTATTTACTTTAGTGAATATTAATCTGTGATTAAGTGTTATAAATATGGATGTCAGTTTTGTCCCCAAAAATTGAATCTTTCACATTATATCCTTTACTAAAAATTGCGTTCAATGTTTAATTTACCCATCACTAAATTAAAATCACGATTTAAATAAAAAATACGTGAGAATAAAATAAAAAAGTTAATTTAAAGAAAACTTAGGATTTTTATGGAAAGGTTCAAAATATGCATTAAGGGTTGTTTTAGAAGTAGTCGAAAGTGAAAAAAATACGTATTGATTTGTTTTAAAGATCCATTCAAAGAAAGTAACACTAATTTGGTCTACAATGTAGACCGACTATTTATTTACCAGTTGAAATTTCTTGTTTCATACCTACCACTTGGTAAAAATACTTTATGTATATCTAAATTAAAATTATTTGCTTCTTCCAAACTCCTTAAATGTTTATGTATAAAACGTGACGCACTGATAAAGTACAAAATGTGGGTTTAAAAAATGGCTGAAGAATTGTCATCAAAACTGAAACCAGTAGCCGATGCTCTTGATAAAATACAAGTTGATAAGCGTTTTTGGCTTACTGTCTCGATATTTAAAGATCTCATATAAAAACTCCATGAGAGCGATGTTTTAAGCTCAGTTCAATTTAAAAAGTTCATAAAAAGATAACAGGCTATGACACCAGCTCAGTTTTTGGCATATATGTTAAGCCCAAAAATACATTTGGATAAGCTTAGGATTAAAAAGACTCTGCTCTAGAACTTTTTAACTTACTATAAAAAATTTAATTTAATAGAAACCATGAAATTTAAAAAGTTGTGTCTCTTAAGAAGGGGTCGAACAAATTGTTTCTTCCTTTAATCTTGTGCACAGCAAAATACGCCACAAATTGGAAACAAAACTAAGGTTTTTGTTAAAGCGAATACTGAATAATAATGATAATAATAATAATTTTATAGTTTATTTTATTGTATATAATAGTTGTATACTAAAATTTCATAAAATATTAGAAATTTATTGTCGAGTTAATAAATTTATATTATTAGATATGTTATTTCAAATAATTCTGTTTGTTTGTTAGTTTTGTTCTAAGAGAAGTTTTGAGTAGTTTATACTTTATATTGATTTTTTTATTAAATGAATAATAAATATTTTTTGTCTGTTGAATTTAAATTTTAAAGAAGGTTTAATTATACCACACTTATTTAGTAAGAAGTCTATGTGGAGCCATTACAAATTAGGTAAACATATAATTCGTATTAATACAAAAAAGTTACTGAACTTTTACAAAACTTGGAACTTTTGCAGGATTTCTTGTTTTAATATAAAAAGTCCGATTTAATGAATGAAAAAAAACGATTTAAATAAAAAATGCGAGTTAAATAAAAAAAAATGATTTAAAAAAAAAATTGAAATCCTAAATACAGGGTGTTTCTTTTAACTTGAGACAGCTCAATATCTCGAGAAATACGCATTTCACGGAAAAATGTCTTAAATAAAAGGTTAATGTGACTAAAGGGGACATTATTTGGTGCTACCGCTAGCCACCCCCTACCCCTCCTTAAGGGTGAAACGAGGGGTAACTTTGGAAAGTCAAATGGAATGACCCGATTTTTTTCACAGAGTTTGGTAGTACATAAAAAAATAAATAACTTTTATTTAAAACTTTTTTCAATTTATCAACAGATGGCGCTGTAATTCAAAATTTAAGAAAATTGGGTTTCCTTGTAAAATGTATTATTTGAAACGTTTGAAAAACAAAAATTAACATTAAATCAACAATAGTCGGCTCTGAAAACAATTTATAACAAATGTTCGAAATGTCGTCATTCCATTTCAACACATTTTTGAATGCGGGTAATGAATTCTGGCATACAACGCGCCAACATGTCGGGCGGTATCGCCGCACAGGCGTTCCTGATCCGCTCCACCATGTCCTCCCAAGTTGTAGAAATTGCAGCGTAAACTTTTTCTTTCAAGTAACCCCACTGGAAGAAGTCTGGTGGCGTAAGATCAGGTGATCGAGCAGGGAAAATTACTGGACCACGTCTACCGATCCACCGCGGTGCACCGGCCATTGAACTCCCGATCCAACACCTCTCGAGCAATTGTCGAATAATGTGCAGGACAACCATCTTGCTGGTACCACATGTTTTGGAGCCGTGCTAGTGGTACATCCTCCAAAAGGTCCGTCAGATCGTTTTCTAGAAAATTCCGGTACTTTTCGCCATTTAATGCACCGTCAATAAAGAAGGGTCCGATTAATCGTTCGCTTAAGGTACCGCACCAAACGTTTACCGACCAGGGACGCTGGTGCTCCACTTGGTGTCGAAATGGAAGGACGACATTTCGAACATTTGTTATAAATTGTTTTCAGAGCCGACTATTGTTGATTTAATGTTAATTTTTGTTTTTCAAACGTTTCAAATAATACATTTTACAAGGAAACCCCTTTTTCTTAAATTTTGAATTTCAGCGCCATCTGTTGATAAATTGAAAAAAACTTTTAAATAAAAGTTATTCATTTTTTTATGTACTACCAAACTCTGTGAAAAAAATCGGGTCATTCCATTTGACTTTCCAAAGTTACCCCCCGTTTCACCCTTAAGGAGGGGTAGGGGTGGCTAGCGGTAGCACCAAATAATGTCCCCTTTGGTCACATTAACCTTTTATTTAAGACATTTTTCCGTGAAATGCGTATTTCTCGAGATATTGAGCTGTCTCAAGTTAAAAGAAACACCCTGTATAACAATTCTGAAATTAAGGATTACCAGATATAATTAAAGATTGCACAAGTGCATGGGCACAAAAAAAGCTTTAAAAAATGTTTTTGTACGCTCTAGCTCATTAACGAGACTGTCCTGTGGGAGAAATATTTTATATCTTAAGAGTATGAGTATGGGACCGTATGGCAGGCCCCAAAGACATTACCGCCACTAATCTCCCAGGGTTATTTTACCCCCTTTCCGTTTTCCTGCGTATCCCGCCAAATCACAGCATTAGCTGTGTTTGTTGGATCCAAAGTTTTTACGTCGGCTGGTAGATCCACCCTAGGAGGTCGTGGATGACAGTGTCTATGGTTAAGGCCGCTCCACGGATTTTTGTCAGCCGGGTCGGGCCATACGTCCAGTTTGGGAAGGGTTTTTGGAGGACATTGAACTGACCCAAAACTAAGTACAATCCGGAATCCTCCTCAACCTGGGACGTAATAACCCCGTTCAATTGGGATTCATGAATGGGGTTAGAAGTGTTAGTACGCTGCTAGAACCTGTCCTTGTTGGTGTATTTCTGAACATCTCTGTCCGAGTCTGTAACAGGTTCCTGGTGACCTCTTTCGAATTCTTTGCCCCCCTGTGTGATACTGAGTCTTGTCTTCCGTACCGAAGTCCCCGGTAGCACACTGTCGTCTGCCGACGTTTAAATGACGTTTTCTGACGTCATTTCACCGTCATTTCACCGTCATTTAAACGCCAGCAGACGTCAGTGCGCCACCTGGGGTGTTGACGGCCATGACACACCGTAAGTGCCCTCTGCCTTGGTGGATATTCCTTCTGCCGAGTACCAACCTTGTATATTCTTTATTTATTTTATTGCTAAATTAGTGTTTATACCGTTCTCATAGGCACTAACGAGCTGCATGATCGAGCCGCGCCTAGAGATGTTTTGGTCAGATCTGGATCACAGAAAACAAAACGTACTACGAGCGCGAGTCGTTCTTACCTCCAGGGAGCCGGTTCAGATCTCTCGCGACCCGCCGCTCACGGCTCGAGCGGCTCGCCATGCGCGGCCTGTTCAATGCACTGCAGCAGCATAGCGAGTCACTCGCTGCGAGTGGTGAAGCAGTGAATCGGAGCTTAGAACGGCTTGCGCGCGGCCGCTTTGTAATTTCGGACCCGTGAGCCGGTTCGTTTAATTTTCGTGAACCGGTTCACGTAGATCACTTATAAGACCCGGTTCACTGAGTCGGTTCAGATCTGACCGACACATCTCTAACTGTAGGTATCCTTCCACTTTTAATTAAACAGTTATGCGCATTGGTCGTATTGAATGTACCAAAAACTGTTCATTTAATTAAAACTTGAAATAGTTTACTTTTCTCTGTGTAGGGACCTGTTAGATTTCTGAAGCCAGTTGACATTTGGCAACATTGCGAAATTGCGTATATAAACATTTAACGATTATTCGATAAGACATGCAATTAGAAAAATTACTTAGCTTGATTATTAGTCTATAATCCTGATGCTTTGTCTTTCACGGGCTGTCCGTTGTTCCTTGACCTCGCCTACAATTTTTTGGCACGCTTTGATTGTGGCAAATCTCTGATCCAGATGGGCCGTTGGCTTATCGTTGTGGCCTAGCCTTAATTACTTATTCACTTGCACACTTTTACGGCGTTAACCAGGGTCCTACCGCACTTTTCGCACTTGTTGCACTTTTCGCACTTGTTTGTTTATTTATTTATATATTAATTAACGATTACCGATATTTCCGGATACTTAGTTTCGTTTTTGGTACTTTACTACGTTTGTATCGTATACGCTGCGTGATGCGTCCTACCACTTCAAGTGTCAAGACCCAACGGAAATATTTTATATCTTAAGACTACCACAAATGAGAGGCTTAAATATCTGTTTTAAAATTTGATACTATAATTAGAGAGCTTAAGATGCACGGATCAGACCTAAGTAAAGTGTGTCGGGAGCACACCTCAGCAGACAAAAAAGAGGCCCAGGAACCCTGAAACAGGGAAACCAATGGCGAGTTACCGCGATGCTGCAGTGGGGACCAAAATGGCTATAACAGCCATTGGATACCCAACAAAGATGATTTCTGAGGTGCAGTCCCAGCTCCTCAAGCAATGGCTAATCGCCAAAATACCCGAAGAGGGGAAAGGTCCTCAGTTCGAGGGCACATACTACGGGGGAGAAGTGCTATACCTTACATGCGCCAACGAGTGGACCAAAAGTTGGCTCGTTGGTACAATGGGGGAAGCATCCCCATGGGAAGGAGCCCACCTCCAAACTTTGGAAGCAAGCAATTCCAAAACCCGGATACTTAACCGAGGAAGTACAGGACAAGGACCGGTTCCTGCGAACGCTGTGCGCTCAAAACCAGCTAGAGACTGGGACTGGGGGGTCTCAGGGGGAGGCTTGTTACACACCCCAATGAGACGAACCCAAGAAGTTGTATTCTCGTCAGAGGTAACATGGATGCTATGTCACTATGGACTTGCGATAAAGACACAGCGACAGTAAGATTAAATCTAACATTAGAAGGGAGCCAACAAGATGTAATACTTACATCGGCATACCTTCCTTATGACCAACAAGGATCGGCTAACCTGATAATAGGATGTGATGCCAATGCACATCACACAATGTGGGGGAGCACTGACATCAACAAACGTGGTGAATCACTACTTAACTACTGTCTCTCCACAGATATTAATTTTCTTAGCACTGGGAACTAGCCAACCTTTGTAACCGTGGCAAGAAGAGAAGTAATCGATCTAACACTGTCAAAGGGACGCATAAGTGAACTGTCTGTCAGACCACAGATACATAAGGTTTAACCTTGAATCGACAATTAACACCCAACGGGAGTACAGAAACCCAAGGAAAACGAACTGGTACTAGAACGTAATTTGGAGAGCTGCCCAAAAGAGGCGAAAGATACCTTTGATCTTGAATTACTTACCGACTCGGTGACAGATTCCATTAAGGATGCCTACGAGCGGGCATGTCCACTGCGTTGCTCAAAACAAAAAGAGGGCCCATCTTGGTGGAACTCTGACCTAGAAAACCGCAGAAAGAAAACAAGAAAGCTGTTCAACACAGCGAAAAGAACGGGAGGATGGGACCTATACAGACACCACCTAACCGAATATAACAATGCCATAAACTATGCCGGGAACTATCAGAGATACCGGCCTACTTCCGACTGCATAAAGCCATGGCCAAAGGGCCACAGCAGACCCTGGGAACATGCCTAAAACCAGAAGAACACACGACTACTGAAAGTGAGACACTTATTCTTATGCTGAAGACCCACTTTCCAGGATCAATCATACTCGAAAATTCTGAAATCCAAAACCAAACCACACTTGAAATCAAGAGGACTGGATTCTATCGAGAAAAATAATTACATACGAAAAAGTCAAATGGGCAATAACAACTTTCAAACCATTTAAATCTGCAGGAACTGACGGAATCATACCAGCCATGATACGACAGGGCAAGACCTGCTGCTACCAAGACTGTGCAAAATCCTAAGAGCCTAGCTCTCAATCACATACTGAAAGGATGGAGGGAGGCACTGGTGGTTTTTATACCAAAACCAGCAAAAGCCTCCTATGACAAGCCAAAATCCTTCCGACCAATTTGCCTAACATCATTTCTTCTGAAAACAGAGGAAAAACTGATAGAGCAACATATATACGGGAAGAAGTACTGTACAGAAGGCCTCAACATTTCAATTTGCCTACCAAACAGGCAAGTCTTGCGAATCCGCCATCCATGAGATAACCCAAAGGGCTGAGCAATATTTAGACAACAAAAAAGTGGCCCTTGGGGCATTCCTGGATATCGAAGGAGCGTTTGACAACACGTCATATGACTCAATAAATCGATCAGTAAGAGATCGCAACATAGAACCTCTGGTTGGCAAATGGATCAAACAGATGCTGGCTCAACGACGAGCCAAAACCACTTTTAACGACACAACTGTTAGAGCTAAAGTGTGCAGAGGGACACCACAAGGGGGTGCTATTACCCCTGCTATGGAATCTCGTATCGGACAATTTACTGACACGATTGGAAAATAAAGAAATATACGCAATAGGATATGCGGAAGACATTGTACTCCTTTTTAGAGGCAGCAACACAGCCCATGTGTTTTTACCAAAAAAAAACTGGTGCAATGAGGAGGGACTTCGGGTAAATCCCACAAAAACATCCCTTATTGCCTTTTCTCGTAAAAGAAAGTTGGAACCCGTGAAAAATCTAATCTTCTACGGGGAAACGCTGCCCTTGAAAGACGAGGTTAAATATCTATGAGTTATACTGGATAAAAACTCACCTATCGGATGCATATAGAAAACATAACAAATAGGGCCATAAAAACATTAATGACCTGTAAAAGAACATTTGGTAAATCTTGGGTACTGTCAACAGGCATGGTACAATGGGTGTACACAGCTATGGTCCGACCCATAATTACCTACGCGGTGCTAATATGGTGTGGACTGTAAAACAGATACTCAGCAGAATCCAAAGACTGGCGTGCTTTGGAATAACTGGTGCAATGACAACTACACCGACCGCAGCCATGGAAAACATACTAGGTAGATGTATAGTGATTAGGGGTGTCAATCCCAAACCATTTTTCCAATCCCGGGACTTTCGGGACCAAAGGTCCAAAATCTTTAATGTTAAAACCAATTTAAAATAAAGGAACAAACAAACTAAGGAACATATAAATCTTAAAAGTTTTACAAAAAATAATTTAAAATAAACGAACAAATTAATATCTTTCGGACTTCAGACTAGTTAAAGGAATGCTTTTCAAGAATTCCATTTTTTTTATCAATCGGTCCTTGGTGAGTTCCAATTAAGGCTGTAAAACTTGAGAAAATTTTTCCCTCTGCTCGTATAATCTCCGCGATGAAAACCTTCTTGTCATCGATATTTTCCATTCTATCTAAAAAGTTTTTCCCATTAATTTTTGCAACCGACCTTTTCATTTTGTCTTTAGAATCCGTCGTATCCACCTGTGAAACGTGGAACCCAGGGCCGGATTTAGAGGTGTGGAGGCCCTGGGGCAACATGGGAGTGGAGGCCCCTAATTATTTTTCAAATAGGTTAAATAATACCTACCGACCGAGGGAGGGTAGACAGGCAGGCGGGCGGCGCGAACCCCGTGCACAGCATTGCGTCGTCAGAGCGATCGAGACAAGACACAGTGGACTGGAATGGCAAAAAAGTGGCCAAAATTCATTCAAAAAAAGCCAATTAAGGTATCATAATGAAATTTTAACACCATATTTCTGTGGTATTAATCTTAATCATGTACAAATTTTTACTTAATTGGCTCAGCGGCGGCGATTTTATAATGATTTAAAATTGTTAAAGTAAGTTAAAAATTCAATTATTTTTAAAACTATTTATGTTTTATCGTGAAATTTTAGCAAAAGTTTTCTATATAAATAATCTTAACTCTCTCCAAATTTTAATTAAATTGGCTCAGTGACGGCTTCAAATGATTCAAAATTTGTTAAACTAATTTAAAGATTATTATTACCTATATTTAAAAATATTAAAAATATATTCCTGAAATTTTAACACAAGTTTTATATATAAATATTCTTTTTCTACTTCTATTATGGAATATGACCGTTCTAATATCACTTTTATCATCTGATGACAGAATAAACACTCGTGGCGACATCTCTGTTTTTAATATCTAACAAATTTTAGACCGATCCAACCTCACTTTCTTCCAATTAAATTATTTGTCTATGGTATTTTTTGGAAACGTAGAAAAAGTATATTCTGTAACAAGTTTGGAATACGGCATATTCCGCTCGAGTGAAAAGTTTGTCACACGAGCCGAAGGCGAGTTAGACGGTTTCACGGTTGAATTTAATTATATCAGTGGCGATTGTATAAGGGTTTAAATATGAAAATTTTGAAATCTTATTTATTTATAGTAAAAAATATTTAACTTGTTTATTGTTAACAATACATTTATTTTAAATTATTTAATAAGATAATTATAATACATAAAATTGCAATATTCGTTTGACTATAAATTTTTGGCTTGGAACAGAAATAATACACATTTATTGCTCATAAAAATATACTCCAAAGAATATTTTGTCTGCAGTAAATAAACTTATAATAACAGTTCTGTATATGTAGAATTTAAATCCGTTTTGTTCTTATTTAAAAATATTCTTTTAGAAGTCTATGAAGCAAGTCTTCAATTGTTGTAGTTCTTGATATGTTTGGAGTATGATGTTCTCCAGAATATTTAAAGTCCTTGTTCCTAGCCTCCTCCGATAATGGGCCGAAGGACAAATAAAAATGGCTTATTATATCTCTTCCATGAATTTAAATTTTATGCAGTGAAAATGGCATATAGTACCAACTATCTAGAGACACTTAGAGCTCGTCTGTTTCTTGTGCGTATTTCTTAAATTTTTCAACATCCATTTTCTTTCAGATGCCAAAGCTTGCAAAATATCTCGGAACTCCTTAATTAGATTTACATCTACTTTTGTTAAATTTGTTGTTGTCTATGGAACTTTAAATCTAGTAGCTGTATTACCATCATTGGTAGTCCCAGCTCCTTGTTTGTAATTTTCATCAGTTCTAACTGCCCATGTTTTAAATGGAAGGTTATAAGCAATAATAAGCAGTAATACACATTCCATAAACCTAATCCACGCGTAAAGACTTAAAAGGCCATATTCTAAAGCTTGTGGATCTATATTTTTATCTCTAACCCTATAGGGTTATCCAACCTATTCATTTCGGTTGGATTTAATCCACAAAGAACACAAGAAGCTGCTGAAGGTGTTCCTGTGAACACTTAAACTACTTTGCCATCCACCATTGTAGAAAATAATAGGCTTTAATGAAGCGAGGTTTTATGTAGTTTGGGGTAGATTTCGTTTTCTCTGGTGTCTATTTAGCATATTCAAATAATATGGGTCGGCAATATCTTGTTGAAGAAGGGTGTGCATTTTCCCAAATTATATTTCCTTTATCATCATTAAACTGTATGGGGACAAATGAACACATAAAAATACTGATGTATTGGCATTGGTAAATTTTTGCTTGTATTGGGATTTCCCAGAAGCTGCATCACAACCCCACATTCCCATGAGCTCCAAATTTGTTGAAATCTCTCAGGATAATGTTTTCACATGATTCACAGGATTCTTATGACTGTATGGTCCATAAGGTTTCACGTCCGCCTTTGTTTCACTGACTTCTAGCGACTCAGGATAACATTTTTTTGCTTCTAGAATGCAGGCTGGAAATAATTTAGAATTGTGTCCCTAGGCAAGCTGTCGTAATTTTTTATAGCTTGCTATAGTTAAACCTGATTTAGATATTTTCTTTGCCGTGTTTATGTATTGATTCATAAAGATAAGGAACACCTTCAATGCCTTGTCCTTTAAATTCTGCAGCTTTCCGTCTCTTTGGTCTTCCGGGAGATTTCTTCTTTGGGGTCTTTGAAGTTCCTTTGGGTTCAAAAAAAAGGCTTATCCAGCCAATCAGAATTTTTATTTAGAAATTTTTGTTTGTTTCGACTTGAATTTTGTAAACGATTCTTCGTATTTCTAAAAAATGCTTCCAGCTCTTTAGATAAGGTTTCATCAATATTCGTAACGTAATATTCTGGAAAAATTAAGAGAAAATCAACAAAATTTTCGGTTTCAAATACAAAACCTACTAAATCCTTATTGATAATATCAGCCATAATGTTGTTAACGCAAGGTGAATTTTATGGCAGGCCCCATCGACATTACCTTACACTAATCTCCCAGGGTTATTTTACCCCCTCTCCGTTCTCCTACGTATCCCGCCATTGCACAGCACAACCTGTGTTTGTTGCATCCGAAGTTTTTACGCCGGCTGGTAGATCTACCCTAGGAGGTCGTTGATGACAGTGTCGATGGTTAAGGCCACTCCCGGATTTTTGTCGTTGGGTCGGCCCCTACGTCTAGTTTAGGCTAGTGGAGAGCGTGACGAGGAGGGGAAAAATGGTTTTTGAAAGGCATTGAACTGACCCAAAACTAAGTACAATCTGGAATCCTCCTCATTAACCCCATTCAATTGGAATTCATGAATGGGGGTAGAAGTGTTTGCCCCCCTGTGAGATGAATCTTGTCTTCAGTACCGAAATGTTGACGGCCACGACCCGCCGTAAGTGCCCTCTGCCTTCGTGGATATTCCTCATGCCGAGTACCGGCTACCGACCTTGTATATTCATTATTTGTTTTATTGTTAAATTAGTGAAAAAATTATTTTATTATCATAATACAACAATACAAAAGTATTAAATAGTTTCTCAACACCAATATTTGAAGTTTATATGAACATTGTACTGACCTTTTAATTTCGCCGGCAGTAAACTAGATTAAACTTAATTTCGGGTGAAGTGCCCTTAAAACATTTTCTTTACTTTGATTGTGAAAAACTGTTGTTAGTTAATTTTCAAGGAATACATTTCGATTTACCCATAAAAATTTGACATTTTCACCGGTGCGCCGGTAATAGATATTCCCAGGAATGGTTACTCTATTGTTTTATAGATGTCGATTTATACAAATATTTAATTTAAACCATTTTTAGATAATAATAAGTATTTGTTGTAGAAAAAATATAGTATGCAACTCGTTTATAAACTTTTCATTTAATTAAACAATCGCTCGCAAGCTCGCTCGTGCATAAGTAAAAGTCGTGACTTAAATGGCGTTTATCAAACTTGATTCATAATATACCTACTAACTTTTCTATATAAATAAGAACAGTATCATAAAGAACTGTAAAATGTTAAAATTGAATAGTAAAATGTCTTGTGTCGTGAAATCACGCATAATAGTGTAGGTACATTGTAAAAAAAATCTTAAAAACCATGTTAAAAAAACATAAAAATGCTATAAAGTAACATTTAGGTATCAATTTGCATCAGAATAATAAAAGCATTGTAAAAATCACAAACATGCACAGAAACTTGAAAAAAAATATGATAAAATAACAAAAAAATCTTTAATAAAATAGCTTAGATTTTTTGTTACATATTTTTTCAAGTTTCGTGAGATTTTTACAATGCTTTTATTACTTTAATGCAAAATTGATAAATTTGTTTGATTCTTTATAGCATTTTTTATACTTTTTTTATTTTGATACATAAATTTTAAGATTTTTCGTTTCGTACTTTAATTTTGATACTGTTTCGTTACTTATGTTTGGATACTTGTTTGGTTTCTATACCAAACGTTTCCTTGTTACTCTGTTCTGATATTTTCAATACCCGTAGTTTTGTGAATAGTTTTATTTCCATTAAAAACGTTTTCTAAATTTTTTGTGAAATTTCGGTATAGTTGAATTAAGTTATTTTTTATATGTTTTCATACCGTTTCCATTTTGTCCCGATCCGAGCAACAATACCGTAACAAAAACGCGTTATTAAACCCTGCAATTAATTAAACAGAGTTTGTCTATATATTCAGCTTATTTAATATAAAACATTAAAGACTTTAGTCTACCGTAAAACGAGGTGGCTTTAGGACAGCCGGGTAACTTGAACATAGTTATTATATTTGACGCACGAGCGCTACCTTCCCTGCATTTTCAAGGTTTCTAACCGGTTATCAGTCGTACAGGCAGCGTTGCCAATTTCCCAGTAATTACTGGCATTTGTCAGGAATTAAGCTTCTTGCCAGTAATTTTGCCAGGAGAGTTCAAATGCCAGGAATTTGCCAGGAATTGGTTAATTTACTATGTTAGTTAAAATACAATCATTATGTTTTTTCACTTATCGTTTATAATCCGTGAAAGTGCCCATCTTAGATAAGTCATCTAAGATGGCCGGGCCATCATGGCCCATGATGCAAGAAATGTGTTTCTTGAATCATGATCATGGCCCACCTTACAGACTAAGTCTTTGGCCCATCTCTACGTTTGCCGGGTGGGGCGGGACTGTCGATGGGTCGAACAACAGAGTCGTGTTGTCAAATGTAAAAATTGAAATTATCGACCAGGGTTGAATCAATCATCAAATTTTTAAAAAATTACAATTATAATATATAGGCATTGGATAAATCATTTGGTGTGAATAAAAAAATTAAAAAATATTGTTTTGTTTGTTGAAATAAGCTATTTCGCTAGAAACCTAAAGATTTTAAAATCATAAGCATTCACGTATATTTGTTAATATTTATATTAATAAAAAACCTACCTAACAAAATTTTAGTTTATTCTTAAAGGATTAAAACCCCTGTCATTAATCTATTATTATTGTATACCTACATTTTAAAAATATATGTATACAAACTACTTATTGTTAATCCTTATTTTTAACACTTACCTACCTACCTAAATATTCTACACTATAACGCGCTTCATACCGCATTGAACACATAGAAGTTCAGTTTTTAGCACTTTAGATTATTGTATTATAATAACTCTTTTGTTGGTATTTTTTAACTATAATTTTATAATAAAATTGTAAAGATAGATAAATATATTGTCTCTTATTTAAAAAAAATATTAAAAAATCTTAAGGTACAGCTATTTAAGCATGAATTATTTTAAATAAACCTGATACACTGCGCTGATTTCGTGCCCGGCCGACCAAGCCGCGGCCGCATAAAAACCTTAAGGTGCGATTTCGTTGCGACGTTCAGCCGTTGCGGCCCGCCGCGACGTCTGGCAGTGACGGCTAGTCGTTGCGTTCCCCTGTTTTAGTGGTGTTTCGTTGCGACGTCCAGCGTTCGCGGGCGTCTACATTAAAATTATCTAAAATTATAGCATTTTGAAGAAAAATGGATCCGAAAACATTGGCAATATTTTTGCTTGAAGATGAAGAAGATTATATGTTATTAAGAAAAAAAACTGACGAATTATACACTTCCAAAAGCCAAAATGGATAAGTTGTAATGAAAAACCATCTTGAAGCAGATAATGAAAAGTTCTGTGGCTTTTTTTGACAATTGGATTTTGTTTTAACTCTTATTTGTAAAGATATAAAAAAGCAGTCCACAACTAGTGTAAAAATTCCAATTTGCCTGAAGAAAAACTTGATTTAACACTTATATTAATATTTCGTCATCAACATTAGTACAATTTTTGGACATTTTCACTAATAAATTTACTATTATAGCATTTATTTCTCTCTCCATAAATTTAAACTGGAAAAACTTGGTTAGCGTTCGCGTCCCGACTTGTTTTTGAGCAGTCGAGACGTAGCCGTCGACGGCGGGCTGCTGCGTCTTCCAGACGAGCCGCGTTAACGAAATCGCTGCCATTGCAATGCATTATAGCAGTGCTCGACGGCTGGACGCCGCGGCGGGCCGCGAACGCTGGACGTCGCAACGAAATCGCACCTTTAATAATTCGTCCATCCAAACTTTAGATGGACTTTTTCACAAGATTTTGCCTAAAAAATGTATATAATTAGAGCTGCTCGATTCCCCTCGAAAAAAACTTTTCCCTACTTAAAGTTAAAAATTGTTCAGTTTTTAGCACTTTAGATTATCGTTTGTTAATATTTTTTATATAAAATTGTAAAGATAGATAAATATTTTAGCTTTTACTTAAAAAAAATATTAAAAAATCTTTATTAGTTTTCAAGTTACAGCCATCTAAACTTGAATAATTTTAAAGAAAAAATAATAATTTGTATTGATTTTAAACATGGTCAACTTGGTTGTATAACTTTTTTTACTAGTGTATATTTTTAAATTTTACAAACACCTCGTAAAAATTCAATGTTTTTTCTATATGAATATCAATTTAGATTTACTTAGGGCCGGTTTATCAATGTCCAGTTAAAGTTGCAGTTAGTTATCTGGTAGATAATTTCCATGGATACCATTGTTCTCACAACGATTGATATGAAATTTAACCGTCAGATAGACTAACTGGAACTTAACTAGAGATTGATAAACCGGCCCTTAATTGCAAAAAGAACTAAATTATATTTTTGGCCACTTTTGGGCGATTCCAGTCCACTGTGCGAGATCACGGATGGACCATCGGCTGCAAACACAGTAAAACAATACGCCGCCGCGAGTAAAATTAATATATCATAAATAATATTTAAATCATATAAAATTAAAATTAAGTAAGTTTTCAAATTGTAATATTAGGTACTCTATCGTTGTGTAAGATTTTTTTAAATAAATACAGTTTATGTGGGGGCCCCTATCTTGTGGAGGCCCCGGGCAGTTGCCCTGATTGCCCTCCCTTAAATCCGGCCCCATATTTTGAATTTTGAATGCATGGGGTAGGTAAGTAATAAAATTAATTAACAACTAATGCCATTGAATAGTACATTATTATTATGGAGAAAGCCCTTATTTATAGCAGAGCTCAGTGTTCGCTGCAGATCTGATCTATGCAGTTAATGCTTTCCCCGCCCTGTTGTATATACTATTCTTTTTCAAGCGTTTAATAATTCTGTACGTTGAAATTATCGAGTTTGCGACATTTTGTCAGGTTTGAGGTTTGACATATGTTATATTATAGGTTATGTACATGAATTTTACTACAGTGAACTGCAATTTTATATTTTCTATGCTGATTTCATGCTAAACGCGATAGAGGGAACCACTTTTCCTGGGAAATTTCAATGTATTTTCATTATTGTACGGCGGTGTATAATAGTTTGACTTTTGAACTGCGTTCAAAAATGAAGTCTTTCTATAAGTATATGCTTATTAATATGAAACTTGTCATACGCTTACAATAAGTATATTTTATTTTTTGTAACTTCTTTCGAAGATCCCGGGATTGGGATTGACACCCCTAATAGTGTTGTATGCGGACCAATAAATCCGGTTACATTTCGATGTAGAACGTTGTTGATTAGAATTTATTTGAAAACAAACACGTTTAAATTATTTTTTAATTATTATTATTATTATTAAACTAAATATTTAAATATTTAATAAGAAAGTAGATAGATAGTAGTAGGTAGAAAGAATGTTGTTCGTTTCAGATGTGTATTGGTTCTGTCAAAAAACCAATACGTCCCAAATAAATGTTATGACCTTCCAAAGTCTAATAGTGATTGGTTAACCGAAACTTAATAAAAATTTTAGAAAGTTTAAAATGTAACAAAGGATTAGGTTATAAAATTTTAGTTTAAGGCAAACAAAAATACAATTTAGGTAGACAATTTGTCAAGCAAACAAAAGAGGTATGCGCTGGGTGGAGAAAGCGTACATGTGGCAACCAGATTAGCCTGGAAAATTCCACCCAGAGGTAAACAAAGAGGGTGCTTGAAAACGAGAAATAAGGCAGAAGCGTTTCGAACTTGGTACTGTACAGTACCAGTTTCTTTCGTAAAATTGTAAAATCAAATTATTGTTCTAAAATCATTGTTAAAAGTGTTGTTAGTGTATTCTACAAGGTTAAATATTTAATCTATCTAAATGTGTAGTAAAATTAACTAAACGTAATATTGTGCATTTTTAAATTGTTAATATTATTATTATATGATTATTGCTATTATGAGTATATTTATCCTTCACTATTACGTTTAGCTGTATTTTACGTTATTTTTAACCCTCTTCTTTTCGCTGTTACTACACCTATTTTCGCTTTTACTGATATCACTATAATTTTAATATTTTGCTATGCTCAATGCTTGTACTGCTTAAATGTAACATTGTTATTTGTTTTGTGCTTAACCCAAAATTTTGTACCTTTTCTATCACGTGGTGATCAGTCTAAATTTATTGATGTATTGCGAAATGACTCGGTGCTTAAACAGGAGTTCTGAACCTTACCATTAAACTTTGAGTACTCTTTGTTTGTTTGCTTGGGCCTTTGTTGTATGAACTAATACTTTCTCCCGTGAGGTGAACAGGTTGTCCTAGGTTCTTAAGGGCTGCATCGCTGCCTCCATTGCGGACCTCGTTACATCCTGGGCCTAGCCCGGTTAACTAACACCAATATTCTTCAGTTTTAAATCTTTGTTAAATGCAGTATTGAGCCATATCGCCAATACATTAATTTGAGTAAATTTTCAAGTACAATGCCTGACCGCGTATTCCTTTGCTACTTTATAGCCGACCAGGGTTTTTTCTCAGGTTCTTTTACCCTGGCCGAACCGTCCTAAGAGCCACCCCTTGCTTTTTTGTAAAAGTTAACGTAAATTAAATTGGGGTAAACTAAGCCACTGTATTTTATTTCTTATAAACCTAGTTCTCCCACGTATCATTCTTAAAGCAATACATTTAATAAAATAAGTAAGTAAACACAACGTAGAGGTACAAATTTGGGTAAGACGATCACGAGCCAAAGCCACAAAATATTTAATTTAACACTTTTTCATAAAACTTGTTTTAAACAAACCTGGGGTAAGGAGAAATCTTTACAATAAAAATCGCAGTTACAATTTCGGTGCCCTTACAAATTGGCTTTTTAAGAAGATTGGGATGAATATAAAATAATTCGAAATAACCTATTTCAAGAAATAAAAGAGTCAAAGGAAAAATTTTACATTAATGTTATTGACGAGAATAAATTGGACTTAAAAAGGATGTGGACAAATTTAAAATTATTATTGCCAAACAATAAAAATCAAACAGTAACTGAAGTAATGTTTAACAATAAAAGAGTCTGTGATAAAATGGAAATGACAGAAAAACTCAATCACTTTTTTCTTGAAAGTTTAGAAGACATAGTATTAAATATACCAAAAAGACAGAGCCCCAATGAAGTTATAGAAGGAGTTGAGTTTGTTGCACCATTTCCTAATTTTAGGTCAGTAACGATGCAATCATTAAAGAAAATTTTAAAAGGTTTAAGGGAGTAAGTTCAAAAATATTACAAGATGTTTGTTTAGTAGGAGAAAACCGCCTTCTGGACATTATAAATACGTCACTACAGAAAGGATAATTTTCCAATGATTGGAAAACATCATGTATAATTCCAGCCCCAAAAGTTGCAGGTACAAATCTTCCAGAAGAGCTTAGACCCATAAATATGGAACCCCCATATGAAAAAGTATTGGAGTTATGTGTTAAAGACCAAATTATCAAATATTGTGAGAAAAATAATGTTATACCACACCAAAAGGGCTTTAGAAAAAACACTCGTGTGAAGCTGTGATAATAAACAACTGTGATAACTGGTTAAAAATTTTGGACAAAGGTAAAATAATTTTGTATGTGTTTTTTTAGACTTTAAACGTGCATTTGTGATAATATTTTAAAGTGGTTTTAATCGTATTTAAATAACCGAACTCAAGTAGTAAAAATTGATAATTTGTTATCTAGTAAACTTAGAGATGTAAAAAAACGGTATTTTTTCAGATGTGAAAAAACATGAAAAAAAACCTAGAAAAAAACGCTTTTTTGTTTTTTTTTTCAAAATGAAATTTTGAGTAAAATGTAGAGTATATTACATTTTTCATTATTGAAAATTTTGACCAAGACTAAAAATCTGATTTCTTATTATTTGATAGTTTTACATTAGAAACCAATAGCAATGTAAAACTTCTACACTAATACAAAAAATTAAAGGATACAAAAATTTGTTTGCGATTTTTCGGATAGCTGTATCTTTGTTAAAAATGGTCGTATTGGAGCCGTAAAAAAAGCAATTTAAAGCTTGAAGTTTATAGTTTTGAGATTTTTAGACTATTTCCCTCGTCTTAATTTCCACCAATTACAAACGCGCAATTTTGAATTACAAATGGTTTCTAGGTGAAAAAACTGTGTGACAGCACCTGTCAGCAGTTTTTTCGAGTTTACCCGCGGCAAAACTTGACAGCTGTTGTCACCAAAAATTGCAATTTATATTTTAATTGTTAACTGTTACTCATGAAATAGTCTTGTAAAATACCATTCGGGCATCTAATTTTTCCTGTGAAAAAAATCGAAAAAACACATTGCTAAGTAATATTTTTAACAAAATGCATTCGTGCAGGTGCAAAAATCCTCCTCTTCGACTCGGATTTTTGTTGCCACCAGCACTCATGCTTCTTGTTAAAATATTACTTAGCAACGTGTTTTTTCGATTTTTTTCGGAAAAATTAGATGCCCTTATGATATTACTTACGAAAAACGTGCAACGCTCAATCCTAACAAATACCGTAATAAAACTGAATAAATGTTCTACAAGAATTTGCTTTTGTTTTTTTTGAAAAAAAAATTCCATACTCTAGATAAATTTAAAAAATCATAAAAAATTACTTTTGGTAGCTTTTTGAAAAATCACGCGCTGAATCAAAAATATTATCTGTAGTTACTTTTTTTAGGACCAAATCAAAACAAGCGCCGCCCTTATTGGTCAAATCGGTGGTTGTGGCGCGTGCCTAGCGCGAGACTGTATTTATATTTACTAATTGTCATTTAGTGGCTAATTTTAGTCCATGGAAACATAAAAAATTAGGCAAATGGAACTAATCTTGAAAAAAAACCTAAAATGTGAAAAAAAACCATTTGAAAAAAAAACAATAAAAAAACCTGAAAAAAACAAAAAAAAACGGACCGTTTTTTTTCAAGTCGCATCACCAAGTAAACTACAAAGTAAATATGGTGTCTCACAGGGAACAGTCTTGGGACCTTTATTATTTATATTGTAAAATGTATTACAAAATCTGAAATTTCTATGTTTGCAGATGACACCATGTTATATATTTCGAGTGATAATTTAGAAGAGTTGATGAATGTAATGGATATTGATCTTAATAATATTTTTACTTGGCTTTGTACTAATAATATGTGTTTAAATGTTAATAAATCCAAATACATTTTTTGGGAACTCGTCATAAATTAAGTAATTTAAGCATAAATAACAAATCACTTTTAATTAATGGTTCTGAACTCCAAAGAGTAGATTGCTTTCAATATTTAGGTGTAATGATAGATAAAAACTTAAATTTTAAACCGCATATAGATTGTCATGAATAAAATATCTAAAAAAAATGTGCAGGATAGGTAATAGTTTGTCAAGGTATGTGAAATTGTTGCTATACAAATCATTTTAATTTTTGTTCGTGTATTCTGTTTGAAATAAATCAGAATCAAAATAATAGACTACAAAAGTTGCAAAATAAGGCAATGAGGATAATCCTAAAATGTAATCGCTATACTCATATCAAAACTATGTTAGATACTTTAAGTTTAATGAGCGTGAAACAATCTATTGTATTTAATTCTATGTTATTTATTTTTAAATTAAAAATTGGAGCTTTACTAGAGTTTTTAAGTAACAGATTGATTAGGGTAGATGGTATTCATGATCATGGAACGAGAAGTGCAAGTGATTTTTATATTAAAAATTTTAGTCGAGTGCAGACTACTAAAAATGTATTTGTTAATGGTCTGAAAATGTTTAACAAGTTGCCAAGTGAAATTAAAAAATGTGATAATTTAAATAGATTTAAGTCATTTATAAGAATTTACATACACAGTAATATATATTGATTACATGTTTTTATATTAATTGTTATATAATAGATTTTGCTAAATAAAGATTATTATTATATATTATTATTATTATTATTATTATAGATGCCATAAACGCATAAATAACATTAAAACGTACATCCTGGGCAAGTATCTCTTGCAATTTTTATGATGATGTAGAAATTATTAACACGTGTGACATAAAAACTCGACCCTATCCTTTGAAATCTTCAATCAATATAGAGCTATACTTTTAGGTCTGCAAGTTATTGCACTTAACTTCTATGAAATACAAAATAACCTAAACCAATATGAGTTCCCGTAATCTTGGACCTAACATACTCCCCCGCTTGAAAGCACTGCTTCAGTCTGAAGCCTTCAGCTATTAATTTAAAAAATCATAACAGTAAATAGAAATTAAAAAACTAAATCCGGATAAGTATAAAATAATTGAACAGAATAAAAAAAAATACTTGACACTGGTAATGGCGAAAGTCGTCCACTAGAAGTTACCTTTATCGTCCGTGCTATTCCATCATCGCCCGGTAATACTTATAACGATATAACCGATACGCCACTGTAGCGGTGGAAGATTGTCGTCCCTTATTAGTACCATAGTTCCGTTTCTGATATAATGTTTACCTGTAGCCTATGACCTATGACAAATGTTGAGCCAATTCAGGTATTTCTTGTGCCATCACGCCCAAAAATTCTGCTTGATCTTCTGGATATGTTGCCAATTTGAAAGATAAATTTATGTTCTGGTGTACCCGTAAGTAGATCACCAATTAGGAAGTGAGAGGGAGATAATACACTGATGTCATTAGGATCTGATGACAATGGAGTTAAAGGACGGAAGTTTAGGATTGCCCCTATTTCTGTAATTACAGTGTTTAATTGTTTAAATGTAAATAATTCCAATCCAATTGTTCGCTTTAGGTGATACTGCGGCTTCTCAAATTCCATCGACGTGTGGAGAATTGGGCAGATTCAAAAAATGTTAGTACACTTTTTTATTATCCTTTAATTTATTATTAGCACCAACAAATTCAATACCATGGTCAGAATAAATATTGGCACATTTTCCTCTTCTTCATTCATTAGGTCACTCACAAGGTCTATACAGCCTTAACGACACACAAAAATGGTCCACAGTAGTTAATGCCAACATTGTAAAATGGTCTGGCTTGGCTCACCTTAACCTAAGAAAGATTGCCCATGACACAATCAACTGCTACTGGTTTTATACTGCGGCAATCACTTTTTTACCTGATTCTTGCCGTCAATAGGCCAGTAGGATTGCCTAACATTATATAATGTTGCTAGCGCGCCTGCATGTAGATTTTTTCTATGTAGGTATTTCATTTATAATGATTGTGAATGTGATGCGTTTTTTGTAGTAATCTTCATTTGATTGTTGAATTCTACCACCGACACGTAGAATATTAACGATATCGAGGAATGGGTTGAGACATAGCAATTTTCTTTTGTTTGATAAAGATTTGCCTTTGCGCATTTAGTTCTTTCGGGAAAACACCTTGTAATTTACGCATAATTGTATTATGAGCTAATTGAAGTTCTTCAACTTTTAAGTCTCCCTTGCGATGATTTTTTTATTCGAAGACAATATGCTATTATACCAAGGTATTCCATTTATTAGCCACCAATGAGTGCACCTCGTATACTCTAATTTTATTTCTTTTTTAACTGTAAATAGACATGGACGCAAGAAGTGAAAAAAACTCCCCTTTAATTTTCTCCCCCTATCTCCTATTTATACAGGGCTACTCAAAAGTTACTATGCAGACCTAACTTTAAAAAATTGTACTTTTTTTGCTAATAAAGCTATCGACATTAAACAAACTGTTAATTGTTAAGAAAATTTTTCTCTTTTAAACCATATAGGACACATTTAGTTATTGATGCCCTAAATGGCCTTTAAGATTTTTAAAAAAATGCAATTTTTTGTCAAAATTGTCTAATTTTATAAATTCATATATTCTTAGAACAACTTGCCAGCAATTTTTTTTAATGTCGTTTGTTACCAAAGATCTTACTTTATATAAAAGCAATGAAAACATTTTCAAATAAAATTGGCAAAGAGTTCAAAAAAATATAATAAAAATTCATGTTTTCGAAAAATCACTATTTTTAGCCATTTCATGGTTTAAAAAGGCTATGTTTGAGTGAGTCGATTTAAACCAATTTATGCTTATCATCACATGCACTTATTAGCCTCCAATAACCATTAATAAAATTATTGTGTATTTTGCTTTTAACTGGGCTGTGGCTGTATGTAAAGCCCAGCTATAGCTGGGCTTTATATATAAGCAAAATACACAATATGCCCACCTGAATTGTCTAATTTTATAAATTCATATATTCTTAGAACAACTTGCCAGCAAAATTTTTTAATGTAGTTTGTTACCAAAGATCTTACTCTATATAAAAGCAATGAAAACATTTTCAAATAATATTGGCCAAGAGTTCAAAAAAATATAACAAAAATTCATGTTTTCAAAAAATCCCTATTTTCAGCCATTTCATGGTTTAAAAAGACTATGTTTGAGTGAGTCGATTTAAACCAATTTATGCTTATCATCACAGGCACTTATTAGTCTCCAATAATCATGAATAAAATTATTGTGGATTTTTCTTTTAGCTGGGCTGTGGATGTATATGTCCACCTGTGACTAAATCCATATATTAACCATATATTTCGAAAAAACGTATTACATCTTTAAAATAACTCGACAGCCTTGAATTGACTTCTAATTCATTCTGAATAAAAATATAAAATATAAAAACCACATACAGTGGCGTCGAAAATTAACTACCCATTTTTTAAATTAAGAAAACATAATCAAATGTACAAAAAATTAATAAAATGACATAAAACATGTATTAAATCCTAAATTTGAATTAAACCTAACTGCATATAATTAAACTGAACAAATCATATTCTTAACTTTTACAATCACCAAAAAAATCTATTTACTATTTTTTAACTCTAAAAAGTTATATGAATCGGACAAATTTCTTATGTATATAATGTCTATCAAGAGGAATAAATTAACGACTATCAAGAGGAATAAATTAACGACTTATGGCGTTTAAATGGATAGCAGCAGACTTCACCAAAAATTTTGGTAAAATAATATAGATACTTTAATTTGTGATACCTACGTACAAATATCGGTTACAGTGGCATCCACTCGCCATTCTATTAAATCCTTTTCCTCCTTAGTACAAGATTCAATCTTGGAAAATCGCGAAAAATATTTTTATCCGAAATCGGCTGTAAAGTAGTCAACAATCGGCCGCGGCGATATATATATATATATTAGGGTGACCGCAAAAAATCGATGTCGGAATTTTGTTCGTCTGGACCCCACAAAACGATTCCCCTTTCCAGATATTGAGAGAGACGAAAATTGAACTCGATTAAACGACGTTAACCCGTGCCGCTCGTCGCTCAAAGTTTGAAAAATCCAAATTTTTGGTCAAAAAGCTGACATATGGAGCCATAACTCCAGAACGGTAAATAATAAAAACACGCTTAATATCTCAAAAGGAAGCTAATGTTGTTCTTCAAAATTTATATTCTATACATAATTGTTGTTATTTTAAACAGAGTTACAACAGCCTTTGACCCCAAAAACGTGTCCTGGCAGCATTAGGAGCCAGTTTGGGTGTATTCTAAGAGTTTTACGGGTTTTTACATAATGTGTCTCGGAATTAACAATTTTTATTAAAAACTATTTTGGAACTTAATTTTCAAACAAAAAGAGCTTTTTTTTCAAATATAGTCAGACTAATAGTCAGGTAATCCCCATATAATAAAAGATTAAATTTAAACAAATGGCTCTTTAAAATTATTTTTACTATTTGCTCCATAAATTATTATTTAGTTTTACCTGTGTGTATTTTACTAAATAAAGGTAAAGGTTAAGTTTTAACAAAAAATCAGGTAGGTAATTATTAGGGATGGGATATTTAGGTACTAAAAACTGAAAAATAGGTAACTAAAAAGGTACTAAAAAAAAGCATTTTAGGTTAAAAAACAGCATTTTAGGTAAAAAAAAACATTAAAAGTTTAAGTTTCGTTTATAATTTTGTTTAGCCGCATACCCAAACACAGAACATACCCACAATAAACTATTTCTATGCAATAAACTGTGTTTTACTGAGTGACACTCACTACACAGAAGTTCTATGACAGGACATAAGCTCACTAGTAGTGAGTCACTACAAAGAAGGTAACTGTAAAGAAAGTTACTGTTACAGTCTGTAACCATAAGAAAAAATTCTATACCGTTGAGTTGCACGCCCTGGATAAAATATTGGCGAAAATTTTACAAAGAACAAAAAAAATAAAATAAGTACAAATACGTAAAAATAGGTAACAAATATATGAAAATAAACTGACAAATTAAAAAATATGTAACAAAAGTATAAAAAGGTAGTTTAAAGCAAAAACCTCCAAAAAAGGTAAAAAAGGTGAAAAAAAAGTTAAAAAAAATAGGTAACAAAAGTATAAAAAAGGTAGTTAAAAGCAAAAACCTCCAAAAAAGGTAAAAAAGGTGAAAACAAGTTAGGTTCATATAAAAGAAAATCTTTTAAAACACATTTTGGCATTATTGGTTTTCAAATAGTTACATCGGTTAAAAAAAGGTAAAATAACTAAAATCCCATCCCTAGTAATTATATTTAATTTATACAATTATTTGCATTAATCCTTTTAGGAAAATATAAGACGGCCTATAGAGTGGTATGTTTTACGGATAAAATGGCATCCACATCAGGTGTACAAAGCCGAACCAAGGATAAATTATTTATTGTGGGCTATCCCATTCACCAAATCACCGGTTGTAAACTACCCTCAAATCGTCAAGTTTTGTGTGTTTTATTTTATAATTTACGTGCTGTAAAATTAACGCCGAGTGGAGAACTTTTCAAAAAGACCGGAAGAAAACATCGGAAACGGCTAAGAACAAATTTAAACAGTTCGTTGAAAAGTTGGATGATCTCTTTGATATTGCTCAGCAAGATGCCTTGGTTCTGATGAAATCGGAAGAAGATAAGGCGTTTCTCGTAAAACAGAGGCAGAAGGGCCGCCCAGGTTCCATGACTGGAGTGGATCTCAAGTTGTCTCGAGCTGAAGAAATCAAGGGGCAAAAGGAACTTGCAAAAATGAACCGACAAATCCAAGAAGGTATTTGAATGCAGAGTTGGTGGGATTATCTTTTTTTGATCCCACCATTACAGACGATGAAAAATTGTTAATGGCTAATAAATTGGTCAGTAGCACAGATGAACCATCAGAGCACGCTAGGGTTGTAAATCCAAAAGTTAGGAAAGAAAAATTAAAAGAGGTAGTTGATGGAGGATTGGTAAATTTACTTACCAAAGAAACATCTACATTCTTTAACCGATTTAATATAAAAACAGATTTCCTAAGACAACATCCAAACACCTGGCCTCAAAATAATGACTTCCAAGGATTGAAAATTGTTAAAACATTAAAGGTAGGTAATGATATGGCTGAGCGTGGTGTTAAATTAATAACCGACTTTAACAACCTTCTGACTAAAGTTTAAGGCCAAAGCAATATGTCCTGCAAGTTGTAAGCAAATGCCGAGCATTATATCCTGACGTTACTTTAACAAAAGCTCTAGAATAGATTAGATAACTGTAAAATGTAAAATCAACTCATGTACCTGGCCTCAAAATAATGACTTCTAAGAAGGATTGAAAATTGTCAAAACATTAAAGGTGGTTAATGGTATGGCTGAGCGTGGTGTTAAATTAATAACCGACTTTAACAACCTTCTGACTAAAGATGAAGGCCAAAAGCAATATGTCCTGCAAGTTGTAAGCAAATGCCGAGCATTATATCCTGACGTTTCAAAAAACTACTTTAACAAAAGCTCTAGAATAGATTAGATAACTATGTAAAATCAACTCATGTAGTTACTACGTCTGTATCCTTTTCTTTGTCTGTTTTGTATGTATTATATACCTAATTTTTATATTTTAAATAAAAAATGTCATTAGATTTATCAGTATTACTTGTTTTTTTATTATACTTCTACTTTAAACTCAAAAATATACCAAAAAAAGCAAAATTTATCACTTAATAACAAAATATACGAAGTATGCTCCTAGTGGTACCAGGTCATGTTTTTGGGGCTAAAGGCTGTTGTAACTCGGTTTGACTTAAAATAACAACAATTATGTATAGATTACAAATTTTTAAGAACAACATTAGCTTTCTTTTGAGATATTAAGGGTATTTTTATTATTTACCGTTCTGGAGTTATGGCTCCATATGTCAGCTTTTTGGCCAAAAATTTGGATTTTTTCAAACTTTGATCGACGAGCGGCACGGGCTAACGTCGTTTAATCAAGCTCAAATTTCGGCTAACTTAATATCTGGAAAGGGGAATCGTTTTGTGGGGTCCAGACGAACAAAACTCCGACATTTTTTTCCACCCCCTATGAGTTGCGGTCACCCTAATATATATATATAATAACCGTCGTATACGTACGCCATACATTCAAATGAAATTTTATTTGATCATCAAATGACATTTGATTTAATCATCAATATTAATTATTAGTATTATTAAATGTGATTTCGGATAAAATTTAATATGCACCTCATTTCATTTCATTTTTTATCATTCACGTGGTTATTTGCATCGGCTTTCGCCTCGGCAAATAATTACGACTTTACTGCCTTGATACATAAATAACTATTTATGGCATTTTTCATTAATTAATTTTCCAACGGAACAATCCATTTTTGGACACTTTTAAATGACAGAAATTGGTGTGTAAACTGTTTTTAGAAAATTATGCACAATTTAATAATTTATTATTTTAGTTTTTGTTTATTTACAAAAGGTAAAAAATTAGTATGTTTAGAGTAAGTAGGTTAGTTTTTATGAATATTTAAAAATTTCAATATCTTAAAAATATTTTAATTATTAAAACAAAATGTTAAAAATGGTCTATTGCGAATTAGAACTCAATTCAAGCCGTGCTACCTACCGAGTTTTTTTATAAAATATATATTTAATATAATATATATTTTTTTATAAAATATATATTTAATATAATATTATGGATTTATATTAATATAATCCACATTATAATAATAAAATTAATAATATTATAATCCATATTATGGATTTAGTCAGGTGGGCATATTGTGTATTTTGCTTATAGCTGGGCTGTAGATGATACAGCCCCAGCCCAGTTAAAAGCAAAATACACAATAATTTTATTCATGGTTATTGGAGGCTAATAAGTGCATGTGATGATAAGCATAAATTGGTTTAAATCGACTCACTCAAACATAGCCTTTTTAAACCATGAAATGGCTGAAAATAGTGATTTTTCGAAAACATGAATTTTTATTATATTTTTTTGAACTCTTAGCCAGTATTATTTGAAAATGTTTTCATTGCTTTTATACAGAGGAAGATATTTGGTAACAAACTACATTAAAAAAATTTTGCTTGCAAGTTGTTCTAAGAATATATGAATTTATAAAATTAGACAATTTTGAAAAAAATGGTATTTTTAAAAAAATTCCCAAAGACCATTTAGGGCATCAATAACTAAATGTGTCCTATATGGTTTAAAAGAGAAATATTTTCTAAACAATTAACAGTTTGTTTAATTTCGATAGCTTTATTAGCAAAAGAATTACAATTTTTTAAAGTTAGGTGTGCACAGTAACTTTTGCATGGCCCTGTATAAATAGGTGAAGGGGGGAGAAAAGAAAAGGTGAGTTTTTTTACTTCTTGGGTCTTTGTCTATTTACATTTAAAAAAGAAATAAAATTCGAGGATATAAGGTGCACTCATTGGTGGCTAATAAATGGAATTACCCCCTTGTAACTTGTTAAATGATGAGTATTTTAAAAGGATGTCTTTATGATTTTTGTTGATTATTAAACAAGATCTTTATTTCGGGTGCACTAATAGGGATTCAGAAGTTGAAAATATACAAATAAACTGTCCCCCTAAAATCAAAAATCGCCTTAGTAACAAAAAAGCTGGATAATTAGTATTTATTTTCAAGTATCTGAATCAAAACCCCTAAAAAAAACGAACTAATTTAAAATGGATATGGACGAAGAAATTCAACCATCGTCAGATTCCGAAGCCTCAGATTCTTTTGATGATGCCCCATTATCAACATATTAGGTTTAATGTATGAATGTATAAAAACCGATAAAAACAAAATATAGTCTTTTTTAAGTTTAAAAAAAAGCTACTGTGTTAGCGAAACAATTGTCAAAACTAAATTAAAGACGTGAAACTTAAAAAAACAGTCATTTGTTTTTATTCATTAGTGACATGGACTTTCATAAAGTAAAGGTCAAACAATAAAATATACTAATTTAGTTTTGTAAATAATTTTTTGATTTTTTTATTTAAAAGATTACAGTGTATTCAATGAATGTATTCATTGAATATATTGTTAACTTATTGCTGTTTTGTTTCATGAATAATTGTTAGAATAAGAATTTTTATTTTTGGGTACATACCCGGACAACATTTGTGATATTCATTCGAACATTATGTCGTGATTTTCACAAATTTTATTCTTATTGATATCATACGGAAGTCACCGCGTGATAAATGAAAATCATACGAACGTCACGTCGTGATTTTCACAAATTTTATTCATACGGACAGCATCCGGATGTCACTGCGTGAGAAATGAAAATCATGTCGTGATTTTTTATGCCATCGCTGTTTGCGATTGACCGATGGCCTAAAAAATCATGTCGTGATTTTTTATGTCAACGGTGTTTGGATAATCATTTTTGCTAAGAGAAAAATAATGTTCAATCAACAGTTTTTGCGGTTAAATACATTTAATATTTTCTTGGATTTAAATTAACTATATATACCTAGTTAATTTAAATCCAAGAAAATATTGTATGTATTTAACCACAAAAACTGTTGATTCAATATATATGTGGGTATACTTTTTATCTGCGAATGTGGCGCAAAAATAAATATCCAAACACCGATGGCATAAAAAATCACGACATGATTTTTTATGCTATCGGTGTTTGGGCATAATAAATCACGACATGATTTTTTATGCCATCGGTGCACCGACATGTTTGGATATTTATTTTTGCGCCACATTCGTACATTGAAAGAAAAAGTATGTTAACAATTGAATTAACAGTTTTTGCGGTTAAATACATTTAATATTTTCTTGGATGTAAATTAACTATTAATTTAAATCCAAAAAAATATTGAATGTATTTAACCACAAAAACTGTTGATTCAATATCCATATATGTAGGACCTACATTGTAGGTATACTTTTTCTCTCAATGTACGAATGTGGCGCAAAAATAAATATCCAAACACCGATGGCATAAATAATCACGACATGATTTTTTATGCCATCGGTGTTTGGATATTCATTTTTGCGAAACATTTGTACATTGAAAGAAAAAGTATGTTAACAATTGAATCAACAGTTTAACATTCAATATTTTCTTGGATTTAAATGAACTATATATAGTTTAAGGTGTAAAACTGTTATCAATATTGTCAAGAGTGAAAACATATTGTTGTAGGTTTTTAAATGTCAATAAGAATTATACTCTAAGAAATATAATACTTTGTCCAAAACAAAAAACTGGGAGAAAACCTGGATTTACTGAAACCATTGAATTCACTGTCCCAACTTATATGCGACGGGTCTCGTATACATATATTTATGTATACATATACAGGGTGCACGGCACGACACGTGCAGGTTGGTTAAGCCATTAAACTGAAGAAAAGTTATGGAATTTGAAAATTGGAAAATAAATCCGCGGTTCTCACATAATTGGAAAAAAAATGTATTAAAAACCAAAATTTGTTATAACTTTGTTATTCCTGAGAATTAAAAAAAAAAGTAAGTTTCGCATGTATACATTTCTACATTAACAATTTATAAATTTTTTTGTCTACTTGATTTTGAGTTATCACCATCATCTTTGGTTTTGCTATGGCTGCCATAATACAATTTTACATAGTTCGATAGTAAAAAAATCGATTTATTAAACTATATAAGTTTATGCACCATCGCCATGGCCATTTTAAAAACAAAAGATGGTGATGGTAACTCAAAGTAACGAATAAATTGGATGAAAATGTAGATAAATGTGTAGGTTAACAAGTCAAACTTACTTTTTTTTTAATTCCCAGGAATAACAAAGCTATGAAGATTTTTGGTTTAAAAGGCTCTTAGTTTTTTTCAAAAGTTTTGAGAACAGCTGCCTTTTTTTCAATTTATAAATTTCATTTTAACCCTACCAACAATGACGATACGCATAAAAAAAAATGACGAGACTTATGATCCGATACTTTTATCGTTAACGATATCGTAATGACGAGTCGTCAAGATTAAAAAAATTTGTTTGATCTTTGTTTCTCAGAAATGAATGAAATAATTGCAGTTTATATATAATTCTGTTAATAAACTCGCTGCAATATAAATTTTGAGTTAATAATTAAAATAAATTGACGGCGTCATACGATTAGGATGACGATACCAGAATTATTTCAAGTGACTATCGTCAAAACAAGTAGTTTAAGCTGCTTAATAAAAAAAATAACCATAAAAGCAGCATACAAGTATAATTTCTATACATTTTAATTTAATAGTAAACAGAACTCGCAAAAATAAGAAGAAAAGTTTATATGAACTTGTATGCTTTAAAGCTTAATTTTGAAGAAAAAAATTAAATTCGTTTCCGTTTTATTTTTAATCTATAAATAATAATAAATAAAACAAAAAAGCAGAGCATACCCAAATTTTAAATATCTATTTGGGATGTTCCAGCGCCGCCTCTGGATTTAATTTAATTTACATTAAATTAAGCCCTTATAAGGGCAAATTTGCCCACTACTAAAAATCTAAAAGGTTTTTATCAAATTCGCCCAAAAAATAAATATTTTTTTAAATAACTTTACCACCCTGTCTCTCGAAAACGAAGCTTTAAAACATACATACTTTTCTTCTGATATTTTCGATTTCTATAGATCACTAAATTTTCCCAATTAAAATCTGCGACACCCTGTATACATGTAGGTATTATACTTATATAAGTGCACAGGGTGCATCAAGTATCCTATATAGGATACTTGATGCACCCTTTATAAAGGTAGTGTGCAAAACTTGTCTTATTATATTTAAATAAACGTTGACTGTTAATATTTTAGCCCATAATTTTATTTCACCCAAGGCCGGAAGTATATTGAAGCAGTGATATACGATAAGAGGGTCGTCGCTACGTTGCATCGCTATTAACGATAGCGACGACGCTTTTTTCGTTTATCACAGCTCCAACATATTTTAAATAATCCCCTGCACTTTCGCTCGCGCATGCGCACTAGCTATGTCACGGAGTGATATCCCATTAAGAGCGTATTGCGCTTAAATGTCACGACTTGATATCCCATTGATTGTGTATTGTGGAAACATGAATGCGCCAGTGATATCACGATGTCACGACGGGATTTAGGAGTGATTTCAATACGCAATCACAAATGTTTACTGGGTATTAGGGTGCTTTTTTTCACGACTATTTTTATTTTTTCGCTCCCCTCAAAATCTTGTTGAAAATGTTCAAAAAAAAAATCCCTGAAAATTTAAGCCTTTATTAATAACTCAAAGTACTCTACCAAAGCGTATAAAGATTTCCAATTTAAAATACACGTAAACTTTGATTTTTTTTTTAAATATCTCTCAGCCGCATTTTATGCTATTGGATTGTGTCAAAAAGGGATTTACTCGTAAGGACAAACTTGTAGAAAATTTAATTTTCTTTAAAAAATGTCTTATCAGTTGAATTGCTAAGATTGATATTTGTTGAGATATAAAGCGTTTACCTTGACAATTTATGAAATTTTTAGGATTCAGTAGGTACTTACAATTTCATCTAATTACGTTTTTTCTACAGTCGGTGATTAGAGAAAAATAAATAACTCAAACAATGAAGCATAATTATTAACATAACTCTAAAGAGAAAAGATATATCTAACCTAAAAATTGATATAACGAGGTGTATTACATACATGTTATTTTATTAATAATTCATAAATCTTTATACGCTTTGGTAGAGTACTTCGAGTTAATATTAAAGGCTCAAATTTTCAGGGAATTTTTTTTAACATTTTTAACAAGATTTTCAGTTGGGAGCGAAAAAATAAAAATAGTCGTAAAAAAAAACACCCCAGTACATATACATTTTTCCATTGACTTATTGGAGTGGAGGCGTAATAAAAACGTTAAAATTTAATCAAAACTAAACCAAAAAGAGGCGTAATTTAATTATAAATGAAAATTTCATATATGCGATTTTTCATTCAGGATGATTTCATTATGAAATCATCCTGAATGAAAAATCGCATATATGCGCAGAAACGAACTGCCATCGTATTTTACATAGAGCTCCATCACTGCTTAAAATACCCCATAGAGACCCATACAAAATAATCTATCGGGCGCTACCGGATTCAATATGTGCATTTGTCTAGTGATGTAGAGTGGGGAACGTTCCCTTCGTGCTGTGGCGAATATTCGCGAACGTTCGCGCACAATTAAATCGTTCGTGCGCGCATGATAGATCGTTCTTTCGTGTCCAAACGATTTATCGTGCGCGAACGTTCTTTAGAGAATTTTGAGCAAGATTCTGGCCAATCGGCGCGTTTCATCCGCGTGACCGCGTGTATTGCACATAATACAGCCCTGGTAATATCTTCAAATAGTTAACAAACATGCAAAAACTACTGTCGGCAACGGTATCAGAAACCGCCGGTCTCTTTTGTGGCGATGCCGACCGTAGTTTTTGCATGTTTTTCTATGCGGCTGTTGCGTTTTAAAAATATTTTGACTATTTTGATTTTGATTCAGTTAACACGTTCGATTCGTTGCGTAAAGTTCAGTGCTCGGGTCAGTGTGTGTGATTAGAGAGATTGGGTAGTGTTATTTTTTTTGTTTTCCGCGGGAAACTTAAATGTTTGATTTAATAAATATACCCAGAAGAAAATGCGAGGCATTTGATTTTTCTTAAAAAAAAGTTTTTTGTTAAGTTACCTACCTAAATTCTTACATGATGTTTCTACATCACGATACTTATGTACTTTGTATGCTACTTAAGATGTTACTTAAAGTTTTGCTATTTTTTACTTAATAAAGTTTTTTTTAGGTTAGAAGTAATTATTGTATTATTTACAACCCAGAATATTAATACAGTGTCATTTTTCTTAAGAAGCGTTAGGAGAATTTTGAGCATTTTGAGAATTTTGAGCATTTTCGGAAAAAACAGGAAAAGTAAGTTTTTGAATACTTTATCACACCCCAAACATAAATTCTCGGGTTTTTTTCGTTTATGCTCGTTTATTCTCGTTCATGCTCGTTTGTGCTCGGGGAACGTTCTTCTAAAATACGTGCTCGAGAATTTTACATCACTACATTTGTCCATGGTTTTTTCCGGATACGGCCCGATCGAAAATTTATAGGAAATTACCTATAGGCATACCATAACTTTTACATTTGCCCTATTGAGACTGATAGCAAATAACTCAATGAATGATATCCCGATAGAAAATTTATAGGAAATTACCTATAGGCATACCATAACTTTTACATTTTCCCTATTGAGACTGATAGCAAATATCTCAATGAATGATATACAGGGTGTCCCGAAATTAGGGGGCCAAACTTAAACAGTGCATTCTTCATAGAAAAGTAACACTTTTTTGTTAAATAAACATGTATCAAAAAATGACCCCTAACGGGGCTACGTCCCCCTGAATAGGAGCCTAAGAGAATAGTTTTTTTTAAACTATTTCTAGAGCGTTAAACATGAAGAAATGAAATTTTGGCAGTTTGGTAATTTTTAGATGCTGAATCAAGATCTAAGATCAAAATTGTTAAAATTTAATCATAGGCTTAACATTTGGGGGGGAAAAGTTATAAAAATAGCCCCAACTTTTTCCGAGATGATATATTTTTTTTTTTATGAAATTATGAAAAATTATAGTTTTTTACGAAAAATACTCGTAGGTAGTCCTGATTTGAACCGCTCAGATGCACCAGTTTCGAGAAAAATGCATTTATAAATTACTCTGCATAGCATACACATCTCATATTTTCGTTAAAATTTTGTGTTAAAATTTGGAAAATCGCTCCATAATATAAAAATAACAAAAATCGAGCCAAAAAATATTAACTAAACTATAAAGATAAATGTAAAGTCAGCAAATAACCCAAACGTCACTTTTGTCCCAAAGCTTTTTAATGAAAATATTAGAAATTATGCTAAGCATAGTAATTTAAATTGCAATTTTCTCGAAAATGGTGCATCTGAGCGATTCAAAGCAAGAGTACCTATTTTTCGTGAACAACTATACATTTTCATAATTTTATAACAAAACATTAAAATACTCACTCTGCAAAAAGTTGGGGCTGTTTTTATAAATTTGCCCCCTCAAATGTTAAGCCTATGATTAAATTTTAACAGTTTTGATTATAGATCCAGATTCAGAATGTCAAAATTACCAAAGTCCCAAAAATTCAGGTCTTTATGTTCAACCCTCTAGGAATAGTTTAAAAAAAAATGATGCTCTTAAGCTCCTATTTAGGGGGCGTAACTTCGTTAGGGGGCATTTTTTGATATATGTTTATTAAACAAAAAAGTGTTATTTTTCTATAAAGAATGCACTGTTTAAGTTTGGCCCCCTAATTTCGGGACACCCTGTATAGGGATATCCCTATAGAGCAACCATACAAAAATTTTAAGCAGGGATGGTATTTTAACAAAAACACACAAAACAAACTTGTCGTTTTGAGGTTATAACAATAATAATAATAATTATAACTATAGTTTCAGATTTTGCTTCAATTTACTTCAATACACACATCAGGAAATTAATGCATTTATCATTGTTCGTTAAATTTAAAAATAAAAAAATATTTGCATCTTCATATCATTTTAAAAGATTCTTTCATAAATATGTAACATTACCTGCAAAAACAAATAAATAATAAAAAAAGTAAATTTATTTATAAATATCCCAATTTTCATATTTATATAAATATGATGATATATACAAACCCTGCTTTTTTATGAATACAACTGTACATGTAAAATAAAATAATTTTCTCTTTATATTTTATGTAATTTATAAACTGTGGGATATGGTTTTTAAAGAAATGTTTGATACTCAATTGCATTCTCAAATGAGTTTTTTGCTTGATTTTGCTTGCAAAAAAAACTTTCATTCTCATTCTCATACAAGTGGCATTTTTCACTCTAGCATCAAAAGTAACTATTTAAGGTCTAGGCCATAAATAACCTTATTGGTCTAAATCATTTTTAAGTTCCTAGGCCATTTTCAATCACTTATTAACAAGTAGGGTTGACAGAAATCAAAATGCTGTAAATAGAAGAATTAGGTAACTAAAAAATATAGAAGTTAAATTTTAAAGATTTAAATAAATCATTTACCTAAATGTAGTAATATTTATTAATATAAATGTTAAATTATTATGTTTCCAAAAGTCTCACATTTCACAGGCAACGAGGGATTCTAACAATAAAATGAAAATGCCAGCCGCAAAAATTAATGGGAAAATTTCTTAAATAGAATAGAAAATAGCGATGACAAGGAGGTGAGGAGGTTTCCATCGCGGAGATTATACAAGAAAAAAATGTTATTCTTTTAATGGGGATAAACAAGGGTACAATCTACTACTACAGATACAGCCTGATAGAAAATTTATAGGAAATTACCTATAGGTAATATACCTAATATATATAGGTACAACATAACTTCTAAATTTCCCCTATTGAGACCGATAGCAAATAGCTCAAGGAAGGATATAAAGCAACCATAACCATAAAACATTTTACAATTTTTTTTTTAAACCTATAGGACCCCATAGGTTTTAAAAAAATGTTGTAAAATGTTTTATGGTTGTCTTATAGGGTTGCTTTATGGGAGAAAAACTAATTTCTACATTTATGTGTATTTTCCCTATTGAGACCGATAGCAAATAAATCAAGGAGGGATATCCCTATAGAACAACCATAAATCCCAACTATGGGTCCTATTCATCCCAATACACCTATGGAAACACCATACAATCCAATACAAAAATCTATCAGTTTGAAAAGGGTCTCTATGTGACATTCTAACCAGGGGCCAGTAAAAGATTTTTAATAGCTCATAGTAATAATATATGAATATATGCTAATAAACTTTGTTAAAAGATCAAAGTTTATAACTGATATAACTTAAAAAATTAGTTCAGATAAGTTCATTCAATTAATAATTATAACATTAATTTATTATTATAATCTATAAAAAAAGGAAAGGGTCGGTGTAGATATAAAAAATAAGTTGTTAACTATAAAATGGCAAATATTTCTCTTTCGCGTCATTTTGATTAGTCTACTAAAATAAATAAATAAATAAAATATAATAAAATAAATAAAATTATAAACTAACCTTGTAATTATCGAAACCCACCAAGTGTTCACTATTTAGGTATTCCACTTCCATTTTTATTTTATAATAAAAGTTCACTTACACAAAACTAAATTTAACTCATAATTGTACCTACTGGTAATTGCAAAAAGACTTAACAATTAGCATTTTGTCGGCCTCGAAAGCATGATTGACCATAAAAAAGAATATAAGGGCGACCTCTGTGTTAAGCAAAGGAAACACAACTGACATTTCGGCCCTGTAAACAGGTCCGGACTAAAGCATTTTAAAAATAATTATGGAATAACAGGACCGGCTTCGAAAATTTTAAAAAATTATTTATTTATTTAAAATTTAATTCATACAAAAAGGCCGATTAAAATAAAATATATTAAACTAAAAATTAATTTATTTTCAAAAATAAGAATAAAAAAAAATATCATATATAAACAGTTTTATCAGAAATCTTAACATTGAACAAGTTTTACAAAGTTAATAAATTCAGTCTATAAATAAAACATGTATGTACACCCTATTAAAAATGCCCTATAGAACCCATATTGATCCAGATAAGGAAACTAATATGGATTTATATGGTTCTATATGTCCTATATGGAACGACCTGGTTTACACTTTGGAATCTATATGGTTTAATATGGAATTTCATTTTAAAATGTACAACTTAGGGATTTTTATATGGATTTATCTGGTTTCTGTTTTATGTGTCTTTCCATATAGGTTTCCCTATATGGTTGAATATGAAATTCCATTTTAAAATGTATATATATTTAAACGAAAATTGCATATTAAACCATAAAGATTCCCCTATATGGTTAAATATGGATCTATATGGTAATAATTTTTTCACACCCAAACCATATTGGGCCATATAGAGCAACCCAGTAAACATTTGTGATATCACGAAAAAGTCATGACGTGACATGTCACAACTTGATATCCAATTGCTGGCACAGTGATTAAGTTTGTCGTTTTATGTCAAGCAGTGACACGCGCGTGATCTTTTTATGTCACGACGTGACCCCGCAGGTACGAAACTTTTCATTTAAATGACATTACTTTAATTTGTTCATAATACGTTAATTACGTATTATGTTATTATAATATATAGTTCTTTAATACACGTTATACGTTAATGATTTTAAACAATTATTTCCCCAAAAATATATAACTTCACTTTATATGTGTTTGCGATTTTGCAAGCGAAAAAAAAATTAAATTCGTTTCCGTTTTATTTTTAATCTATAAATAATAATAAAGTTTATTATTAAATAAACTTAAAAAACTCAGTATCATACCCAAATTTTATTTTAAATATCTATTTGGGATGTTACAGCGCCGCCTCTGGATTAACTAAATTTAATTTACATTAAATTAAGCCCTTTGCCTACTACTAAAAACCTAAAATGTTTTATCAAATTCGCCCAAAAAATAAATATTTTTTTTAAATAACTTTACCACCCTGCCTCTCGAAAACGAAGCTTAAAAACATACATACTTTTCTTCTGATATTTTCGATTTCTATAGATCACTAAATTTTCCCAATTAAAATCTGCGACACCCTGTATAAATGTAGGTATTATACTTATAGCATACTTGATGCACCCTGTATAAAGGTATTGTGCAAAACTTGTCTTATATATTATTATTTTATTTAAATAAACGTTGACTGTTAATATTTTAGCCCATAATTTTATTTCACCCAAGGCCGCAAGTATGTTGAAGCTGTGATATACGATAAGAGGGTCGTCGCTATTGTTACTAGCGATGCAACGTGTTTTAAAAGACGTTGCATCGCAATTAACGACAGCGACGACGCTTTTTTTGTTTATCACAGCTCCAACATGTTTTCAATATTCCCCTGCACTTTCGCTCGCGCATGCGCGCTAGCAATGTCACGGAGTGATATCCCATTGAGTGCGTATTGCGCTTGAATGTCACGACTTGATATACCATTGATTGTGTATTGTGGAAACATATGAATGCGCCAGTGATATCACAATGTCACGACGAGATTTCGGAGTGATTTCAATACGCAATCACAAATGTTTACTGGGAATATAAACCTATATGGCAATCCATATAGAATAGTATATTCTGTAACAAGTTTGGAATACAGCATATTCCGCTCGAGTGAAAAGTTTGTCACACGAGCCGAAGGCGAGTGTGACGGTTTCACGAGAGCGGAATATGCAATTCCAAACGTGTTTCAGACTATACTTTTTCTACGCTTATAAAAAATAACAGAAATAATTTAATTGGAAAAAAGTTAGGTTATCTTTTGACAGATGTTAGATTTTATGATGGTAGTAAATAAGATAATTTTTAAATAAGCTTATAAAAATTACTTACATAATTTTGCAGAACCTAAATTAGGAAGTATAAAGAAGAAATGGACAAATTGTAAGGAATGACAAATAAGTTATTATTTGAATTTCAAATTTTGAATTAACTAGTGACAGACGTAAACAATTAACCAGTGCTGCCATCTCTTTGGGACTAAGTCAAACCTAAATATTCTAATAGAATCCTACTAAATCGGCCAAACAGAATTACAACTAGCTTGTAAAGAAGATATATTTTGGGTATTTTTATTAACGCAAACTGTTTTAAATCCTATTGTATACACTACCGATTAATATTTTCTACCGGGCCTTTCTGAAAAAACTAGATTTGGTAGGAATACAAGTGAGTTATAAAATAAACATAGAGATGTCGCCCCCAGTGCTCATTCCATCATTAAAACCTGTGCGGAATAATTATTCTGTAACACTTTATGGAATATACGTAATTCCAGATTAAAAAGTCATATAAGAACTGTCAAATTCCGTAATAAGCGTAGAAAAATCACTTTTCTATATGGTTTTCCAGGTATGGAATTCTATCTGGTTGAATAGTGCAATGCCTGTTTCAAATTCCTATATTTATTTTGTGTTTCTATATGGCATTTTTAATAGGGATTTTCGAAATCCTTTAAGCTCCGGGTTTTTCTATTAAATTCCATCGGCATCCATTCATATATGTTATATATATGTTATAACATTTTCCTAAATTTTCAGATATTCGACTTAAACTTGCTGCACTTAGTTTTCCTCTACCGGGCTTTCCGTGCCAAATGTCTATCATTTTTTTACTACCCCTAAGCACACAAGGTGCATATAGTCTAATGGAAAACTTTGAACCATATCTATTGGCAAATTTTCCAAAATGGACCTCTCGGGCTTGTGATGCTCAGGATGAACACGGGATCTGAACGAGATATCAGTTCGCAAGGCACAATTTGTTTCACAAAAAATATCAGAATTTCCATATGAGCCACGTGTGATACATTTATGGCAGTTACTGTAGCCACTATGTGATTGCACCGCCGTAATAGCAGCTCTGGCCGGAGAATCGCAAATAAATGCATTTATTTTTACAACATACTCGATATCACTCACTGTTAACGTATTATTCTCTAATATTTCTATTAATTCCAAAACAAAAGGGTTTAAGAACTCATTCATGTTGAGTGGCTTACCAGGACCTTCAAAAAGGCTTGCAATAAAAGGTTTCTGGTCACTATTTTCTGCAATTTGACATAGAATAGGCCAAAAACTTTTATTGTTGTCATTTAAATAGGTAACCCATCGATATTAAAGTTTAATTTAATTACTCTGTTGTTTAGAGATTTATTTTTCAGTATTTGATAAAGACCGGATTTTACTCCAAAATGCATGAATTTTCCTGTACCTAAACTTATAACAATGAGTTTTTTTGGTGTTGATAATAAGGTCCTAGAGTCCTTGGGTAATCCTTCATAGCCGTATCGTGTTAAAATATCCAATAAATCATTTAAATGACTGTGTTTAATTTGATGTTTTACTGCCCATTCAGAAAGTTCTTTTTGGAAGGTTTTGTTTCTAGTGCTTTTAAAAGATGTATGTAACCCAGATAACAATTATGACATTGTAAGGGTCCTGTGGTACATAATCGTTTAAATTCAAATTTGGCGCTATTTTAACCAAGAAAAATTTAAATAATCCACTAAAAATAATATTATAGTTTTAAATTATTTTATGTTCTAAAATCCTATTGCATTTTAAAATTTCACTTCTTTGTATCTGAACGTCGAAATATTAGGGATCTGTTTATATTAGACATTCTTGCTTTAAGTGGCCGAGATGTTTAAAATATACTTTATATATAATATATTTACTTTATATATAATATATTTACTTTAGTTTGTGATAGATATTTTAATATAACTATTGTGATTGTTACCGATTTCCTGTTGTAATTAGGTATGTAGTCTTTCATAAATTGTAACTTTTGCTAGTAATGGTAAACAACTCCTCGTTTTGGGTTTTCTTAATATATGTTTGCTTATAATTTTAACATCATTATTTAATTTGCATCTTGGTCTATGTTGTTTATCATTGCTAGTTTATTGGGTCCTAATCATTTTAATAATATTAATGTGTAAATAGCGAGTGATTTTTGGTAATATTTTTTTATTGTATCAAATTTCATTATTTTGGTTTAATATCTTGGGACCGCGCATACACTGAGTTTAAATCTTTATGTTGTCGCGTTTATCCTAAACAGTGAATTAAATTTATCTTAAATATTACTATTTTGTATTTTCTTTATTTTGAGTTATACTGGCCTTGATTTTGTTGTCTCCTTTTGTATAACTTTTATTTAACTGAAATGTATTTTATTGTTTATGAAACTCAGTGTATCATCTCGGTATTAAGGTATTTATTTATTTTAAATCTTTGCATTTGTCCTCAGGCTAAAGCTTTTAACAATTATATTATTATTATCATATTGGTATTACTTGGGTAAGGTTTATAAAATGCTATTATTATTATTATTATTGCTATTATTATTATTATCACATAATTTGATATTACCATTAGGTAATATCATGGTAAGGTAATAGTACCGATTAGCATTTTGATAGATTCGGATTGGAGACTTAGGGTTAAGCGCTTTAATTTGAATACTTGATAATGACTTTTGGGTACTACGAGCCCTAACCACATAATGTTCGGACACTTCATAATTTATACAGAATTTTTTTTCGTGAATACCATCTCAAAATTATTAGAAGTTATGAAAAATTCAGCTTATTTTGGCATATACCCCTCGAAGCGATTTTTATTTTTAAAAAGTTTACCTTTTATTTTTAGCTTTTTAAAAAAGGCTAACTTTTTAACTTTTTTTTGTATGAGTAAAAAAAGTTATAAATGGACCCATTAAAAAGAGCATAAAATATTATACAAACCCTGAAAATTTGGTAAAAAATAAATAAGTTATAAAAAAGTATAAGTAATTTAAAAATGCTATTTTTAAAGAGTTTTTGCAATTTTCTTAGGAAACTGGAGATTTTGCAGATATATATATCGCTATAACTTTCTTATTATTTATACAATTTTTACCAAATTTTCAGGGTTTGTATAATATTTTATGTTCTTTTTAATGGGCCCATTTATAACTTTTTTTACTCATGCAAAAAAAAGTTAAAAAGTTAGCCTTTTTTTAAAAGCTAAAAATAAAAGGTAAACTTTTTAAAAATAAAAATCGCTTCGAGGGGTATATGCCAAAATAAGCTGAATTTTTCATAACTTCTAATAATTTTGAGATAGTATTCACGAAAAAAATTTCTGTATAAATTATGAAGTGTCCGAACATTATGTGGTTAGGGCTCGTATATTATGTTCTTAAAATATTTATTTTATACAGCGCGACGCTTTCATGTGGTTTGAGTTTTAGGCTATGTTTATGTGTTTTTGTAATGACGCTCTCCTAGTTATCATTTATTGTATTTATTTACATTTTTCCCCCTTTTATTTTATTGCTAATTGTTGATTTTATTTGTGTCTGTATTTGTATTTGTGTTTTGTTGGAAAAGCGTTTTTACTTGAACATATAAGCATGGGTAATATAAAGGCATTAGGTGAAAGGTGGTGTCGTTATGTTACTTACCTTTTCTGTGTGCAGGCCGTGTTTGTATGCTTTTACAATACTATTGTCTTGTGCTGGACATTGATTTTGTGAGAGGATTTAAAATGCGTAAGTGGTATAAAGGTACTACCCAGATAGCATCTGTGATTTTGTTTTCCCTCTGTGATTTCACACTGAAGTCAGTATAAGGTCAGATGTGATTTTCAGTCATTCAAAATCATGTATGATTTAATACTGAAGTCGGTATAAGATCACGCATGATTTTCAATATAAATTCCAAGTTCCAAATCATGCCTGATTTCATACTGGGGTGAGTATGAGATCAGGCATGATTTTCAGTTAAGGGTACCTATTCCATAAGTTCCAAGCTTACAAGCTAATTTTATTTAAGCTTATAAGCTATAGCTTATATATAGTTCTCGTTTAGATGTAATGTAATGTAATCTATAGGGTATAGTTGTTTATTTGTGCTTGTCCCATTGTGTATCGTCGAGGGGACTTTATGCCAGCGGTCCGTTAATACCCCAAGCTATAGCTTGTGCGGGTAAGGGGTAGGAACGGACTTCCGGCTTAAAGTCCCCTACGAAGGACTATACACAATGGGACAAATACAAATAAACAACCATGCATACCCATAACCATGGTTATGGTTATGCATACCCACGTGAGTTTCGATCGGGCGCGAATATTAGTTCAAAATCATGTTTGTTCTCATACTGGGGTCTGTATGAGATCACGTATGATTTTCAATATGATTCTAAGTTCCAAAGCACGCCTGATTTCATACTGAGGTCAGTATGAGATCACATATGATTTTCAGTATAATTCTAAGTTTCAAAGCACGCCTGATTTCATACTGGAGTCTGTATGAGATCACATATGATTTTCAGTATAATTTTAAGTTCTAACTCAACCATAGAGGAATGGCGCCAGGTAAATTGCGCCAGATTTAAGAAATCTTTTTTTTTGTACCCAGCAAACACACTATACCGGCCATGCAACGGCACATTACTGGGCCATTACATAATGCAATGGTCCATTAACGTGCCATTGCATGGCCGGACTAGTGTGTTTGCTGGGTAAATACCTAAATTTTTAATCAAAAAATTTTGGTATTTTATTTTAATTTTTTTATAGCAATTTAAGATTTCCTCCTTCACTGGAATTTTTTTTCTGACAACAGTATGATTTCATTCTGACAACAGTATGATTTCAAAGCCAACGTCAGCGGGACCAAAAATCTCGACTGATTTTACTTATTCTTTAAGTTTTCTTTCTACCGGTTTCTACCGGTCTCTACAAAATCACATCTGATTTCATTCTGACATCAGTATGATTTCAAAGCCAACGTCAGCAGTAACAAAAATCACATCTGATTTCAGTCTGACTTCATATTGCTGACATTCGCGTATGCGCTACTGACGTCAGATTCTCGACAGACGTGACGAACGATTTTCACGTCTGATTTTATTCTGACGTCAATATGAAATCATAAATGCTAGCTGGGTAAGTGAGAGCAGTGTCGTTATATCTCTTCCACAGATGGTTTGCTTAACATTTTTCCATAGTGTGGTTATTACTAATAATAGGAACGCGGGAAATTATTGATATAATGCAGATATTACCCGTAGCTAATAACTTATTAGCTACGGGTAATATCTGCATTATATCAATAATTTCCCGCGTTCCTATCCTATTTAGCATTCGAATTCTCTCTATATGAAAGTTGTAGTTGCTGTTCGTTTATTATTATTATTATTATTATTATTATTATTATTATTATTATTATTATTATTATTATTATTATTATTATTATTATAATTATTATTATTATTATTATTATTATTATTATTATTATTTTATAAAATCGTATCATCGTACAATAGTTCGAAGATGCGTGGTAAGGTAATCAAATAGTACAAATCTTTGTCATAAAATGACAATCTCTAAGAATGACTTTACCTGAGTATAAAATGTTTAGAATATTGATAAAATACCCAAAGCAAATGAAATATGTTTATCTGCTTTTCATGTTATTTTATTCACTTATGATTTATATAGTATTCTTGTGATTATGACTTATGTTTTAATTGTTTTGTTTTGTATATTATTTTTATTTGAACTGTGTAAGTCGCCAGGGTTTTTATGGTCCCTTTTCCCTGTGCTTTGACTCAACGGGCCACCCCTTTGTCTTTGCTTAAATTAAATCAGGGGTTTAAAAATTAAATGCTTGTGTTTCATTAAACCTGACCAATTTCAAAATAACGTTATTATCAATGTAAGTAAATACACAACGTAGAGTCCTAATTTTTATAAAGTAAGTAAATTGACCATATGCAAGGAATGCGGTCGATGTTGCCAATGGTAAAAAAATAAAATTCCCTGTTGGGAACATTCAATTATATTACGTTGGCTACATTGAAAATTTGAATTTCCCGCACAAACTAAATTAATTTTCATGTTTTTTTTTAATAATAATAAATAATAATAATTCCCACATTTGAAATTCGCACCTTAATTAATTATACAACATTGGAACTACCTTCTTTATCTCTGGGAACTACTAGAATGTATGTCAGTTTCTGCGGGAAATTCAAAATTTCAGTGTAGCCAACGTAATATAATTGAATGTTCCCAATAGGGAATTTTATTTTTTTACCATTGACAACATCGACCGCATTCCTTGCATATGGTCAATTAACTAGACGATCACGAATATGCCAAAACAAGTATTTCAGTATACTTAAAGAATCGGGTTACGAAAATACATAGTGATGTCACTGCACTCAGTGCTCATTCATAATGGACGTAACCATAAGATGCCCGTAAACGTAAACGTAAACGTAAACATAATATCACCATAATTTGTACGTAACGATGAGTTGTGTTTATAATGAACGTATGGCTTATGTATATATTAATAAGGCGCCAGAGATAAGGCGCGCATGTCCAAGTTCACTAAAATGGCAGCATTGACAGATTTCGTCTTAAAACTTAAAAGTTTTAAGGCATAATAATTATAATTATAAATTATAATTTATAATTATTATAAATATAAATTAAGTTAAAACTATCAGTGTTATTATAATTATTAGTGTAATGAGCGATATATACGTTGGCAAAGAGAAGAAAAAAAGGGCGAGTTTAGATCTCTCGTGTTTGGGTGTCACGAGCTGCTCCCCAAACTAAAACTTTAGGATAATGAATGGTTCTTTAGATTGTTTGTTCTGTGGATACACCAGAATACACTTGAAAAAGATCTGTCATCTGTTTGCATGGCTACTACCTTGATTGCTACCAACAATGTTCTAGTGAAATCATGAAAGTTACTAAAATTCACACATAAGAAACCCGTAAAGTTGAGATGATTTCAACTTTACGTATTTTTTACGGTCACCCATAAGATCTTATGTTCGAACGTAAAACGTAAAAATTACGGCTATTCATTATAAACAGGCACACTGGTTTTGTTAATGTTCAACTTTACGTTTTACGTATTTCTTACGGGCATCTTATGGTTACGTCCATTATGAATGAGCACTCAGTGCTCATTCATAATGGACGTAACCATAAGATGCCCGTACGCATATGTGTTCCCCTTTTGATGAGCAACATATGTTGCTCATCAAAAGGGGAACATATGATATCCTTAATGAGTCACACGATGAATTCATTATGAAATCAAAGGGATTTCATTAATGATTTTACTTAAGGGACTAAAAATGCTAAAATTAATTAAAATAAATATTTATTTTCTTAAATAAAATAAAAAATATTTAAAACATGTTTTTAATAAAATTTAAAAAAGTAACTTGCATCTGATTATTAATTTTTATACATGTATATATGTACCTAGCACGTGATAAGTATAATTCATAAATTAATTACAAAAATATATTTAAAAATACGATAATTTTTAAGCCTTGGTAAGATAAATCCATTCCCAAAACTTGGCAACACTTATGGTATACTATGGTGTACTTTTACTCGAGTACTTTTTTCTTGTACTCGGAACAGCTCTGCATGCTATATATATATAGCATGCAGAGCTGTTCCGAGTACAAGAAAAAAGTACTCGAGTAAAAGTACAAGTACTTTGAAAAAAATGTATTTCAGTACAAAGTACAAAAAAATCCAAAAGTACTCACGAGTACAAGTACAAAGTGCTTTTTCCAAAAACTCTTAAAATGTAATTTATGTTTCAGTATCTAGCAAAAAAAGTTGTTAAAAATTAAACATAACAAAATATCAGGTTTAGGTCACTTAAGCCGGATTTAAGCCGGATTTATAGTTCTAAAAAGTAGGAGTAGCAGTAGCAGTAAGCCAGTGTTGCCAATATAATAATATAAATGCTGCAATGTGAATGGCTGGAGTAGAGTTCAGTAGCAACCAAGGTCGTTGGCGTAAGAGATGGCCAAGTTTTAACTTTTCTTGCTGCTACTCCTACTCCAGCCAATCACATTGCAGACATTTATGAAGACATTTTATTATATTATTATATTGGTAACACTGGCTTACTTCTACTCCCACTTTTTAGAACTATAAATCCGGCTTAAGTGACCTAAACCTGATATTTTGTTATGTTTAATTTTTAGATGCAGTAAGCCAGTGTTACCAATATAATAATATAATAGCAGCAAGAAAAGTTAAAACTTGGCCATCTCTTACGCCAACGGCCTTGGTTGCTACTGAACGCTACTCCAGCGGCTGGAGTCCAGCCATTCACATTGCAGCATTTATATTATTATATTGGCAACACTGGCTTACTGCTACTGCTACTCCTACTTTTTAGAACTATAAATCCGGCTTTAGGGATATTTAAAAAAAACTGCATTTTTATATTTCTTTAATACACGTATTTATTTATGTTTTAAATATTTTTTTCCAAATAACCAATTATTTCGATTTTAAACAGAAAAAAATAATATTAAAATAGATTAACTATAACCTTTCCCACTGGGAAAGAAACCTTACAAAATATTGCTGCAATGTTCGCGGACTTTACAAATAAAATATTTCCTGTGCTACTTGCATTAACATAAATAAAATGTTACATTTGAAATATTGCATATAATAATTTCCAACAACCTTAAATTTGAAACATTATTTAAAGATTCACATGGAAAGTTTTTACAACGTTATATTTGTAACATTTAGTATAAAATGTTGCATAAAAGTTTTTAAACATTACAATTATAATATTGCAGACATAACTTTTTTCAATGTTTCAATTGAAATATTAACATAAGTTTCAAATGAAAAATGTTTGCAACTTTACTTTAAATATACAATAGAAACATTTATTTTGGAATGTTTGGGAATATTTTTGAAACATTGCAATTATAATATTACATTGATAAGTTTTGGTCAATGTTTCATCCGAAATATTACATTAAGATGATTTTTGCAATGTTACTGTTTATAAACAATATAAACATTTCATTTGCAAGATTTTTGAAACATTGCAATTATAATATTACATTGATAAGTTTTGGGCAATGTTTCATCCGAAATATTACATTAAGATGATTTTTGCAATGTTGCTTTATATAAACAATATAAACATTTAATTTGCAAGATTTTTGAAACATTGCAATTATAATATTACATTGATAAGTTTTGGGCAATGTTTCATCCTAAATATTACATTAAGATGATTTTTGAAATGTTGCTTTATATAAACAATATAAACATTTAATTTGCAAGATTTTTGGAACATTGTAACTATAATATTACATTAATAATTATAACTTTACTTTTGCACTATCCCACATAACAATAAAAAGCATATTCATATCTATAGCATATACCCAGAATGTACCTGAACTTATATTCATATTCTTATATTCTTAGCATGTTCCACGAATATATAAACATGTACCACCTATATTCTAAAACGTATATTCCCGTGCATTTATTCATAGCATATGCTAAGGATATTTCGCTATATGCTTATAAAAACTTTACAGGATATACTTTTGACTAAGTTGTAGCATGTACGTAGTATATGCTTGTGACATGCAACATAACAACAGCGCCACCTGTTGCTCGATCTGTGACAGATCGATCTGTCACAGATCGAGCAACAGGTGGCGCTGTTGTTATGTTGTATGCAGTGTTGCCAGAAATGCAGATTTTTCTGCAAAGTGCAGAATTTTAGGGTTAATTTTGACTCATTGCAGACTTGCAGATTTATTTTGCTTAAACCCCTCGGATTGCAGAATTCTTATCCTGTAGCTTAAAAAAACCTTTTTCCTAATTTAATTAAATAAAATCAATTTTAGTGACATGCTTGTGCAAAGTACGGTAACCCAGATGACATCGAAGTGAAGTAGTCAGAGACCTCTATAGTTATTTGTATTTAATTAATAAAGAGCTCTACGAAGTAACTGTTACTTGTTAGCATGTATTTCCCCTAAATAGTTACTTAACCTAGAAAAAGTATTTTTATTTTACAATCTTTTGTATACTATTTACAGTACCTATTGATTATAGTGTAAAAATTTTAAACAAAGGACATGAGTTATATAATGTATGTACACAAGTTTTATTGTAGTGAAATATTAAAGAAAACAATGCAAAATGATAAATCTGCTTGCGAAAACTGTCGTTTTAAATTATTTTACATTGGATTTTTGGATTGGTTTATGTTATTTGTTATTATAATTGGTTTTAATTAAGAATTCTATTGGTTTAAATGGCTGGTAAATTGTATCCATTCATCCATTGAAAATAATTGAAAATATTTCCGAGTTGCAACTGATAAATTCATAAACTCTAATAGAATTTCCAATAAAAGTCAATTGCAAAGGATTCAAACCAATCCGAAAAAAATAAAAGTATCGCTCCAATGAACAATGTTACCAACGTGCAGAAAAATCAGTCGATTTGCAGAATTTTCAGTCATTTTACGCAGAGTATGAGTATTAACTATCTGGCAACACTGGTTGTATGTCAACTCGGCCGCACGCCATTTTATTGGTTTGTCTTTTGTCCGAGGATTTGTTTATCGTAAAAAAGTTTCAAAACAAACGGTTAAAGGTTAAAGTGCTGTGCAGTTAAAATAGTGCGTAAACGGTGGCCACGGGGGCATTGTATTCTGTGGGCATTGCATTGCACTCCTCTGACAAGGGGGTTATATTTTGTGGTGTAGGTCGTAAGTGGTGTAAGCCCTAAAAGAAAACACTAAATATTATATATATTATACACAGAGGTATAGTTCCTAAGTTTTGTATTTGATGTGCGAGTTTATTGAAGTCTGGAAAGGAAAGACTGAAAAGCTTGACTTTTTAAGGTTAGTTGTGTGCTAAGAATGTAGTTTACTACATTCTATAGTATACTATAGTATTGATACATACTTTAGTATGTAAGTAGGTAGTTATTATAGTTAGTTGTGGTTAAGCTGAGTTGGAGGACATACAATGTTCACAAAAAACCACCCAAAAATTAAACGCTCGCTTAGACGTATGGTGACTAAAAAAACTCGTGAAGCAGAACTTTTGCTTACTTTAAATGACACTCTTAAGGTTTCTACTTCTATTTCTTCATCTCCACCATCTTCTAAACCAACATGTAGTAACAAGTGTAGTAATAATATTGATTCAAGTCTGTTTGAAGTAAGTCCTACTATTCATTTTGCACGAAGTGATCAATCTGGGTTTAAGCCGCTGGCTCATTTGACTCCAACACAGTCAGCCACATCAAACAATATTTTTGCGTAAGGAATACGATGTTACCTTATGTCTCATTCTTTTTGGGACACCCTGTATAATAATACTTCCTATATATATATATATTTTTTAGATTGGCTGACAAACAGCATGAGGAAGAACACAATACCTAATACATATTATAACCTTTTTTTTAATAAATGTTATTAAGCATATAGGTAGCTGTTTTTTTACCTTACCAAGTATGTTCACAGAATATGCTATGTATATATAGCCAAGTATTCCCAGTATATTCTTAGAACATTCCCAATTGTAGTGCATAGCACATGCTACTTGTGGCCAAAAGGATATGCTAAGCATTTCCCTAGTATATAAAAGCATTATTCCTAGCATATGCTCAGAACATATTCCTAATATCCTTATACGTAAGAAGTTGATTCTGAGCACATGCTAGGTATATTATTTTGCTATGTGGGATGTTTCATTCGAAATATTGCATTAAGATAATTTTTGCAATGTTGTTTGCAGACTGACTTGCCGATGCATCTCGCCGCTGTCTTGGTCATTTATATCTTTATAAGTGAACAGTCCGAGCTTGTTATGTGTCTCCCGTCACCGACTGCCTGACACTGATGAGATCAAACAGGTCGAAACAGTCTCTCTGTCAGTGTTGGTGGGTATGCATACCATGGTGCGTTACGGATAAATAATTATAATTAATTATTATTATAATAATTCATATTAATTTAATTGCAATGTTCCTGTAATGTTGCAGGAACCTTTCATTAACAAAAATAACATTTAGTAACATTGCAATTAATACATTTAAACAACATTTTATTTGTAAATGTAATGTTCCTGAACCATAAGGCTTTGTTACAATGTTCCTGCAACATTTCCACAAGGATTTTTGTAACATTACACCTAACAAATGTAATGTTTCAGGAACCTTACATTAACAAAAATCACATTTAGTAACATTGCAATTAATACATTTAAGCAACATTTTATTTGTAAATGTAATATTACTGAGCCGGACATAAGGCTTTGTTGCAATGTTCCTGCAACATTGCCACAAGGATTTTTGTAACATTACATCTAACAAATGTAACGTTCAGTAACATTGTAGAAATATTATTTTTCCCAGTGGGTTATTACCTATAGGTATACCTATCAGGGCCGGCCCGAGGTACGGGCGAACCGGGCAACCGCCCGGAGCGGCACAATGGGGGGGGCGGCATTTTTACGATGTGTTAATAATAATAAATTTCAATGAACATAATACAAAAATTTCGATTGGCGATTTTTTCCAGTATTAAGCTCGAGAAATATCTTTGTTACAAATGATTTAATAGAGGCGCTCTCGGAAGACGACGCTGGGGCCCTCTTTTATTTGTTTCTTCAATCATATCCTGTAGTTTTCTTTACTGTGTTTGACAATTGACAATTAATTGAAAAATATTTCACGATCGTGCATTGTAAAATCAGTGAATTACTAAGGTAGTTTGATAATTATCTAATTATAATTAGAAGTTTAAAATGTCTGAAAAACGCAAAAAAGATTCAGGAGCTTTTTGTAGACACCAAAAAAGTGCGCGTGAGGCGGAAAATCGAGTTCTAGCAGCAACATTTTCCAAATTCTTGCAAAAAAAACCATCGAGTGAAGGTATAATAAATATACTATAATTTAATAATATTGCATACCGTAAACACGGGTGGCTTTGAACCCCGCGGGTGACCTTTTTTAAAAAATATTTTCGCGTTCGATAAAATTAACATTAATAATTTGTTGGGCAAAACCTGTCAAATAAGCGATTCTATTTAGTTTATATTACAGAAAAATCAGTGTTTTAAAGAAATAAATGGGATTTATTACAAATTTATCGCACATTTCGTTATTTAAATAATATTTAAATTTCTATATTAAAATCATAGTTTTTTTTCTTTTTCGCGACGTAAGCCATTATATTGCCTTACCTATTGGTGATTCTTAAGCATAAAAAACTAAAAAATAATTACGTTAAACTACTTTTGCCACTATTTCTGCCGAATAACAAGGGGGCGGCAAAAATATCTTCGCCCGGGGCGGCAAAAAACGTCGGGCCGGCCCTGATACCTATTCATGGAAGTAACCCACTGGGAAAAATAATATTTCTACAATGTTACTGAACGTTACATTTGTTAGATGTAATGTTACAAAAATCCTTGTGGCAATGTTGCAGGAACATTGCAACAAAGCCTTATGTCCGGCTCAGGAACATTACATTTACAAATAAAATGTTGCTTAAATGTATTATTTACAATGTTACTAAATGTTATTTTTGTTAATGAAAGGTTCCTGCAACATTACAGGAACATTGCAATTAAATTAATATGAATTATTATAATAATAATTAAACAATAGGTTTTCTACTTTACGCCAGTAGTAGGCAACCAATATTGCAAAGACTGAAATGCCTTCCCATCTCGCCACCGAGCCGAGCTTGAAGCGCGTCTCCCGAATGGTATGGTCCAATTACTAATGCACCATACCCACCAACACTGTTTGGTCTCATCAGTGTCAGGTAGTCGGTGACGGGAGACACGCATCAAGCTCGTCACTGTTTACTTATAAAGATATAAATGACCAAGACAGTGGCGAGATGCATCGGCAAGTCAGTCTGCAAACAACATTGCAAAAATTATCTTAATGCAATATTTCGGATGAAAAATAGTCCAAAACTAAAGTTATAATTATAAAAGTAATATTATAGTTAGTTACAATTTTCCAAAAATCTTGCAAATTAAATGTTTATATTGTTTATATAAAGCAACATTGCAAAAATCATCTTAATGTAATATTTCGGATGAAACATTGCCCAAAACTTATCAATGTAATATTATAATTGCAATGTTTCAAAAATCTTGCAAATTAAATGTTTATATTGTTTATATAAAGTAACATTGCAAAAATCATATTAATGTATTATTTCGGATGAAACATTGCCAAAAACTTATCAATGTAATATTATAATTGCAATGTTCCAAAAATCTTGCAAATTAAATGTTTATATTGTTTATATAAAGTAACATTGCAAAAATCATCTTAATGTAATATTTCGGATAAAACATTGCCCAAAATTTATCAATTTGCAATGTTTCAAAGATATTCCCAAACATTCCAAAATAAATGTTTCTATTGTATATTTAAAGTAAAGTTGCAAACATTTTTCATTTGAAACTTGTGTTAATATTTCAATTGAAACATTGAAAAAAAGTTATGTCTGCAATATTATAATTGTAATGTTTAAAAACTTGTATGCAACATTTTATACTAAATGTTACAAATATAACATTGTAAAAACTTTCCATGTGAATCTTTAAATAATGTTTCAAATTTAAGGTTGTTGGAAATTATTATATGCAATATTTCAAATATAACATTTCATTTATGTTAATGCAAGTAGCACAGGAAATATTTTATTTGTAAAGTCGGCGAACACTGCAGCAATATTTTGTAAGGTTTCTTTCCCAGTGGGAATTTATTATATATTTTATTTAAAAATAGCCTAGACATTATTTAACTGCAAGCACGAAATTAAATTAAAGTAACATGCATTTATGACTGCAAAAAAACAAGATTGAATGCAAAAATATAACCTATTTTTTTACGCCGTGACTAGAAGTACACCGGGAGTACGGGCATTAAAAGTACGCCGTGACTAGAAGTACACCGGGAGTACCGCTATTAAAAGTACATCAGGTTTGTGCGCATGCGTGTTTCCATAACAGCTAGCTGATGGTAAAATTTCGGATTTATTAGTTGACATTAAATTGGTACACTAAGGCCCAGTTGTATAACAGTTGGTAAAGAGCTGGTTAACTCTTGATATTAATTATGTAATTATTAAGCTAACTTTCAAGTTGTATAAACATTGATTAAAATTTAATTAAGTGATTGAAATACAATTAACAACAAAATTAATGAAATGTCAGTATGAATTATCCAAACCAACCCAAACTCAACAACCCAACCCAACCGACCCCGCCCCATTGGGCCCCCTGCCCCATTGAGCGCGAAATTGAGCAACCATTTAATATTGTACAATTGACAAATATGCTAAATAAGGATTTTTTTCCACCCGGTGTACTTTTAATAGCGGTACTCCCGGTGTACTTCTAGTCACTTTGAATTTTTTAAGCGTGCCAAATATAACAAAACTTAATCGAGTAGGTAATCAAATACAAAATAATATTTAAAATCCCACTTACCCCAGTATATCAAAAACCAAAACACTTAAAATAATACTAATGTACATTCTGTATTGCAGAATATTCTCAAATTTCTTAAAAAAAACCGTTACATATGACATTATGACGGTACTACCAGAGATAAAAAAGGGCACTAACTCTTGTAATATGTATAGTATACATTGTATACATATTAATATGTATACAATGTATATATATATGTATGTATATATATATTATAATTATAATAACATAATAAATAATTATTTAAATTATATATAATTTAAATAATTATTTATTATGTTATAATATCTCTATAAAGTAGGGCACCACAATGATATTTTACCAACTTGCCCATATCGAGGATTTATTCCGAATATTGCCGAACCGTTAAACTTTAGCATTATAATTATGGCGATAAATTTGAATATGTAGTGCCACTATTATAGTAGTGGTTATGTTGACTTAACACAAAGATACCAAATACAAAAAGTACTCCAGTTGAATATCTAGTGCCACTATTATAGTAGTGGTTATGTTGACTTAACACAAAGATACCAAATACAAAAAGTACTCCAGTACCTACATTAAATGTACTCGAGTAGTACATTAAATTTACTCGAGTACAAAAAATGTACTCGAGTACAACCAATGTACTCGTGTCCATTTTTACATTTTTAAATTAAATAAGTACAAGTACAAGAACTTTTTTGAAATGTACTCTAGACTGAGTACATATATGTACTTTAAAAAAGAATATTCTCAAATTTCTTAAAAAAACCGTTACATATGACATTATGACGGTACTACCAGAGATAAAAAAGGGCACTAACTCTTGTAATATGTATAGTATACATTGTATACATATTATAATAACATAATAAATAATTATTTAAATTATATATAATTTAAATAATTATTTATTATGTTATAATATCTCTATAAAGTAGGGCACCACAATGATATTTTACCAACTTGCCCATATCGAGGATTTATTCCGAATATTGCCGAACCGTTAAACTTTAGCATTATAATTATGGCGATAAATTTGAATATGTAGTGCCACTATTATAGTAGTGGTTATGTTGACTTAACACAAAGATACCAAATACAAAAAGTACTCCAGTACATTAAATGTACTCGAGTAGTACATTAAATCTACTCGAGTACAAAAAATGTACTCGAGTACAACCAATGTACTCGTGTCCATTTTTACATTTTTAAATTAAATAAGTACAAGTACAAGAACTTTTTTGAAATGTACTCTAGACTGAGTACATATATGTACTTTAAAAAAGTACTTAAAAAGTACTTAAAGTACAAAATTTGAGTACAAGTACTCGAGTACCGCACAGCTCTGATACCATGGCAACACTGTTATGCACTTGCATAGTTCAAAGAAAAACCTTAAGGTTATAAATTTAAATTATGGCACTATGACATCAAATGCATTTCTGTGAAATTAATTTCACAAATGATCTTATCAAGAACTCAGGATGAGCTCAGCAATGATTCAGCTAATGAGCTCCAGGTGAGGTCCAGGTGATTTCACAGAAATGCATTTGATGTCATAGTGAGTTCACTGTGAGCTCACGCGATGATTATCACTGAGTGATTTTTTAATGAGTCATAAATGTTATCTGGGTATGACATCATATGTATTTCTGTGAAATCACCTGGACCTCACCTGGAGCTCATTAGCTGAATCATTGCTGAGCTCATCCTGAGTTCTTGATGAGATCATTTGTGAAATTATTTTCACAAATGATCTCATCAAGAACTCAGGATGAGCTCAGCAATGATTCAGCTAATGAGCTCCAGGTGAGGTCCAGGTGATTTGACAGAAATGCATTTGATGTCATAGTGAGTTCACTGTGAGCTCACGCGATGATTATCACTGAGTGATTTTTTGATGAGTCATAAATGTTATCTGGGTAAGTGTCTCATTTGTACCAATATTATCAACGTTCTCACTAAAATTTTTACTATTTTCTTTAATGCTCTCACTGCTACTACTATTTATTGTATGATCATCCCTTGTGGAAATTTTTCTCTGAGAAAGTCTTACTTTCTCTAAAAAAGTCTGAATAATACTTATTAAGTCGGAAAAAGTCAGAATAAAACTTATTAAGTCGGAAAAAGTCTGAATAAGTCTTATTAAGTCAGACTAATAGCAAGATTTGGGAGTTAATAAGACTTTTTAAGACTTAATAAGACTTTTAGTAGAGAAATGGTAGGTACCTACGGAGATAAAAATAAATATCCGAAATAATTTATAGAGGTTGTATTTGGTTATCGTAAAATAAAACACATAGAAAAGTATTTATTAACATTTTTGCTGTTATAAGCCAAGTTTATTGCATAATTACCTATATAATAACATAGGTAAGATGTAATAATTATAACAATTATAATTTTATACATACGATGCGCTTGACATGCATGCTTTCATTGTTTCCACCATAGGTGGAAGGATTTTCCACTGTACGTTTTATTTTAATAGTTTCTTTTGATACACGCAAATATTTAGCTATCTAAACATTGTTACAAACAAATCTTCTAGACGTAATGTCGAGAGACCAGCTCAGCTAGCTGACCAATTAGAGCACAGCTGACCTGTCAGTGGGACACAGTGTTGCCGTTTGCAAGTATTTTATTCGAAAATCGGGTATTTTCGTAATATTTGCGGGTGATTTGCAAATTTCTATTAAAATAATAACAAAAGAAATTTTCAGTAAATAATATTGTATATTTACTAAATATGCACAATAGACCTATCCCAAAGTCTGTTTTATGGGATAGGTCTATTATTTTATTCTATCCTGTTACATTTTTATTATTATTTTAGTATTTTGTAATTTATGGTCAGGAACTTTTATGGCAACACTGTACGTAAACACGAAGATCAACCATGATACAAAGATGAATGAAACACGAAGATCAACCATATTTGTCTTATGAGTCTATCGAAAATATCATGTCTATAGACATGATATTAACTCCTTTTTCTATAGTGGAAACAATGAAAGCATCTCAAGCGCATTGTGAAATTAATTTCACAAATGATCTCATCAAGAACTCAGGATGAGCTCAGCAATGATTCAGCTAATGAGCTCCAGGTGAGGTGCAGGTGATTTCACAGAAATGCATTTGATGTCATAGTGCCATAATTTAAATTTATAACCTTAAGGTTTTTCTCTGAACTATGCAAGTGCATACCCAATAAATATTTTTCTGACTTCTGACTAAACTTGCACTATGTTCGACGTCGCTTTAAGTGAAAATTGCGGTCGGATAATATCTTTGTATCCGAAGTCATTGTTCGACGTATATTTACGTCGGTTGAACGTCAAGTCGTAACTTTCACTTTGGTTATAAAAAAATTACGAGAATTGCTCGACGGGAATATAGTCTGGAAGAAAGAAGAAGAAGAAAATAGTATACATAACCAATATTAAAATAAAAAAAAATGCCAAAAGAAATTTTTGTAGTGTTTTCGTCAGCCTTTTTCTGACACACTTTTTTGGCTAGTTGCGGTATAAAATTTTCTTTAGCCAATTTATATGATGGTACATCATCCATGATGATTCATCATACTCTTTATATTTTAGGGAAGGTTTTTTAGTATTCATAAAACAATAACTGTGGTATCTGTGTCAGAGACATCAGCATCTGAACAAGAGCACGAGGCCCCCATACATATATTGCAATACATATATGTATATGTATGGAGGCCTCGTGCTCTTCTTCAGATGCTGAAGTTATTGTTTGCAGCATATGTGGCAAATTTAAACTTTAAATTTTAAAGGTTGCATAGCCTTGCACTTATATTGTCTATATTTTTTTTATCGGGAGAACTATTAATTTGTTCTCCAAAGAGAATCGTTTGGCTCACTGATTTGGGGAACCAGAGTGTCTCCTTCTCTTCCCACCTATGCGGCACGGGCTCCACTTCCCCCTTGGGGCAAATCCTTAACATACACCATTTTAAAATGCTCCATAATAACATAGACAACACACAATAATAGTACCAACATTGGACCGAATTAGCAAAGCTAACAGAAAAAGCGCAGTTTTTCAGTTTGACATATGATTTTCAGGTTAGGTAGGTCGTTACGAGGGAAAAATAGGTAGTTTAAATGACTCGAGGTCTCAAACTTCGTCGGAAGTTGGTATTTCGAGCTACCGACGTCGTTAAGACGTCTTTTATTGACCGTCGGTTGGTATGTGGACAAATTTGGTTAAATTGTTACGCCATTTTCGCAAACAAAACAAAGGTGACGATGGACGCCATTAAAGAAAGATTTGCTTTTTTTTAGATTTTTACTGTTCATTGAAATAAAATAACAACTTTTTTATGTTTTTTAAGTTAGTTTTATAGAACTGGTCAAATTTTGTTTAAAAAACACATTTTTATTAAAACTTATTTTTTTGCAATAATAATTAAATATGCAAAACTGAAAGATTTTTTGAAGCCCACGCATGTTTTGCCAGCAATCATAACCATATTTATCAGTAAAGTGCCTTTCGTATGGATATTTCAATATAGATCACCCGTTAAAAGTCAAATAATACATTACTACATTGTTATACGTGTTCATTCCATAAAGAGTCGACATCTTTTGCATTTTTATGTCTTTCTACAATATTGGTAGAGATTAAGTTATTTTATTAACGCACGACTATTTGTTTGTGAAGCGTAATGACGAATTAGGTAAAAATCTCGACTTCAGTATACAGTAAACGAATTTGGGTCGTCACGACGTCGCTTGCTGCCGACGTCGGGTCGCCCCAGACGACGTCGCTTTTACGTCCAAATATTTATTGGGTAACAGTGTTGCCATGGTATTAGAGCTGTGCGGTACTTAAGTGCTTGTACTCAAATTTTGTACTTTAAGTACTTTTTATGTACTCGGTACTCAGTTCAGAGTACATTTCAAAAAAAGTTTTTGTACTTGTACTTATTTAAATTAAAAATGTAAAAATGGACACGAGTACATTGGTTGTACTCGAGTACATTTTTTGTACTCGAGTACATTTTTTGTACTCTGGTACATTTTTTGTACTCGAGTACTTTTGTTGTACTCGAGTACATTTAATGTACTGGAGTACTTTTTGTACTCGGCATCTTTGTGTTAAGTTACCATAACCACTACTACATATTCAAATTCAATACAAATATCGCAAGAGAGCTCTCGTGTAGCTGCCCAAAATCAACGAGGTTGAGACGCCGCGGTTTTTTTATTAGTCGATTTCTGTGTTAAGCGGTTTAAGCAATACATCTCACGGCTGCTTACGCAAGCGAGCTAACTATAAATAGCGTTGGGTTGCAATATTTAGTTGGAAGTGTGCGTCTGTAATGGCATAGCTGAACATTAATTGTTTGAAGTCCCCATCTCCATCCTCATCTGCTCAGTAACGAATATATTATATACGAATATATATTATAATGGCTAGCTATAGTCGATTGTGTTATTATTATTGGTTTATTCACCGTGAATTCACTGTGAATTCACCGTGAATATACCGCCAAAATACGGTGGATTCACAATTAAAATACTGTGAAAAGTGCGTGAATTCACCGTCTAACTACCGTTTATAAATGTCACAAACAGACGGTTTATTCACGGTGAATTCACAGTGAATTCACGGTGCATTCACAGTGAATTCACGGTGAATAAACCGTAAACTCAAGGCCGCAAGGGTATAAATAATATTATCAAGTTGTAGTTTTTTAAAACTTACTTTACATTTTTCAGAACTAGCAATGATTCAATGCACTATTCTACATCATAGGAGTAAAAAACACATTTTATTATTTGTTGCACTTTTATGTGTTAAAATTAAAAACATATATTTAAAATTTTTATATTTGGTATATTTTTAAATTAAATATACTAGGATTTATCAAAAAATGTTTAATATAATTTTAATGTAAAAGTCAACATACCCATAAAACTATAACATACCTACATATAAAAACTATAAAACATATAAACATAAATAGGTATAAAACTAAGTATAAAATATATATTATATAAATATATAAATATTATAAAACTATAAAATATATATTATATATTTCTTCATATTTATTTATTGCTCTTTAATTATGTGTAGATTAATGTGTATTTTTATTTATGTTTATTTTTATTAAAATATTATTTAATTATAAGACTTATAAAAAAAATCGAATATTTATTTTTAAAGTACCTCAAAAATATTGTTCAGAATCTCAAAAAAATGGTTAATGGTTAAATGTTAAAATGTAAGCTCTTAATATTACATTTACAGGTCCCTCATCGGGAATTTTTATTTCCCATTAAAATAATATGAGATATTTTAAAATACTTTACAATTGTATAACTCGTTAACGGATTAGTGGACCAATAAAACTAAAACAAAAGTTGAATCTATAGTTCTATTTCTAAATTTTCAAGATTTTCAAACTTTTTCAGCGAAACAAAATTTATGGTAAAATTTAGTAGGACCCTTTTTTAGGAAAATACTATCTAAAACCATGAGCAAAGAAAGCGGCCTTTTTATTTAAAAAGAAATGGTAAATAATTACATTAATAATTATAGTTAAAGCATGGTATTCCCAAAGGGTTTGGACCCAATTTGGTCAAATATTATATTATCATTTAAAAATAGTCTATGTGCCATGCAAAACGATTAAAAAAATATTCTCCATATTATTTTTGTTTTTAAAGATGGATGGATTTTCATTAGCTGGCCATACACAGACGTTATTGCGCGCGGTTTATCGTGTTATCTGCAAAATCATATGGAAAATCATTTACGTGAGTGAGTATCGCCGCGCGCAATGATAGAACGGGAAGGGATTTCAGACGTGCTTTCCTCTGGAGTGTGGAGTGTCCACACGCCACATTCCGCGTCACGGTTTACCTTTGCTTGGCAAAATTTCACGTTGAAAATTTGTACATGATCACATGCAGTTTCAAACGACTCGATAAATGACACTTTTTGCCCACTCACATACGATTTTTCCTTTGAAACTGATATACCACGGGCAATCACTTGCTAAATACTTTATCAAGTGTATGGAACATGACGCTTTTTTTGCCATGCCGTTCTTTCGTGCATACTAACCGCTACATACCAACACGCCACGATAAACCGCGCGAAATAACGCCTGTGTATGGCCAGCTATTGATTTCTCACAATTTTTTGCAATACTATGTTTTTTCTACTACAATTAAGTAATATTCATTGATAATAAAATTTATTATGACCTCACTTTTCTCCGATTTTAAAAATCATTATAGTCGCCCCTCGTATATATAAATATATCTGTCAACCTTACTTCAAATCCGATTGGTTCAAATAACAGTGAATATTGAAATAAGCCAATCACTGATGCCTAACAACGTGAATAATGAGTTCATTATTCACGTTGATAGGCCGGGCGGTTATATTGGTTACCATTAATTATTTACGAAAAAAAACAAAACACGTCAATAATATGCAATAGAAGTAGAAAAACGTATTAATAGTGCATTTCTTTTTATAAGCACAAAATACATTTTAGTTTAAAATTTGAATGGCTTTAATTTACATAGTAAGAAAAAATATTTTAATTTAAATTGCCCAGGTAACAAAAAATCACATAAAAAGGTAAATACATTCAAGAGGGTTATTAACAATTTTGCAAAATTATGCAAAAGTTTATAATTATTTTAGTATTAAATGTCTATATTTCATTTAAATATATTATTTTGTTAATAACAACTTATTAAATAATAAATAGTTTATTTAATAAGTTATAGAACATATATTATATTTAAATTATTTCAGAATCAATGTTATTCCTTAAATATTTAATTATTGCATAAAAGCTTAAAAGTCAAATGAAATGTGCGTAGAAAGAATGGTAAATAGCAGGTAGGTAGAATTATTAAGTTTAAAAATAGATATGTTAATTTTATTAGCAAAACCCGAATGCCTCCGAACAATTACAATGGAGCATTCAAATGGACATTACTTTTTTCCGTTACTGTACATACAATGTACGTTGGAAGTGGACTTCCATATGATGTCAAAATGAGCCTAGGAACGAAAATTGTGAAAAATTTTGGTTTACTTGTTTATTCTGAGTTATGTATACATTTGTTTATTCTAATCAAATTACAAACATAGGATTTAGGATAAAAAAGGTTTAGAAAGTGGCGGCTGGTGGAATTATACCAATATCTCAGTTATTAGACATGAGGCCCATATAAAACATATATAAGTTTATAATGACATTGAATAGACAATTTCTGCGCAAGCATAATTTAAATTAAGTTTGATAACTGATATATTGGTATTATAGTGAATTAATTAAGTTTTATTTTATATTTAACACTAAACAAATAATTCAAGTATAAAAATATTGGTGTTTAACATTTTGAAATAATTCAATGACATTGCCTTTAATATATTATAATAATATGTCACTGACTACCATGATACGATTTGAATCATGACTGACTTTTTTTCATTAGGTAGGTATTTTTTATTGCTGACCGGACCAAACCTATTAATAAAGGTTAATTCCCCAGCAAACCAGGCTGTTCCATTTACATAGCCATGATATAACTAACAAAAAACATTGCCATATAAAATTGTTTACATAACATTTACATATTAGTTCTTTATTTTGTAACAAAATTTTTGTTACATAATTATGATAAAACATAGTAATATAACATTTGTATAAATAATGTTCCCCTCTTGTTATATTTACATCCCCCTTATGTATCAGCCATATAACAATGTTATATATCTACAATGGAACAATGATACATAATTGATATATGGCAATATTTTATAGTATCCATATAACCTTATTATATTGTGTTGGCCCGACTTTTGATACTCGTAAGGAAAAAAGTGACAACCAACTATACGCACTTAGTTAAAGTCATATTGACAGAATGAGATGACATTGACAAATTAATTTCAATCAGCTGTGTTAAAAAACGTTTAAAAGTTTATTTAAATTATATCGAGTCTTAGCGTGAAAGATTGTTAGTTTGAGTACAGCAAGTTTTGGATATTACCAAACCAGTATTAAAAGTAAAGTTGGTAATAAAAAATGGTCTCCTAGAGTAACAAGGTTGTTGATGGTAGTAGGCGAATGATTTTGAAAAAAATATAGATATTGATGATTTTTCCAACAAGAAATTGTAGGTATTTGTGAGTCTAAACATACAAGGTATGATATAAATATTATATTAATCAATTTAATTAATTATTTAAAATGGTTGTAAAGCTTTGACCAAGTTTATTATTTTAATGTGGATTCCTGTGGTTTTAACTCTGATATTTATTTATCTAGTTCAGGAGACGTTATAATTCATCTATTTTGTATCATAAGTCGATATCATTATATTAAATAAATTAAACCTTAATATTCCTTATTTTTAATATTACATACATATTATTATTACTATATGCCTTATTTTGATTATTACGTTGACATTATTATCTGCTCTATTATTATTATTATTATTATCCTTACTATATTTTCTATGATTACTATATTGTATATTATTACTGTTTCTCTATTTATTGCGCCATGTAATGGGATTAATAAGAATGAAGGTTTTGCTGTATTAAATTGAATTGTATCTCTGTTTCGACTGTTTATACAAAATGAGCTGATATATTGTTAGTAACAATTTGTTACTGATGATCATTATTATAAATTTAGTTGATATTACATTTGGCTTGGTAATACTTACACTGCAAATGAAAAAATATTGGCTGTATTCAAGTTCTATGGACCTGAATCTGGTTCTATTCAAGATTTGACCTTTTATATTTGCAGCTCATGTGTCCGAATACTTTTCGGCTCTTATACTTTGTTCACGTTTTTACCTTCATAGTCATTGAATATTTTTTGATGAATAGAAATCCGATATACAAAATTCAAGGAGCTCAATACCTCTCTGAAGTATTCGCAGTCAAAGTTTATGTATGTTTTGATTTCTACACCTGAGCCAAGCATTCAAATCTCGTGCTGATAAATATTATTCATTCTATCTTACATAGACGTTTTTACCTTTATAGTCTTTGAATATTTTGTGATGAATAGGAATTTGATATAGGAAATTTAAGGTGCTGAATACTTCTCAACAGGTCAAGTTCTCAATACCTCTCTGAAGTATTCAAAGTCAAAGTTTATGAATGTTCTGATATATACACTGGAGTCGAGCGTTCAAATTTTGTGCTGATGAATGTTATTCATTCTATTTCCGTGGAGGTGTTTGGGCCATGTAAAAATTAATATTATATGCTCTATACTTGAGTCGAGGATTCAATTTCAAGGATTAAGTGGAAGAAAAATCAAATATAATGCGAAATTGCCACATTTGCAGTGTTGCCAGATTTTGTCAAAATTACCAGAATAAAAAATATTTTTTTTTGCAAATCATAGGTATACTCAATACAATATCAAGCAACACTTTGACAGGTGACAGATGATAAGTGACAAATGACAGGTTGGTGACAGATGACAGATTTTTTAAATTTAAAACTTACGTAAAAAGCAAAGTAATAGGCAAATAACACTTATTTAAAATAATAATTTAATGTTTATTTTGTTTTTCACCTAATTTTCTACAAGCGTGCCGAAAGTTGCACATTTCCGGTCGCTTACTTTCCGCACGCACGAAAGTGCGAAAATTAAATGCGTGCGGATATTACTTTGCGCACGTGAGTAGAACAAATAATTATGTACATACTATGCTCCACACAGCAAAGAGCCACCACGTGTCTTTGATATAAATAATTAAGGTTAATTTTCTGTCAGTGTCAAGCTAATTTTAACCTATTTTCTGAAAATAATGCAATAAATGTATTTTTTGTGTTCTAAATTAAGACAAAGGTAAAGATACAGAAAAAATACATATTTTCAGAAAATATGACAAAATTAGCTTGATTCTGAAAATTAACCTTATTTATTTCCATCAGTCACGTGGTGGAACTTGTGTGGAGCATAGTAAGTGTTAAAAGAAATTTTGTGAAAAGGAAAATTGGATAACGAGCGGGGCAAGTGATGCAACCATTCAAACAAAACAAAAACATTTGTAACATTTACATCAAACAATATTTTATCTACAAACATTATTAAACAGACACTTAAATAAACAATAATTAATAAATTTAAAATTAAAGCCATACAAATCTAAGATCAAGTAACTCTGTTCTTAGTTACGTGGCAACCAATGTGAACCTATTGTTGTTAGTTACGAAAAGACGCTGTCAATAACTTATACAAAAATTTGCGATTTTCGATGGATAATCTGGAAGAAAACTATCCAAATGTGTAAATAAATGAAGCAGTTAGTAAGCTACCGAGTTGTTTCCAAAAAGTCCAAGGAACAGTATGCGAAGTGGTACTGCAGTAGTAACTCGAATGTCATCTATGTCATCTATGTGTTGCGCACGCAACGGGACGCGAGGCAAAAGGAAGAAGCTCTCTCGAATGTCGACTGTTGCACGAGTAACATGCTACATGTAGCTCTGTGATATTGTAAAGAATAAAGTAATTATAATTGAACCAAGTATTGATTATAATACCCGAACACAACAGATACACAACCACTAGTTTTGAATACTTCTGACAAGGATTCAGCTCTCCGAAAGCTGAATGCTTCCTAGAGGCATTCACGTGCTTAATACCGTCAACAAACATTCATTTATCATAACATTGAATAAAATCTATACTTCCCACAAGAGTTCAAATCTTCAATTCACTGCACAGTGCTTTGAATACGGCCAATATTTTTTCATTTGCAGTGTAAGAATCTGCATTTATTAAACCTTGGAAATAAAACCCTTTAACCTATAAACTTGGAAATATATATATATATATATATTTCTATAAATCTACCGTATTAAACTAGTAAATCTAAATCCCCTAAAGTGACAAAAAGCTAACTGAAACTAATAATCTCAAAACGTTTGATAAAACCTATTGTTAAAACTAATATTCAAATACAATGAATATAAAGCTGACAACCATTATTTGTGTGTTTTTATTACTTAATCTAATTTCCTCTCTCTGGCATCCTTCCTATCTAGAAGCGAATTCAAATAACACAACGTAGGTACCTTTCCGACTAGACTAGATGATCACACCGTTTTTGGCCACACTTGACAACATTGCGAAGTTGTTGAGGTTATGTTTGAATTCGCGAGATTCTTAAAATCTCCTTGGGTTACTGCCGTTTTCATGAGTATGGGGTACCCCATGCCGTGACCATCACAATATGGTATTTACATAGTTTTTCTTTGTTTTATTACATAATTATAATAATAATAATATCTTTATTAACGGAAAATCCACTTTACAAATTACAAATTTAACAATTCACCTTATCTTTACAACATCTCAACGTTTGATAAAACCTATTGTTAAAACTAATATTCAAATACAATGAATATAAAGCTGACAACCATTATTTGTGTGTTTTTATTACTTAATCTAATTTCCTCTCTCTGGCATCCTTCCTATCTAGAAGCGAATTCAAATAACACAACGTAGGTACCTTTCCGACTAGACTAGATGATCACACCGTTTTTGGCCACACTTGACAACATTGCGAAGTTGTTGAGGTTATGTTTGAATTCGCGAGATTCTTAAAATCTCCTTGGGTTACTGCCGTTTTCATGAGTATGGGGTACCCCATGCCGTGACCATCACAATATGGTATTTACATAGTTTTTCTTTGTTTTATTACATAATTATAATAATAATAATATCTTTATTAACGGAAAATCCACTTTACAAATTACAAATTTAACAATTCACCTTATCTTTACAACATCTCTTAAAAACTGCTAATGAGGAATTGAAAAAATCCAAATCAAACTTGTTTGCATTAGCACACATTCTGTTTATTGGCATGAATTTAGCATATTCGGTTCTATGCCTTTTTATACAAAATAATTCAGGATGTCTTGTTCTTCTCATTGGTACGTTAAAACTTATTTGTTGTAACAACTCTGGACAATTAATTAAGTTATTTAATTATTTATATAGAAAAATAAGACTAGACTCTGTCCTTCTATTACTTAACAAATCTAAATGTGTTGCTTTTCTAACTGGATCCAAACTATATTTACATTCAATGTTTAATTTGAATCCACAATAACGCAAAAATTTGTTTTGAACCTTTTCAATTTTACCACTTGAATTAACATATAAAGGGGACCAAATTACGCAACAATACTCTAGGATACTACGTACAAAGGACATATAAACACTTTTAACACGTTGAATATTATTAAAATCCTTCATACTCCTTTTCACAAATCCTAACATTTTAAAAGCTTTATTTACAATAAAATCAATATGGTAGCCAAATGTCATATTACTTTCAAAGTAAACACCTAAATCCTTAATAACATTAACATTTTCCAAAATAATATTATTTAAAGAGTACGGATATACTATATAACTTTTAGTTTTATAAAAACTGATACATTAATTCCATATAGTTTGTATCGCACCACCGTTGAATTTGAGTTAAATCTGACTGAATACGACGACAAATTGTCGTCGACAATCATTAAAAGAATTAACTTCTTTGTATAATTTCAGATCATCTGCAAATAAAAGATACCTACTTACAAAATTTAACTCCCAAACATTTTAATATAATAGTTATATAAAAATGATCCGTTCTTGTTATATTTACATCCCTACTATATCATGGCTATATAACAATGTTTTATACCTACATTGTAACAATGATATATAAATGTTATATATTAATGTTTTATAGTATTTATATAGCCTTTTTATCTTACTAACAAACTCGTTTAAACGGTTGTGTCGAGTGCTCTCTATTGTGTTTTAAGTTCCCTTGCGGCCTTGAGTTTACGGTTTATTCACCATGAATTCACTGTGAATTCACTGTGAATTCACCGTGAATTCACCGTGAATAAACCGTCTGTTTGTGACATTTGTAAACGGTAGTTAGACGGTGAATTCACGCACTTTTCACAGTATTTTAATTGTGAATCCACCGTATTTTGGCGGTATATTCACGGTGAATTCACAGTGAATTCACGGTGAATAAAACAATAATAATAACACAATCGACTATAGCTAGCCATTATTCGTTACTGAGCAGATGAGGATGGAGATGGGGACTTCAAACAATTAATGTTCAGCTATGCCATTTATGACGCACACTTCCAACTAAATATTGCAACCCAACGCTATTTATAGTTAGCTCGCTTGCGTAAGCAGCCGCGAGATGTATTGCTTAAACCGCTTAACACACACTGAAAGAAAAAGGCTGTTAATAGTTAACTCTTGATTAGTTTTGGGTAATTTACTGATATTTAGCTCACGATTTTTTGTTTACAAGCATAGGTATTAATATTCATAGATGCTAATTTCGGAGAAAATAATGAACAATTTTAAAATTAAATGACCCTATGTTTGAAGATTTTATTTTAATATAAACAAACTGCTCTCATTATTAAATTACTTTATTGTATTTTATCTAATCTGTAACATACTCATAATTGTTAGCAAAAGGTATTTTATCAGTCACCGGGGTGTTAGTTAATTAGGAAGCAATGGAAAGAATTATAACAAAATAATCATTTTCTAATAGTTAAATTCTATATTTAAGTGTTAAGTCGTGAGTTAATAATTAACTTTCGCAGTGTAAATACTTATTTATTGTTTATTATGGCGCGCGCATCCCCCCTCTTCCCAAACTAACTCCACTGTGCGTTTGCCTGTGATAGGTACATGCTGATGGATGCATCGATAGTTTTTGGTTAAAAGTTACCTAATAAGTGAATATGTGATTTTAAAACGTGTACTTAAATAATACATATTATATTATTGTATTATATTATAAGCTTTATTTATAATGACCGAAGAAGAGGACTGCACAAAATTTCTGGAATGTTGTGGCTTAGGTCATCTTGCCGCCAAATTCGAAGGTACGTAATATTAATATATATTTTTCCCCCTTTACCTCTGGTAACCAGGCAAATTAATAAATCTGTTATCGGCTTTAACATTGCCTTCTTTAATAATTAGAGAAGGCAATGCCTTAACAGAGTATTAGCAGCCATTTCTTGTCTTCGTAAGTACGAATTGACTGTGATTTAATATTTAACGAATCGGGCAAACGAGTGTAAATTTAAATGACGTAAGTTAAATATAAACTTAATAGGGAGCAAGCCAGAAAAGTATATTTCTTCAGTTTTAAATTTACTCTTTTGTAACAAACATCTGTGTTTTATGGAAAAGCATTAAAACTTTAATAAATTCTTTATCATAAACTAATTTGTACTAAACAATTTGTCTTTTAGATGCAGAGGAAGCCATTTCAATGAAAGTGTTGTGCACACGAACACCGGAGAATTTGAAGGAGCTAGTTCCAAAATTAGGAGAGAGATGTATCCTTATTAACCAAATATCCTATATGATCATACGTACACATTACCCGAACGAGTTCGTTCGCCTTTTAGAATATTATTTCGTTTTTATGAAGTTACAGAATGTGCAATGTTTTTTTTTATATTTTTATAAAATATTTAAATAAATCAATATTATTTACATTAACTGTTTTATTGCCAACATTTGATAAGTTAATATTAAAATTGCATTAGTTTATAATTAAGTCAACACCAGAACTACCATAGATTTAAGAATCTAATATTAATAGAAAGTAAGTAATGTAAAGATTTATAAGATTTCTATTACCAAGTTATTAGTTAACATTTAACTTAATAAAACTACACACTAATTCATAAGTTGTTACTAATCGCCGCTAGATTTCTATTACCAAGTTATTAGTTAACATTTAACTCATTAAAACTACACACTAATACATAAGTTGTTTAAAAATAATACATGATGAATTAGAATTTCTCCAACGAACCATATTTTAGAATCAAACTCACATTATGTGCGCCCTATTCTAAGTTGTAGCTCGTTAGAAATTAACCAGTTACTTTAACAGTTAACGACCATTTTTCTCGGTGCAGAAATCGACTAATAAAAAAACCGCTAATAAATGGCATCCAACTTGTTGTTTTTTTCTTTATGATGGTGTCTCAAGTTGATTTTGCGCAGCTACACGAGAGCTCTCTTGCGATATTTGTATTGTATTGCAATTCCCATGGGAATAACCAATTAGCAGATTGTTCGAATCTTACACTTACAATTTGCGGTGTTTTCACAGTCAATTTACGGTGTTTTCACAGTAAACTCACAGCGCTTTTACGGTGAATTCACGGTGATTTCACGATAAATTTACGGTACTTTCACAGTGAATTTGCGGTGTTTTTGCAAACTTGAGTTCACCGTGAATTTACCCTGAAATCACCGTGAATTAACCGTGAAATCACCGTGAATTTATCGCAAAAACAGCGTGAGTTCACCGTTTAATTACCGTCTACAAATGTCACAAATGGACGGTATATTCACTGCAAATAAACGGTGTATTCACGGTGAATTCACGCAAACGGTGAATTCACCGTAAACTCAAGGCCGCAAGGGTTAAGTTAAATTTGATTTCATTGTTTTATAATAAAATGGAACAAAAAAATAAAAAAAAATATATTTCCCTATCCCGGAGGCAAAAGCGGAGGAGAATTAATGCAGATCTTAAAATAATGGGCGTGGAGGTAAGAAATTGTATACAAAATACCCAAGACAATGTGGAAAGTGTACCTTTGCCAGAATATATATATAGTATACTAAGGCTAAAACCAAAGTATTATCTTCCCCTAACCAGCCAATAAATAAACAGTCCAATAAAAATATTTGTACAGAAAATTTGGGAGAATATTCAGGAGGTCATAGGGAAAATTCCCATACTTTTGTGGAAGATTTGCAAAATTTGTGTAATAGATACTTACCTAGTCAACTTTTTATTAATGATCTGTTAAAATTTTAAATTAAATTTTGAGAAAACATTATTGCAAAAAGAAGTAGAGGCTGAATTTGTAAGTATATAAAGGGCGATTTTAAACCTTGTTTTTAAAACAGGGTGCTAAAAAAACAAGCGACAAATTATAATTTAATGATATTTGGTAGCCAAAATAAGAGTTTAGTATCTATAAATTTTTAACTTTATACTGTTTTTTCAACTGGATACAATAATTTTTCTAAATAAGATGGATCCATACCTACACTTTTTTATTATAATTGTTGTGACAATTAATTTTATGCATTTGACTTGAATTAATAAAATCAAACAAATTATTATGTGTAGGTACGTACCAAATATCATTTACAAAACTACATAAAGAATATATAAACTATAGTTGTTCTTTGTTTTGAAAACAAATCAATAAACAAAAATAATATTAAATAGTATTTTTTTTAAGTTTCAGTATATAAAAATGAAAGCGTCTCCGAAAAAGATTCTACAGTAAGAGTTTTAAAAAAATCTGGCAAAAGATTGCTCTTGGCTAGGCCTAAGGAAGAACAAAAAAATACAAAATTTAAAATTTGTTGAAATATTGAAGGGTAAAAATGTAAGTTTTATGGCTTTTTTATTAAATATTTTTTTTAAGCTGCTGTTTGCACTTCAACAGACAAAAATTTTGAAAACATAGTTACCGAATGGTTCCGGCAGCCCCAACAAAGATTTGTGAGGGAAACAAAAAACCCATGAAAAGAAGGTATATTAATATTAAATTCATAAGATTGCTTTCTCTTTTTTTACCATATATTTTTTAGCTTTGAAGTATTAATGTATTTGGGTTTTTTTTGTTAAAGTTTGGAAAAATTGAAAAACTTTTCGTTTGTAAAATTAAAATTAAAGTGATTTTTTCGTATTTTACAATGTTTGTTTTTAGATTTATTTGGCCCCTTTAGAAAGAAGAAATGATTTGTTTTTTTTTTAATTAAAATATTTTTTAATAAACATTTTTAACCAATTTGTGTTTTTTTTAATCTCTTTCAGAATCATTTATTTCTGCAATGTTAACTTATTATTTATGTAATATTTATTTATAATTTATTTAATATATTATCTAACTGGCATTAATAATTTCTTAGTTCTAATTTGGTATTATAGCATTTTTAAAATTTTGTTAATTTTTTTTCAAAAAGTTTGCCATAAAATCAAGTTAGGGCTAAGCAATTTTTAATACCAGTAAGATAATATATTACATGAAATTATATTTATAAATATTTCAAAAATAATATGTAAATATTGCATAAATTATATATAGATAATAAGTAAATACTGCATAAATAATAAGTAAATAGAATGCAACATTTATGTAAATAGAATATAATTGTTTTATCACGTTTACATAACTATGATATGGCGCTGTAACATTACAGTTACATAACTACCCTTGCGGCCTTGATTGATTGATTTGAAGGGGAGCCTTTGCAGGCAGCACTTGGGCACACATACGGCCCATTGTGCAAACCCCCTTTTGGTGAAGCTCTGCCTTACCTTACGAGCCCGCAGCTTTTAAGAAAAGCGCAGACCCGCTCTGGTCGGGCATGCATTATTTCCTCTGGTTCCAAGTATCTGTCCCCTAGGTGTTTTAGTCTACTATTGACTAGAGCGTCGCATTCGCAGACTATATGCTCGGTAGTTTCGTCTACTTCGCTGCAGTACCTACAGTCCGACTCGTTGCTGAGTCCGGTTTTGTGTAGGTGGTATTTGACCACCCAGTGTCCTGTTAGGACTCCTGTGATGGTTCTTAACTGGTTCCTGTTAAGTTTCAGGAGTCTTTTTGCCTCTTTGCAGGTAGTAGGACTCTTTATAAAGGCCCTTGACTGCCTGAGGCCTTGTTGTTCACGCCATTTTTTCTGGAACTGGTCGTTAGTCCAGTTCCTGATTTTGGTTTTTACCAGACATGAGGCGACCCCTATGACGGGTTCTGGCCCCAAGAAGGCCGTGTTGCTGCCCTCACGAGCCAGCTGGTCTGCTTCCTCGTTGCCTCTGATGCCTCGATGACCCGGTACCCAGATAAGGTTAACCTTGTTGAGCACACTGAGTAGTTCAAGGGTTTTTATGCAGTCCAGTGTAAGTCTCGAGTTGACCCTTTCCGAGTGAAGAGCCCGGAGTGCTGCTTGACTGTCTTATTCTCGCCCCAGGTCGCTCTCCATATACACCAGCTCCTGCACCTTCTTTCATTAAAGACCCGTCTGTATACCAGATGAGCCCTTCCGGTTTGAGAAAGCCTGGGTCAGGCTCACTCCAGTCGTTTCTGGAGGGGAAAACCACTTTATATCTCCTGAGGAAGGTAGACGTCTTTGGCATTGCATCCCTTCTTGTGAGAAGGGGGTCCCGGTTGATAGTCTCAGTCCAGGCCCTTGCATGCCCTGAGTTTTCCCCCCCTTGAGTCCACTGTCCCCAATCGTTGAGTCTGACTGAGGCCTCCCGAGCCCGTGCCTCCACAAAGAGATGTAGAGGCGCCAGTCCCAGTATGGCCTCCATTGCCAATGTTGGAGTGGTTCTGAAGGCTCCAATTATGCCCATGCAGGCAAATCGTTGGAGCTTGTCCATCTTCTTCCTGTAGGTGGGCTTGCTTAACGCATTCCACCAAACAAGGCTGCCGTATGTGATCATTGGCCTTATGACTGTTGTGTAAAGTCAGTGCACTATGTGGGGTTGTAAGCCCCAGGTGCGTCCAATGGTCTTTCTGCATGCCCATAGGCTATGAGTGGCCCTCTGGACGACCTTGTTGACATGTTCCTTCCAGGTCAGCCTGGAGTCAATGATGACTCCTAGATACTTGACTGATTTGGATGGGGTCAGTCTTGATCCAAAGAGCGTGAGCCCCTCAAGGTTAATGTTTCTTCGGTTGGTGAATGGTACTACTTCTGTCTTATCCGGATTGACGGATAGTCTGTGATCGTTGCACCACCTTTCGACCTTATTAAGAGCTCTTTGCATAATCTCTTTAATAGTGTTTGGTACCCTTCCGGCTACGACGATGACGAGGTCGTCCGCGTAGCCTTGAGTGTATATGCCTTCCTCGTTTAGGATACGAAGTAGCCCATCCAGCACTAGGCACCACAGCAAGGGCGATAGTACTCCTCCTTGCGGGCAGCCTCTGGCTACGGTTGAGCTGATCTCCGTAGTTCCAATCGAGCTTGTAATGATCCTGCTTTCGAGCATGACACGGATCCATTTGACAATGGTATTCTCTATGCCAAAGCCTTCTGCAGCTCTATTTATCGACTCGAAGGAGGTGTTGTTGAAAGCTCCTTCAATATCTAGAAACGTGCTCAGAGCCATCTCTTTAGGACGAGTCCCTCTCTCTAGTCTTGTCACAAGGCTGTGAAGAGCGGTCTCCGTCGACATGGCTGTCCTGTAGGCGTGTTGATTGGGATGCATGGGAATTCTTTTTAGTGCCCCGTCCCTAATAAATATGTCCACCAGTTTCTCCATAGTTTTTAAAAGAAACGAGGATAGACTGATGGGTCTATAGTCCTTTGCCGTATCGTAGTTACAACGTCCTGGCTTGGGGATGAACACCACTCGAACCTTTCGCCAGGATTGCGGCACGTAGCCTCGTGCCAGGCAGGCTCTGAAGAGGTGTATCAAGTGCGGTGTCAGTGGTTCTAGTCCCTTTTGTAAGAGAGCCGGAAAGATGCCATCTGGTCCCGCGCTTTTAAAAGATCCAAATGAGTGGATGGCCCACTTTATGGAGCTTTCTGTCAGTACCTTTGCAGCTAACTTCCAGTCAGTCGGTCTTACGCCCGCTGGTGGAGCTTGCCTTGGTGGTTCAACAGTTTGCAGGATTTTTGAGCCTGGAAAGTGAGTTTCCAGGAGCCATTTAAGTGCCTCCCCCGGGGTGGTGCTATAGTCACCGGAGGGAAGCCTTAATGTCCCCAGCTCTCGTCCCGGATCCTTTGAGAGAATCTTTTGAAGCCTGGCGGCTGCTGGAAGCTCGTCTACGTTACCGCAGAACGTCCTCCACGATTCCCTCTTAGACCTTCTTATGAGATCTTTGTACCTGCGCTGAGACTGCTTGTGGCTGTCCCAATCCGCAGGCGATTTAGACCGCATGGCCCTGTTAAAGAGCCTGCGGGTTTCCTTGCGAGCCTTATCGAGGTCAAAGTTCCACCAAGGGGTTTTCTTTTTTCCTCGATAGACCCGAAGCTGGCAGCTTCGTTCGTACGATGTGATGATTGCCTCCCGTACAAATTCGGCTGTTTCCTCCACTTGCCGAAAGCTGCGGCACGTCATGGAAGAGTCCACTAGCTTAGTCTTTAGCATCTCAACATACTGGTCCCAGTTAGTGTTCCGGGGGTTCCTGAACCTACTGAGCCCAGCATCGTGAGTTAGGTCTAAGCTAAAGAGAATGTGTCTGTGATCTGACAGGGATGGCTCTTCAGACACCTTCCAATTTCTTGTCATCGGGGCCAGGGAGAGGGAGCCCAATGTCAAGTCTATCACCTCTTGTCTTCGTGACGTGACAAAGGTCGGTGTAGTGCCGCGGTTTAGGATTTCCAGATCGGTAGTATGTAGATACTCTAAGAGGCTGAGCCCTCTCCGATTCGTGTCGGTGCTTCCCCACACCGTATGGTGTGCGTTGGCATCGCATCCGATGATCAGCGGGAGGCCCAATGTGCTGCAGTATTCCACTAAATCGATGAGCTCCTGTGTTGGAGGATCGTCTGTCGAGTCATAGGGCAGATAGGCCGAGCATACCACCAAGGATGTGCTCTGTCCTGGTCTGTCCTTAAGGCATAGTTTCACCGCTACTAAGTCCCTAGAACAGAAATTAGCTATTAGTGAGGACTCGATCCGTCTGTCGACGTAGATACAAGCCCTTGGATTTAGTTGGTCGTCCCTCTTGTAGAAGAGAGATCTTTCCCATCTACCTAGGCCCCTTACGCGACCCTTGTATGACCAAGGTTCTTGTAGGAGATATATATGTGTCTGCCCCATAGCTATGTGACGATCTATTAAGGAAATCGCCCCTTTGCTATGTTGCAAATTGCTCTGTAAAAATGAGGTCTCTTTATCCATGGTGGAGGATGGATATAGGACCTGATTTCTAGGTTACGGATGGTCCAGCCCTTGTCCCTGGTGGTGTATCCTCTACATCCACCTGAGCCATGAGCTCGGCCACCTCCTCGTCCACTGTCGCTGTCGGATCTGATTCGGGCGTAGACGTTCCTTCCGATAAGGGAGTATTGCTACTACCCTCGTCGGCTGGAGCCGTCTTTTTCTCCGGCGCTGCTGGAGCCTTTGCCTTCGTCATGAAAGTGACGACGGAGACCCCTGCGAACGCTTTGAGTTTTTGCCGTTGCAAGACCTCGGCTGAAGCCTCGTCAACTCCAAAAACCAGGAGAACCCTGTTCTTCTCCTCTTTTCGGTGATACGTCCTCCACAGATTTGTCCTAAGTCCAGGATTCTGTCGGTTGAGTCGCTTAAGGATGGTGGGGGTGTCGTCCCTTGCGGCCTTGAGTTTACGGTGAATTCACCGTTTGCGTGAATTCACCGTGAATACACCGATTATGTGCAGTGAATATACCGTCCATTTGTGACATTTGTAGACGGTAATTAAACGGTGAACTCACGCTGTTTTTGCGATAAATTCACGGTTAATTCACGGTGATTTCACGGTAAATTCACGGTGAACTCAAGTTTGCAAAATCACCGCAAATTCACTGTGAAAGTACCGTAAATTTATCGTGAAATCACCGTAAAAGCGCTGTGAGTTTACTGTGAAAACACCGTAAATTGACTGTGAAAACACCGCAAATTGTAAGTGTGTTAAGCGGTTTAAGCCATACATCTCACGGCTGCTTGCGCAAGCGAGCTAACTATAAATAGCGTTGGGATGCAATATTTAGTTGGAAGTGTGCGTCTGTAATGGCATAGCTGAACATTAATCCTCATCTGCTCAGTAACGAATAATGGCTAGTTATAGTCGTGTTAAACCTATATATAGGATATACCTACCTTTGCGGCCTTTTAGTTCACGGTTTATTCACCGTGAATTCACTGTGAATTCACCGTGAATATATCGCCAAAATACGGTGGATTCACAATTAAAATACTGTGAAAAGTGCGTGAATTCACCGTCTAACTACCGTTTACAAATGTCACAAACAGACGGTTTATTCACGGTGAGTTTACGGTGAATTCACCGTGAATTCACCGTGAATTCATGGTGAATAAACCGTAAACTCAAGGCCGCAAGGGTATGATAAAACATTGTTACATCACAGTTACATACCCAGGAAGGGGACTTGAGGCGGACATAGGAGCATAGCCATTACATATAGGTGACATAGCTGTTGCATAGTAAGGAACAATTTTTATGTAAATGTTATATCACTGTGACATGATTTGGTTTGCTGGGTCGTAACTTGGTATTTTTGAGGTGTTTTTATAGGTATTTATATATAAATAAAATTATAGTTTACTATATAGTAAATTAATTTAACCAAACTGTCATGGTTTGCAAACAAAACAATTTTAACAATTAACAACAAATAAAACATTTGTTATTTTTTAAGTGTATTTAATTGTTTGCTATTTTTGTAAAATGTAACTATTTAGTATGGTAGCCGTTATCGACCGCGGGAGTCCTAAATTAGACTTTGAACATCTATCTTATTATTTCTTATCTTGTGTCCATCCATGGATATCCTATGGACGTTCTTCTGGAACATCCTAAGGACACGGGAAAGCGTAAACTCCATGGACGTACATTCAAAGTCCATGGACGTATGTACTTAGTTTGGACTTTTAATGGACGTACAATGGACGTAGTGTGCTGTGTGGGATATTACAACCCATAGAGCACATAGTCGTCCATATGGTGTCCATAGGACATCCATCTATGTACAAATGGATATCCATAGTATGTCCAAGAATATTATATGGACGTTCCATGTACGTACATATAACGTTACTTTGGCACACTATAGGATGTCCATGTTATGTAATAAATGTACATACAATGTACGTTGGAAGTGGACTTCCATATGATGTCAAAATGAGCCTAGGAACAAAAATTGTAGAAAAATTTTGGTTTACTTGTTTATTCTGAGTTATGTATACATTTGTTTATTTTAATCAAATTATAAACATATAGGGTTTAGGATAAAAAAGGTTTAGAAACTGGCGGCTGGTGGATTTTGGGTATACCAATATCTCAGTTATTAGACATGAGGCCCATATAAAACAAATATGAGTTTATAATGACATTGAATGGACAATTTCTGGCAAGCATAATTAAAATTAAAGTTTGCGAAAAAAAGTTAGTTTTTCAGCGCGCCTCACCAGCAACTACACCCAATTAAGATTATTCTAGTGGTGCAATTCATAATTGACTAAAGTTTAATAACAAAATAAAAATCCAAGAATTACAGATTTTTATACCATTTTTAATTTTTATTATTTTTAACTAAAATTTAAAATGGTATAAAATCTGTATACAAACTCATATGAGTCTTGGATTTTTAAAATAAATTTTTAATTTTGTCGAACAACTTTAGTGAATTATGAATTAATTCAATTACACCACTTTAATTTAAATAATCTTAATTTTGGGGGTAGGGGGCTGGTAAGGCGGGCTGCAAACTAACTTTTTTTCGCAAATTTCAATTTAAATTCTGCTTGCAAGCAGTCAGTGATATTATTAGGCAATGTCGACATTGATCATTGGATTATTTCAAAATGTTACACCAATATTTTTATACTTGTATTATTTGTTTAGTGTTAAATATAAAAATAATAAATAATTCACTATAATACCAATATATTAGTTATGGGGCCCATATCAAACTTATACTAGTTTATAATAACATTGAATAGAAAATTTGTGCGCAATTGGTATTATAGTGAATTATTTATTATTTTTATATTTAACACTAAACAAATAATACAAGTATAAAAATATTGGTGTAACATTTTGAAATAATCCAATGATCAATGTCGACATTGCCTAATAATATCACTGACTGATACGATTTGAATCATGACTGACTTTTTTTATTAGGAATTTGTCAAAAATTTGGGGGTTCAGTTGGCAAATTCTAGGGACCCCATATTTAATTATATAGAACACACTTTTTCTATGTAGTAGTAGTTTAGTGAAGAATATAATTGTGGTTATGTTATAATTATAAAAATATGTTTATAAATTTTGAAATATCAAATAAAGCTGTTAAAAAATGCAATCACTTTACCTTTGATCGAGTCGAGCCGGCTTGGCGCGAATTTTTTATTGCTGACTGCGTTTTTTTATATAAACCAAACCTATTAATAAAGTTTAATTCGTAACTTGGTATTTCTGAGGTGTTTCTTTAAATAAAATTATAGTTACTATATAGTAAATTAATTTAACCAAACTGTCATGGTTTGCAAACAAAACAATTTTAACAATTAACAACAAATAAAACATTTGTTATTTTTTAAGTGTAGTTAATTGTAAAAATTGTTTTGTTTGATATTTTTGTAAAATGTTTTTAGTATGGTAGCCGTTATCGACCGCAGGTCCTAAATTAATTTAGGTCTAATTAGACTTTCTTGTCTTGTGTCCATCCATGGACATCCTATGGACGTTCTTCTGGAACATCCTAAGGACATGGGAAAGCGTAAACCATATGGACGTACATTCAAAGTCAATGGACGTATGTACTTAGTTTGGACCTTTAATGGACGTACAATGGACGTAGTGTGCTGTGTGGGAATGAGCCTACCCAGATAGCACAAAGGTATGGACGTCCAATGGACGTATGCTCGTGGACGTCTGTATGTACATAGGATGTCCATTTTTTTCTATGGACGTCCCATGGACATCCGTTTAGAGTCCAGATGTCACAACTTTGGACATCCATAAGTCGTCCACCGATGGACGTCTATAAGGTGTTTAAACCATTCCTCCAGCATCCAGGACCTGCTTTTTTGCTTACTTGAACTGTTTTTTGCGACTGTATTTTCATTGCGATGTTGCAGAAAATTTTCTACAACATGACTGAAATGCCTTTTGTCTGGCTCAGTAACAATCCCACTAGGAATATAAATATTCTAAAAGTTGTTAAAAGTTACAACATTCAATGTTAAACATTTCAGGAAATCCTTGTATTCGAATATTACATTTGCAATACTACAAGTGTTTAACATTTCATTGATAGCTTAAGTCCTTTATAGCCCGCGCTTGCTTGAATGTCAGTGAGATTGATCATAACTGTTGTTACGCAGCCAACAATACGTTTTAACTACATTTCCGTAATAATAATTATGGACGTAAAATGGACACTATATGGACGTCCATTAAAATCGTACAAAGGATGTAAATATATGGACGTACATAGTACATCCATTTTTAGTCCGTGGACCAATGTACTTAAAATGGATCTTAAACGGACGTCCATTGGACGAATGGTGCTATCTGGGTATATATAATTTTATTTACACCTCAGAAATACCAAGTTACGTACGAATTAAACTTTATTAATAGGTTTGGTTTATATAAAAAAACGCGGTCAGCAAATAAAAAATTCGCGCCAAGCCGACTCGATCAAAGGTAAAGTGATTGCATTTTTTAACAACTTTATTTGATATTTCAAAATTTGTAAATATATTCTTATAATTGAAGGGGTTAGAATAAAAAGGGTATAAGTAACATTTTCATTGTTTGGAGATATTTGAAGTTAAAGTTATGTTACCATAAAAAAGTGAAGAATTTTGTTTAGTAATGTTTTTCTACTGGATAATAGAGGTCGCTAGAAGTATGAAAATTACTTAAATCCTTTTCATTTCGATACGTCGGGACCTTATCTTTCACAAAACGAACTTATCTTCTAAATTAAAGAAATTGCACTTATACCCTTTCTATTCTAACCCCTTCAATTATAACATAACCAAAACCTATAGGTACTATAGTACTATATATATATATATAGTAACTTAATTTAACCAAACTGTCATGGGTTGCAAACAAAACAATTTTAACAATTACCCTAACAACAAATAAAACATTTGTTATTTTTTAAGTGCACTACCCAGCTAGCACAAGTCTGTCCTAAGGACGTTCTAAGGAAAGCCTTACAGGATATTGGGATATCCCAAGGATATCCTAGGACGTCCTCAGACCTCCTCAGGACATCCCAACCATGGCCGAGTGGTGCAAAAAAGGCCAGCCTACAGACGTCCCGCAAATAGCCTTTAGGATATCCTAGGGATATCCCTAGGATAGCCTTTAGGATATCCTAGGCATATCCCTAGGTCCAGGAATAGGACATCCTAAGGATGTCCCCTGAAAGTCCCATGGGTATATGTAGGTCCAGGAATGGGATGTCCTGAGGACATCCTCTGAATGGCCTTGTTATTTGTTGGGGATACATTAAAAAACAATCAAATACCATTTTATTTCTTTATAAAATATATTATTTTAATTCTGTATACATATATATATAATTTTACACAGCCAATTAATCAGACCGCAAAATCACATTCCCTGCACATGTCCAAGCGTCCCAGAATATTCCCAGGAATATTCCTGGCATAATCAAATGTCCGCTTTTTGGTTAACCCAGGCATCATAAAAAAAAAATTTCATACATCTGCCTGCAGAAGACTCAAGGATTGTTAGGGGAATATTCCTTGATATAATTTGGGGATTATTCCCAGCCCTTATTGCCTCTTATACCCAGGAACTTAACTTAAGTATAGCCATTATTGAGTTACTGAGTAGATCAGTCCCACTTTAATCATTGTTTGGCTGTGCCATCACAGACGCACATCTCCAACTGATAATAATAACCTATCGGTATATATAGTTATTAAGCGTGCGTAAGCAACGGTGAGAGGTATTGCAACTCAACTAATGAATATTCACTGGGAATATTCTTAGATGATGCTTGGAAGTTTTAGAGGATCATTCTAGGAATATTCCCAATGAATATTCCTAGAATGAAGCGGATTATTCCTAGGCGATAGGGAATATTCCTGGAATATTTTCGAACCTTCATTGCAGTCTGGGTATATAAAATAAAAAATAAACACCTATTATAAAAGTAAAATAGATAATAATACTAAATAAATATAATAGTTATATTATTTATATAAGTCGTTTTTTCGCGTAAATACCATGAAATACTATGGTTATTAAACTTAACTTTGGTGAATAGTTAAGGCATTTTTGCGTTTAGAGTGCGTTCAAAAATCCTAACTATGACGTCACAAATACCAGACCATAAAACTATATCGCTGAGCTAGTTATTCAACGTGGTCTTTTTAATATATATTTTTCTCTGTTTCGATCTGTCATAAAGTTGTTTACATTTGAAATTCAAAATATTTTAAGTAGGTACAATTGCTCTTAAACCGATTTTAAACTTTGTATTAAAATGGTAAACGGGGTGTTGTCAGTAAAAATAAATGATAGGGTGCTCCATATTGTGGAATCTCCACAAGAAGTGGAGGAATTATATGCAGGTTTGTTTTATATTCTTCCTTATTTTGTATTAAACATGTAGGAGAATTGGATAACGTGTATTGAAAAAACTAGTATAGAAAAAGAATATACTAGGTAGTGATGTAAAATTCTCGAGCACGTATTTTAGAAGAACGTTCCCCGAGCACAAACGAGCATGAACGAGAATAAACGAGCATAAACGAAAAAAACCCGAGAATTTATGTTTGGGGTGTGATAAAGTATTCAAAAACTTACTTTTCCTGTTTTTTTCCGAAAATGCTCAAAATTCTCAAAATGCTCAAAATTCTCCTAACGCTTCTTAAGAAAAATTACACTGTATTAATATTCCGGGTTGTAAATAATACAATAATTACTTCTAACTTTATTAAGTAAAAAATAGCAAAATTTTAAGTAACATCTTAAGTAGCATACAAAGTACATAAGTATCGTGATGTAGAAACATCATGTAAGAATTTAGGTAACTTAACAAAAAACTTTTTATAAAAAAAATCCAATGCTTCGCATTTTCTTCTGGGCATATTTATTAAATCAAATATTTAAGTTTCCCGCGGAAAACAAAAAAAATAACACTACCCAATCTCTCTAATCACACACACTGACCCGAGCACTGACCTTTACGCAACGAATCGAACGTGTCAACTGAATCAAAATCAAAATAGTCAAAATATTTTAAAAACGCAACAGCCGCATAGAAAAACATGCAAAAACTACGGTCGGCATCGCCACAAAAGAGACCGGCGGTTTGTGATACCGTTGCCGACAGTAGTTTTTGCATGTTTGTTAACTATTTGAAGATATTACCAGGGCTGTATTATGTGCAATACACGCGGTCACGCGGATGAAACGCGCCGATTGGCCAGAATCGTGCTCAAAATTCTCTAGAGAACGTTCGCGCACGATAAATTGTTTGGACACGAAAGAACGATCTATCATGCGCGCACGAACGATTTAATTGTGCGCGAACGTTCGCGAATATTCGCCACAGCACGAAGGGAACGTTCCCCACTCTACATCACTTAATTAATTAGTATGCCTAGTATACCTATTTAACATAAATGTGGTGAGTAATTATTTTAAATTTATTTAATTTATTTATTAAAACTTAATAAAGTAGGGAAATATATTTCTCTTAGTTATTTTGCTTATAACCGACCACACTGAAGATTCTCAAATTCAGCGCGTGCGTACCACTATGAAATACAATAATAAACAAAAGGGACTTTTTTAAGTAATTTTTTATTGTATTGCAGACTGTCATAGTCATATTATTAACAGAAATAATATCTATGTAAAGTGAACATTTCAATATTAAAAATTTCGTAACTCTTGGCAAAAAATCAATTTACCGTAAAGTTGTTTTTTTGACATATGCCAGTTCTCAATTAAACCATCACAAAATCCCACATGTATACATACAAGTATATATACAAGATATCCATATCAGTTATCCACTGGATATCCAGTGGATATACATTAGATGTACAGTGGATATACTTTAGACATACATTAGTTATCCGTTGGATATATCCCACACAGCACACTACGTCCATTGTACGTCCATTAAAGGTCCAAACTAAGTACATACGTCCATGGACTTTGAATGTACGTCCATGGAGTTTACGCTTTCCCATGTCCTTGGGATGTTCCAGAAGAACGTCCATAGGATATCCATTAGGGTGACCGCAACTCATAGGGGTGGAAAAAAATGTCGGAATTTTGTTCGTCTGGACCCCACAAAACGATTCCCCTTTCCAGATATTGAGTTAGCCGAAATTTGAGCTCGATTAAACGACGTTAACCCGTGCCGCTCGTCGCTCAAAGTTTGAAACAATCCAAATTTTTGGCCAAAAAGCTGACATATGGAGCCATAACTCCAGAACGGTAAATAATAAAAATACGCTTAATATCTCAAAAATAAGCTATGTTGTTCTTCAAAATTTGTAATCTATACATAATTGTTGTTATTTTAAGTCAAACCGAGTTACAACAGCCTTTAGCCCCAAAAACATGACCTGGTACCACTAGGAGCATACTTCGTATATTTTGTTATTAAGTGATAAATTTTGCTTTTTTTGGTATATTTTTGAGTTTAAAGTAGAAGTATAACAAAAAACAAGTAATACTGATAAGTCTAATTACATTTTTTATTTTAACATATAAAAATTAGGTATATTATTACAAAACAGACACAGAAAAGATACAGACGTAGTAACTACATGAGTTGATTTTACATTTTACAGTTATCTAATCTATTCTAGAGCTTTTGTTAAAGTAACGTCAGGATATAATGCTCGGCATTTGCTTACAACTTGCAGGACATATTGCTTTGGCCTTAAACTTTAGTCAGAAGGTTGTTAAAGTCGGTTATTAATTTAACACCACGCTCAGCCATATCATTACCTACCTTTAATGTTTTAACAATTTTCAATCCTTGGAAGTCATTATTTTGAGGCCAGGTGTTTGGATGTTGTCTTGGGAAATCTGTTTTTATATTAAATCTGTCAAAGAATGTAAATGTTTCTTTGGTAAGTAAATTTACCAATCCTCCATCAACTACCTCTTTTAATTTTTCTTTCCTAACTTTTGGATTTACAACCCTAGCGTGCTCTGATGGTTCATCTGTGCTACTGACCAATTTATTAGCCATTAACAACTTTTCATCGTCTGTAATGGTGGGATCAAAAAAAAATAATCCCACCAACTCTGCATTCAAATACCACAAATGATTCGAAAATTTGGTCAGGGCTATTTCTGCAATGTCGTTGTCACATTCTTTATACACAGACTATGCAAAATACCTAAATCTTGTTTTGGTGCAAGATGAGCTTTTGGAGCATTGAACCAAGCTTTACAATAAATTTTAACTAGGAAAACAGAAATGGCACGTACAGAACTTTCTTCTTCTTTGGACATCTTAAATTGACGACGAAAAATGAACATTTTTAAGCAGCCTTTGCCATCCACCTAGTGTGATGAATGGCTCCTGGAGTTTAAAAACCTACAACATTGCTGTCGAGTGATCCAATAAATATGAGAACCAACTGCAATAGCTCCTTGTAGTCATCTCTGGGGTCTGAGTTAATTTGGTCTCGAATTCAGCAGTAACATTTGCAATTACTTCTGGAGTTGGATGCTTTTGTATTAGATTGTCACTGATTCCTGTGTCGTATTTTCCTTTGTCTATCTTAGGCCACTCAGTGAGGAATCTCTTAAAAATGTCTGGATGAGGTCCAGTGGTTGATCCCATTTTTGTGTCGAATACGCCTTTTAACAGAATTTTCAAGATATGTTTGTTCCAATATGACGCATGCTCCTAAAATACCCGGTAAAAGTTTACCATCCCAATGGACAACCACGGGCTCTTTTTCAGGAATGTTTAGTTTATCAAATTTTTTTTTAGTATATTGTTCTCTCAACATTTGCCTTCTATAATGTAATGAAGTTTTCGAGAGGGTCAAGGTTTAGTGCTTCTAGAGTAGCTATTAAAATTCTCGTGGCATTTCTGTCGGATACCTTACATCAATCTAACAAAATGGACAATTTCATGTTTAAAATCTCTTTAACGCCCCTTGCAACTTTCATCCTCTTTCTCTCAGATGGCCCTGGATCTTTTACAGCTTCTTCAGGGATGTCCATTTCCTCCAAGCTCTCAAGTTCCTGGTAGATGCTGTCCTCTTCAGCTTCTTCTTCTTCTTCTCCTTTTTCGAACTTGTCTTCATCATCCGTCTCTAAGAGAGAGGATTAATGCAAATAATTGTATAAATTAAATATAATTACCTGATTTTTTGTTAAAACTTAACCTTTACCTTTATTTAGTAAAATACACACAGGTAAAACTTAATAATAATTTTTGGAGCAAATGTTAAAAATAATTTTAAAGAGCCTTTTGTTTAAATTGAATCTTTTATTATATGTGGATTACCTGACTATTAGTCCGACTATGTTTGAACAAAAGGCTCTTTTTGTTTGAAAATTAAGTTCCAAAATAGTTTTTAATAAAAAATGTTAATTCCGAGACACATTATTTAAAAACCCGTAAAACTCTTAGAATACACCCAAACTGGCTCCTAATGCTGCCAGGGCACGTTTTTGGGGTCAAAGGCTGTTGTAACTCTGTTTGACTTAAAATAACAACAATTATGTATAGAATATAAATTTTGAAGAACAACATTAGCTTTCTTTTGAGATATTAAGCGTGTTTTTATTATTTACCGTTCTGGAGTTATGGCTCCATATGTCAGCTTTTTGACCAAAAATTTGGATTTTTTTAAACTTTGAGCGACGAGCGGCACGGGTTAACGTCGTTTAATCGAGCTTAATATCTGGAAAGGGGAATCGTTTTGTGGGGTCCAGACGAACAAAATTCCGACATCGATTTTTTGCGGTCACCCTAATATCCATGGATGGACACAAGACAAGAAACAATAAGATGGATGTTCAAAGTCTAATTTAGGACTCCTGCGGTCGATAACGGCTACCATATTAAATAGTTACATTTTACAAAAATAGCAAACAAAACAATTTTTACAATTTATTTTCACTTCAAAAATAACAAATGTTTTATTTGTTGTTAATTCTTAAAATTGTTTTGTTTGCAAACCATGACAGTTTGGTTAAATTAATTTACTATATAGTAACTATAATTTTATTTATATAAATACCTCAGAAATACCAAGTTACGAATTAAACTTTATTAATAGGTTTGGTTTATATAAAAAAACTCCGGTCAGCAATAAAAAATACCTAATAAAAAAAAGTCAGTCATGATTCAAATCGCATCATGGTAGTCAGTGACATATTATTATTAAAGGCAATGTAATTATTTGTTTAGTGTTAAATATAAAATAAAACTTAATTAATTCACTATATTACCAATATATCAGTTATGGGGCCTATACCCATAGAGCACAAAGTCGTCCATATGGTGTCCATAGGACATCCATCTCTGTACAAATGGATATCCATAGTATGTCCAAGAATATTATATGGACGTTCCAAGTACGTACATATAACGTTACTTTGGCACACTATAGGATGTCCATGTTATGTAATAAATGTACATACAATGTACGTTGGAAGTGGACTTCCATATGATGTCAAAATGAGCCTAGGAACGAAAATTATAGAAAAATTTTGGTTTACTTGTTTATTCTGAGTTATGTATACATTTATTTATTCTAATCAAATTATAAACATATAGGGTTTAGGATAAAAAAGTTTAGACAGTGGCGGCTGGTGGATTTAGAGTATACCAATATCTCAGTTATTAGACATGAGGCCCATATAAAACATATATAAGTTTATAATGACATTGAATAGACAATTTCTGCGCAAGCATAATTTAAATTAAAGTTTGCGAAAAAAAGTTAATTAATTCACTATAATACCAATATATCAGTTATGGGGCCCATATCAAACTTATATGAGTATAAGTATAAAAATATTGGTGTTTAACATTTTGAAATAATCCAATGACATTGCCTTTAATAATAATATGTCACCATGATACGATTTGAATCATGACTGACTTTTTTTTATAAGGAATTTGTCAAAAATTTGGGGGAATATAATTGTGGTTATGTTATAATTATAAGAATATGTTTATAAATTTTGAAATATCAAATAAAGCTGTTAAAAAATGCAATCACTTTACCTTTGATCGAGTCGAGCCGGCTTGGTGCGAATTTTTTATTGCTGTTTTTTTATAAACCAAACCTATTAATTAATATAGTTTAAATCTTAACTTGGTATTTCTGAGGTGTTTCTTTTAATAAAATTATAGTTACTATAATATATTATAGTAAATTAATTTAACCAAACTGTAATTGGTTTGCAAACAAAACAATTTTAACAATTAACAACAAATAAAACATTTGTTATTTTTTATATAAACCGTTCTTTATTTAAACCAAACCTATTAATTAATAAAGTTTAAGTAGTAACTTGGTATTTCTGAGGTGTTTCTTTTAATAAAATTATAGTTAATATATAGTAAATTAATTTAACCAAACTGTAATTGGTTTGCAAACAAAACAATTTTAACAATTAACAACAAATAAAACATTTGTTATTTTTTAAGTGTAGTTAATTGTAAAAATTGTTTTGTTTGATATTTTTGTAAAATGTATTTAGTATGGTAGCCGTTATCGACCGCAGGAGTCCTAAATTAGACCTTGAACATCCATCATATTGTTTCTTGTCTTGTGTCCATCTATGGATATCCTATGGACGTTCTTCTGGAACATCCTAAGGACATGGGAAAGCGTAAACTCCATGGACGTACATTCAATGTCCATGGACGTATGTACTTAGTTTGGACCTTTAATGGACGTACAATGGACGTAGTGTGCTGTGTGGGTATAGGCTCATTTTGACATCATATGGAAGTCCACTTCCAACGTACATTGTATGTACATTTATTACATAACATGGACATCCTATAGTGTGCCAAAGTTACGTTATATGTACGTACATGGAACGTCCATATAATATTCTTGGACATACCTACTATGGATATCCATTTGTACAGAGATGGATGTCCTATGGACACCATATATATATGGACGACTTTGTGCTCTATGGGATATTAGAGATACTTTGTTGAAATTGGTTTAATAACGATTTAAATCATATTTATTAATCATTACATAAATTTATCCTATAAGGGGCTATTTTAAAAAAGAAAAAAATATTTTTAATGTTTTTGTTTTTTTTTTGAACATCCAGTATGGATATCCATTGGATATCCAATGGATATCGTAAAAGGCATGGATGTTATATGGACATTGGGATAGCCATTGGATATCCATTGGATAGCGTGTTCTCTGTGGGCAAACTATTAAATAAGTTATAGATTGCGTTTGTAATTACATTTTTAAGGTTAACTGACGCTTACTACCTTATTTATTATTTATAAAACTCTAAATGTATCAATACCTTACAAACAAGGTGTTTGAACAATTATTAATTACCAGCCGTTATTTCTGCGCATGCGTATTGAGTTGGCTGCTATCCAGTTGTATACAAAATATATTTTGTGGTCATATAACAAATACACAAAATATAATATTGTTTTTAAACTCCCGCCTTTAAAACGCCGATTATCGTACATGTTTCCATGATATTTTAAATACACATTGACAAGTAGTGGCTTTATGGCGTTTTAGTCACAGGCTGAAGTTGGCAGCAATGGCATTCGGACTTTTTAGTCATGGGTTGAAGTTAATTGCAGTTGTCAACTGCGAAACAATGACCATCAAAATAAAGGGTCTAAAAAGTGAGGTTAGAATAGACTGGTCGATGTCAGATTTTATAAATAATTATTTATATAATTATTGAATTGTTGAAAGTTATTTAATTTTTGTGATTGTCGTAGAAAAAATATAGTATGCAAGTCGTTTATAAACCTAAAAAAAATCAATATAATATAATATTATAATTATTAGATTGACATTTTTAAGATATGCCTATGCAAAATAAGTTATGTAAAAAAATGTAGTTATTATTAATTATATGTAATTTATGGGTTGAAGTTAATTGCTGTTGTCAACTGCGAAACAATGACCATCAAAATAAAGGGTCTAAAAAGTGAGGTTAGAATAGACTGGTCGATGTCAGATTTTATAAATAATTATTTATATAATTATTGAATTGTTGAAAGTTATTTAATTTTTGTGATTGTCGTAGAAAAAATATAGTATGCAAGTCGTTTATAAACCTAAAAAAAATCTATATAATATAATATTATAATTATTAGATTGACAATTTTAAGATATGCCTATGCAAAATAAGTTATGTAAAAAAATGTAGTTATTATTAATTATATGGATAAAATATTCTTATAGAAAAATGTGCATACCAAATGTTCACCAAAACCTAACGGGACATTCTGAGGATGTCTCGAGATCTGGGATTAGTCCTATGATCAGCCCATTTTAGGCTTTAATTAGGATATTATTAGGTCCTAACGACATCCTTAAATGACGTTCCTAGGATATCCCAAAATGGGACCTAAAAAAGATCTAATGTCCGATAAGGTCAACCTATGGACGTCCTCAGGAAGTCCTTATAGGATCATCCTATTCTGGGACATTTAGGCTGGTCCAAGGACGTCCTGAGGATGTTTGTGCTTGCTGGGTACATGTAGTTAATTGTAAAAATTGTTTTGTTTGATATTTTTATAAAATGTATTTAGTATGGTAGCCGTTATCGACCGCAGGTTCTAAATTAATTTAGGTCTAATTAGACTTTGAACATCCATCTTATTGTTTCTTGTCTTGAGTCCATCCATGGACAACCTATGGACGTTCTTCTGGAACATCCTAAGGACATGGGAAAGCGTAAACTCAATGGACGTACATTCAAAGTCCATGGACGTATGTACTTAGTTTGGACCTTTAATGGACGAACAATGGACTTAGTGTGCTGTGTGGGAAAATAATTGTTTTCTATCTTAAATCGGCGGTACTGGGCAAAAATGGGCCGTAATTTTACAAAAACAGTTTTATAGGTTCCCTTGCGGCCTTGAGTTCACGGTTTATTCACCGTGAGTTCACGGTTTATTCACCGTGAATTCACTGTAAATTCACCGTGAATAAACCGTCTGTTTGTGACATTTGTAAACGGTAGTTAGACGGTGAATTCACGCACTTTTTACAGTATTTTAATTGTGAATCCACTGTATTTTGGCGGTATATTCACGGTGAATAAACCGTGAACTCAAGGCCGCAAGGGTAGGTATATCCTATAGGTTTAACACAATCGACTATAGCTAGCCATTATTCGTTACTGAGCAGATGAGGATGGAGATGGGGACTTCAAACAATTAATGTTCAGCTATGCCATTACAGACGCACACTTCCAACTAAATATTGCAACCCAACGCTATTTATAGTTAGCTCGCTTGCGTAAGCAGCCGTGAGATGTATTGCTTAAACCGCTTAACACAGAAATCGACTAATAAAAAAAACCGCTAATAAATGGCGTCCAACTTGTTGTTTTTTTCTTTATGATGGCGTCTTAACCTCGTTGATTTTGCGCAGCTACACGAGAGCCCTCTTGCGATATTTGTATTGTATTGGGAATAACCAATAGACCTATCCCATAAAACGGACTTTTGGATAGCGCGTGCGTGAAAAGGCACGTCGTCTTTTTTTAATTATATAAAAGAGAAAGAGATACCACTCTTCTTCAGGCACGCGCTATCCAAAAGTCTGTTTTATGGGATAGGTCTATTAGCAGATTGTTCGAATCTTACACTTACAATTTGCGGTGTTTTCACAGTCAATTTACGGTGTTTTCACAGTAAACTCACAGCGCTTTTACGGTGAATTCACGGTGATTTCACGATAAATTTACGGTACTTTCACAGTGAATTTGCGGTGATTTTGCAAACTTGAGTTCACCGTGAATTTACCGTGAAATCACCGTGAATTAACCGTGAAATCACCGTGAATTTATCGCAAAAACAGAGTGAATTCACCGTTTAATTACCGTCTACAAATGTCACAAATGGACGGTATATTCACTGCACATAAACGGTGTATTCACGGTGAATTCACGCAAACGGTGAATTCACCGTAAACTCAAGACCGCAAGGGTTATGTAAAAAGATAAACTGCCGATATAAAGTTACAAAAGTGTAACTTTGATATCGATCCCAAAATTATGGATGTTAATTAATAATAATTAAGGGTATTTCCCCCAAAAAATCTAAAAACATAATGAATGAAGTCTCTCTACCTATCCATAATACTTAATTTTTAGGGCGCGTTTCACGAAATTTTACAAGAGTAAAATTTCGAGAAAGGCACCGTAAAATAATTATTAATATTGATGTCAGGGTTGGCACGAATTAATTCATATGAATTAAGTCAGTGATTTAATTCGCGAATTAATTCAAATGACTTTTTAAAAGTCACGAATTAATTAATTAAGCTAATAGCTGGATGAGTAAATTTAATTAATAAATACAGAAGGCTATTAGAGCTTTAAGGGCATAACAGTTTTGTATTTTTTGAGTTTTTATTTATTTTTTGCAAGAAAAATTTATAAGTAGTACTAAGTTGCAACAAATTGCATGTTTTGTTATTTTATGGTTTAGGATTTTTGAAGAAAATAAAAACTTTTTTTGTTTTTTTTGTGTTGTGTTTAAGTAATCAAAAAAAAATATATTTATTTAAGTGAATTAATTTTAAAAAATCTGAATTAATTTACAAAGTCGTACTTTTTTATAAAAGTCTTGAATTATTCCAACCCTGATTGATGTAGGAATCTAATTATCGCAGGGTAGGTTTTAATTTCTTGTTTCCAAGTTCTTTACATTCGGGGCTTTGCATTGAAATAATATATATATATATATATTAGGGTGGCCCAAAAAAAAAGAATATTTTTTTTTACTCGTCTCTTGTAAAATATGTTAGTTTATCATGTTTTAAGAGCCCTGTCAAAAGATCAGCTCCATTAAAAATTTTGGGCCACCCTAATATATATACAAGGTGTCCCTAAACTTGGCATAAATTTAGCAGCAGATTAAGCAAGTCAAACCCAGATAACAATTATGACATCAACGTGAAATCATTGCTGATTCATTCAGTGATGTCACTGAGGTACGCATATCCCAGGTAGCAGGCTGACGTATTTAACACGTCGAATATTGGTAATTTTCATCTGACGTCTTCTTGTCCCGATATGACGTCAACATAACGTAGTTTTAAGACGTATATTATACGTCATAGTTGTTAATAAACACGCCAATTTTTAGACATATTTTTTTAACAATCCTGTCTATAGAAAATTTTAATTTTGACGTACGTCATAGCAAATGTTACGCGTAAAATTTGCGTGTACACTACTTTATAATATGATTGTACACTACTTTTTAATATGTTTATAAAACACGTGTTTTATAAAAATATTAAAAAGTAGTGTACACGTAACATTTGCAATTTTAAAAATAGTGGGATCGAATTTAATATAAAAGACAAAAATATTTTTTTATAAATACATATTAGGGTGTGCCAAAAAAACTCGATATTTTTTTTTCTTGCTCTCCACCCAAAATATCGTAGAATATGTCCAAACAAATATTCTGTTAAAAGCGGAGCTCATAATTTCAATTTTAAGAGGTCCCTCATCGAATATGAAGTTTTTCCGCTTAAATTACACAGAAAACTGACTTTTTTACCTTATTTATTCTTGCAACCTAGGAAGAATTTTTTTTTCATAAAATCCATGACTAATTCTTACAAAGCATTAAATTTGGGCAAAAAAATCTTATTAAGCCGAATTTCTATTTTCATTATTTGATTTTTTCCAGAGCTTTAAATTTAAAGTTAATATTACAAAAATGATGACTTTATACGCCTGTAACTTTTAGAATATTGACGATACAAAAAATTCGCCTAAAACTTTTATGTGGTCCATCAGACAAGCTAAAAAATTGCCATTTGACTTTTTTGTCTAACTTCAATAGCTGAAAAAGGCAAAAAACGTAAAAAATCAAATAATGAAAATAGAAATTCGGCTTAATAAGATTTTTTCGTCCAAATTTAATGCTTTGTAAGATTTGGTCATGGATTTTATGAAAAAAAAATTTCTTCCTAGGTTGCAAGAATAAATAAGGTAAAAAATACAGTTTTCTGTGCTATTTAAGCGGCAAAACTTCAGATTCGATGAGGGACCTCTTAAAATTGAAATTATGAGCTCCGCTTTTAACAGAATATTTGTTTGGACATATTCTACGATATTTTGGGTGGAGAGCAAGAAAAAAAAAATATCGAGTTTTTTTGGCACACCCTAATACATATAAATATATATTATTATAATAATTATAATTATTAAGAAAAAAACGATTCTTATAGTTGAAAGCCCGCTAATAAAACTTTTAATATTATATTTTTTTATGTTTACCAATGCAAAAAATTACTTGCATTAAAAGTTTGCGTTGTCATAATGTTTATCTATAATAAATCTTTTTTTCATTTTCTATAACAATAAATATTTAAATTACCCGCTTGTCTTTTTATGTCGGAGCCCCACCGTTGTCAGATTGTAGCTTTTCTTTCCAAATCATGAATAAGGATGCTACTTAAATTTTTATTTTATTTATTACCCACCTCTATTAATCACCAAGCTATTAATCACTAATCACCAAGCTATTAATCCAACCGCTGTAACTAAGCAATTTACCTTTTTGAACTATCCGATGAAATTGCTAGTAATAGTATATTTTTTAAAAAGTGATATAGGTACATATATCACATATGTGACCTTTGTTAACCCTTTAAATAAATATTATATAATTTTACTAGCAATTTCATTAAATTGTCCAAATATTTGGATTGCTTATTTTACAGCCCAATTGCAAGAAAAAGTGCCTTTTCTGCACCTAAATCATTTTGAAAGTGTGCATAGTCTTTTACACATACAAAGACGTCTTAAGATGACGTCTTTTTCACGTCAAAAAAGACGTCATTGGTCTGTGACTTACGCACGTATTTTTTTCGTTTTATTTACGTAATAAACGACGTGTTAAATACGTCAGCCTGCTACCTGGGATGTGTTCCCCTTTTGATGAGCAACATGATACCCTTAATGAGTCACACGGTGAATTCGTTGTGACATCAACGTGAAATCATTGCTGATTCATTCAGTGATGTCACTGTGGCACGCATAAGTGTTGCACTTTTGATGAGCAACGTGAGATCCTTAATGAGTCACACGATGAATTCATTATGAAATCAAAGGGATGTCATTAATGATTTTACTTAATCGACTAAAAATGCTAAAATTAATTAAAATAAATATTTATTTTCTTAAATAAAATAAAAAATATTTAAAACATGTTTTTAATAAAATTTAAAAAGTAACTTGCATCTGATTATTAATTTTAATACATGTATACATGTATATATGTATATATATGTACCTAGCACGTGCTATGTATAATTCATAAATTAATTATAAAAATATATTTAAAAATACGATAATTTTTAAGCCTTGGTAAGATAAATCCATTCCCTAAACTTGGCAACACTTATGGTATATACTATGCAGAGCTGTACAAGAAAAATGTACTCGAGTAAAAGTACAAGTACTTTGAAAAAAATGTACTTGAGTACAAAGTACAAAAAAATCCAAAAGTACTCACGAGTACAAGTACAAAGTACTTTTTCCAAAAACTCTTAAAATGTAATTTAGGTTTCAGTATCTAGCAAAAAAAGTTGTTAAAAGTTAAACATAACAAAATATCAGGTTTAGGTCACTTAGGGATATTTAAAAAAACTGCATTTTTATATTTGTTTAATACACGTATTTATTTATGTTTTGAATATTTTTTTCCAAATAACCAATTATTTCGAATTTAAACAAAAAAAATAATATTAAAATAGATTAACTATTCTTTTACATAGGTATAACCTTTATTACCTATAGGCAGGGCCGGATTTACGAATTTGCCGCCCATGGGCCCAACGCATCATTACCCCGAATAACGAATGACTCAGCGAATAAGCTAGAGTCGCGCCCCACTCGCCTCGTGTACATCGACTGCCGCCCTTCTACGCAGTGACGCACTACGCAGAATAATAGTGTAGTCTGATATAAAATTATCTAATGTATGTAAAAACTTCTCTTCCAACTTTTTATAGTTTTAATTAGTGTATAAATCTGAGTGAAAACAAAAATTCTGCATATAACGCTCTTGATTTTTTAGCAAAATTTTAACTGGCCTTCAAAATTTGCCGCCCTGGGCCCGGGCCCATGTGGCCCATGCCTAAACCCATACAGCACAAGATGTCCATTGGACGTCAAATGGACTTACATTGGACGTTTGGATGTACAATGGTCGTCCGCTGGACGTCCAATGGATATATGTGCTGTCTGGGAATCAGGCCCTGCCTATTCATGCAAGTAATTTATTATATATTTTATTTAATAAATAGCCTAAACATTATTTAACTGCAAGCACAAAATTAAATTAAAGTAACATGCATTTATGACTGCAAAAAAACAAGATTGAATGCAAAAATATATCCTAACTTTTTAAGCGTACCAAATATAACAAAAACTTAATCGAGTAATCAAATACAAAATAATATTTAAAATCCTACTTACCCCAGTATAACAAAAACCAAAACACTTAAAATAATACTAATGCACATTCTGTATTGCAGAATAATCTCAAATTTTACATATGACATTATGACGGCACTACCAGAGATAAAAAAGGGCACTATCCCACACAGCACACTACGTCCATTGTACGTCCATTAAAAGTCCAAACTATAGTTATACTTATAATAAGGTGACCAACTGTGTAAAGGGGAAAACCAGAATAGTGGTGGCCTGTAGGAAATTTTTTTTAGAAAAAGAGGTGTTGCCCTATTTTTGCCTGTTTTTTGTGCTGTGTTAGGTTATTATTATTTACTCTCTATTGAGTTAAAAAAAAACAAATTTCATAATAGTTATTTTATATATGGATCGCCAAATCGGCTACTTTTGAACCCGACCCCTTTCGATTTGGCTGAAATTATGTTATATTTCTTCACCCCACTAAAAGTTTTTCTTAGAATGTTTTAGTTTTTTTCACCCGACAAAAAACATGTTGAAAATTTTTCAAAAAAATGTCTCTTTTTTCCCAAACTTTTTTGTGTTTTTTTTTCTGAAAAGTTCATTCAAAACCAAAAAAAACCGCCCCATTTAGTAAAATTTTGACAAAGTTATGTGTATTTTAAAAGAAATTTTTTTTGAAAATTCGTAATTTTTTTTTAGTTGGGTAAAAATATTGGAAACATTCTGAGAAACTTTTTTAGTGGGGTATAAAAAAATTTAAAAAGTTCAGTCAAATCGAAAGGGGTGGGTCAAAAGTGGTCGATTTGGCGTGGAATTCCCCATGTATATATTTATAAATTAACTATATAGTTAATAATATTATGAAATTTTTAGTTATTAGGTAGGTATACCTAATAAATGAATATGGATCAAAATTGCAAGTTTATTTTATATGGTAAGCTAAATAAGAACAGACCAGAACCAAAATAGGAAAATCAGAACCTTTACTACCTTCGATTTCCTGTCAGAATGAGGCCCTCAAAAACAGTAGGTATAGTTCTGATTAAATCAGAACAGTTGGTCACCTTAACTTATAAGTACATATATGTGTATGTATGTGTATGGACGTATACGTCCATGGAGTTTACGCTTTCCCGTGTCCTTAGAAGAACGTCCATAGGATATGCATGGATGGACACAAGATAAGAAATAATAAGATAGATGTTCAAAGTCTAATTTAGGACTCCTGCGGTCGATAACGGCTACCATACTAAATAGTTACATTTTACAAAAATAGCAAACAATTAAATACACTTAAAAATAACAAATGTTTTATTTGTTGTTAATTGTTAAAATTGTTTTGTTTGCAAACCATGACAGTCTGGTTAAATAAATTTACTATATAGTAAACTATAATTTTATTTATAGAAACAGCTCAAAAATACTAAGTTACGATCGTAAGCTTACAGATTTTATACAATTTTAAATTTTAGTTAAAAAAATAATAAAAATTAAAAATGGTATAAAATCGTAGTTCTTGGATTTTTATTTTGTTGTTAAACTTTAGTAAATTATGAATTGCACCACTTGAATAATCTTAATTGGGTGTAGGGGGCTGGAACCAGCAAGCACAAACATCCTCAGGACGTCCTTGGACCAGCCTAAATTTAGGACATTAATGTCCCAGAATGGGATGATCCTATAAGGACTTCCTGAGGACGTCCATAGGTTGACCTTATCGGACATTAGATCTTTTTTAGGTCCCATTTTGGGATATCCTAGGAACGTCATTTAAGGATGTCGTTAGGACCTAATAATATCCTAATTAAAGCCTAAAATGGGCTGATCATAGGACTAATCCCAGAGACATCCTCAGAATGTCCCGTTAGGTTTTGGTGAACATTTGGTATGCACATTTTTCTATAAGAATAATTTATCCATATAATTAATAATACCTACATTTTTTTACATAACTTATTTTGCATAGGCATATCTTAAAAATGTCAATCAATATAATTATAATATTATATAGATTTTTTTAAGTTTATATAAACGACTTACATACTATATTTTTTCTACGACAATCACAAAAATTAAATAACTTTCAACAATTCAATAATTATATAAATAATTATTTATAAAATCTGACATCGACCAGTCTATTCTAACCTCACTTTTTAGACCCTTTATTTTGATGGTCATTGTTTCGCAGTTGACAACTGCAATTAACTTCAACCCATGACTAAAAAGTCCGAATGCCATTGCTGCCAACTTCAGCCCGTGACTAAAACGCCATAAAGCCACAACTTGTCAATGTGTATTTAAAATATCATGGAAACATGTACGATAATCGGCGTTTTAAAGGCGGGAGTTTAAAAACAATATTATATTTTGTGTATTTGTTATATGACCACAAAATATATTTTGTATACAACTTGATAGCAGCCAACTCAATACGCATGCGCAGAAATGACGGCTGGTAATTAATAATTGTTCAAACACCTTGTTTGTAAGGTATTGATACATTTAGAGTTTTATAAATAATAAATAAGGTAGTAAGCTTAAAGCTGGATTTATAGTTTTAAAGGTAACGGTAGAGGCAGCGGTAAAGGTAGAGGTAAAGGTAGCGGTAGCGGTAGCGGTACTGACGGCGCATGCGTACTTTAATGCAGATTGTAATTTTGTTTCTAAAATTTAATAGCAAAAGGTTAAGTTTTCTATGAAAACATGAATTGCGAGGACAATGCTGTGCTTCTGGGCCATATGGCTGTTAAAAAGTAACACAAAATGTATTAGGTCGCGCCATCTGTTGGCAAGTAGTGTAAGTTACTTACAGTAAGTAGGTTAAACTAAGATGTTTCTAAACGACGTAATAAAGCAAGTCAGTCTGTGCTGAATACTGAGACAAAGCGTATCATTTTGCTCCACGGTTTCCCTCCAATTCCAACAGGTTATGGTCCCAGTCCATAACGCGGTTCTTTGGGCTGTTTAAGTGTTACGCAGAAATTGTTTTAAGTGCATTGAAGACGATGTCATCAAATTATTTAGTAAGCGTCCCAAAACTAAAAGGGCGGGAAAATTACGATGACTGGGCGTTTGCTGCCGAAAATTTTCTGGTTCTGGAAGGTCTGAAGAAATACACAGATACTGAACCAAATAGTAGCGAAGAAGCTAAAGTCGAAGAAGATAAGAAAACCAAGGCGAAATTGATTTTAACGATAGACCCATCGCTATTCGTGCACGTGAAGGAAGCGACAACTACGAAGTCATTATGGACAAAATTAAAATCCATGTTTGATGATTCGGGCTTTACACGGCGAATAAGTTTGCTTCGCAATTTAATCTCGACGCGATTGGAAAATTGTGACTCGATGGTATCGTACGTAAATCAAATTGTAGAAACAAGTCAGAGGCTTCGAGGTACGGGTTTCAAAATCGACGATGAATGGACAGGATCGTTGTTGCTTGCAGGATTACCTGAGAAATATATGCCAATGATTATGGCTATCGAACACTCAGGTATAGCCATTACAACGGACTCCATTAAATCGAAACTTCTAGACATGGAACAAGATGTCGGTAAAGAAGGTTGCGCGTTATATGTCAAAGGAAATAAAAGTTTTGTTGGTAACAATGGCAACAATGACAGAAGCGTTAAAAAAGAGGTTAGGTGTTTCAAATGCAAAAAAACAGGGCATTACCGAAATAAATGTCCTTTGTTTAATAATGTTAAGCAGGATAGGACAGAAAATGCATTTAATGCTGTATTTCTTAACGGTGAATACAGCAAAACAGACTGGTATATAGACTCTGGTGCTAGTGTACACTTAACTGTATATCGCGAGTGGTTGGAAAATGTTTCCACAGATATTGAGTGCAAAGACATTGTAGTGGCCAACAATGACAGACTTCCAGTAACGTGTGTTGGTGATATTAAGTTAAAAACTGCAGTTGGCGAGAACTCTTATAACATCACAGTTTTTAAAGCCATGTGTGTCCCAAGTTTGACAACTAACCTTTTGTCTGTTGGGCAATTGATTCGCAGTGGTAACCGAGTTGTTTTTGACGAAAATGGCTGTAAAATTTACAACAGTAAAGATAATTTAGTAGCTGTAGCAGATTTGGTAAACAGCGTTTATAAATTGCGAATTAAAGGTGAGTCACAATGCTTTTTATCATTGGCAGCAACTGCCAGCAGTGAAATTTGGCATAGGAGATTTGGCCATATCAATTTCAAGGATCTGGGCAGAATGCAGAATGGTATCGTAGAAGGTATGATTTTTAAAACCAATCGAGAGGCCAGAAAAGAATGTGTGACTTGTTGTGAAGGAAAACAGGCAAGACTTCCATTTAAAAATAAAGGTACAAGGGCAAGTTCTGTTTTAGAAATGGTGCATGTAGACGTTTGTGGGCCTATGGAAAACAAATCATTGGGAGGTTCCAAATATTTCCTGCTTTTTGTGGATGACTACAGTAGGATGGTGTTTGTTTATTTTTTAAAAAATAAATCAGAATCCTTTGAGTGCTTTAAGAATTTTAAAGCACTAGTAGAGAACCAAAAGAGTCGAAAGGTGAAAATATTGAGAACAGATAATGGTGGAGAGTTCTGTAGTAAAGAGATGGAGAAATTTCTTAAACAGAATGGTATTGTTCATCATAAAACTAATCCACATACACCGGAGCAGAATGGCCTTGTAGAGAGGATGAACCGATCAATAGTCGAAAAGGCCAAATGTTTATTGTTTGATGCTGGTCTTGAGAAAAAGTTCTGGGCAGAGGCTGTAAACACGGCAGTTTACTTAAAAAATAGATCGATTGCAGCAGGATTGGGAGATAAAACACCTTACGAGATTTGGTATGAGGTAAAACCCAAGGTTGATCATATTCGAATATTTGGTAGTACTGCTATGGTTCATATTCCTAAAGCCAACAGAGCCAAATGGGACAAGAAGTCGCAGAAAATGATTTTGGTTGGATTTGGTGAACAAACAAAAGGATATAGGGTTTTTAACCCAGAGAAATGTATAGTTACTACAAGCAGGGATGTGGTAATTATGGAAGAAGGTCAGGAAGTAAAGGTCATCGTGGAACTGGATAAAGTGGGAGCTTCTTCGGACAATGTAAGTGGTACACCTAAAAATGTCATAGCTGATGATTCCAGGACTTCATTGGAAGAGACAACTTTTGAATTTGATCCTGAACCTGAAATTTCCTTGGAAACTGAAGCTGAAGGGCTAAGTGATCAAAGAGATTTAGAAAGTAGTGATGAGGATTTTATTCCTGGAGAAGATGTAAATGTTGATATGCAGGAAAGACCTCAGAGACAAAGAAAGCCTAAAAGTTTTCCAGATTATGTTACTTACCTGTGTTCTGATTCAGATGTTCACGATGATCCTGCAACTGTTGAAGAGGCTTTGACAGGGATTGAAGGAGAAAAATGGAAAGAAGCAATGGAGAAAGAGCTTAAATCATTTGAAGAAAATGAAGCCTGGAAATTGGTGGATGTACCAAAAGGTGGGACCATTGTGCAGTGCAAGTGGGTTTTTAAACGAAAGTATGACAGTGAAAATAATGTGCGGTACAGAGCCCGCTTAGTGGCCAAAGGGTTTACACAAGTAGCTGGAGTAGACTATTTTGAAACTTTTTCGCCTGTGGTAAGGTTCTCTACCTTAAGGTTATTAATTGCTCTGTGTCTAAAATTAAATTTAGAGACTAGCCATTTAGATGTGACTACCGCTTTTCTAAATGGATATATTAAAGAGAAAGTTTTTATGATGTTGCCAGAAGGCATGAAAGTAAATAGAAATGAAAATAAGGTTTTACAGTTAAACAGAGCAATTTATGGCCTCAAACAAGCCTCTAGGGCTTGGTACGAAAGGGTGGACATATTTCTAAACAATTTAGATTACAAAAAATGTAAGTTAGAACCATGTTTATTTAGTAAGATAAGTGATAAGTCTATTACTATAATCGCTTTATACGTTGATGACTTCTTTTTGTTTTCAAATGATAGTATTGAAGTTGATGTTCTAAAGAAAAAACTTTGTGAAAATTTTAGAATTAAAGATTTAGGTCCTATAAAGCAGTGTCTTGGCATGAGGGTTAATTTTGATAAGAAAAATAATGTTATTACTTTAGACCAAGAGCAGTATATAAATCAAATTTTAAAGAAATTTAACATGTCAAATTGTAAACCAGTGGGTACGCCTATGGAGGCGAATATTAAACTTGATAAGGGTAGTATTAAAAAGGTTGACGTTCCATATCAACAGCTGATTGGTAAATTAATGTATTTGTCAGTTTTAACCAGGCCAGACATTTCGTTTTCAGTGAGCTACCTAAGCCAATTCAATAATTGTTACAATGAATCACATTGGAAGTGTGCTAAACGAATATTAAGGTATTTGCAGAGAACGAAAAGTTACGGTTTAAGGTTTTTTAAGGACAATTTAGATTTGGTAGGTTTCGTGGATGCTGATTGGGCAAGCGATACTACAGACAGAAAGTCATATACAGGTTTCTGTTTTAAACTGTCAGGTTCTTCTATATCATGGGAAAGTAAAAAACAGAAGACTGTAGCTCTGTCGAGCACTGAAGCCGAGTATATGGCGTCTTCAGAAGCTTCAAAGGAGGCTGTTTATAAAAATCTGATTTTTGAGTTATTAGGTATTTCAAAATGTGTAATGTTGTATAATGATAATCAGAGTGCACAGAAGTTGTCTGGAAATCCTATATTTAACAAGAGGTCTAAACACATTGATATAAGACACCATTTTGTAAGAGATTGTGTGGCAAATAATCTTGTTAGGTTAGAATATTTGGAGACAGCTAATATGCCAGCTGACATCTTAACAAAGAGTTTATGTTCTATTAAACATTACAAACATTTAAATAATTTAGGAATTGTAGATGTTAATATGTAAGGATATTTTGTGTTAAGTGGGAGTGTTAAAAAGTAACACAAAATGTATTAGGTCGCGCCATCTGTTGGCAAGTAGTGTAAGTAGGTTAAACTAAGATGTTTCTAAACGACGTAATAAAGCAAGTCAGTCTGTGCTGAATACTGAGACAAAGCGTATCATTTTGCTCCACGGTTTCCCTCCAATTCCAACAATGGCGTTGTGCGAAATATTATATAATAAACCCTGCAACACAATATATTATATATACAATATATTGTGTTACAATATATTATGTTGTATTGCAGGGTTTCAAGTACGTTATGGGGGTCGTCAAGTACGTCGCTATAAAACGAGGGAATTAAATCGGGAACGAGCTAAGAAACGCCATTTCCAGTATTAAAATAAAATAAAATTGACCGATAAAGAGTAGTTCTTTAAATACACAAATGACGGTGCCCATTTTTGACAAATTATCAAGTCTGGTTGCCCTTCGCATAAAAACTAAACTTACAAGGCGAGGCTGCCAACTGAAAACTGCCGTGTGATTGGCTGGAGTAGCGGTTGAGGTAAGAAAAGTTGAAAGATGGTCATCTCTTGCCGCTACCTTCTTGCCTCTACCTCTCTTACCGCTACCTCTGACAACTATAAATTGTTTCGTACAATATTCAATGCCGAACGCGGCTACCGCTACCGCTACCTTTACCTCTACCTTTACCGCTGCGCTACCGTTACCTTTAAAACTATAAATCCAGCTTTAACCTTAAAAATGTAATGTGTTACCGATTGTTTTAAATTTGCCGCCATACGTTTTGGTGGTAACCATTGTCTATGGTGGTAACACTGGATGGAGAGAAAGCTAAGATGACGTATAGCGTCCTTTAGTTGTTTGGCTCCTTTTTGTTAGAAAGAATCATAGATAACATTGTGAAAGGAATTCTTTGTCTGTGCCGTGAATTCTTTTTCTGTGTCGTGAACCTGGTTTAAGGCCGTGAATCTTGTGTTCTCCAAGTGTGTTTGTTATAATATAATATTATTATAGTGTTCTCTTCGAAATAAAACTTAAAAATAAACAATTAATAGGCATTTCAACAACAATCAGAAAGTTCCAGTGCTTATTAATTGTTTATTTTTAAGTTTAGGGTAGTTATGCTATAATAATTTTTTGTTCCATATTAAGTTCTTTTCATTTAATAAAATGTTATTTTTGTAATTACTTCAGAAAACTGATGTTCAATTGTTATTCTATCTTAACCATTTTAATCAGAAGAAAAAATGCCACTAATTTGCTAATTTAACCGACTTTGTAGCTGCAATAATAATGGAGTTAAAATGGTGATAACTTTGGACACTGTGTATATATAAATAATCGAGGGGTAAACCGCTGGGGAATTTTGGTGTACAAAGCTCAGGAATTGCGGGAATTGCCAGGGAATTGTCGGGGAATTGCAGGAATTTCCAGGGAATTGCGGGAATTTTTAAGGAATTGCCGGAATTTTCAAGGAATTGCGGGAATTTTCAAGGAATTGCGGGAATTAACAAGGAATTTCGAAGGAATTATGTGGGTATTGGGACCCATTGTGCCATGGTTTTGCGCTTGCGCATTAAACAAATGCAAGATAGTTTCGTACTTCGGCCATGATGGCGTGTGATACGGCGCAAGGTTTACTTTACCGTTAAATTTAGTGTTAATACTACGATCTATACAATTTCTGATACGAAAATATGAAAGGTGAGTTGCTTAGATAGGTAATTAGCTACTTAAGTATTTAATGTTTATTGTTTGGTACCAACCGCTATAAAATTATCCCCCAAGAGTGCATTAGTTAGCTTATGTAAGCTTTAAACAATAAACGTAAACCACATTTAATGTAAAATTATTGTAAAATCTAGTAAATTTGATTTTTACAATGGAGCCCCGTACTACATGACATAACCTTAAAAAAAACTTTTAGGTATAGTTCAAGGAAGTGTATACACCTCCGTAAACTATTGCTATAAAACCACGTCTGCCGTGGCTGTAATATGTTTAAGCTTAAACATATTACAGCCACGGCAGACGTAGTTTTCTAGCAATATTTTGTATATTTAAGTATAGAGGCAGCGTGCTTGAAGCGTGGACGGTCGGTAGAGCGTTCGCTTGACATGCGAGAGGTACCGGGTTCGATGCCCGGTGCATTCCCAACTTTTTTTAAATAATAGTTAATGTAAATCTATTTGTGTTCACATTAATTCGCACAATACTGTATATACAAGCATGTTTTAACCTTTTTGTAATTATATTAGTTAATTAATTAATTAATTAATGATATTAAATTATTAGAAGGCGCGGAATTGTGCTCAGGCCTCGTAATAATTTAATCCTTGAATTTAATATAAAAAGACAAACAAAAAAATTTGAAAGTCTAGGTCTGTCTCGCATCAAAAATATGTTATACCTCTAAGGTTACAAAATTTAAAAATGAAAAAATTATTTTTAATTATATTTTTATGTTTTGTATCAAAATAAATTAAATAAGAAATAATTTATTTAAAGCCTTGGAATATACTCTATATATGACAAAATTGTAGCACTCTATTTTAATAAATAGAAAAGTTATGGATTTTTGATGACAGACAGACCTAGATGTTCTATAGTGAGGCGCCTTAATCAATTGATTTCATAATATTATTATAAATAATTCCCAAATCAAATCAATTTTATTTTAATTTAAAACATACATAATAAAAAGGAGACATAGTAAAAGGGACAAAATGTGGTGATGTGCTTGACTTTAAAAGGCGCGTGGATATGTAATCCCGCCTCTTAAACCTCCCTGCGGAAGATTTGCATGGTACGAGTAGTGACGATCTCTTCGATACGTAAATATGCAATAGATTGCTATAAAACCACATCTACCGTGGCTGGAATATTTTTAAGCTCCACGTCGCCGTAAACGTACTCTCTAAAAATGAATTAGTCAAAAATGACTAATTGTGATAACGAAAAAGCAGCCACTAATAATTATTGTCAATAGCAATTTGCATCCCAATCATTTAGCAGTCTATTTCCATGTAAAATTGTCTCCTGAATCCGAAAATGTCGTCAACAGTTATAAAAGTAGAACAGTTTTTGAGATATAGTCAATTTTCCATATAATATAGAAAAAATGTCGTCAAAAGTTATAAAAGTAGAACAGATTTTGGAGATATAGGCAATTTTCCATATAATATGGAATTGTCTATATCTTAAAAACTGCTCTACTTTCATATTTTTTGTCGGTATTTTCGGATTCAGGAGACAATTTTACATAAGAATTGGATATTAAATGTTGGGGATACCATGGTATCCATGTGAAAGTGAAAAAGCAGCCACTAATAACTGTAGTAATGAGTCATTTTTGACTAATTCATTTTTAGAGAGTAATATGTTAAGCTCCAAGTCTGCGGTGTGCATATACACTCCTATTTGAGATTAGAATAAAATAATATAATCCCCCAACATTTGTTTTTAAAAATTAAGTAAGTTAATTAGTTATACCAACTTTTTTGGTTTACTTTATTATCGGTATTTAAACGAAAAAAATTGTAAAGCAAGAAATAAACCAGGCTTTTTTGTTTAGATGGAACATGATCAAATTCCCAATTCCGTATCTGACCCATTTACAGAAGTCGAAGAAAACTTAAATTGTAAAATACCCGAACCACTAAAAAACATGTTAATAATAAATGGATACGACAACGGAACTTTACTTTCTGAAATAACCGAAAATGATATAGTAGCCATTGAAAATTTCGCAAGAAACATTCTACAAGATCTTTTGAGCAGCCAGGAAGAAAGAGAGAAATATTACGGAATCTTTTCAAAAAAAGTGGAAGCATATACAATTGTTAGCGGTTACAAAAAATTGTTAAATAATATCTCCAAATATTTTAAAGATAATTCCAAAAAATTACGTGGACCTTTTACTGTTAAAAACAAATTTCAACATGGTAATCAAAATAAACCTAGGAATCAACCATCTTCATCTCATTTGATAGTAACTGAGACAATGACTAAATGTGCCTCAGACCCGACTATTAATTTAACAGCAGAGAATTCCCATATATTTTCAACATTAAAAAAATGGCTCAAGAAAAAGACAGATGCAGATCCAACCGGGGAGCAATGGGACTTTTTTAAAAAAAAATTCGACGATATTCATATTGCTACTAGAAGTGACGAAGAAAAATTAAATTGCACAATAACATGTTTTTGTTCAATAAAAATAACAATAAACAAAGTAGCAAAAGACCCATCAAAGACAGCCCGATGGATTTTCTCAAATTTTGAAACCCACTTTCTAAAACAGCACATAATTCCCTATAACAAAACGGGGTTCTCCGAAAATAAAACAAAAGACAAAGTAACACTAATAACAGATTATATAAAAAAAGAGCACGTAAAAGAAGAAAATAGTAAAGTCTCGAGTAATGTATTACCCGAGGTATTACCCAAGAAGAAAAAGTATTGTAATATTGATAAAGAGTACCTGATGGAAAACTTAAACGAAAATTTCTCGGATATCTCCAACGAAAACATGACAGAAAAAAACAAAATTTCACCGCTAAAAACAAAACATGACGAAAAAAGTATTTATGATAAAAAAAACACATCACTCATTATACCGAAATTGAATACTATTGAAAATAAAGTAGGCGAGAGCTCAGATGAAGACTTTAACGAGAACCTGACAGAAAAATTCAACATTTCACCACAACCAACGAGAGATGACCAAAGAAGTATTTATGATGAAAAAAATACTTCGCTTTTACCAAAAATAAATATTATTGAAAATATTATAGTTCAAAAGGCATCATCTGCAACAAAAAGCGAATGTTCCAAATGGAAGAGTAATAAATACCAAAGAAAGGAGAGGAAATCTAAAAGGGGGAAATTTATTGCTAAAACAGAAGAGGAGAAAAGCTTGGAAGAAAGTGAAGAGGACCAACAAAGATTAGAGATTAAAATGAAATTTGATGATTCAACAAATACAGAAAGCTTCTCATCTGAATGTGATAGTATGCAACAGGACTCACAGGATATCACATTAAACATTAAAATAAATCTTGATCTAGAGCAATACTATGCAGTCTATTATGAAGAAAGATGGTATATTGGAATAATTATAGAAAAATCGGGGAATAAATATAAAACTAAATTTTTATCTCAACAGTTAGATCAGTTTGTATGGCCTAGAAATGAAGATATTTCCTGGGTAGAGAAAAAATATATTTTTTACGGCCCTGTTCGATTAATGGGCAGTGGACCATTTCAATTAAAAAGATACGATAAAGTAAATATTGATAAGCAATATAAATTGAAGAAAATAAATTCTAAATAACTTAAATTTAATATTAGTTAGTAGTAGGCAGATATAGGACTAAACCATTTTGTACGTTTTTTTATTGATGTTAAAAAAACTATTATTAGTGTGTTATCAAGAGTTGGTTTTTGTTTACCAAATTTTTATTGATTTGTTAAAACTGAATTTTGTTTTATATTATAGTAAGAATTTTATTTTTGGTATGTATGTATTGGTTTCTAACATTTTCAAATATATTTGATATATACATGATTTATGTACCTACTAGTTATGTACTTTATTAAGTAATACCTACCTCAGCCTATTTGAAAGAAGCGTTAGTTCCGAAGGTATTTTCAATAATTAAATAGTACGCGCTTTATTTTTGGTAGGTTGTTGAAACAAATTGGAAATCTTGAGGAAATTTTAGGAATTCTCGGGAAATTGCAGGTAGCTCTAGGAAATTGTGGGAATTATCAAGTAATTGGGGGAATTTACTAAGAAATTGCGAGAATTATGGGAATTTACAGAGGAATTGCGGGAATTTACAGAGGAATTGAAGGAATTGCGGGAATTTACAGATGAATTGCGGGAATTTCGGGAATTTACAGGTGAATTGCGGGAATTTCGAGAATTTACAGAGGAATTGCAGGAATTTTTTAAAGAAAGGAATTGTGGTGTACAAATTTTTCTAGCGGTTTACCCCTCGTAAATAATATAACTATTATATTTATTTAGAATTATAATTATAATATAATTATATATTATTTATTTTACTTTTATAATAGGTGTTTATTTTTTATTTTATATAATTGGCTGTGTAAAATTATATATATGTATACATATATATATATACAGGGTGTTTCTTTTAACTTGAGACAGCTCAATATCTTGAGAAATACGCATTTCACGGAAAAATGTCTTAAATAAAAGGTTAATGTGACCAAAGGGGACAATATTTGGTGCTACCGCTAGCCACCCCCTACCCCTCCTTAAGGGTGAAACGGGGGGTAACTTTGGAAAGTCAAATGGAATGACCCGATTTTTTTCACAGAGTTTGGTAGTACATAAAAAAATAAATAACTTTTATTTGAAAGTTTTTTTCAATTTATCAACAGATGGCGCTGTAATTCAAAATTTAAGAAAAAGGGGTTTCCTTGTAAAATGTATTATTTGAAACGTTTGAAAAACAAAAATTAACATTAAATCAACAATAGTCGGCTCTGAAAACAATTTATAACAAATGTTCGAAATGTCGTCCTTCCATTTCGACACCAAGTGGAGCACCAGCGTCCCTGGTCGGTAAACGTTTGGTGCGGTACCTTAAGCGAACGATTAATCGGACCCTTCTTTATTGACGGTGCATTAAATGGCGAAAAGTACCGGAATTTTCTAGAAAACGATCTGACGGACCTTTTGGAGGATGTACCATTAGCACGGCTCCAAAACATGTGGTACCAGCAAGATGGTTGTCCTGCACATTATTCGACAATTGCTCGAGAGGTGTTGGATCGGGAGTTCAATGGCCGGTGCACCGCGGTGGATCGGTAGACGTGGTCCATTAATTTGGCCTGCTCGATCAACTGATCTTACGCCACCAGACTTCTTCCAGTAGGGTTACTTGAAAGAAAAAGTTTACGCTGCAATTCCTACAACTTGGGAGGACATGGTGGAGCGGATCAGGAACGCGATACCGCGGCGATACCGCCCGACATGTTGGCGCGTTGTGTGCCAGAATTCATAACCCGCATTCAAAAATGTGGTGAAATGGAATGACGACATTTCGAACATTTGTTATAAATTGTTTTCATAGCCGACTATTGTTGTTAATGTTAATTTTTGTTTTTCAAACGTTTCAAATAATACATTTTGCAAGGAAACTCATTTTTCTTAAATTTTGAATTACAGCGCCATCTGTTGATAAATTGAAAAAAGTTTTAAATAAAAGTTATTTATTTTTTTATGTACTACCAAACTCTGTGAAAAAAATCGGGTCATTCCATTTGACTTTCCAAAGTTACCCCCCGTTTCACCCTTAAGGAGGGGTAGGGGGTGGCTAGCGGTAGCACCAAATAATGTCCCCTTTAGTAACATTAACCTTTTATTTAAGACATTTTTCCGTGAAATGCGTATTTCTCGAGATATTGAGCTGTCTCAAGTTAAAAGAAACACCCTGTATATATATACAGAATTAAAATAATATATTTTATAAAGAAATAAAATGGTATTTGATTGTTTAAAATGTATCCCCAACAAATAACAAGGCCATTCAGAGAATGTCCTCAGGACATCCCATTCCTGGACCTACATATACCCATGGGACTTTCAGGGGACATCCTTAGGATGTCCTATTCCTGGACCTATATCCCACACAGAACACGCTATCCAATGGATATCCAATGGCTATCCCAATGTCCATATAACATCCATGCCTTTTACGATATCCATTGGATATCCAATGGATATCCATACTAGATGTTCAAACAAAAAACAAAAACATTAAAAATATTTTTTTCTTTTTTAAAATAACCCCTTATAGGATAAATTTATGTAATGATTAATAAATATGATTTAAATCGTTATTAACCCAATTTCAACAAAGTATCTCTAATATATATCCAATGGATAACTAATGTATGTCCAAAGTATATCCACTGTACATCTAATGTATATCCACTGGATATCCACTGGATATCCATACTGGATGTTAAAAAAAAAAACAAAAACATTAAAAATATTTTTTTCTTTTTTAAAATAGCCCCTATAGGATAAATTTATGTAATGATTAATAAATATGATTTAAATCGTTATTAACCCAATTTCAACAAAGTATCTCTAATATATATCCAATGGATAACTAATGTATGTCCAAAGTATATCCACTGTACATCTAATGTATATCCACTGGATATCCAATGGATATCCATACTGGATGTTCAAAAAAAAACAAAAACATTAAAAATATTTTTTTCTTTTTTAAAATAGCCCCTTATAGGATAAATTTATGTAATGATTAATAAATATGATTTAAATCGTTATTAACCCAATTTCAACAAAGTATCTCTAATATATATCCAATGGATAACTAATGTATGTCCAAAGTATATCCACTGTACATCTAATGTATATCCACTGGATATCCAATGGATATCCATACTGGATGTTCAAAAAAAAAACAAAAACATTAAAAATATTTTTTTCTTTGTTAAAATAGCCCCTTATAGGATAAATTTATGTAATGATTAATAAATATGATTTAAATCGTTATTAACGCAATTTCAACAAAGTATCTCTAATATATATCCAATGGATAACTAATGTATGTCCAAAGTATATCCACTGTACATCTAATGTATATCCACTGGATATCCGGTGGATAACTGATATGGATATCTTGTATTTTTACTTGTATGTATACATGTGGGATTTTGTGATGGTTTAAACTAGCATATGTAAAAAAAAACAACTTTACGGTAAATTGATTTTTTGCCAAGAGCTACGAAATTTTTAATTTTGAAATGTTCACTTTACCCAGATAATAATATTTATATATTAATAATATTATTTCTGTTAATAATATGACTATGACAGTCTGCAATACAATAAAAAATTACTTAAAAAAGTCCCTTTCGTTTATTATTTTATTTCATAGTACTACGCACGCGCTGAATTTGAGAATCTTCAGTGTTGCCGGTTATAAGCAAAATAACTAAACGAAATATATTTCCGTACTTTATTAAGTTTTAATAAATAAATTAAATAAATTTAAAATAATTATTCACCACATTTATGTCAAATAGGTATACTAGGTATACTAATTAATTAAGTATTAAAGATTTAATAATATAACCGCCATTTTGATGAGCTTTCTGAAATTATTTAAACGTCTGACAACACTGCTGCCGAACACAGAAGATAAAGAAGCGTCCTTTTTCTATGGTAGCGTCCGTTAAATATGATGCCATGATTGTTAGGTACATCCAAAGGGTTTTCATGTTTATTTGCTTCATTCCACAGATTGTAAAGGTTCATTCGCCATCATTGCTATTTGTTATATGTTTGTCATAAAGTTTATTGCCAAGTTATTGTGTTTTGTGGTTATTTGTTTGAGGTCTCTAGTGGTAAGTGAATATTTTATTAATTTTCTAATCATAGTTATCATTTTAAATTGTATTGGTCTAAAACTAATACAATTTTAAATTAAATAGGTATATTTAAGTGCAATTTATAAACTTTCGGTTAGCATTGAAGGTAAAACATTAAAGGTGAATACATGCATGCATTTATATACCGTACCTTTATTTGCAAGCTATACATAGGCTCGAGGGTAACAAATGGGCTGATGGATTGGCCAAATTTTGGGGATCATAAGGAGACAGGTGAAATAGGCTCTAAATGATTAGGCTGATAAAAAGGCAAATGACAGCTGGAGGAGTGATGGCAAGCCAGAGACTTCACTTCTTTAGTTATATGTAGTTTTCTGTTCTATTTTATGTTTTCATAAAAATAAATATTTAAATTAAAGAATAAGACTTTTATTTTAAAACCCAATGTTATTTATTGAAAAGTAAATATCCATTGATTCACCATATCCAATACAGATGACAACCATATTGCATACAATACTATATCCACTGGGTATCCATTGGATATCCACACTATGTCCAGGAGGGTCGGACATTTATATATCCAATGGTTATCCATTGGATATCCATACAATCTCCATATTGAATACAGATTACAACCATATTGCATACAATACTATATCCACTGGGTATCCATTGGATATCCACACTATGTCCAGGAGGGTCGGACATTTATATATCCATTGGTTATCCCGGATATCCTATGTATATCCTGGATATCCATAAAAGAAATCCATTGGATATCCATTGGATGTAATTGTTCCGTGTGGGATGGACCTAGGGATATCCCCATGGGGATATCCTATAGGATATCCTAAAGGCTATTTGCGGGACGTCTGCAGGTTTTTTGCACCACTCGGCCATGGTTGGGATGTCCTGAGGAGGTCTGAGGACGTCCTAGGATATCCTTGGGATATCCCAATATCCTGTAAGGCTTAGGACGTCCTTAGGACAGACTTGTGCTAGCTGGGGTGAGGCGCGCTGAAAAACTAACTTTTTTTCGCACACTTTAACTTAAATTATGCTTGCGCAGAAATTGTCTATTTAATGTCATTATAAACTTATATATGCCCTTGTGGAAATTTTTTCTCTGAGAAAGTCTTACTTTCTCTGAAAAAGTCTGAATAATACTTATTAAGTCGGAAAAAGTCAGAATAAGACTTATTAAGTCGGAAAAAGTCTGAATAAGTCTTATTAAGTCAGACTAATAGCAAGATTTGGGAGTCTTCTGGAAGAGTTAATAAGACTTTTTAAGACTTAATAAGACTTTTAGTAGAGAAATGGTAGGTTCCTATGGCGATAAAAATAAATATCCGAAATAATTCATAGAGATTGTAAGTATTTGGTTATCGTAAAATAAAACACATAGACAAGTATTTATTAACATTTTTGCTGTTGTTATAAGCCAAGTTTATTGCATAATTACCTATATACTAACATAGGTAAGAATCTTACCGTAAGATGTAATAATTATAACAATTATAATTTTATACATACGATGCGCTTAACATGCTTTCATTGTTTCCAACATAGAAAAAGGAGTTAATATCAAGTCTATAGACATGATATTTTCGATAGACTTATAAGACAAATATAGTTGATCTTCGTGTTTCATTCATCTTTGTATCATGGTTGATCTTCGTGTTTACGTACAGTGTTGCCATAAAAGTTCCTGACCATAAATTACAAAATACTAAAATAATAATAAAAATGTAACAAGATAGAATAAAATAATTGTGCATATTTAGTAAATATACAATATTATTTACTGAAAATTTCTTTTGTTATTATTTTGATAGAAATTTGCAAATCACCCCGCAAATATTATGAAAATACCCGATTTTCGAGTAAAATACTTGCAAACGGCAACACTGTGTCCCACTGACAGGTCAGCTGTGCTCTAATTGGTCAGCTAGCTAAGCTGGTCTCTCGATATTACGTCTTACGTCTATTGTTTGTGACAATGTTTAGATAGGTAAATATTTGCGTGTATCAAAAGAAACTATTAAAATAAAACGTACAGTGGCAAACCCTTTTTCTATTGTGGAAGCATGCATGTCAAGCGCATCGTATGTATAAAATTATAATTGTTATACCTAATTATTACATCTTACCTATGTTATTATATAGGTAATTATGCAATAAACTTGGCTTATAACAACAGCAAAAATGTTAATAAATACTTTTCTATGTGTTTTATTTTACGATAACCAAATACAACCTCTATGAATTATTTCGGATATTTATTTTTATCTCCGTAGGTACCTACCATTTCTCTACTAAAAGTCTTATTAAGTCTTAAAAAGTCTTATTAACTCTTCCAGAAGACTCCCAAATCTTGCTATTAGTCTGACTTAATAAGACTTATTCAGACTTTTTCCGACTTAATAAGTCTTATTCTGACTTTTTCCGACTTAATAAGTATTATTCAGACTTTTTCAGAGAAAGTAAGACTTTCTCAGAGAAAAAATTTCCACAAGGGTGTTTTATATGGTCCTCATGTCTAATAACTGAGATATTGGTATACTGTCGCCATTCGTGGCTTCCGGGCAAAGCCTCTTATTCTTCGATTCGGTTATATATATGCATATGCATAGAAATAATATTATTAGTATTATGAGTATTATTTCTATGGTTATATGGGTTGTGGCTAAACTTTAAAGCTGGAAAAGTGAAGTGCATCACTAAAAGTAAGTAAGTACCTAATTCAGTTTTTTATGTGTGTTTAATTATGTTTAATAAAGAATGTTATTACAATAGTGTTATTATTTCAAATACTCAACCAATAGTCATTGTTCTTAAAATTCCTTAAACCATAAAAAAATTAATTCCCTTGTTTTACACAATTTTGATTTCTTTTAAATTGAGTCATTTAGGTAATTGGATTGTCAAATAATTAGCTAAATGTTCCACATTCGAATATTTAAAAATTAAATATCTAATTAATTGCCTTAAAATTGCACATTTATTGGTGGTTTTGGTTGCTCAACATGATTATCAAATTGTAATATTTTTTTTCTTAAAAGAAAAAATAAAATAGTTATCTGTACCATAATCGATCACATATAGTAACATAATTTATTCTCCCAGAATAACGTATTACGGTACAGTTGTAATAATAATAATAATAAACATCTTTATTGGTTTCCCAACAGGCTATCGACCGTGGTCTTTCTGCCCAATTTTACAAAAAAAATTTTATAAATATAATAATTATTAATTGTAGTTACAATATTGAATTTATATAAAAAAAAAAAAATAATAAAAACATAAATCTCAAATATTTTAGTCTTCGTTAATGATGTCCGTGATTATCTCCCATAAAGTTTGTGTAGGATATTTTCTTTTGGGGGGCAGGTTATGGTCTCTACCGTGCATTAAGTTTTTCATAATTTGTATGTTGTGGTGTTTTTTTTGCAAATTGGCATGCCAGCTCCTTGAAACGTTCCAAAATGGGGGTGACCTTCGTTGTTTCGTATAGCAGTTGATTTGATGGATTATGAAGTGGATTATCTGGGTGTCTCATTTTGGTGATTATTCTCAAACTACTCCGTTCAGCCACTTCTAGCTTACCTACAGTAGTTTTTTTTGCAATTTAGGTAGATTAGGAAGGCATATTCAATAATGGGCCTGCATATCATTTTATATATTTTAATCGCAGTTTCAGGTTGTATACCGTTATTTTTGTATGTCAGGCTTCTGAAATGTTTGGCTCTTGTAATCATCTTGGTTTTCATTAATTTGGCATGTAAATTGAAATTGAGTTTGCTATCTAAATGTATTCCAAGGTATTTGCATGAATTAGATGGTCGTATTTGTTGATTAAAAATTTTTATAGAGGGGGAATTTATATTTATTTTGTGATTGAATATTATTAGTTGAGTTTTATTGGGATTTGGTTTTATTCTCCACTTGAAAAAAAACTGGATTATATTATTGCAGAGATTTTGTAAGTGAATCAAAGTGAGTTTTAAATTTTTCTGGTGTGCAATTAAAGCTTTATCATCTGCGAATTCTAGAATATATGTGTTAGGATTAAATTGTTGAGAATAGATGTCGTATGTGAATAGGTTGTATAGAATGGGGGATAAAGGAGAGCCTTGCGGGGACACCTTGTTGCATAGAAAATGATTTAGATAATTTTTGATTGTGTTTAACTAGACTCAGTCTATTTTTTAGAAAGTTATTTATAAAGTGAATTAGATATTTTGGACAATTTAAACTGTATAATTTGTATAACAGGTCGGCATGCCACACACTATCGAATGCTTTACTAATGTCCATGAAGAGAGCTGCTGATTTGTTGCCTTTTAGATTGTTTGTTTGAACATTCGAAGTTAGAATAAGCAGTGGATGGATTGTGGAAGAATTTTTTCTAGCCTTACCCAGATAACAATTATGACATCATTTAAGACATCAACGTGAAATCATTGCTGATTCATTCAGTGATGTCACTGTGGCACGCATATGTGTTCCCCTTTTGATAGGCAACATGATATCCTTAATGAGTCACACGATGAATTCGTTGTGACATCAACGTGAAATCATTGCTGATTCATTCAGTGATGTCACTGTGTTGCACTTTTGATGAGCAATGTGAGATCCTTAATGAGTCACACGATGAATTCATTATGAAATCAAAGGGATGTCATTAATGATTTTACTTAAGGGACTAAAAACGTTAAAATTAATTAAAATACCTAAATATTTATTTTCTTAAATAAAATATAAAATATTTAAAACAAGTTTTTATTAAAATTTAAAAAGTATCTTGCATCTGATTATTAATTTTTAATAAATAAAAAATGTATAAAATAAAAATAAATAAATAAAATAAACTCGATATGCTAATTATTAATAATTATATAATTATTAGCATATCAAGTTTATTTTATTTATTTATTTTTATTTTATACATTTTTTATTTATTAAAAATTAATAATCAGATGCAAGATACTTTTAAAATTTTAATAAAAACTTGTTTTAAATATTTTATATTTTATTTAAGAAAATAAATATTTAGGTATTTTAATTAATTTTAACGTTTTTAGTCCCTTAAGTAAAATCATTAATGACATCCCTTTGATTTCATAATGAATTATAATCACATGCAAGTTAATTTTTGGTACAGTAAGCGCATTGCTCAATTAATTGCTATCATTTAAAATTTCTTTATTTTTATTGAGCAATAACTTTCTGTAAGTTTGTTTTGCTCCCCTTAATAATTCGAAATGTTATATCATTCGAGAAAACACTGTTTGCCCCTTGGCCTTTCTGGTACAGCTTTAGATCTAAAGCAGCTTCTGTAATAAAAAATGATCTGATTATATTGCCCGGGCCTCTTAAAGCCGGATAACTCAACTTTCGTGATAAACAAAAAAGCCTTAACCAAGTATAATTCATAAATTAATTATAAAAATATATTTAAAAATACGATAACTTTTAAGCCTTGGTAAGATAAATCCATTTCCAAAACTTGGCAACACTTATGGTATATACCATGGCAACACTGTTATATAACACAGCACAGAAATATGTCAGAAATGTTTCTTAGATATAACATTGCAACATTAGAAATATTGCAGTGGTATTGCAAAATGTTGCCGAAATATCTCTGATATGTTTCAGACTTATTAAAATGTCCGCCCTTGGAAACATTTCTTTGTAATGTTTCAGAAATATTACCTGGAAATATTTAATTGATATTGCAAAATGCTGTTGAAATATTTTTGATATTTTTCAGGCTTATTAAAATGGAAATATTGTTTATGGTGTTTACAAAATATTACCTGAAATATTGCTGGAATATTAAATAAAATCTCAAAAACATTTATATGGTTTATTTAAAAAATCTACATTGTAAAGCTCTTTTAATTTAAATTAAAAATTAAATAAAAAAATATATGTTTACATGTTGACTTCATTCTTCTTCTAAAAAGAATATTTTATTACTTATAAGTATATAGAAGTAATTTAATTTTAAACTCACCGCTTGCTCTCTGTTAATGTGTAAGCCGCCTTGTATTAGCCACTTCTCTATAATTTTATTGATTTCATCTTCATTTGATTCAGTGTAGTGAAGACAAACCACTTTTGTAAAAAGAGCAGAAGAATTTTATTTAACATAATATATTATATATATATATATGTTTCCATTGGAATAAAGACAAATTAAAAAATAGAGCCAATTTCCATGGGCCACGAGACTTTATGTTCGGATGAAATTGTTTAAGGCAGGAAAAATATCCCTGAAGGAGTTCAGGAGGTCAGGGAAATGTAATATTCATTTTAAATATCTCTTTAATTTACTTACTTAAGATTACTTTGTGAAGTATGAGTTCTTTAAAACCCTTTTTGTTTTTTTTACCCATCAAATGTGGACTGTACAGCTACTTCATTTTTCACCAAATGATTTAAAATTTTTGTAGTGGCATCATTTACAGAAGTGCCTTTCCCGATTCCTTTTAGGAAAATAACCTAAAACAAATATTTACCTAAGTCAATGTTATCAAAATAATAAAAATACACTTACAACATTTTTAAAGTATACAGGGTTACTAAACTCTTTTTCAATTTTATTTAAAACTGCATGTGTAAAAATATTGATCTGGATTGTTATTAAAAAATTCACAAACAAGAAAAATGTAGGTATAATATGATTAGAGTTGCCTCGGCAATGCCTCCTAACCTAAATGTTTTTGAGCGTACTGGAGTGAAGTCAAAACCATAGAAAAACATTGTTAATATGTAGGTACTTACCAGAGTGGGTACTTCTTTTTTTATACGTTTTTCCTTTAAGTTTACACCATACACAATATTCTTTATTATTATTGTTATTTAGAGAACAAAAAAACCCGTTACACACAAGAAAGCGTCACTTTAAGCAGTGTTGCCGGATGAATTTCATAAAAGTTCCCGACCAAAAATAACAAAATACCCTATTTTACTTGCCAGGGTAAGAAAAATGTTTTGTTTATAAATTTTGTACCGTATCCGTTTTATTTTAAAAAATTAATAAAATTGAAGGATGGTAAGAGGGTAGAATAAAATAATTTGGTAAATATACAATAATATTTGCTGAAAATACCCGATTTTCAGGTAAAATAATCGCAAACGGCAACACTGACTAAAAGCCAAACATTGAAATATTTCAGAAATATTTCTGACATATGTTGTGCTGTCACTGCTGTGTGGGATGCACTTGCATAGTTCAGAGAAAAAGAAGGTTATAAATTTAAATTATGGCACTATGACATATGTCATGATATCAAATGCATTTCTGTGAAATCACCTGGAGCTCATTGGCTGAATCATTGCTGAGCTCATCCTGAGTTCTTGATGAGATCATTTGTGAAATTAATTTCACAAATGATCTCATCAAGAACTCAGGATGAGCTCAGCAATGATTCAGCCAATGAGCTCCAGGTGAGGTCCAGGTGATTTCACAGAAATGCATTTGATGTCCTAGTGAGCTCACTGTGAGCTCACGCTATGATTATCACCGAGTGATTTTTTAATGATTCATAAATGTTATCTGGGTATTTAAATGATTTTTTCCAAGTTTTTTCCAATGACTGGTAGTAAAGTAATTGGGCGAAAGTTGGTTGTTTTTGTCAGATCGCAATTCGGTTTAGGAATGTTTATTATAATTCCTTTTTTAAATTCTTGTGGATAGTATCGGATTTTATTACAGTAATTATATATATCTAAAACTTTTCCATGGAATTCAGCACATAAGTTTTTAAGAGTCTTTTTGGAGATATGATCATAACCTGGTGCTGTATTTTTGCCGGTATTTAGTACATGATAATATTCCTCTTCAGTAACTTCAGGCACTTCTCCAGGGTCGGTATGGTCGTTAAAGTACAACTCGTACCAGTCATTTATTTCTTTGAAGCTTTGATCATCAAAGTTTATATCTTCCGACATTTCATATACTTTCTTGTAATGTCTGCCAAAAGCATCTGCCACATCCTGGTCCTCATTGAGCACAACATTATTTTCTACAATTTCAACATTTTTATGAGTGTGCTTTTTGTAACCTGAAAGTTTTTTTATTTCTTGCCAATAGTTTTTGCCTTTTAAGTTACTTATATTCTTGCATGCTTCAAGATATTTGGTGGATTTATATTGCAAAATTAATATTTTAATGTCTTTGTTTAAATCATTGAATTTAGATTTTAGGTTTTGGTTATCATATTTGTGGATTTCTCTAAGCATTTGTCTTTTTGTTCTTAATAATCTTAGTATGAAAGGAGGTAGTCAGGGCCGGATTAGGACAATTTGTCGCCCTAGGCCAATAATGGCGCCTATAATTACAGCCTATAGGCCTATATATATAGCCTATATATATATATATAAGGTATTAATATAACACAACACATGTTAGCCGACAGGGGTGTACATAAGGGGACAAGTAGGGTTTTATAAAAAAAATTAAAAAAAATAAATAAAAAATAATTTATTTTTATATAGAAAAACAAAACAATGATGAACTAACTTAATTTTTACAATTTTAAAATAACCTAAAACAGAATTTTACCTATATCATTTCGTCGTTGATACTGCAAAAGGTAACTTTGACGCCTTTCTGCACAAGGGAACCAACCCACAAAAATAAAAAAAATCGATTTTTTTATTTTTGTGGGTTATTTCCGAGGTTATTTCTCTTCTGCAGGCGTTCAAGTGAAACGATTTTTTTCATTATCAACGACGATTTACAATTTTTTTCCTGCATTTAAAATCGGAAAAGGACACAATAATATTTTCAAAATTTATTTTCTTGACTTCTTCTGCTTCTATAGATGGAAGAGCTAGATTCGCAGTCTTCTCGTCTACTAGGCAACTGCGAAAAAGATGTGCTTTTAAAATAAAAAAGGGAACCTATTACACGTTTGATAATTATAATTATTTATTTTAATTGATTAATTTTAATATTCAAACTACTTAAAAAAAATTGAGCCTTCTGCCTGGGCGTCTATTGGCTTCGCGGCGCCCTAGGCCATGGCCTAGGTTGGCCTATAGGTTAATCCAGCACTGGAGGTAGTACTTGATTGTAAAAAGTTTTTGGTTTTTTAGGGGAGTTATCCAGAATCTTTTGGCAGGTAAAGTTGAGGAATTGTGTAATTATTGTTGGGTCTAAATTTTGCATGCTTTTTATATAATCGGTTAATTCTACATTTAGGTTTTCTAGGTTGCATTTGTTAAAATCGTATATCATTTCAGGAGAGGTATTTATTTTTGTTTGCAGGTTAAATGTTATTTCAATTGATTGGTGGTCTGAACATAAATCCGGAATAATATTTATTTTTTTATATTATTTTTTATGTTATCTGTACATAATATTAAGTCTGGTGCTGTGCTTGCATTGTTTGTCATGATAAATGTAGGGGGAGTATCGATTTTAACAAAATTTGAGTTTTTAAGAAAATGTTGTAGTTGTTTATTTTTGTGAGTATTAGGATTGAAGTCTCCAATGATAAGGCAATATTTATAAAGTGCAGCTTTTATAAATACGGTACTATCGATTATCTCATTTGGATGAATGTATAAAAGAAGTACATGCAATTTTTCATTTTGATACGGTAGTGTAAAATGTAAGCATTCATTTTTTATATTATTAATTTTTGGTGGATTGGCTTTGCCAAGATTAATTTCCGCCCTCGTTTGAACCATGCTTCCCCCTCTTATGTTTTCATTAAAGATATTACCTGGTTTTTGTATTGATTTCCATTGTGATGTTAAAGGTATTATATTTTTGAGTTTTGTTTCCACAAACATTGCACAATCGATATTATTTTTTTGTAAGTAATGACTTATTAAACTTTTTTTAGCTAGATAGCTGTTTATATTCGTGTAGAGTATTTTTATGTTAGTTTGATTGAATTTGATAGCCTTCTATTGGTTCTGTTGCAATATCTTGATTATCCGAATCATCCATATTTATCATAAATATGTATAACCTATTACCAGAGAATATAGGGGTAGTGTCTATGTTGTACTGCTCTATAAATCGTTTTTTTAATTTTATAATAAGTTTTTCCCTGTCAGTGTTGGCAGGTTTATTTAATTTATTTATATATGTATCGACTATCATGTCATGTACTGTGATGTAAGAGTGATTTTGTTTTTTTTTGTGATTTTTGCATCTATCTGACAAGATCTTTTGTTTATTGATTTTATTTTGATATTTGGTATACCCTTTGTGGGTCTTCTTGGGCATTTTGTGGACCATGCTTCATGCTCTTCAGAGTCGCATGCTATGCATTTTTTAGGAAGCGGTGAAGTGCACTGGTTTGTATGATGGTTACCTTTGCATTTTGCGCAACTGGTTGGTGTGCTGCAATTTTCTGTAAGATGGGTGTATAGGTGGCACCGTGCACATGGCGCAGGGATGGGTGGTGGTGGAGCACTGGGGTAAACTGCGTAGTGTCTGTTTTTAAAAAACATACCCTCATTTAAAAGTCGTTCAAATGATTTGTTGCACCCCGTTATGATCCTAATTAAATGTGTGGGTTTTCCTGTAGCTCTAGATATTATTCTTTTACAGAAGCGAATGGAGATGTCCAATGATTTTAAATGTTGGCTGATTGTATTATCATCAATTTCGTTTTCCACGGCTGATATTACAACTGAAAATGAGGCATTGGGAATGTTTTCTGTAGCTTTTGGTGGAGGTGTAGAAACATTGAATGTTTTAATAAGATTGTTTTCTGACAGAACTTTAAATGTAGATGACAGTACCTCCTTGTTGTTGTCGGATTTAAGTATAAAGCCATTTTTTGTTTTTATTAGGTATAACATCCTGTGAGCTTGGAAAAATATCTTGCCATTTATCAGAAAATTGGATTCTTGTAATCTCTTCATGTGTTGTTAAATAAAAGGTATTTTTTATATGTTGTTTTTAAATGCGAGCATTTTTTCGGAGTAGTTGAATGACGTCTTGTTTATTGTTTTTTGGTTGGTTTGAGAAGTAGATTGTTGTGTATCGTTTTTTTGCTGGATTATTTTCATGTATCGATGAATTCGTTTTTTTGTTGATTTGAAATTTCGTTTTTTGGCTTGTCTTAATATTGGTTTACCGTATTGAAAACCAATTAATTCAGCCTCTGGGCTTTCTATTCTTCTTTTACCTCTATCTTTTACATGCTGACTTTCGTTTCCATGATCCGACTCATTTTCTCCGTCGCTAGTCTCCATTAAATAGCTTTTTTTTAATAGTTTTATTCACTACCCTGCTGAAAAAGCCGGGTGATTGCAGGTATGTGCGGGTGAAAAACCAAGCTGGTTTTACACCCGGTTATATATGTATTTTGCCTGCCATACCAGATTTTGCCCGCACGCCTGCTTTCACCTGCGCTGCCGGGTGTAAATATCACCCGCAAACGCCCGGTATTGACGTTAATTATATATAAGATTTTGTTTTCGCCTGATTTCACCCGCGTTTACCTGCATTTTGATTTTCTGTTTTTGTCTGCATTCTCCCGGTTTCATCCGCGAACGTACGTTTTTACATGCGTACGTCTGCATTCGTCCGCGAACGTCTGCATTAACCCGCGAACGTCTGATTTCACCCGCAAACGTCTGCTTTTGCCTGTTTTCACCCACAAACGTCTACTTTTCCCTGCAAACGCCTGCTTTCACCCGCAAACGTCTGCTTTTACCCGCGAACGCCTGATTTCATCCGCGAACGTCTGCTTTCATACTTTTTTACCCGCAAAACGTCTGCTTTCCACCTGCGAACGCCCGGTTATACCTGTCTTTCGCCCGGTTAGTGCAAACTCGCAATCATCTGCAATCACCCGCGATCGCCCGCATTTAGTTTGATTTACTTTCGCCCGGTTTCGTCTGCGAACGCCTGCTTTCACCTGCGTACGCCTGCTTTTACCCGCAAACGTCTGCTTTTACCCGCAAACGTCTGCTTTTACCCCGCGAACGCCTGATTTCACCCGCAAACGTCTGCTTTTGCCTGCTTTCACCCGCAAACGTCCACTTTTACCTGAAAACGCCTGCTTTTACCTGCAAACGCCTGCTTTCACCCGCAAACGCCCGGTTATACCTGTCTTTCGCCCGGTTAGTGCAACCTCGCAATCATCTGCAAGCACCCGCGATCGCCGGCATTTAGTTTTATCTGCATTAACCCGCGAACGTCTGATTTCACCCGCAAACGTCTACTTTTGCCTGTTTTCACCCGCAAACGTCTACTTTTCCCTGCAAACGCCTGCTTTCACCCGCAAACGTCTGCTTTTACCCGCGAACGCCTGATTTCATCCGCGAACATCCGCGAACGTCTGCTTTCATACTTTTTCACCCGCAAACGTCTGCTTTTACCTGCGAACGCCCGGTTATACCTGTCTTTCGCCCGGTTAGTGCAACCTCGCAATCATCTGCAAGCACCCGCGATCGCCGGCATTTAGTTTTATCTGCATTAACCCGCGAACGTCTGATTTCACCCGCAAACGTCTGCTTTTGCCTGTTTTCACCCGCAAACGTCTACTTTTCTCTGCAAACGCCTGCTTTCACCCGCAAACGTCTGCTTTTACCCGCGAACGCCTGATTTCATCCGCGAACGTCTGCTTTCATACTTTTTCACCCGCAAACGTCTGCTTTCACCTGCGAACGCCCGGTTATACCTGTCTTTCGCCCGGTTAGTGCAACCTCGCAATCATCTGCAATCACCCGCGATCGCCGGCATTTAGTTTTATCTGCATTAACCCGCGAACGTCTGATTTCACCCGCAAACGTCTGCTTTTGCCTGTTTTCACCCGCAAACGTCTACTTTTCTCTGCAAACGCCTGCTTTCACCCGCAAACGTCTGCTTTTACCCGCGAACGCCTGATTTCATCCGCGAACGTCTGCTTTCATACTTTTTCACCCGCAAACGTCTGCTTTTACCTGCGAACGCCCGGTTATACCTGTCTTTCGCCCGGTTAGTGCAACCTCGCAACCATCTGCAATCACCCGCGATCGCCGGCATTTAGTTTGATCTACTTTCGCCCGGTTTCATCCGCAAACGTCGACTTTCGTCTGCGAACGCCTGCTTTCACCTGCGTACGTCTGTTTTTACCCGCAAACATCTGCTTTTGCCTGTTTTCACCCGCAAACATCTGCTTTCACCTGCGAACGCCTGCTTCGCTTCGTCTAAGAACGCCGGCAAACGTCGGGTTCGTCCGCGAATGTCGGCTTTCGTCCGCGAACGTCTGCTTTCATCCGCAAATGTCTGCTTTCACCTTCGTACGTCTGTTTTTACCCGCAAACGTCTGCTAAATTTATTGGATTTTGACATTGTTTCGCAAAATAGAAATTAAGTCTTCATTAAAAAAAATTAATAAACATTTTTTCATTATTACACAGGCAGGTAACTGTGCTATGTTTTTCTATCTCATGAGCTAAGGCACCTGCGCAGAAAAGCACGGTTGTTGTTTATTTTTACTTCTTAAAAACCGTACTCGGAGGCCGTTGAAGGTGGACACTCGAAATTGGCATCCTTTTTTTGTGCCCACGAGACCTACCCGCGGACCATCCGGTGTCGAAAAGGCCCAATTCCACTTTTTTTCGATTTTTCCGTCAAATTTTGCCCGACATGTCAAGTGACGGATGTCAAGTTGACAGGTGACAGATGACAAATGATAGGTGGCAGATGACAAATGACAGGTGAAAGGTGCCAGATAACAGGTGACAGATGTCAAGTTAACAGATGACAGGTGACAGATGACAGGTGAAAGATAAAAGGTGACAGGTGCCAGATGACAGGTGACAGATGTCAAGTGAACAGGTGACATGTCAAGTGACAAAAGTCAAGTAAGTTGACAAATGATAGATGGCAGGTGCCATATGATAGGTGACAAATGACAAATGGCAGATGACAGATGACAAATGGTAGGTGATAGATGACATGTGACAGATGACGTGTGACAGATAACATGTGACAGATGATATGTGAGAAATCATCATTAAAATTACCATACATTTAGGTGGAGCGGTTGCGGCGCGATTCACACCTGCAGCGAGCAACAAGCTCAGCTTAGTGAGCTTGTTTAAAACGTTGAGGAGACTTAAAATCAATATAATAATATAATATAGGTAGATATATGCTTAAAATCATTTTTTTTTTAAATTAATAACGTATTTTTACTAAGTGTTATATTTATATTTTTTCTGAAATAGGGTTACTTTAATAACAAACTTGTAAGGCGATAAATTTGAATTATATTTCTGGGAGTTTCTGACTAAAGTGGAAACATGGCATCAAAGCACGCTTGTCAACAGAGACTGCTTGTCAATGGACATAACCTTTATTTGTGTAAGGTACATAAAAGTGTATATATAACTAGTTATAGGCTATAACCTATAGCTATCTATTTATATTAATCTAAATGCATAAATTCTTTTTTAAGGGGCCATCCATTTATTATGTCAGCATGCAATGGGAATGTCTCGCAAATGATGGCTGAAGACCAGAGGGTGTGGGTGCAAATTGTTATGATTATTTCAAGAATCAAAAAGACAGATTTTGAAAGAAATTTGCATGGAATTTTTAGAAGATGACCTAAAAGACAAATTAAACATTCAATGCCAATAAAGCGACCAATAAAGTTTTAAGAGTCGGAAATGGATGATAGTGAATCACTGTTTAAGTTAATTTTGTAAGTAATAAACATGAACATTCATTTAAATATAATATATATTATGTTGCCATTATTATTATGCACAAAAGTTATTTTCCATTAATTAATTTAGAATTACATTATTCAATGTTAATAACAAATAAATTAAATTTTATAGACTTTTACACATTTAAAATAATAATTTTTAAAGCGTTTTACAATTTACATATGTAGATAAAATATTTTAAGAAAAAAAATTGTCTACTCCCAACCGAATTATAATAATTTTTAACATTTTAAATTATTTTTAGACTGGAATTGAAACCAAAAAATATTGATGAGAAAATAATGAAATCACTCGATTTTTTAAACTATTATTTAAGCAATTGACTTGCGTTTTTAGGCCATTTATAAGGAATATTCCATTAACTGACTTTTGTTTTTTAGACCTTTAGTTTTCTGTATATATGTACATATTTTTTATATGCAAATATTTAATTATATGTATATTTATATGTATTATTTATTGAAAAATCAGAAATGCATATATTTTTAAGAAAACAAAAAATGTTACTTAATTTTATTACCAGTTTAAAAAAAATTTTTTTTTCAAAGGATTTGAATAAATTTGTTAAAATATTTTTTTTCCTATAAAAATATGCATTTATATTTTTTTAAATAACAGGTATAACATTCAAAAAACGTTCCAGTAAATAAATATCCCTTATTGGCCTTAATAGCTTAAAAAAATGAGCCAACTGGTTAAATAATAGCTTCAGAAATTGACTGATTAGTCCCAAACCAAACCAAATTTTGTATGGTGAAAATACAACTTATTATCCAGGTATATTCTATTAATCAATTAGATATTAACTTTATCTAAATTACTTTTTTAGAAAGACAGGATATTTTTTAGGATCTTAGCACATAATAGCCTATGTGCCCCCCAAACCCAAATCAAAAATCCGCCATTGTATACCTTCTATTATAATAAGTAATAGGGTGGGTTGAAAACAAAATGTTTGTTTTTTTTCTTAGGATGGGGGTAGAATTTGTACCTTATAAAAAAAGAAAAAAAAATTTTACTCAATATCTTGAGGTGGCCCTCTCGTTTTTTAAATAAAAATTTAATCAAATGGGGTAGTTCCAACGGGAAATTCTTTTTTTTGTTCTAGAATCTGTAGGGTGTTGCCCTTAAAAGCCAATTGGAAGTCAAAAGTTGAAGAAAAAAAATTTTCCATTGTTTTTGTAATTTAAGTAAAAAATTAAAAGCACTTTCTTTTGTTTTATAATGAAAGTTGGGTGAAAAAAATCACATGTTTTCCACGATTTTGGACAAAAAAAGAATTTCCCGTTGGAACTAACCCATTTGATTATATATTTATTTAAAAAACGAGTGGGCCACCTCAAGATGTTAAGTAAAAAATTTTTTTTTTCTTTTGAAAAATTCTACCCCATGCTAAGAAAAAAAAACAAACATTTTGTTTTCAACCCATTAAGTAAATTTTAATGAATACAATTACTAATTTTATTTAATATATTTTTTTAGGGAAAATGGATTTTCTTTAATAAATTATTTTTTTTTAAACATGGTTTTATTGCTTTTAATTATGGTACAAATGGTGGTAAAACTCCCTTATAGCGTAGTGTAGACAAAATCGAGAAAATGTCAGGGGGTTGACTTTTATTGGGTACCCAATCATACATATTAAAATGTTTACAACTATCCAAAAAGCAGTTCGTGGTGTAAAAATTTTGTTCAAAAATTTTCATTAAAACATTCCTTTATTCACCCTAATAAACCAATATTATTTCTTTATAAATTTATTTTATAATTCAAATTTTAATAACATTGGACTACTATATAAATAAATAAAATTTAAACACCCTCAATAAACGAAAGGAAGCTTTTAAGGACCTAATTTAATAAAAGTTTTTTCCTAATTAAATTTTTTTTCTAGAAGACGCTCTATAATAAAAGTGTATGAAACCGAAAGAAAACAGACAAACGAAATGCAGGCAATCGCGGATAAAATCGGACGAAAGCAGACGTTTGCGGTTGAAAACGAGCAAAAACAGACGTTTGCGGGTAAAAACAGACGTACGCAGGCGTTCGCAGACGAAAGGAGACGTTTGCGGATGAAACCGGGCCAAAGTAGATCAAACTAAATGCCGGCGATCGCGGGTGATTGCAGATGATTGCGAGGTTGCACTAACCGGGCGAAAGACAGGTATAACCGGGCGTTCGCAGGTGAAAGCAGACGTTTGCGGGTGAAAAAGTATGAAATCAGGCGTTCGCGGGTAAAAGCAGACGTTTGCGGGTGAAAGCAGGCGTTTGCAGGTAAAAGTAGACGTTAGCGGGTGAAAACAGGCAAAAGCAGACGTTTGCGGGTAAAAACAGACGTACGCAGGTGAAAGCAGGCGTTCGCAGACGAAAGCCGACGTTTGCGGATGAAACCGGGCGAAAGTAGATAAAACTAAATGCCGGCGATCGCGGATGATTGCAGATGATTGCGAGGTTGCACCAACCGGGCGAAAGACAGGTATAACAGGGCGTTCGCAGGTGAAAGCAGACGTTTGCGGGTGAAAAAGTATGAAATCAGGCGTTCGCGGGTGAAAGCAGGCGTTTGCAGGTAAAAGTAGACGTTAGCGGGTGAAAACAGGCAAAAGCAGACGTTTGCGGGTAAAAACAGACGTACGCAGGTGAAAGCAGGCGTTCGCAGACGAAAGCCGACGTTTGCGGATGAAACCGGGCGAAAGTAGATAAAACTAAATGCCGGCGATCGCGGGTGATTGCAGATGATTGCGAGGTTGCACCAACCGGGCGAAAGACAGGTATAACAGGGCGTTCGCAGGTGAAAGCAGACGTTTGCGGGTGAAAAAGTATGAAATCAGGCGTTCGCGGGTAAAAGCAGACGTTTGCGGGTGAAAGCAGGCGTTTGCAGGTAAAAGTAGACGTTTGCGGGTGAAAACAGGCAAAAACAGACGTACGCAGATGAAAGCAGGCGTTCGCAGACGAAAGCCGACGTTTGCGGATGAAACCGGGCGAAAGTAGATAAAACTAAATGCCGGCGATCGCGGGTGATTGCAGATGATTGCGAGGTTGCACTAACCGGGCGAAAGACAGGTATAACCGGGCGTTCGCAGGTGAAAGCAGACGTTTGGGGGTGAAAAAGTATGAAAGCAGACGTTCGCAGATGAAATCAGGCGTTCGCGGGTAAAAGCAGGCATACGCAGGTGAAAGCAGGCGTTCGCAGACGAAAGCCGACGTTTGCGGATGAATCCGGGCGAAAGTAGATCAAACTAAATGCCGGCGTTCGCGGGTGATTGCAGATGATTGCGGGGGTGCACTAACCGGACGAAAGACAGGTATAACCGGGCGTTCGCGGATAAAGTAAAGCAGGCGTTTGCGGGTATGGGCGGATAAGATTTTCACCCGCAATCACCCGGTTTTGACGCATATTTCAATCGAAATTTACGCCCGCAATCACCCGGCTTTTTCAGCAGGGTAATCACTTGACACACGTGTGTATTCGGTGGCGTAGTTAATTAAACTGCAGTTGTAATAATTTTCTAAAAAAATCCAATAATTTTGTAACTTTTCTCATCTGGCAACACTGTTGCTCAAAGAAATTGGGCAAAGTTTAATGGTAGTTGCGGACGCACGTACTTGCAATATTTGGCCAATCAAATACAATCTGTTTAGTAAATCTTTGGCCAATTTTAACCCAAACATTGTTTGCCGGAATGGAACGTCCATATAATATTCTTGGACATACTATGGATATCCATTTGTACACATGTGCAGATCCCACTGGGAAAGACACCTTGCAAAATATTGCTGCAATGTTCGCCGACTTAACAAATAAAATATTTCCTGTGCTACTTGCATTAACATAAATGAAATGTTACATTTGAAATATTGCATATATAAACATTGAAAAAAAGTTATGTCTGCAATATTATAATTGTAATGTTTAAAAACTTTTATGCAACATTTTATACTAAATGTTACAAATATAACATTGTAAAAACTTTCCATGTGTATCTTTAAATAATGTTTTAAATTTAAGGTTGTTGGAAATTATTATAATAATTTCCAACAACCTTAAATTTAAAACATTATTTAAAGATACACATGGAAAGTTTTTACAATGTTATATTTGTAACATTTAGTATAAAATGTTGCATAAAAGTTTTTAAACATTACAATTATAATATTGCAGACATAACTTTTTTCAATGTTTCAATTGAAATATTAACCCAATAAGCACAAACTTCCCAATAATTGCCCAAAAATTGTCCATTTCAAAATGGGCAATTATTGGGCACAGATACGTCCGCATTTACGGGCAATTATTGACCAATCATATTGAAATCAATGAATGGCCAATAATTGCCCATTTCTGTTAAATTCAATTTGTGATACATCATTGGGCAATAATTGGCCAACTTGGGCTGGTTTTTTTAATTGAAAGGTATATTTAAAATAAAAAAGGATATTTTACAAAAAAGTCAATCCATATCAACTGTGATACTAACTAATCCTGAATACCTATTTGTAATGTTAAAAAAAACTATACAAAAAAATCAAAACTATGGATATAGGGTTGTCCAGAACTCGTAATGACAATGGAGATGGCAAAACTGCTTTGTTTGATAAATAAAGAGGTTTGAAATTGACCAATCCCAGGGTGCACCCTGGTGTCAAATATACAAAAATGATATATATATATACAAAATATATATATATACAAAAATATACAAAAAATATACAAAAATGATATATATGACCAAGCCTTAACATTTTGACAGTGTATTTATTTATTAGTTCACTAGTACTCACAAGCTTTGTCAAAAACGAATAGAAGTTTTACAACTTTTCGTTTGACGAAGCTTTTCAGTTTTATTGACATATGCAAACTTGGTAAAATGTTAAGACTCGTTCACATCATTTTGTATATTTGACTACCACTGGGATTGGTCAATATTAAACCTCTTTATTTACCAGTTTTGGCATCTCTATTGTCGTTACCATTAGCCCTTTCCTGGTGGGGCACGAGTTCTGGACCACCCTGTATAATATTATTCACTGTTTAAATGTTTAGTTTTTTTTGTAAACAGGGTACCTACCTATCTCAATATTTTAACATTACAAATTTTCATAAATATTTGTGTCACAGTTGACATGACTTGACTCAACACTTTTATTCTCTAATAAATTAATTACAATTATTGCATGGGAATGTACATGAAATAAAAACAACAAACTTTCTTAAATGGCGGCCCGGCAAGAAGTGATCCCAATCAAACTCGAATTCCTAATTCTTTGTTAGGGTTTTTGTGACGACATCTTTAAATTCGCCTCCTTCTGGAAGGTCAAACCTTTTTCGTCCACCAAGAGAAGCTATAACATAGAAATATTTAGAACTCGATTAAAAAATTTATGTATGTAAATTAACCATAAATTGCATCTTCAAAGGTTGTGTTTTCAAGTCTTACTGCCCCTTCTTTGTTTCCATTATAAATAACTTTTTGGCAGCATTGCGGCTGGTTCCTATTAATATTAGAATAATACTTACCAATTTTGTATTCTCTATGAAAATTTTCTGTTAACAGACACACACAGGACAAACGCACGTTTCTTTTAACAAATAACCGACGAATATGAGCCACGTCACGTGTACAATTTACTTGCGCATGCGAAATGGATTCATAGACAAGAAACAATAGACAGGGAACAACTATATAGGCAGTAGCGTGCAAAGGTGATTGGGGGCCCCCCCGCAAATTTTGAGCTGGGGCCCCTTTGTCACTTATACCACCCAATGTGGTTCTCTACGGGGCCCCTCTAAGGTCGGGGGCCCCCCCGCACCGCGGGCCCTGCGGGGCCTGTCCTGCACGCCACTGTATATAGGTCTATAGACCTATAACTGGTTGCAAAATCTGTCTTCAACATCCACAGGATTATTGTTGTCTATAAAAAACCGTGATTTTCGACCTTATATACTAAAACACAACGCGATTTTCGGCCTTATAAACCAAAACAAACCTTAATTTTCGACTTTCAATTTATGATGCGGCCAAGCGAAACACTGGACATTATACGTCTAGTTATGGTAGAAATAAGTCTTATTTCTACAATGCGTCTTTATAGTTCACTTATAATAATTATTACCTACTTTTGAAAAAAATCAGCTGAAACTTGAAACCGGGTAATTGCGAATACGGTACTCCGGTTGATTGTACAATGACTGGGCAATTATTAAATATCTACTAAATTAAAATAAATGTGTAGTACCTACTACAAAAATATCCTTAAAATAACCCAAAGAATCATCCTTAGGGATCCCTAGGGATAATTCTTTGGGTGATATTAAAGATATTTCTGTAATATGTAATGTTTGCTATAAATGTAGTTAATATTTAATAATTGCCCAGTCATTGGCCAATCAACCAGAGTACCGTGTTCGTATTGGAGTGTTCAATAATTGCCCGGTTTCACGTCCGGTTAATTGATCAATTATTAACAATTCGAATGGGCTAAAAATTGAGCAATGATTGATCAACGATTGGGACTTCACATACAATTTCAGTTAACTAAATAATGGACCATACAATTATTGCCCAATGATTGACCACTTCTATTGAATCAATGAGATTGGTCAAATATTGAAATCAACGCTGTGCTTACTGGGAACACAAGTTTCAAATGATAAATGTTTGCAACTTTACTTTAAATATACAATAGAAACATTTATTTTGGAATGTTTGGGAATATTTTTAAAACATTGCAATTATAATATTACATTGATAAGTTTTGGGCAATGTTTCATCCGAAATATTACATTAAGATGATTTTTGCAATGTTACTTTATATAAACAATCGATAAACAATATAAACATTTAATTTGCAAGATTTTTAGAACATTGCAATTATAATATTACAATGTAATAATTACATTGATAAGTTTTGGGCAATGTTTCATCCGAAATAATACATTAATATGATTTTTGCAATGTTACTTTATATAAACATTTTAATTTGCAAGATTTTTGGAACATTGCAATTATAATATTATATTGATAAGTTTTGGGCAATGTTTCATCCTAAATATTACATTAAGATGATTTTTGAAATGTTGCTTTATATAAACAATATAAACATTTAATTTGCAAGATTTTTGGAACATTGTAACTATAATATTACATTTATAATTATAACTTTAGTTTTGGACTATGTTTCATCCGAAATATTGCATTAAGATAATTTTTGCAATGTTGTTTGCAGACTGACTTGCCGATGCATCTCGCCGCTGTCTTGGTCATTTATATCTTTATAAGTGAACATTGCCGAGCTTGATGCGTGTCTCCCGTCACCGACTGCCTGACACTGATGAGACCAAACAGGTCGAAACAGACTGTTATTTATATATGTAGGCCTATAGCTTATGGATAAATAATTATAATTAATTATTATAATAATAATTCATATTAATTTAATTGCAATGTTCCTGTAATGTTGCAGGAACCTTTCATTAACAAAAATAACATTTAGTAACATTGCAATTAATATATTTAAGCAACATTTTATTTGTAAATGTAATGTTGCAGGAACCTTACATTAACAAAAATAACATTTAGTAACATTGCAATTAATACATTTAAGCAATTGCTAACAAATGTTAACATTTTATTTGTAAATGTAATGTTCCTGAGCCGGACATAAGGTTTTGTTGCAATGTTCCTGCAACATTGCCACAAGGATTTTTGTAACATTACATCTAACAAATGTAATGTTCAGTAACATTGTAGAAATATTATTTTTCCCAGTGGGATGGATGTCCTATGGACACCATATGGACGACTTTGTGCTCTATGGGTATGTGAAATTTTAACCAGGAAAGTTTGAATACGGAAAATATTTTTTTAATTGCAGTGTGCAGCCACCTGAATTAAGAAAAAAAAGACAACATGGAATCTTATTTATTTTTTTAAACCTCAACTAAACTGTATTTCAACTTTAAAGCATACCCATGCAGGTAGCACACTGACGTTTAAATGACGTTGAAATGACTATGCTACCTGGGTAGAGGGTGTCTGTGCAAAAATGCCAAGTTAATGTAAGTACTTACATATACGTATACTTACATTAACTTGGCATTTTTGCAAGTATATATACTTGTTGGGCATGCTTTAGTTTAATAAAAAATAAAGGTATAACCTAGGGGTAAACCACTTTAAAATCAGCGAGACCAACGTTTAACCCTCCCACTGGGAAAAATAATATTTCTACAATGTTACTGAACGTTACATTTGTTAGATGTAATGTTACAAAAATCCTTGTGGCAATGTTGCAGGAACATTGCAACAAAGCCTTATGTCCGGCTCAGGAACATTACATTTACAAATAAAATGTTGCTTAAATGTATTAATTGCAATGTTACTAAATGTTATTTTTGTTAATGAAAGGTTCCTGCAACATTACAGGAACATTGCAATTAAATTAATATAAATTATTATAATAATAATTAATTATAATTATTTATCCAGAGCTATATATATATAAATATATATATATATCAAAAACAATAGGTTTTCTACTTTACGCCAGTAGTAGGCAACCAATGTTGCAAAGACTGAAATGCCTTCCCATCTCGCCACCGAGCCGAGCTCGAAGCGTCCAATGACTAATGGTCTCATCAGTGTCACTGACACTGATGAGACCATTAGTCATGCGTGTCTCCCGTCACCGACTGCCTGACACTGTGTCAGGCAGTCGGTGACGGGAGACACGCATCAAGCTCGTCACTGTTTACTTATAAAGATATAAATGACCAAGACAGCGGCGAGATGCATCGGCAAGTCAGTCTGCAAACAACATTGCAAAAATTATCTTAATGCAATATTTCGGATGAAACATAGTCCAAAACTAAAGTTATAATTATAAATGTAATATTATAATTGCAATGTTCCAAAAATCTTGCAAATTAAATGTTTATATTGTTTATATAAAGTAATATTGCAAAAATCATCTTAATGTAATATTTCGGATGAAACATTCCCCAAAATTTATCAATGTAATATTATAATTGCAATGTTTCAAAAATATTCCCAAACATTCCAAAATAAATGTTTCTATTGTATATTTAAAGTAAAGTTGCAAACATTTTTCATTTGAAACTTGTGTTAATATTTCAATTGAAACATTGAAAAAAGTTATGTCTGCAATATTATAATTGTAATGTTTAAAAACTTGTATGCAACATTTTATACTAAATGTTACAAATATAACATTGTAAAAAGTTTCCATGTGAATCTTTAAATAATGTTTTAAATTTAAGGTTGTTGGAAATTATTATATGCAATATTTCAAATGTAACATTTCATTTATGTTAATGCAAGTAGCACAGGAAATATTTTATTTGTAAAGTCGGCGAACATTGCAGCAATATTTTGTAAGGTTTCTTTCCCAGTGGGCTTAAATGCATCGAGTAGCAAATCTGCAACATAGTGAAGTAGGTAGGTATTTGCTAAAAAGTTTTTTCAAAATAATTGATTTTTTAAATTATTTTTCCTATATTATATTAGCCATTTGAAAACGTTTCATTTATATTTTGTCCAAAAATAAAATCTTATGCATTTAAGGGTTAACATTATAATATGTGGACGTTGTGTTTCGTTATCAGTCGTTATTAATAAGAAAAAATCCTTATTAATAACAAATTTCTCTTAGCGACACGTTGCGCATAACTACCCTAGTGATTTTTATTCTTAGCTGTTAGTTCATAGGCGATTTTTAATTTTTAAAAATCAGTGGTTTACCCCTTGGGTATAACCAAACAGAAACTTCAGTTGAAAAATATATTTGTTTAAATACACCTAAATAAGTAAAACTATTTATTAATAGAGTTAAAATAATCTTTTTTAATTTTCTCTCTGTCTTCAACAGGAGGCAAATATGGTTTTATTCCATTTTTCCTTCTTTGAGCCTGAACAGAATGCTAAAACAACAAAAAAGTTTGTAATATACATTAATTAGGTATGTAACTATATATCTACCCAGAATCCTTTACAAGATTTGTAATTTTCTATCTGCAACACACAAAGTGATTTATTAAAATCATTATCATTAAAACATTTGTATGTCAACTCCATTTCTTTTAAACATGGATTATATTTTTCGGCATCCTTATTTTTCATTTCTTTAGTAAATATCAGAGATAAAGAAGGTAAATGTCATAGATATCTAGGGTAAATATTCACATCATGTGTTCTGTGCACCACAAAATGATTATAGGCTAGCTATTAATACAACAAATATAAAGGGTTGCCAACTGTCCTTTAATTGAAAGGGCAGGCGTTTATTCAAGGTTGCCAACCTTAAAATTTTGTTCTCATACGGTAACAGAAAAAAATCTCGTATTTTGTCTCTCAAATCGTAAATTTATTAAGCATTTAAAATGTAATAAAACCGGTCAAAATTAACTATAAAATTTAGGACGTTTTAAATAATAAAATGAACAATTGCAACTTGATTTATAGATTCCCTTCCTTCCTTTCTCCCGGCCGATTGCCCGTACGATTTGGGGGTCAGCACGTCGCACCGAAACATTTCAGACCGAACCCTTACCGTATTTGTACGGTAATTACCGTAATTAATTTGAATGAAAATACGGTATACGGTCCAAACCTCAATACCGTACACAAATGTACCTACGGTAAATTTACTAACTGACATATTTTTATACATAATATTATTAACAATATTTTTTGTTTTTTGTGTTTTTGTTTATTGTCTTTTGTCTATGCATGTCTATGCATAAAAAACCATGGTTTTTCTACACATTTAAACACATACTTGGAAGTATGTGTAAGTAAGTTTCCACAAGTATGTGCATTTAAACATATATACCGTACCTTCATTTGCAAGCTAACCATAGGGAAAATACATTGTAACTGGACCAAATAAGTCGAAGTCAAAACAAAGCGAGAACCTTCTCAGAAATGATTTGGATGCGTCGTTGAGACATGCGTACTATAACAAATTAATCGACAGGGTGGAGTCAGTGTGGCTATGCCACTTGCGCTGTAACTATGCTCGAATGAATTCCTTACGTAAATTAAATTTTTATCCATCAGAACCAGTTTTTTATTTTTCTGATAACTATTAAAATTTGTTTCTTCTGTGTAAATAAATCAAATTGATTTTTATTAAAATTAGCAGAAGTTTAAAAAACTGACTCATAATCATATGAAATGTATTAAGTAAAAGTGTATTCTGAAAAAACATTTAAAAATAAAAAAGAAATCCTAAATAAAAAACTTAAAAATGAAACTCTAACAAAACTAGAGACGGTTTTCAAAAGTACCTCCCCCTTGTGCCAAACAATATCCCAACCTATCATAAAATTCCCGCCGGACGTTTGCTAGCATAAGAGGAGTAATGGCCTGAAATTGGTCTTCAATTTTAATTTGAAGCTGATTTAGCCCAGACAGCACCATTCGTCCAATGGACGTCCGTTTAAGATCCATTTTAAGTACATTGGTCCACGGACTAAAAATGGATGTACTATGTACGTCCATATATTTACATCCTTTGTACGATTTTAAAGGACGTCCATATAGTGTCCATTTTACGTCCATAATTATTATTACAGAAATGCAAGTTAAAACGTATTGTTGGCTGCATAACAACAGTTGAGGAGCGTTTATTCAAAAAGGGACATGTCCATTTTAGCGATTTGCAGAAATAAGTCAAAAGCAAAGGAATTCTGTTATTTTTGACTTGTTTCTGCAAATCGCTAAAATGGACATGTCCCTTTTTGAATAAACGCTCCTCAGTTATGATCAATCTCACTGACATTCAAGCAAGCGCGTGCTATAAAGGACTTAAGCTATCAATGAAATATTAAACACTTGTAGTATTGCAAATGTAATGTTCCTGAGTCGAATACAAGGATTTCCTGCAATGTTCAACATTGAATGTTGTAACTTTTAACAACTTTTAGAATATTTATATTCCTAGTGGGATTGTTACTGAGCCAGGCAAAACATTTTCTGCAACATCGCAATGAAAATACAGTCGCAAAAAACAGTTAAAGTAAGCAAAAAAGCAGGTTCTGGATGCTGGAGGAATGGTTCAAACACCTTATAGACGTCCATCGGTGGACGACTTATGGATGTCCAAAGTTGTGACATCTGGACTCTAAACGGATGTCCATGGGACGTCCATAGAAAAAAAATGGACATCCTATGTACATACAGACGTCCACGAGCATGCGTCCATTGGACGTCCATAGTATATCTTTGTGCTATCTGGGAGGTCATTAGCCCAGATAGCACAAGATGTCCTGAGGACATCCGGTTTAAATCCTTTACAGACGGTCGCGACCAGAAAACCGATGGACGTCCTGAGGCCTAGGCCTATGGACGTCCTAAGGCCTAGGCCGATGGACATCCTGAGTACGTCCATCGGTTTTTTGCCTGCGACAATAGTTGAAGATACAAGTTGATATATCACCCTTTATAAAGGCCTTTATAAAAGGTGATATATCAATTTGTATCTTCAACTATTGTCGCAGGCAAAAAACCGATGGACGTACTCAGGATGTCCATCGGCCTAGGCCTTAGGACGTCCATAGGCCTAGGCCTCAGGACGTCCATCGGTTTTCTGGTCGCGACCCGGGTCTAAGTGAAAAAAAATTACACCTTGTTTTTTATTAAAAATACTCCTTAATCAAGCACGATAAAAGATTTTAAAAAAAAGTTGTCAATTTTTTTTCACTTATATGTCTATAGATAGACCCTTTATCCACTTAAGTGGAATTGTGTCTTTAGTTGTCAAGTATTTTTAGCAATTGCAATTTTCCATATCTCTAACTTATTTAAAAATATCTAGTAAAATTAATTAATTCATTGCATTAAAAATATCATTACAAATTTTAAAAAATTATTTTTAATTATATTATATACAGGGTGTTTCCTAACTACGGTACGAAATTTCAGAGGATGATTCGTTAGGTCATTTTAAGAAAAGAAGTTCCTATAAACATATGTCCGGAGTCGCTTTGTTTCTGAGATACAGGGTGTTAGAGTTTTTTTTTAAAATAGGTTTTTATGAAATATCATATATATATATATTTATAGACCTATAGGTCCTTAAACCGATTTGGTTCAAATTTGGTACAGTTATTTGAATTAATAAGACGCTTATTCAGCACTAACTCTATTTTAATTATTAAGTCCAGTGGCGTCTCATGGGGCACCACAACCAATTATTATTGAGAAAAAATGTACGCCACTGACTTTTTGTGGTTTTTATTTTTTTCCAGATTAAGAAACTAAAAATACAACTTTTATGTCTCCTGTGTTTTTTTCATATCTAACTTTTTTTCCAGAAAAAAAATAAAACTACTTTAACTCATTCTAAAAACTATCCCTGAACATAAAACAAAAACCAAAAATACACAACTTAAGCAACAAAAAATACAACCTACTAGCTGACATTGATAGTATTTTCAATCATGAATAATTTTAATAACGTAGAAATGGCTGACATGCATTGTATTTATAGTTTAGCAAATGGAAATGCTGAAGAAGCACGGAGAATTTACCAGGACATACATCATAATAGAGTAATTCCATGCGCTAAAACATTTAGAACGCTACATGCGAGATTATGTGAAACTGGGAGATTTACTAAAAATACGGGTGGTGGAAGACCAGAAACCGTAACAACGCCTGAACTAAAAGAAGCTGTGTTTAATGCAATAGAAGAAGATCCTTCAAATAGTACCAGAAAGATTGCACTACAGCTTGAAGTTAGCCCAAAAACCGTTTGGAAAGTATTAAAAAGAAACATACTGTATCCATATCACATTCAGCGGGTCCAAGCTTTATTGCCTCGGGATTTTCACCCAAGGTTATTATTTTGTAGATGGTTAGTTCATATGATGGCATACAATAATAACTTTTTACCAAATATCTTATTTACGGACGAGTAAACTTTTTCACTAGATGCCATTAGAAACTTTCACAATGAACATTTTTGGGCTGACGAAAATCCCCACGTTATTAGAGAAAGTCATTTCCAGCAACAATTTTCGCTAAACGTTTGGTTAGGAATTATTGGCGACTACTTAATGGGCCCATTATTTTTACCAGCAAGGTTAACAGGTGAATCATACACGGACTTTTTGCGACATCATTTACCCATTTTGTTAGAAGTACCCCTAGATGTAAGAATCTACATGTGGTTTATGCACGACGGAGCTCCAGCTCATTTCAGTGTTCTTGCACGTCAGCATCTCGCCGTCACGTATCCTAATTGCTGGATTGGACGTGCAAGACCTTAAAATTGGCCGGCTCGCAGTCTTGATATGAATCCTCTAGATTTCTATTTATGGGGTCATCTGAAGGCTCTTCTTTATAAAACTCCTGTGCTAGATGTTGAGGACTTAAGGAATCGGATAATTGACAATTGCAATGTCATAAGGAATACTCCAGGTATTTTTGAACGTGTCAGACGGTCAGTAACAAATCGATTGCAATCGTGTATTTTATCAGAAGGTGGACATTTTGAACATTTACTTTAAGGTTTATTTTTTATTTTTGGTTTTTGTTTTATGTTGTTCCGTGATAGTTTTTTTCTGGAAAACGAAGTTAGACATGAAAAAAACACAAGAGACCTAAAAGTTGTATTTTTAGTTGCTTAATCTGGAAAAAAATAAAAAACCACAAAAAAGTCAGTGGCGTACATTTTTTCTCAATAATAATTGGCTTGGTGCCCCATGAGACGCCACTGGACTTAATAATTAAAATCTAGTTAGTGCTGAATAAGCGTCTTATTAATTCAAATAACTGTACCAAATTTGAACCAAATCGGTTTAAGGACCTATATGATATTTCATAAAAACCTATTTTTAAAAAAAACTCTAACACCCTGTATCTCAGAAACAAAGCGACTCCGGACATATGTTTATAGGAACTTCTTTTCTTAAAATGACCTAACGAATCATCCTCTGAAATTTCGTACCGTAGTTAGGAAACACCCTGTATATTAGGTATATTATATTTTTAATTTGTTGAATAAAAAATATCACATTGGCCAAATTAATAATTTGAATTAATAATATTATATGAGAAATGTATAATACGAATTAAAAATACCATTGGAGAAATTTCTCCACTTTAACATTTAAATTATTTAATTTGTCCTATAATATTTTTAATGCAATAAATTGTAAGAGTTTATTTCAAATTTACCGCCAAATAAACAGTTGGTATTGGAAGTAACCAGTTTAGTGACTTTAAGTTGGCAGTCTGAAATCCGCCATGTTGGCATTGTTCATAAAACAGCGTGTGCTGTTTTTAGTTAGCTCCCTGTTTAGTTAAATTTCTATGTATTTAAATATATGATATAAGTGAAAAACAACTTTTATTATATGGAAAAACCCCTACAAAATTTAAGTTTTCACTTGATATTTTTAAATAATTTAGAGATATGAAGGTATGTAAAATTCAATGGAGAAATAAATAAAAATAGTATTATGAAAGGTTCATTGTTTTAACTTAAGGAATATATGGTTAACGGATTGACCTCCTTTTCCCGGACACCCTGTATATATATATATATATATATATATATATATATATTAACAAAACACTTGTTAACACTGTATTACATTTCCCTATTATAATAAAACTATGTCCTAATTCGGTCCTCATATGTCCCGAATTGGACAGCTTGGGGTCAAATACGGACGTCCTGAGAACATCCTATTTCGGAAGTCTGTGGACGGTCAAATACGGACGTCCTGAGGACATCTGAAACAGTCTATTTCGGAAGTCTGTGGACGTACTACGAACGTACTTTTGCAGACCCCGGACATCCTGAGGACGTTCGGGTTGTCCTGGGTGGAAGTCCTACGAACGTCCTACGAACGTACTTGTGCTATCTGGGAGCCCTCTGATGCTCATGTACATAAATAATAGACTCAATATAGCCCCACAAAAAAGTCATTCGGGGCCAAATCAGGTGACCTCGCCGGCCACTGAATTTTGCCCCGTGTTGAAAAAATTTTGTTAGGGAATATTTGTTGTAAATATTCTACAACTCGTAGACTATTATGGACTGGACATCCATCCTGCTGAAACCATACATTGTCTAGGTTTGGATTAATGACACGCAATGCAGGAATAATTCGGTTCTGCAATAAGTGCAAGTAAGATTTACCATTTAAATTGCCATTAATAATAAATGGTCCTACAATGTTATCGCCAAAAATACAAGCCCAGTTTTTCTGGGTACCGAGTACGCAAGTTTAACTGCCGGTACTAATTTTCAATGGCCCAGTAACGCAAAATGGACGGATTGTGTTTTCCATGAAGTGGAAATGTGGATTCATCCGTAAAAACAATATTTTTTGTAAAGTTCAGATCCTCGTTTGCCATTTCCACCACGGTTTCACAGAATTTCATTCTGCGGTACTTGTAATAAACTTCCTGATGAACCTGGTATTTGTAGGATTTAAATTTATTCGGGTATTTCACAGAGAAAAGATCTCTCGTTTCGCTAAAAGAATTTCCCCGAATTACCCAATAAAGCATATCAAACTTTTCCTCTACAGTATAGTGATTCATTTTAAAAATCTATTTTATTTTTAATTGTTTACTAGATTTACACCGCACAAAATACAAAACAATAATAAAGCATCGATGTATAAAGCAAGGTCAACTGTTACGGCGCATGCCAGCCTACTCGTCCACGCGTCCAAATCATTTTTCGCTTCGTGCTGACTACACAGCAAACGGAAAATTATAGAAGTGTATAGGATGACTCGACGCGTTTGAATATCAAATCTTAAAGGTTTATCATAACTGTATTGAATCGTGCTTTGTTTTTATATTTTTCGGCTCTATACCTATGCACGACTATATTTAAAGTCAAACTCAATGTTGTCTTACAAGATACATTATTTTGATTTTCTATATTCAACAGAGAGGTAGAAACTCGACCCTGTCGAATGGTGCAGTCATTTATGTCTCTAGAAATTATTAAAAAAGGGTTCAGTCCAATGGTGCAGCAACTTCGGATTCTTATTCTCTTCGGAGACATAGAAACTCAAGCTTTTCGAATTTTACTGGCAATGATTTTCGTTAATGTCCCCGAGAATTATACAAAAACAGCGCAATGCAATATCGCAACGGTTTCGACTTCTCTTTACTCTACCAAGTTATAGAAACTGGAGTCTCTCTAATACTGTTCTAGTCAATATTTCTGAGAGTATAAAAAGAGGGTGTAATATTGCAAGAAGTTTTGATCTTTTGATGGATGCAAGTAGTTTGAATTTTCTCATTTCTGCATATGATTTTGTTGAAAATAGTTCCTTTCTTTGGTTCCTTTGTCTGATTTTTATTTACCTTAACAACTCAGGTATGTAAAGCACAGAGGATATGATGTTAAGTATATTTATGTATTATATAAAGTACCTATATTTGTATTAAAAATTTCAGAGGTTATGTTGAAAAAATGATCGATATGCTAGGTATTAAACTTTAATAATTTAGTAATGAGGTCTGTTGGTAGACCCTGCACTATCTCCACTGGTATATGTACAGCAATATTTAAATCTGGTTGATGAAAAAGTACACACCAGTGCAGGTTATTGTAGCATCTACGAACAAATGAATTAATGGCCCATTAATGGGCCATTGGCAATTATTCCTTTAGGAAAAATATTCAACACAGCTTAATTAATTAATAAAATGAAAAAAAATCACAATCATGTCGTATATAGTTTTTTTTAAGCATAAAATAATTTTTATATTAATACTCCCAGATAGCACAAAGGTATACTATGGACGTCCAATGGACGTATGCTCGTGGACGTCTGTATGTACATAGGATGTCCATTTTTTTCTATGGACGTCCCATGGACATCCGTTTAGAGTCCAGATGTCACAACTTTGGACATCTATAAGTCGTCCACCGATGGACGTCTATAAGGTGTTTGAACCATTCCTCCAGCATCCAGGACCTGCTTTTTTGCTTACTTTAACTGTTTTTTGCGACTGTATTTTCATTGCGATGTTGCAGAAAATTTTCTACAACATGACTGAAATGCCTTTTGTCTGCCTCAGTAACAATCTCACTAGGAATATAAATATTCTAAAAGTTGTTAAAATTTTAACTTAACTTAAGTTACAACATTCAATGTTGAACATTGCAGGAAATCCTTGTATTCGACTCAGGAACATTACATTTGCAATACTACAAGTGTTTTACATTTCATTGATAGCTTAAGTCCTTTATAGCACGCGCTTGCTTGAATGTCAGTGAGATTGATCATAACTGTTGTTATGCAGCCAACAATACGTTTTAACTTGCATTTCTGTAATAATGGACGTAAAATGGACACTATATGGACGTCCATTAAAATCGTACAAAGGATGTAAATATATGGACGTACATAGTACCTACATCCATTTTTAGTCCGTGGACCAATGTACTTAAAATGGATCTTAAACGGACGTCCATTGGACGAATGGTGCTATCTGGGCTAGCTCAAAAGTGAAATTACGACCTCTATACTGTGGAGAGTATTGAAACGCTCGACTGACGAATACAAATCTATACCGTGGGGAGATTTAGAAAAAAATATTCAAACGTGGCGTCATCCTATACACTTCTATAATTTTCCGTTTGCTGTGTAAGACTTATCTGGTCCAGTTACAATGTATTTTCCCTATGGTTAGCTTGCATAGAAGGTACGGTATACTGTGGTATATGCATTTAAATTAATATAGCGCCATCTAGGGAATTCTTAGTACCGTCAACTGGGGCTTCTTTGATCAATAAAATTTTAATTTTTGATTGTAGTTAACTAACCAGTTGAGATATTTGGAAACAAAAAAATGGAGAATATTATGCAGTTATATGATTAATCTAAAAAATTCATTAGGTATTCACTAAATTTTAACAAAAATCAGAAAAAATAGGCCTGATCAAAGTTTTACTTGATTTGGGGCAATTCCTTGTATTCGACTCAGGAACATTACATTTGCAATACTACAAGTGTTTAACATTTCATTGATAGCTTAAGTCCTTTATAGCACGCGCTTGCTTGAATGTCAGTGAGATTGATCATAACTGTTGTTATGCAGCCAACAATACGTTTTAACTTGCATTTCTGTAATAATAATTATGGACGTAAAATGGACACTATATGGACGTCCATTAAAATCGTACAAAGGATGTAAATATTTGGACGTACATCCCTGCTTAAAATACCCCATAGAGACCCTGTTCAAACCGATAGATATTTGTATCGGGATGTATGGTGTTTCTATAGGGTGTATCGGTTTGTATAGGACCCGTAGTTGAGATTTATGGTTGTTCTATAGGGATATCCACCATTGATTTATTTGCTATCGGTTTCAATGGGGAAAATACACATAAATGTAGAAATTAGTTTTTTCCCTATAGGACCCTATAGGTTTTAATAAAATTTTGTCAAATGTTTTATGGTTGCTCTATAGGGATTTCCCTATATATCCTTCATTGAGTTATTTTCTATCGGTCTCAATAGGGAAAATGTAAAAGTTATGGTGTGCCTATAGGTAATTTCCTATACATTTTCTATCGCGCTGTATCCGGAAAAACTCATGGACAAATGCACATATAGAATCCGGTAGCGCCCGATAGATTATTTTGTATAGGTCTCTATGGGGTATTTTAAGCAGGGATAGTACCTACATCCATTTTTAGTCCGTGGACCAATGTACTTAAAATGGATCTTAAACGGACGTCCATTGGACGAATGGTGCTATCTGGGCTAGTTCAAAAGTGAAATTACGACCTCTATACTGTGGAGAGTATTGAAACGCTCGACTGACGAATACAAATCTATACCGTGGGGAGATTTAGAAAACAATATTCAAACGTGGCGTCATCCTATACACTTCTATAATTTTCCGTTTGCTGTGTAAGACTTATCTGGTCCAGTTACAATGTATTTTCCCTATGGTTAGCTTGCATAGAAGGTACGGTATACTGTGGTATATGCATTTAAATTAATATAGCGCCATCTAGGGAATTCTTAGTACCGTCAACTGGGGCTTCTTTGATCAATACAATTTTAATTTTTGATTGTAGTTAACTAACCAGTTGAGATATTTGGAAACAAAAAAATGGAGAATATTATGCAGTTATATGATTAATCTAAAAAATTCATTAGGTATTCACTAAATTTTAACAAAAATCAGAAAAAATAGGCCTGATCAAAGTTTTACTTGATTTGGGGCAATTTTGATCATGCCTTAGTTTTGCTCTTAAAATCAATGAAACCCCGTTCAATTATAATTAAAAAAAAAAAATTTTTTGATAATTTACTTAAAAAATAACACTCCAAATTAAGAAATAAATACGCTTTTATAGTGGGCCAATGGAAAGTTTCAACCCCGGTTTTCTCAGGTGTTACGAAAAAAAATAAAAAACGCTCGCACCCGTCGATTTCTGATTTGAGGGGGACAATTTATTTTTATATTTTCAACCCCTTAACTTCAACCCCTAAGCGTGGGTGATAGTTACCCCCAAAATTTAAATAGGAAAGGGGGGTCGAGTGATACTTCATTTTGAAGGTATTTTTTCCCTGATTATACCCTTTAAGTTTGAACTCTTCGGCCAATCCAATTGCTGAACGGGTGCTGCATAATGCGGTGGGGCTCCATCTTGTTGAAAAAACATTTCATTCTGCGACAAGTTATTATCTTCAGCAATAACTTCCCTTATTCTAGGAACAATATTTTCTTCAAGTAAAGTCAGATACATAGCCCCAGTCAAATTCTCTTGTAAAAAGAATGGTCCAATTATGTTATTGCCTAGAATACCTGCCCAGACATTTAACTTTTCAGGATTTTGAGACTCTCTAAATAAATGTGGATTTGAATCGCTCCAGTATCGACAATTATGTCGATTGACTAATCCATGTAAAAAAAGGAGCATTCATCTGAAAAGCAGACATTGTAAAGAAAATTTAGATTGCCAACACACCGTTCACTCATTTCTTCTACAAATTGTAATCGTCGATCATAATCATCCTCATTAAGTTCGTGAAGAAATTGTATCTTGTAGGGGTAAAATTTGTGAACCTTCAAAATTCTCCTTACGCTTGTTCGTGATATGCCGGAATCTTCAGACAATTGCCTAGTACTTAAGGTATTATCCATTGCAATGTGCCCTATGACTGCGATTTGCATACCTTCATTCCTAACGACACGAATCGGATTATCTTTTTTGTTCTCCAATGTTCCAGTTTCCAAAAACTTTACCATCAGTTTCCTAATATAAGTATGAGACATTTTTGTCCTGATGTCTTACATTAAATAGTCGTGCTGTTTGTCTTGCACAGTCATTGTTTTTGAAATAAGTATAAACTAATTCAACTCGCTCGGCTATAGTGTATACCATAATTAAATTTAGTTATAAGCTCTCGAACTAATGATAATAATCTTAATGATGATTGTGCGACAATATTTTGTAAATAAAGTTTACAAAAAACACACTTTTTTCTTCAAACGTAAAAAAAACTGATGCTTTGCTAATATTTACTTCATTCCTTCTGCATACCTACAGAAGTATCGCTTTTACTCTTACTAAAATAATAGCCAATTTTCAAGATTTTAACAAGCTGTCATATCAATGGGGATGATAGCAGCGAGTTTAAACTTGGAGGGTATAATCAGGGCAAAAATACCTTCAAAAAGGAGTATCACTCGACCCCCTTTTCCTATTCAAATTTTGGGGTTAATTTTCACCCACGCTCAGGGGTTGAAGTTAAGGGGTTGAAAATATAAAAACAAATTGTCCCCTCAAATCAGAAATCGACGGGTGCGAACGTTTTTTATTTTTTTTCGTAACACCTGAGAAAACCGGGTGGAAACTTTCCATTGGCCCACCCTGTATAATAAAGTAGATTTTTATTAAAAAAATATAAAAATAAGAAGTAGAAATATATATGAACTATATATATATAATTGATTTTTTTTGTTAAACCTAGACTAAGAGAAAAAAAATATGTATATATTATATACATTTTTTTTCTTAGTCTAATTAGACTAATTAGACCTTAAAAGGTTTAACAAAAAAAATTAAATCAAAACGAACTAAATAAACTTAAACTAAACATTTGCACTTGAACCTCTACAAAATTTTCAAAGTCCTTAAAAACATATTGCCCCCTATGATGTTCTAAAGGTTCTTGGGATCTTATAATTTCAGACTTACCAACGTAACTTTCATCCAAGATATCAGGAAAAACAAAAAAATTATTCTTTTTACCCTTTTAAAATCTTAGAAAACTAACATTAAAGAGATTGTCGTCTAATATTTCTCATATTTTACCTACAAAATATTTATCAACATTTTTGTTGACAATTCTCATTTTAACTAAAACAAAGGATCCAATTTTTAACTGTCTTTTCCAAATTTTCCGTCGATTTGGTTTTGGGGTTTTTGTTTTCCTTTTCTTCTTGGTTGTATTGTTTTCTTTCTTGTTTGTCATTATTTTCAACGTTTATTGTTTCTGCCTCTGTTTCATTTTCCATGATTTCTTCTTTAAAAATTCTTAAGTCTGCTGTAACGTGCATTACGCTTTTACCTGGAACAACGTTTACCATTTTCTTTTTTTGCCTCGTGGTGCTACTTGGACCCTGCTCTTTTAAGAAATCAAAAAGTGTATTGCTTATATCACTTTCTTCATTTTCTTGAACATATCCCGGAATTTTTTATAGGACCCTCTGAGGATCGTGTGGGAAAACTCCAGTCGCCGCAAATCCACTAATTAGGATTCTTTTTATTGCTTCACCTTCGCCCACGTTATCCATTGTAGGTAGTTAAAGTTTGTTGAAGAAGTCTTGGAAATTCTTCTTTAGGCAAGCCACCTATCTTTGGGTTTTTTGTTTTTCAGGCACTTAATGTTTTTCGCCAAGCCATTTTCATTGGCCTGAAAAAGCTGACATCAAGAGCCTGTGTAAGGTGAGTTGAATGGGGAACCAAACAAACAAAGGCGATATTATATTCTTCGCAACACTTAAGAACTTCGTCCGTGAAATGTGCGGCCAAATTGTCCCCAATAATGACTTTTTTCCTATCTAGTTTTTTGCATGTGGTAAGAAACATGTCATGAACCAATCCGTAAAACTTGATGCCTCCATCCAGCCATGATTCGTTCTATTCTCAGATAGCAAAATGTAGTCACAATGCGCGCACAGTGAGTGCACGCGTGCGTCTTTAAACGGCACGCGTGCGCGCAGATCACTACACAGATGCGCTTACATATGCGTCTCATATGCAGCGCACGTGTGCCGGCGCATTTAAAGCGCACGTGTGCCGACGCATTTCCAGCGCACATGAATGAGTCAAAAAAGTTGTATATTTTAAAAGGAAATGCATACACAGTGGTCCTCGACTAGCCATGGGTTTTATGAAAATGGCGCCAAAAAATAGGTTCAGATATTAGTAGGCATGTATATCAAGGTTACAAAAACGCTGCAAGTCAAATCATAGCTGATCATAAAAATTTGTTTTTGTGATACTTTTATTTATGTTTACATTTGACCATTGTTTTAAATTAATTTCAATAATTGGCACATAATTGGAGGTCACAAAAGTTTACATATGTAGGTTCATTCAATGAACTTCATTGATAAGTTGGCACTGATATATTTGATTAACTTGTCAGTTGTCAGCCTAGGTTTGGTCTAGGGTTGTCAGTTACTGTTTGCCTTAAAACACAAATCTAATAATTTTTGTCGGTTTTATTGTTACTTTTATGATAAAATGAACCCTTTTGAAATTGTAAGCAACCATAAGCATAACAGCATGTGGGCAGAAAATTATTCTGGGTAATACAAAATCGTGGAAATTTTTAATTACAGAATCCTAAGTTCCCAATTTCAATTTCCATCTGCAATACTTGTCGCCATGGAATCCCAAAATTTAAAGGCCAATTATTATGTAAAATTGTCCCCTGAATCCAAAAATACCATCAAAAATTATGAAAGTTTAGCAGGTTTTGAGATATAGTCAATTCCATATTAAATGGAAAATTGACTATATCTCAAAAACTGTTATACTTTTTTAATTTTTGAAGACATTTTCGGATTCAGGAGACAATTTTACATAAGAATTGGTTGTTAAATTTTGGGATTCCATGGTTAACCATGGTTCAAGTGAAAAAGCCACTAATAACTAAATTAGTCATTTTTGACTAATTCATTTTTAGAGAGCTGGGCTTTCAAAGTCTCTTAAATTGCACGTCATTTTGGAACATATTACTCAATCTTTGCAGTTTCTTCAAGAAGGTGAACTTGGTTTATGGTCAGAGCAAGCAGGAGAATCTATTCATAGAGAGTTTGTCAAGTACTGGAACCGATATAAAATAAATCTCTTACAAGATCCTTGCTATCAAATCCAGTTAAAAAAAGCTGTTGAGTTCTCCTCTAGACATTTATAACAAATATTGAGTATATGTGAATTTGTTTTGGTCAATAACCTTTTTTCACTGTAAAAATAAAAAGTACTTTTTTAAAATTGTAGGAATCTAAAGGCTATGTAAAAATGCGAAATTGTTACATCCATAAAATAAGTTAATGATCAGCTACGATTTTACTTGATGAATTTTTGAAATGCTTATAGATATACCTATCAAAATCCGAACTCATTTTTTGGCGCCATTTTCATACAACCCATGGCTAGTCGAGGACCACTGTGCATATATAACGATGGGTTTAATGCAAAATGGCACAAGCGCCAAATTTTTCGAAAAATTGTTGGAAGTGCAGGTTGATAGAGAATTAAATTCTCTAGCTAGAGCTGTAAATTTTTTTTTTAATTTTGGCGTTTGTGCCGTTTTGACTTAAATCCGTTGATATATATATATATATATATATATACATGTATATATACATACCCATAGAGCACAAAGTCGTCCATATGGTGTCCATAGGACATCCATCTCTGTACAAATGGATATCCATAGTATGTCCAAGAATATTATATGGACGTTCCATGTACGTACATATAACGTTACTTTGGCACACTATAGGATGACCATGTTATGTAATAAATGTACATACAATGTACGTTGGAAGTGGACTTATTATGTCAAAATGAGCCTAGGAACGAAAATTTTAGAAAAATGTTGGTTTACTTGTTTATTCTGAGTTATGTATACATTTGTTTATTCTAATCAAATTACAAACATAGGATTTAGGATAAAAAATGTTTAGACAGTGGCGGCTAGTGGATTTTGGGTATACCAATATCTCAGTTACTAGACATGAGGCCCATATAAAACATATACATATGAGTTTATAATGGCATTGAATAGACAATTTCTGCGCAAGCATAATTTAAATTAAGTTTGCGAGAAAAAGTTAGTTTTTAAGCGCGCCTCACCAGCCCCCTACACCCAATTAAGATTATTCAAGTGGTGCAATTCATAATTCTGTAAGTCTTGGATTTTTAAAATAAATTTTTAATTTTGTCGATAAACTTTAGTGAATTATGAATTGCACTACTTTATTTTGAATAATCTTAATTTTGGGGGTAGGGGGCTGGTAAGGCGGGCTGAAAACTAACTTTTTTTCGCAAATTTCAATTTAAATTCTGCTTGCGCACAAATTTTCTATCCAATGTCATTATAAACTCATATAAGTTTGATATGGGCCCCATAACTGATATATTTGTATTATAGTGAATTAATAGACCTATCCCATAAAACAAACTTTTGGATAGCGCGTGCCTGAAAAAGAGTGGTATCTCTTTCTCTTTTATATAATTAAAAAAAGACGACGTGCCTTTTCACGCACGCGCTATCCAAAAGTCCGTTTTATGGGATAGGTCTATTAAGTTTTATTTTATATTTAACACTAAACAAATATTTCAAGTATAAAAATATTGATGTTTAACATTTTGAAATAATTCAATGACATTGCCTTTAATAATAATATGTCACTGACTACCATGATATCGTATATACGATTTGAATCATGACTGACTTTTTTCATTAGGTATTTTTTATTGCTGACCGGACCAAACCTATTAATAAAGTTTAATTCGTAACTTGGTATTTCTGAGGTGTTTCTATAAATAAAATTATAGTTCATTCCAACCAGCAGTAATATTACCGTAATATTATCGTCCGTAACAGCGTTAATGCGACTGCGCGAACAAAAACAGTAAAATTATTTTGAATATCGTATAAACTGGTTGGAACCTTTTTTGAACTGGTAGTACTCACAATTAGAAGAAAAAGAATATAACCTAAAAGCCACAATTGTATTTATTGTGCTAAAAGCTAAGTAAAGCGCATATATATAGGTACCTATATATTTCAATAAAGATATAAATATGGCAGGTTTTTTAAATAATTACTTGTTTGATTCTTCGGATGACGAGGATTTAGATTTTATTGGGGACATTGCTACTAGAAATAAATATAAAGGTTTGCTGAGTTTATAAATATATATAAAAGTATAATAATAAATTTTTCCATTCCTGCTCACAAATGACAAAAATTAGACGTATTAACATTAAAAATTAATAAAATTACCTTGTATAGCAGTAATTTTTAAATATTATGTCCACTTTTACAGAAAAAAAACTTACAATATTACAAACGTTAATAAATAAACAAAAAGATGAGGTTATGTGCCCCCTTCTACGCCACAAAACTAGAAGGTGGTGTAAAAATATGAGGCACCATACAACAACCAGCGACGCACGAGGCGCATGCGCATTAATTAAAACTTGTTGGGTTTACTGTTTACGTCTGTCAAAAATTTTCACATTTAGTTTTGTTTTCTTGTATTTTGTGTAATTTTTTCTAGTTTAAGAACTGAATAAACAAAAGTTGTGTACTTTTTTATTTAGTGCAAATTTTTTGTCGAACTTTATAATAATTAATTAAACTGTTAACAGTTTGTCGAACGTTATAATAGATAAAGATGAAGTGTTTAATTCCATTTTTTCCCAATTGGGCAAAGTAAAAGGCAAAGGGCAAAGTAAAAGGCATTATGTATAATAGGTAAGAATAATAATTATAATTATTATTATATATAAATATTATGGTTAAAATGAACCATATGTCGCTTCTAGTGTTAATTAAAAAGTATTTTCTTCTATTTTAAATAACTTATTTGACACAATCTTAAAGGGTTATTAAATATAATATTCAAACACAAGTGTTTGTTAACTAACTGCATAGAAAGCAAATTTAAATTTGGATGAAAAGCGCAAGCGCACGATTAGTCGGCGCGGATTGTATGTTGCCTCACGTTAGACAGCGTTTTGACTTCTCCCCACCTTCTAGTTTTGTGTTCTACGCATGCGTCTAATTTTATTATCAACAGTTCTTGCTCTCGAGCAAGAATCGTTTGAACCGTAATTTTACTGTCCGTAACTCTGGTTGGAACGACGAACTGACAGTATACTGTCGTTCCAACCAACTAAAATTACTAGTTTAGAACTGGCAATTATAATTGCCAGTTCTAAACTAGTAATTTTAGTTGGTTGGAACGACATTGTACAAACGCGCATGTGTATCAGTAATATTACTGGAAATTACTGCTGGTTGGAATGAACCTTATATAGTAAATTAACACGTTAACTGCCAAGTCGGTCCCAGGGGACCGCTAATACTTTTTCCATCCAGGCCACGGCGGTCCCTGTGGACCGACTGTCAATTTTTTGTTTAACATGATATTGTTTAACATGATTTTCTGGCCAGCGGACCTCTCGTATAAGGTATTTTAAAGCATGCATAGGACCGCTTGGCCCTGATGGCTGACGAAGATACAAGAGTTTTTTAATTATTTATTTTTTAATCTGTATTTTGACGATTTTATTTTTTAAGAGGAACAAGTAAATACAACAATAACAACTTGGCCCAATAAAAAAAATCACCAATAACGCCGTGGCGTTTAACGTGTTAATTTAAACAAACTGTCATGGTTTGCAAACAAAACAATTTTAACAATTAACAACCAATAAAACATTTGTTATTTTTAAGTGTATTTAATTGTAAAAATTGTTTTGTTTGTTATTTTTGTAAAATGTAACTATTTAGTATGGTAGCCGTTATCGACCGCAGGAGTCCTAAATTAGACTTTGAACATCTATCATATTATTTCTTATCTTGTGTCCATCCATGGATATCCTATGGACGTTCTTCTGGAACATCCTAAGGACATGGGAAAGCGTAAACTCCATGGACGTACATTCAAAGTCCATGGACGTATGTACTTAGTTTGGACTTTTAATGGACGTACAATGGACGTAGTGTGCTGTGTGGGCCCATACAGCACAAAAACGTACATTGTATATCCGATGGACATCCGTATCTGTTCGTAGGGATATCCAAAGTACGTCCATTAAAGTGTGCCGGACGTTCCAAGGATGTCCATTGAATGTCCGTTCGGCACAGATTTGGACGTCCATCTTACGTAGGTTAATCGACGTCCATTGAATGTCAGTATACATAAAGTGTACTTTATATGGACATTCCCTATTAAAATTAATTCGAAAAACAATTTATTTTATAATTTTTTTTTATAAAAATCAAATTCTGTTTATTTATCTAAAATTATAACACATATTCTTTGGCTTCATTAGCAATATTAAAATAAATAATGATAAAATTTAAATAAAATAAATAAAAGACATAATTATTATATCTCAAGTGGATAATAAAGGACAAATTTTTAATTTTAAAGTTTGTAATTGGTACCATTTGTAAAAAAAAAATAATAAATTTGGTTCACAAATAATTGATGTGGTAAGTAGATAAAGGTGCTATGTAAAATTTTTAATAATAAAGGACAAAAAATATTGTAAGTAATTTCAATAAGAAATTTATTTTTATTTAAAAGCACAATATTGTGATTACAACACCAAATTTATTTTTAATTACAATTGCAATATTTTTAAAATGTTACATAGCACCTTTATTCATTTACCCCTTCAATTATTTTTTAAATTATAATTTATAAACTTTAATATTTTAGCAGTTTTCAGTTACTAAAAACTACTTAAATAATAAAGTGAATGAATGACAATTACCTATTTATCCTAATTAATATAAAATGCGCTGTAATTCACCCACAGATCATAAAGGTACTTACCAAAGTAAATAAAACACATAAACCCACTTAAAATGTCCGTTTTAATAGTCCTGCTCATAAAACCTTCTTTAACTTTGCTGCTGCTGTAGTCTGTTTAATTTACCATATGCAAGGAATGCGGTCGATGTTGCCAATGGTAAAAAAATAAAATTCCCTATTGGGAACATTCAATTATATTACGTTGGCTGCATTGAAAATTTGAATTTCCCGCACAAACTAAATTAATTTCCATCTTTTTTTTTAATAATAATAAATAATAATAATTCCCACATTTGAAATTCGCACCTTCATTTATTATACAACATTGGAACTACCTTCTTTATCTCTGAAAACTACTAGAATGTATGTCAGTTTGTGCGGGAAATTCAAAATTTCAGTGTAGCTAACGTAATATAATTGAATGTTCCCAATAGGGAATTATATTTTTTTACCATTGGCAACATCGACCGCATTCCTTGCATATGGTCAATTGACCATATGCAAGGAATGCGGTCGATGTTGCCAATGGTAAAAAAATAAAATTCCCTATTGGGAACATTCAATTATATTACGTTGGCTACATTGAAAATTTGAATTTCCCATCTTTTTTTTTAATAATAATAAATAATAATAATTCCCACATTTTAAATTCGCACCTTAATTTATTATACAACATTGGAACTACCTTCTTTATCTCTGGGAACTACTAGAATGTATGTCAGTTTGTGAATTTTATTTTTTTACCATTGGCAACATCGACCGCATTCCTTGCATATGGTCAATTCCTTACCCGCGCCGCTGTCAATCCTAATAGGCCAATCACAATTCAAATAAACTCACGTGTTATAAAGTGGTTAAAAAAGCGGCAAATTTAATTTTAAGTAACTTTTTACATAAAAACACTATATTAATCTTAGAGACTTATCTACTTCTTTACGTACCTATTAGATTTTATGTAATTGTTTAGCATTTTGTTGAAAACCTTATTATTTAATAATATGCTGGAACAAAGTTGTAAACGCCTAATTTTGTGTTTTTGGCAAATCGAAAAAACAAAATTTGGCGTTTACAATGTTATTCCAGCATAGTGTTCAATTATGGAAAACTTTTCCGTTTAAATAAATTAGTAGCACAAATAGACACAATGTCGCAAAAATACATACAATGGATGTCTATTTCTGACATAAATAGTACGTACGTCCTATGTACGTCCATTTAAAGTCCATGGACATATGTACTTAAGGTGGACCATAAACGGGCGTCCATCGGACATTTTGTGCTGTATGGAAAGATGGATGTTCAAAGTCTAATTTAGGACTCCTGCGTTCGATAACGGCTACCATACTAAATACATTTTACAAAAATATCAAACAAAACAATTTTTACAATTAAGTACACTTAAAAAATAACAAATGTTTTATTTGTTGTTAATTGTTAAAATAGTTTTGTTATGACAGTTTGGTTAAATTAATTTACTATATAGTAACTATAATTTTATTTAAAGAAACACCTCAGCTACGAATTAAACTTTATTAACACGTTCACTGCGTTACAAGTCATATTTGACTGGTAACGATCTTTCCATTCAGACGGCGCCAAAATTTACAAAATTTTCCATTCGTACGGTTCCTGTAAAATCGACGTTATTAAAGATAGAACAGCTTTACAGATTCCTATCTGTTCCTTGACAGTTGTAGAATCTATTAGTGTGGCTACTGACCACCAGATGCGGAGGTCCGGTAACGCACAGAAAAGAAACTTTTTGCGTTCGGTGCTTTACCGGATACATATAACTGGTAAACACGTAATGCCACAATTTGTAAAATTTCATTGCGCAGTCTTGTTTATTTAGTGAAAATGGCTAACAGGACTAGCAGAATTTTACAGTTGGCTATCGAGAAACAAAACGAGTCATTACAGGAAGAAAAAAACTCTTCCGAAGTATTGAAAAACGAAGTATTGCCGGAGATATACACTCAAAAAATTAGTTCGGACAATAAATGTATTCCTAGTACTTCGGCTGTTTTTGATAGTGATAACAATGTGCGCGAGCTTCCGAGTGATATTGAATCGGTAGAAGATCCATTCGCAAATTCTTCAGACGAAGATCCAGATTACGTACCTAGTGATTCCGATAGAGATACAAGATTACAGGAAGAACAATTATTAGACTATGAGAGTGAATCAGACAATATTAGTACGCAGGGCCGGCGTTAGCTTATTAGAGGCCAGGTGCAAAAGAAAAATGCGGGGCTTGAACTAAGAATTTACTCTTGAAAATTAATAAACCAATAAAACATCAAACAAAAACCAATTAACGGGATTAGAGCTAAAACCGCATTTTTAAGTCAAAATTTTTTAAGCGTGTTACCGGATAGTAGAAAATTTTGACTTAAAAATGCACTTGGGTGGTTCAGCTTTTCCCTTCAATGAATATAGAAATTAACGTTTAAGAAAAAATCACACATAATTTTTCCCTGCTTTAGCGGAAGCTCTTTTCCAACATCCTCTATTGACAATGTAGCCAAACCCACTAGTCGTTCTTGGCACATACCTTGTTGATCTTAAATATTTATTTATTAATTTTAATTTTGAAAAACTCTTTTTCCGGCGTAAAAATAACGGATACAGGCAACTTCAAATACACATTTAGCAACATTGAACTGAATGATAATAGATGACGGTACTTACTAAAGATATTATCTCTGGCAATGACCAGATAATATTTTGTCAAGCTGTGCTTACAGCTTGCCATGTTGCTATAATGTACAATAATTTCGTTAAGACGCCTTGATGCGCGCGGGGCCTATAAAACGCGGGGCCGGGTGCAACCGCACCGTTTGCACATGCCTCACGCCGGCACTGTTAGTACGACTGAGGACTTGATTGATGCAGATGCAGATATTGGTAAGTACAAGAAATTATTATTATTTAGGGTTAAGATTTTTACTCAATAATTATTTAGGGATAATCCAAAAAATACATAAAAACTATATAAATTTGTTGCAATACATAGTATAGGGATAAACATAGGTATACATATATTGTATAAAATTTGTTTTCTTTTTGTTTAGTTACTGAAGACATTTGGACAACAATAAAATTACAATGTTAGCCTTTTGTAAGATGTTGGCTTTTGAGCTATCCACTGGGAAAGAAAATCTATTAACTAAACCGGAGGCAAGTTCTAAGTCAAAGCATCAACTGGAAATGGAAGAGGGTCCAGGAAGGAAACGTAGAAGAAATTTTGTAGACTGCTATAAAGAATTAAGAGAAACAATGACAAGTAAAGAAGTAGACAAAAAAGTAAAAAAATTTAGCTCTTATTGCAGCGGTTGCGACAATAATCCAGCTTTATGTCTAAAATGTTTTAATCTCAGGCATAAATAAACATTTTTCCCAAGTTTTTTATTTTTTTTTTGCTTTATTTTTCACAATTCAATTTTATTTTGTGCATTTTTGAGATGAATGAATATTGTTTTATGAATATTACTTTGAACGATTTATTCTTTCCTGTCCTTTGGGTTACAAGCTTTACCAGACATCAGGATCCGGTACTACCGCTGCTATTTGCCTCTCGACATGTATATTACCGAATAAAAATATTAAATTTGCCGCTCTTTATAACCCTTAATCATAACATACGATTATAGACAAAAAAATTTACCAGACTAATACGTCCGGTGCCGCCGGAACGTGAACTACTCTTACCAGCAGTGTTGCCAGATTCTTTATACCAATTTTCTTCAATTTAACCTTAAAAATTCTTCATATTTCTGCAGAGATGTAAAACGTCATTAGATAAAAAACCTTCTGACTGGATTAGATACTTAATAATAATAAAAAAAAATATTTTTAAAAGTCAAATATCTTTTATGGTAAACAGGAGATAAAGTATTACAAATTAAAGAAAATGAATTAATTTTATAGGCAGAACAAAAAACTATACACCATGATAGAAGAATTAAATAAATTATTTAATTTCATTAAATCTAAATGTTTTTTGGTGACAGACATTTTTGCAGAATTTGTACCTGTATCTTTAAAATCGGTACGCAAAGGAAATTAATCTATGAATTCAATGTATTTTCTTGAAGTCTGTTTCGTTTTTGTGTTTTCACATCATTCATTATTGAAAAAAACCCTTATAAAGTATTGCATTACACTATCAACATTCAAATTTTGTCTCTTCACTTGGCACTTCACAGAGCCACCCTGTTCGAGGATTTTGGAAAATCTTAAAATAAGATACAAAATACTTAATTATTATTTGCTGTGACAAAGGCACTTATTTAATTAATAATATTTACCCTTGAGAATCTTCTTCATTTGAACTCATTTTTAAATAAATCACATACACAATGCACATGTGCATGCATGCAAATCCTTAAAATATAATATACCTACTAGGTATATTATTATTTTTAATATAGTAGGTATATTATATTTTATGGAGTTATGATTTATAAATTATAAATAAAATAAATATACCTATTTTATACCAATCATATCTATTAAAATTTAGGGCTTCCCCAGTGTAGCACCAGTGATGCAATTCGATTCTTATACCATTTTACTGAGAGATGTCAGAATGCATATGAAATGAATAAAATAATTACATTTAAAATTTAAATTTTAAATCATATTACAGTGTTAAAATCGAGTTAAAGAATTAAAAAATCTAGAAAATTGAAAACAATTTAAAAATGAAAAAAAAAACATGTGAATTTAAAAAATTCTTCATATTGTAGTGGTTTTTGTAAAATATTCTTCTTTTCTTCATTAGCTCGATGTAGGCTAAAATTCTGCATATTGAAGAATATTCTGCATTTCTGGCAACACTGCTTACCAGACCTCGGTATTTGGCAAAATAATAACAGACATCTCTGTAACAGACCAAACGAGGAGCGGCTAGAAGTTTGAAGAAATACAGCTGCGTTGCCAAGTTGTGCACCCACTATTAGACCAATTACAAAACGCGGTAGTTTTAAATTGCAATCATATTTCAAATATTTACCAGTGTTGGATTTTATAAATTGGCATGAATTAATGTATTTTGTGTCATAGAATAATACAAAGGAAAATAAAAAATGACAAGTATGTATGAGGGCGATTCCATTATTAGTAACGGCATAAGCAAAAAGAAAATACTTTTTATTTTACGTTTTCTTTGAAACTAACATAGATTTTTCCAGACTTCTTTGTGCAAATTATTAATTAATTTTATTGCTTGCTGAAGATCATAAAATTATTATTATAGAAAAAACACATCTTCAAAAATCGTCATTTTTTTTAGCCCTGTTAGTTATATTTCTATGGAAACATGTTTTGTCCTTATTAAAAAAGGCAAATGGAGTTTTGCATCTAGACGACTCATATGTAGATACCTACCCATATAATCTTTTTTTTTGCAATAACTTTGGAAGACAAATAATACCCACATAATTCTATTTATATATTTATTTCCAAAAAAACAATATAATAACAAGATAGAAGGATGAGCACTTTCAAAAGCGGTCATAAATGCTTTTAAATGCTCGAGCATTTGTGAGCACTTTGCAAAGGGCTCAAGCATATACCATCTATAATAACAAGTATAATATAATATAACAATAATATAGCATCATAATGTTTCAGGTACATTTAAGCAGAAATCAGACAAAACCAGACAAATAAGTCAAAAGCAAACGAATTCTTTTATTTTTTTATTTGTTTCTGCAAATCACTACAATGGATTTGTCTGGTTTTGTCTGATCGCTCCTCATTTAGAATCTCAAATCAGCCAAATGCTGATAATGAGATTATTTAGCAGGTACATGGTTGTAGTCTTAATTTAAATACTTTTTATCACATTTGTTAAATTACATAATACATATTGTAGTGGTGCTTCAGTTTCTTTTAAAGCTGTCAAAGTTACTTGCATTTTTAACATTTTCCAGTAAAGACGTAAGATAGTATGCTTGTATTGATAGTGCTGCATTTTCCATGGTTAAAGGTTGTTGTTAATGAATGTGTTCTGATACGTGTTTAACAACTTGTGCCTTACTATGCGGCCATTCCACGCGTAACGGATGGGAAAATTTTCAAGTTTTTATTTACAACATAATATTGTTCTATTATATTACCAATGTCAAATTTTTATAAATAGTTCTAAACAAAAGCTGTTTAACAAGGTTTTTATTTGGCAAAATTAGGTATTGTGGTTGACTGTTTAATTCCTTAATAATTAATAATTTAAAGCGTCAACCATGATACCTAATTTTGCCAAATAAAAACCTTGTTAAACAGCTTTTGTTTAGAACTATTTATAAAAATTTGACATTGGTAATATAATAGAACAATATTATGTTGTAAATAAAAACTTGAAAATTTTCCCATCCGTTACGCCTGGAATGGCTGTATGCTTTCCATTAACTAAGGTGTACTGTTTAGGTAAGTTTCTCTTTTAATCTGCTATGGTTGAATTTTGTTTATTGTAAAAAAAATAGCTAGCATGTATAATCATGATCACTTTGGGTATTTAATTGAGATGTTATTAAAGAGATTTCCGATTGTGTGGGTCTTTTAATGGTGTTTTTGCTTCCTTTTACTTTGTTCATAGTTGAAAAAAAAGTATTTTGTTTTTTTATTTTTTTATTTGCGGGTTCTAAAAATATATGTATATATAAATAAAACACATTATACATAATATGATAAATAGTTTTACTTACCCTGGCAATTTTTATTGTCTGTTATAATTCTTTTTTTAGAATCACCTTTTTGTATGCTTGTTAAAGCAATACAATTTTGCAAAAATTTCAAAATTTGGGGGCCAGTTTCGTTATTTTCATACACTGAATCAGGAATTTCTAACAGTTGTGTGCATGCTTTTTTTATTTCATGTGATACATTTTTCTTGTTTTCTGTCAGCCCATAGTTTGACAATGTTTTAAGATTTAAAACAGTTTCTTCCACACATGGGTTTATTCTGAATTCTGATTCATCTTCCATCTCTTTATTATCAACTTCAATATTCTGTACATTTAGTTTAATGAAATGAATGTGCTTACATATGGTTCCTCTTATGTAAAAGTCCGCACATGTGCATTCAAAATCGTGAATGCATATTTTGCAAAATGAGCAAGTTAACTTGCAGTTTTCATCTGAAGTTTTTTCATTTCTTGAAACCTGATATTTTCCATTTTCTGTTTGTACAATCCAAGTATGATTATTTTCATTAGTAATTTCCATCTTACTAGTTAATGCAACCCGTTGCCTTTTGTGAATGTCTTGAATATGACAATTATTCACTCCTTTTGTAATCTTTATCAAGCGGTTCACAATTTTGTCTCGAGTATATTTGAGAACGGCTGTTATGCCCTTATCCAGTCGTTTCACAGTTTTCCCATCCAAATAAAAGTACTTAATCGTTTTATGCATGCTCTCAAGTACCTAAAATCAAAATATTTATTAACAAATGTATTATATAGGGGAAACACATCAGTAATTAATATTAAATACTGTTTCCCTCCCAAAAAGTGAATTTAATAACAATAATACACATGCAAATATCTAATGTAACATGTTTATCTATATATCTACAAAAAGTATAAAAGATAAGTGGAATTATCTGTTATTTTTAAAAGTATGACTACCAAATATTAGTACTACAAAACAGTAAAAGCATTGAAGACTAATTACATGCCTGCTAAAGCAGTTTTCATTAAGAAGTTAATAAGCTTTTAAGCAATTGTAAATATTTATATTAACCAATCACCATATTTGTATTAATACCACAATTCTTTCGATAGCAGAAGGCCCACATATGGCAGTTATTTGAATATTTTTTTAAAAAATATTCAGCAAATTCTTTAGTATCAGGGTTATTGTGAAAAAGTTTTTTTACAGTGTCAAAATTCCTCTCAAATACTGGTAGTGTTAGAGCACTTTGCAAAACTTTGAGGGTTTGATAGACCTGTTTCCTGGTCTCAATTTTTGGAATTTTGGATAGGTTAGTCCTCCATGCCCTATCAATGTGCCAGGCACAGTACAATCTGTGTGGAATTTCACCCCCCATAGTGGCCTTCCATGCATTGTAATACACCTCTGTGATGTCACTCATAAATACATTTGGGGTTATTAAACCAGCTTTTTCTTTAATTTTTTGAAAGAAAATTTCAAAAACAAGGGTGTCTTTACGATTGGTGAACATGCATGCAACAGGAAATCCTTCACCAAACTCATCAATGACCATTAGAGTGGTTAGTTCAAAGTCGTACATATTCAAACCATGAGTGCTATCAATAGCAACTACAGCACTACCAAACCGTTGCAACATATTTGTTTGTGTAACATTCATAAAAATTATGCAGAAGTCATTAAGAGCAAGTTTTTCAAAATGCTCTCCTTGCTTTTTGTGCAAAAGAACAAAATCTTTTGATTGGTCAACCAAAAGTTCAACACTTACACTGTCATTTTCATGTCTTACTCCCTCCTGGATATTTATGTTAAATGCTGTTTTTATGTTATTGATGTCTTTCCTTGTGATTATATCACAACGAGACAACTTTTCCTCCTCAATAGAGTTCCTATAGGAATCTAAAATTCTAAAAAGAAAAAAAAATATATTGTAGGTAATTAATAATTTTGCCAATGTAATATATTACCTGACTACTGGAACCCCACTTGACAATCTGGCTGAAATATCAATTCTATCCTCTCTTGGTATTCTAATATGCTGAACTTCCAAGTCATGTCCATAGTGTGTTTTAAAATAGTCAACTCTATACTTGTCCATATTCATCTTTTTTAAAATTATCTGACTGGTACAATTGCTGTTGATTTTACAACTCCCTTGACTTTTTAAACATTTGACTGTGTTCTTATTATTGTCTTTAAAGAGTCCTGAAAAGTGATAAGCAAACTATAAACTTAATCCACATTAACTACAAAATATTAAAATATATGAATCAAATACCTGATCGGTTGCAGTTAAAATATGTCAGGTCATTTTTCTTCATACAGTTATATTGCACGTTGTTATTTTTGCAAATAGTATTTTTCCAATCATAAAATTCTAAAAAATAAATAAGTATAGAAATATACTATTAGTAATAAAATGAGGCTTATATTTCCAAATCTCACTCTTTAACTAAAAAAAATTGAAAATTTCATAATTTTGGTCAGTCAGTTTTGTAAATTTATGACTCAAATAATATACAAACCCCCTTCTGTTGAAAAATACAGCGTTTCATTTTCAATAATTTTGCTGTGACAACTCTGAAGGTGTTCTCTCAGATGTGCAGTGTATTTAAAAGAAGTTTGGCAGTTGTCTTCCAGGCATTTGCTAAGATATTTATGGAAATCATTATCTTTATGTAGGTTTTCCATGTGTTTATTAAGCTGTATCTTTCTTGCAAACACTTTAGAGCACGAATTGCAGACAAACGGCATTGTAACGTCCTGTCGTTAAAACCACTACACAACACAGATCAAAAAACTACACAAAAACAAAGTAAAATGTTACACAAAACAAAGCAAAATGCTAATTAGCATAATATAACAATTAACCAAACACACCGAAATCAACAGGTTACTCTAAACGCTGTGACTAGAGGCACGTTAACGTGCCGCGATTTGAAATGTTAAAGGCACGTTAGTTACGTCATAAACTCAAACCATCCCAAACTCAACAACACAACCCAACCGACCCCGCCCCATTGCCCCCCCCCGCCCCATTGATTAAAAAACCCAACTAAAATGGGCAAATTTATGTTACGATAAAAATAAAACACTTTAACAAAGGAACAACAAATTTATGAAATAAAAAAAGTTCGACAACTTCTAGTAGATTTTATGTTAAGATAAAACTAAAACAAACCAACCAACCCAACCCAACCGAACACTGTTTAACAAAGAAACAACAAATTTATGAAATAAAAAAATAAAAAAAATTCGACAACTTCTCAGTATCGAACCCGGGACCTCTCGTATGCCAAGCGAACGCCCTACCATATAAGCTATCTAGCTTGATGTCAAATATTGAAAGCTCGGTGAACAAAAACGGATTATAATTATGACGTAACTAACGTGCCTTTAATATTTTTAATAGCGGTACGTTAGCGTGCCTCTAGTCACTGTGTACTCTAAACCACTTATTACTCAATGCTCTAAACCATATAAAACGCTAGACCATAGAAAAAGTAGATTAGGTTAGACTAGCTATTTTAGGTTATGTTGAAATTTGAACATTGCGTACGATTTGGCAACGCAGCTGTATTTCTTCAAACTTCTAGCCGCTCCTGACCAAACGCTAAAAATTGCTGCCGCAGTGTTGCCACCTATAACTTTTTTTTCGTAATAGACGCATGCGTCAAAATGTAATAGATTTGGTATTTAAGGTAATAGACTATTTTGAATCAAATTTGTTTGATTCTTTGACGTTTTTCCGTTGTCATTAAAATAAAATTGAATTTTTACATGATGCTGCATAATCTGTGCATGATGCTTATGCTATTTTAATAAAAAATTTATAAACACAAATTTAACCACACAACAAACGTTAAACACTCAAGCAGTGTTGCCAGACGTACGATAACTTTCCAAAGAAAGAATAATTATCCTTTTTGTACGATAATAATTATAATTATTCGTACGTACAATGTACGAAATCACATGTAAGATAAAATTAAAATGTACCTACAATAATTTCATGTAAATCAAATACAACAAGGGAATAAAACTATAGTATACAATATCAACAAAATCTTAAATTTTGGATAAACAATTTTATTTTAATTAACTCTTTATTTTTTATTTTTTTTAAATAATAAATTTAAAATATATAACAAGATTTAAAACACTTATATTAGAAAAATTTAATTCTACAATTATATAGTTTTGATGCGCTGCGACAATAATTTTTTTTGGGCTGTTTGGCAAGTTGCCAGTGGCAACAATAGGACCTCAATATAATATAAAAAAAAAATTCCTACTAGGAAAGAAATAAGTAATAGATTTACATCGTTTCGTAATAGGGTAATATATTTTCGCTAAAAGTAACAGATCTATTACTAAAGTAATAGGGGTGGCAACACTGTGCTGCCGTAGTGAACGTGTTTGGTTTATATAAAAAAACGCCGGTCAGCAATAAAAAATTCTCGCCGAGCCGGCTAGACTCGATCAAAGGTAAAATTATTGCATTTTTTAACAGCTTTATTTGATATTTTAAAATTTATTTAACATATTCTTATAATTATAACATAACCTCAATTATATTCTCCAGTGAACATAAAGTGTATTCCACAATCCATTGTGGTGTATTCTACTTAATGCAGCCAATTTATAATTGCAATTATAAATTTGGGGTCCCTAGAATTTGCCAACTAAACCCCCAAATTTTTGACAAATTCCTAATAAAAAAAGTCAGTCATGATTCAAATCGTATCATGGTAGTCACTAGTGACTTATTATTATTAAAGGCAATGTCATTGGGTTATTTCAAAATGTTAAACACCAATATTTGTATACCTACTTAAATTATTAGTATTAAATATAAAATAAAACTTAATTAATTCACTATAATACCAATATATCAGTTATGGGGCCCATATCAAACTTATATGAGTTTATAATGAATAAATTTGTGCGCAAGCAGAATTTAAATTGAAATTTGCGACAAAAAGTTAGTTTTTAGCCTGCCTTACCAGCCCCTACCCCCAAAATTAGGATTTTTCAAAATAAAGTGGTGCAATTCATAATTCACTAAAGTTTATCAACAAAATTAAAAAGTTATTTTAAAAATCCAAGACTTGCAGATTTTATACCATTTAAAATTTTAATTAAAAAATAATAAAAATTAAAAATGGTATAAAATCTGTAATTCTTGGATTTTTATTTTGTTGTTAAACTTTAGTGAATTATGAATTGCACCACTTGATCAAGTTCGAATAATATTAATTGGGTGTAGAGGGCTGGTGAGGCGCGCTGAAAAACTAACTTTTTTCGCAAACTTTAATTTAAATTATGCTTGCGCAGAAATTGTCTATTCAATGTCATTATAAACTCATATATGTTTTATATGGGCCTCATGTCTAATAACTGAGATATTGGTATACCCAAAACCACCAGCCGCCACTGTCTAAACCTTTTTTATCCTAAATCCTATATGTTTGTAATTTTATTAGAATAAACAAATGTATACATAACTCAGAATAAACAAGTAAACCAACATTTTTCTACAATTTTCGTTCCTAGGCTCATTTTGACATCATATGGAAGTCCACTTCCAACGTACATTGTATGTACATTTATTACATAACATGGACATCCTATAGTGTGCCAAAGTAACGTTATATGTACGTACATGGAACGTCCATATAATATTCTTGGACATACTATGGATATCCATTTGTACAGAGATGGATGTCCTATGGACACCATATGGACGACTTTGTGCTCTATGGGTTAGGGTTTATAGTTGAAAGTAGACGTAACGTAGACACACTGCATAAAGATCAACTATAGAATTTACGTACTTTTATTTATAAATGAACGTAAACGCGGACATAACGAAAACGAAACGAAAGAGTTGGTCAACTTTTATTTTTTCCATTCCGTTTCTTGCGTTGGCCAATCAAAAGAGAGAATTATGCGTGCACAGCGGGTTGTCTCACTATGCTGTCACTTGTTCGACATTATTCTAAAAATTTTGTCAAATAGAAAAATTAGTACAAAGAACTCATCTTCCTGGCACTCGTCCATTACAATAATTATTAAAACTTTATTTTATCTCGATGACTAAATACTTACAGTACTTAACTTTAGGTTGGTATTATAACCTTAAGGTTGTCGAAACTGCTAAAGTTACTAGATTATTGATCGCGATGAAGCACGACTTTTACCGAATTGACCCGATCGTCACCATCTCAACATGTTCTGTGTTTCACAGAGTCTGTGACATTCAACAAGTGATTTTTTTTTAATCTGTGGATTAATGGCTTCCAACTAACGCGTGCCGGTTTCTGTTTGTTCGTGACTGTGCGTGAATTAGTTACAATTATAGTGCGATATATTAAGTAAGTACTCGCATCTTTTTTAATAACCTGCTTTTATCTATTCTCATGCATTTTAATTGGAAAAAAAATTTACTAACGTAACTTAAAAAATGGCCGCCTTAAGTTTTTATTTTCATTAGTTTATTTGGGGCCGTTCATTAATTACGTGAGACAATTTTGGCGATTTTTCGACCTTCCCCCTCCCCTTGGTGAGATGTCGTGAGATTTTTCTCGACCCCCTCTCCCCCCTTAATCTCACGTGAGATTTTTTAAAATGCATGGTTTTAATGTAAATAAGTTAATCTGTGCTTGATTCCATTAGATTTATTAAAAAAAACAATTTGCATATAATTGTTTACTTAATTTAACCCAGTTTTCTCGCAATTTTACACTCTTTATTTCGGAAAAAAAAATTACGTGATATTTGCCGAGACCCCCCCCTTCCCCCACGTGAGATTTGGTGAGGTTTGGCTCGACCCCCTCCCCCCCTAAACACCTCACGTAATTAATGAACGGCCCCTTTTATATTTTACATACCTAAGTATAGGTATGTATGTATACTAGGGTGTCCCTTATTTTTTATTTTTTTACGCATACCCTCTAATTATATTTATTACGTATTTATATACTCCCAGTAAAAATTTCAGCTCATTCTATAAACGGGAACCCGTGCCGACTTGCATCTAAACCCTCCGTTAGACAACGTTAGGAGCGCGCGGTATTTTGTAACACGAAACACTTTAAAAAGAAGATATACTTCATGACTGTAATTTTCTAATGATTTTATTAAATATGATTAGTAATTAATATTATTGCTTTTGTTTCTATCATTTGTTTCACTAATTTAGTTGATTTTATCCCTTAAATATATTAATATACTAATTAGTATTGCTAAAATATACTGTTATATGAAATTTCAGCTTTTTATAAGCATTTCTTTTCTTGATGTCCTCCCAAAAATATTTCAGACAGTTTTCGGTAGTCATCTCTCACAATAGACTCTTTTAGTTATTTAGAGTAAATCCCATTAAGTTTATCAATTTCAGAGTTTACGGCATATTCACTAGACCCTTCCGGGTAACTAGCCACTCCCTGTGAAAATATACATTTTTATCAAAGTATACACATAAATAAAACTATATTTTAACATTTGTCAATAATTTATAATATAAGGGTCACATAATAACAAACACAAAATGACCTACGATCGAAGACCTCGCGGCCAACCGTGTTACAAAATACCGCGCGCCTAACGTTGGCTCACGGAGGGTTCAGATGCAAGTCGGCACGGGTTCCCGTTTATAGAATGAGCTGAAATTTTTACTGGGAGTATATAAACACGTAATAAATATAATTAGAGGGTATGCGTAAAAAAATAAAAAATAAGGGACACCCTAATGTATACATTAAGAACACTTTTTATCGGTTTAATAATTGTCTTACACTTTTTATCACTTCAATAATTGTCATTGAGAACACTTTATCGGTTCAATAATTGTCATATATACTTACCTATATTTTTTTACAGCTACAAAAAGCCTATGACTTGGTTGAGAGGATAATCAAGAATTAGAATTTATTAAGGAATTTATCTGGTAGACCTAATAACGAAAGAGCAGCAATGTCCCACACAGCACATATATCCATTGGACGTCCATTGGACGGCCATTGTACATCCAAACAAATGTAAGTCCATTGGACGTCCAATGGACATCTTGTGCTGTATGGGGTCCAGTGGTAAAGAGGTTGGTTATATTTTTTTGGTTTCATCTTTTGTACAGTTGATTTTTAGCATCACATATAGGATTTTATTATAATATTATACGTTTTCCCGACATGACTGATCGGGAATTCGAGGAAACCGTAATGGAATGGTTTAGGCATGGAAAACAAAGACATTTAAGAGATGTTTCAGTTGCCGCTTTAAAAGATTAAATTCAACTGTAAAAAATTAGAAGAACGTTTTATTTTTAGTATTTTTTTTTCTTTAAACTATCGGTTTTTTTCAAAATTAAATTTTGAATTTATCTTTTGTTAAACTAGTCAAAGTCTGATTCTTTATTAAATCCTTAATAAAGTATGCTTAAGTTATTAGTATAGTATTATTTATCTTTTGTTACAGATTATTATTTTGTATGTAAACATTTTTATTTTGAAACAATTATAGTTTTCTATCAAAACTGGTATTAGCTTTATTTTCTTGAATTTAAATTTATGAAGGCTGTGTTTTTAAATTACACATAATTTATAGATGTATATACATAACTAAAAGCTTGCTTTTCTGTAAGTCTCTACCTTATAGATGTTTACTTTCCCAAAGCTAAAATCTAATATTTTTTTCAAAGCTCAAATGTCGAATTTCTACAAGCAAATTC